>CM074121.1:21765033-22965033 GCA_037177725.1 Cyamopsis tetragonoloba | reverse complement strand
AGCAGAAGTAGTCGAAAGAGCAGTTATAGTAGCAGGAGCAGGAATAGTAGCAAGAGCATAAGCAGGAGCAAGAGCAGTAGCAGCAGCAATAGCATAAGCAGTTGCAGTAGTAGGAGTAGTAGTAGGAGCAGAAGCAGGAGTAGTAGCAGGAGCATGAGCACGAGTAGTAGCAGTAGTAGGAGAAGTAGTCGGAGCAGAAGCAGGAGTAGTACCAGGAGAAATACCAGTAGTAGTAGCAGGAGAAGTATCGGTAAAAGCATCAAGAGTAGTAGCAGGAGTAGGAACAGGAGCAGGAGAAGGAGCAGGAGCAAGACTAATAGCAGAAGCAGGAGAAGGAGTAGTAGTAGAATTAGGTGTCAAGGCAGTAGTAGGAGCAAGTGCAGGACCAGTATTGTAGCAGTAACAGGAGCAACAGCAAGAGTATTTGCACGAGCAGGGTTAGGAACAGGAGCAGTAGCTGTAGCAGTAGCACGAGTAGGTGTAGGAACAGAAGCATTAGCTGTAGTAGTAGCACGAGTAATAGTAGTAGGAGGAGCAGAAGCAGGAGCAGTAGTAGGAGCAGAAGCAGGAGTAGTAGCAGGAGCATGAGCACGAGTAATAGCAGTAGTAGGAGTAGTAGCCGGAGTAGAAGCAAGAGTAGTAGTAGGAGCAGTAGCAGTAGTAGTAGCAGGAGCAGTAGCAGGAGAAGCAGCAAGAGTTGTAGCAGGAAAAAGAACAAGAGCAAGGGTAAGAGCAGTAGAATAGTTGCTACTTCTGCTTCTACTACTACTACTGCTACTACTCCTGCCCCTACTACAACTACTGCTCTACTGCTACTTCTCCTATTTCTACTGCACCTGCTCCCACACATCCTCTTGCTACTGCTCTTGCTCCTCCTCTTGCAACTGCTACAACTTCTGCTCCTGCTACTATTACTGCTTCTGCTTCTGCTACTACTACTACTCATGTTCCTACACCAGCTCGTTCAAATAGTCCTGCTATTGCTCCTATTCCTACTAGTACTCCTGCTAATGCACCTGCTCCTGCTCCTGCTACTGATCCTTGTCCTACACATTCTCGAGCTAATTGTTCCTGCTCTTGATCCTGTTACTACTATTACTCCTGTTCCTGAAGCTGCACCTCTTCCTGCTATTGCAACTCTTGCTCCTTCTACAGCTCGTGCTTATGCTACTGCTACTGCTCTTGCTCCCTCTACTATTACTGCTCCTGCTACAACTCATGCTTCTCTACCTGTTATTGCTCTTGCTACTACTCCTTCTTCTGCTCCTGCTACTACTCCTGCTATTGCTACTACTCGTGCTCATACTCCTGCTACTGCTCCTACTACTACTTCTGGTACTGTTACTAGTACTGCTGCTGCTTTTGCCCCAGCTCTTGCTCCTGCTTTTGCCCCAACTCCTTCTCCTGCTACTACTACTTGTCCTACTCCAACACATGCTCATGTTATTTCTCCTACTCCTACTCCTACTACTACTCTGGCTCCAAATTATACTCCTGCTTCTACCACAGCTACTACCCCATCTCCAGTTACTGTTACTACCCCTGCTCCTACTCCTGTTCATTCTCCCGCTACTATTATTGCAATTGCTTTTGCTCTGGCTCTTGCTACTACTACTACATTTGCTCCTGCTGCTATTACTACTTCTGCTCCTGCTACAGCTACTGCTCCTGTTCCTACTCCTTCTCATGCAAATACTCCTGCCATTGCTCCTGTTAATGCTATAATCCTGGTGTTCCTATAACAGAATCTGCTCTTCCTACAACTACTACTACTGCTCTTGCTTCTGCTGCTGCCCTTGCTCCTGCTCCTGCTCCTGCTCCTGTTCCTGCTACTGCTACTACTCTTGCTGCTTCTCCTGCTACTACTATTGCTACTGCTCCTGCTATTGCTACTACTTGTGCTCATGCTCCTGCTTCAACTCCCCCTTCTCCTCCTATTACTACTCCTTCTCCTGCATATACTCTTGTTATTTCTCCTGCTCTAGAGTCTGCTCCTGCTACTGCTACTACTGGTACTCCTGCTCCTACTCCTGCTACTTCTTCGGGTCCCGTTACAACTCCTGCTCTTGCTACAACATCTGCTTTTGCTCCTGCTAAAGCTGCTAGTCCTCCTCTTGTTAGTGCTACTAATCCTGTGCTTGCTCCTGTTACGGCTACTAATCCTGCTGCTACTCCTGCTCATTCTCCTACTACTGCACATGCGCCTCCACCTCCTCTTGCTACTGCTCCTCCTCATGCTCTTGCTACTTCTATTACTTCTGCCCCTGCTACTATTACTTTTTCTGCTCTTACTACTTCTACTACTTATGTTCCTACACTTGCTCGTGCAAATACTCCTGTTATTGCTCCTAATACTGCTACTATCTTGTTCCTTCTCCTGCTGTTGCTACTGCTCCAATTCCGAATTCTACTTCTGCATCTACTACTGCTACTACTACTACTCCTGCTCCTACTATAACTACTGCTCTACTTCTGCTTCTCCTACTGCTACTGCTACTACTCCTGCTTCTACAACAATTACTGCTCTACTTATGCTTCTCTTATTGCTACTGCACCTGCTCCCACACATCCTTTTGCTACTGCTCTTGCTCTTCCTCTTGCAACTTCTACAAGTTCTGCTCCTGCTACTATTACTGCTTCTGCTTCTGCTACTACTACTTCTCATGTTCCTACACCATCTCGTTCAAATACTCCTGCTATTCCTACTAGTACTCCTGCTAATGCACCTGCTCCTGCTACTGCTCCTTGTCCTACACATTCTCGTGCTAATTGTTCCTGCAGTTGCACCTCTTCCTGCTACTGCAACTCTTGCTCCTGCTACTGCTCGAGCTTATGCTACTGCTACTGCTCTTGCTCCCTCTACTACTACTGCTCCTGCTACAACTCATGCTTCTCTACATGTTATTGCTCTTGCTACTACTCCTTCTTCTGCTCCTACTACTACTCCTGCTGTTGCTACGACTCGTGCTCATACTCCTGCTACTGCTCCTACTACTACTTCTGGTACCGCTATTGCTCCAGCTTTTTCCAAAGCTCTTATGCCTGCTACTGCTCCTGGTCCTACACATTCTTCAGCTGATTGTTCTTACTCTTGCTCTTGTTACTGTTATTACTCATGTTCCTGCAGCTGCACCTCTTCCTGCTTCTGCAACTCTTGCTCCTGCTATTGCTCGAGATTATGCTACTTCTACTGCTCTTGCTCCCTTTACTACTATTGCTCCTGCTACAACTCATGCTTCTCGACCTGCTACTGCTCTTGCTACCACTCCTTCTTCTGCTCCTGCTACTACTCCTGCTATTGCTACTACTCGTGCTCATACTCCTGCTACTGCTCCTACTACTACTTCTGGTACCGCTATTGCTCCAGCTTTTTCCCAAGCTCTTACGCTTGCTACTGCTCCTGGTCCTACTCCTACAGATGCTCCTACTTTTGCTCCTACTCCAGTTCTTGCGACTGCTACTACTCTTGTTGCTTCTCTTGCCTGCAGCTGCACCTCTTCCTGCTACTGCTCGAGATTATGCTACTGCTACTGCTACTGCTCGAGATTATGCTGCTACTGCTCTTGCTCCCTCTACTACTACTGCTCCTACTACAACTCATGCTTCTCTACCTGCTATTGCTCTTGCTACTACTCCTTCTTCTGCTCCTGCTACTACTCCTGCTATTGCTACTACTCCTGCTATTGCTACTACTCGTGCTCATACTCCTGCTACTGCTCCTACTACTACTTCTGGTACCACTATTGCTCTAGCTTTTTCCCAAGCTCTTACGCTTGCTACTGCTCCTGGTCCTACTCCTACAGATGCTCCTGCTATTGCTCCTACTCCTACTCTTGCTACATCTGCGGCTCCTAATTCTACTCTTGCTTCTACTACAGCTACTACCCCTGCTCCTGTTACTGTTACTACCCCAGCTCCTACTCTTGTTCATTCTCCCGCTATTATTATTGCAATTGCTTTTGCTCTTGCTCTTGCTACTACTACTACATTTTCTCATGCTGCTATTACTACTTCTCCTCCTGCTACAACTACTGCTCCTGTTCCCACTCCTGCTCGTGCAAATACTCCTGCAATTGCTCCTGTTAATTCTATAATCCTGGTCCTGCGCTTGCTCTTGGTACTGCTCCGGCACCTAATTCAAATCCTGCTTATACTACTGCTCCTGCTCTAACAAGAACTACTGCTCGTGCTTCTGCTTATGCTACTGCTATTTCTCCTGCACCGGCTCCCACCGCCGCTCTTACCCATGCTACTACTCATGCTCCTGTTCTCACTACTTCTACAATTACTTCTCCTGGTCCTCCTCTTGCTTGTGTTACTTGCTCCTGCTCTATGCTCATGTTACTGCTACACATGTTCCTGTAACAGAATCTACTCTTCCTACAACTTTCTTGCTCCTACTACTACTCCTACTCTTGCTTCTGCTACTGCTCTTACTCCTGCTCCTACTTCTTTTCCTACTACTGCTACTTCTCTTACTGCTTCTCCTGCTACTACTATTGCTAGTGCTCCTGCTACTACTCTTGCTTCTGCTCTGGTTACTGCTCCTACTATTGCTACTACTCGTGCTCATGTTCCTGCTTCAACTCTCACTTCTGCTCCTACTACTACTCCTTCTCCTGCTTCTACTCTTGTTATATGTCCTGCTCTAGCGTCTTATCCTGCTACTGCCCCTGCTACTGCTACAACTGGTGCTCCTGCTCCTGCTCTTGCTATTACTTCTGGTCACGCTACAACTCCTGCTCTTGCTACAACTAATGCTTTTGCTCCTGCTAAAGCTCCTGGTCCTCCTCTTGCTAGTGTTACTAATCTTGTGCTTGCACCTGTTACGGCTACTAATCTTGCTGCTACTCCTGCTCATTCTCCTACTACTGCACATGCGCCTCCACCTACTCTTGCTACTGCTCCTCCTCATGCTCTTGCAACTTCTATTACTTCTGCCCCTGCTACTATTACTTCTTCTGCTCTTACTACTTCTACTACTTATGTTCCTACACTTGCTCGTGCAAATACTCCTGCTATTGCTCCTAATACTACTACTATCTTGTTGCTGCTCCTGCTCCTGCTATTGCTACGGCTCTGAATTCTACTTCTGCTTCTACTACTGCTAGTACTACTACTCCTGCTCCTACTACAACTACTGCTCTACTTCTGCTTCTCCTACTGCTACTGCTACTACTCCTGCTTCTACAACAATTACTGCTCTACTTATGCTTCTCTTATTGCTACTGCACCTGCTCCTACACATCCTCTTGCTACTGCTCTTGCTCTTCCTCTTGCAACTTCTACAACTTCTGCTCCTGCTACTATTACTGCTTCTGCTTCTGCTACTACTACTTCTCATGTTCCTACACAGCTCGTTCAAATACTCCTGCTAATGCATCTGCTCCTGCAACTACTCCTGCTCCTGCTACTGCTCCTTGTCCTACACATTCTCGTGCTAATTTTTCCTACAGTTGCACCTCTTCCTGCTATTGCAACTCTTGCTCCTGCTACTACTACTGCTCTAACTCCCTCTACTACTACTGCTCCTACTACAACTCATGCTTCTCTACCTGTTATTGCTCTTGCTACTACTCCTTCTTCTGCTCCTGCTACTACTCTTGCTATTTATACGACTCGTGCTCATACTCCAGCTACTGCTCCTACTAGTACTTCTGGTACCGCTATTGCTCCAGCTTTTTCCTAAGCTCGTACGCTTGCTACTGCTCCTGGTCCTACTCCTACAGATGCTCATGCTATTGCTCCTACTCCTGCTCCTGCTACATCTGCGGCTCCTAATTATACTCATGCTTCTATTACTGCTACTACTGCTGCTCCTGTTAGAGCTACTACCACTGCTCCTTCTCCTGTTTATTCTCCTGCTACTACTCATGCAAATAATAATGTTATTGCTCCTGTTACTGCTACAATCCTTGTCCTACACCTGCTTTTGCTTTTGCTCTAGCTCCTAATTCTACTCCTGCTTCTTTTACGACTACTACTCCTGCTACTACTCCTACTACTACTTCTGGTACTGCTACTGGTACTGCTGCTGCTTTTGCCCCAGATCCTGCTCCTGATACTACTCCTTGTCCTACTCATACACATGCTCTTGCTTTTGCTCCTACTCCTGTTCCTGCTACATCTGCGGCTCCTAATTCTACTAGTTCTTCTACTACAGCTACTACTCCTGCTCTTGTTAGAGCTACTACCCCTGCTCATTCTCCTGTTTATTCTCCTGCTACTACTCGTGAAAATAGTAATGCTATTGCTCTTGTTATTGCTACAATCCTAGTCCTGCACCTGCTTTTGCTATTGCTCTGGTTCCTAATTCTACTCCTTCTTTTACTATTGCTACTACTCTTGCTTCTGTTACGGCTACTTCTCCTGCTACTACTCCTACTACTACTTCTGGTACTGCTACTGGTACTGCTGCTGCTTTTGCCCCAGATCCTGCTCCTGATACTACTCCTTGTCCTACTCATACACATGCTCTTGCTTTTGCTTCTACTCCTGCTCCTATTACTACTCTGGCTCCTAATTATACTCCTGCTTCTACTATAGCTACTACTGCTGCTCCTGTTACTCTTACTACACCTGCTCCTACTCCTATTCATTCTCCTGCAACTATTATTGCAACTGCTTCTGCTCTTGCTCTTGCTACTACTACTGCATTTTCTCCTGCTGCTATTACTACTTCTACTCCTACTACAGCTTCTGCTCCTATTCCTACTCTTGCCATTGCTCCTATTACTGCTATAATCCTGGTCCTGCACTTGCTCCTGGTACTGCTCCGGCACCTCATTCAACTCCTGCTTATACTACTGCTCCTGCTCTAACCACAACTACTGCTCTTGGTTCTGCTTATGCTACTGCTATTGCTCCTGCACCGACTCCAACTACCACTCCTACCCATGCTACTACTCATGTTCCTGTTCTCGCTACTTCTACTACTACTTCTCCTGGTTCTCTTCTTGCTCGTGCTACTTGCCCCTGCTCTTGCTCATGTTACTTCTCCACATGTTCCTGCAAGAACACCTGCTTCTGCTACAACTTTCTTGCTCCTACTACTACTCCTGCTCCTGCTTCTGCTGCTGCTCTTGCTCCTGCACCTGCTCCTGTTCCTACTACTACTAGTCTTGCTGCATCTCCTGCTACTTCTCCTGCTTCTACTATTGCTGCTGCTCCTGCTACTACTCTTGCTTCTGCTTCGGCTACAACTTTTGCTATTGCTACTACTCGTGCTCATGCTCCTACTTCAATTCCCGCTTCTGCTCCTGCTACAACTCCTCTCCTGCTTCTACTCTTGTTATTTCTCCTGCTCCAACTTCTGCTCCATCTTCTTCCCCTGCTACTGGTACTACTCGTGCTCTTGCTCCTGCTCCTGCTACTACTTCTGGTCCCGCTACTACTCCTGCTCCTGCTACAACTTATGCTTTATATCCTGCTACAGCTCCTGGTCCTCCCCTTGCTCGTGCTACTAATCCTGCGCCTACTCCTGTTACGGCTACTAATCCTGCCGCTACTCCTGCTCATTCTCCTACTACTGCACCTGCTCCTACACCTCCTCTTGCTACTGCTCCTACTCTTGCTCTTGTGACTTCTATTACTTCTGCTCCTGCTTCTATTACCTCTTCTACTCTTACTACTGTTATTACTTATGTTCCTACACTTGCTCGTGCAAATACTCCTGCTATTCCTCCTAATACTACTACTATCTTGTTCCTGCTCCTACTGCTGTTACTGCTCCGGCTTCGAATTCTACTTCTGCTTCTACCACTGCTACTGCTACTACTCCTGCTCCTACTTCAACTACTGCTTTTCCTACTGCTACTGCTACTACTCCTGCTTCTAAATCAATTACTACTCCACTTCTGCTTCTCCTATTGCATCTACACCTGCTCCCACACATCCTCTTGCTACTGCTCTTGCTCTTTCTCTTGCAACTTCTACAACTTCTGCTCCTGCCACTATTACTGCTTCTTCTTCTACTACTACACCTACTCATGTTCCTACACCAGCTCATTCAAATACTCCAGCTATTGCTCCTATTCCTACTAGTACTCCTGCTCCTTCAACTTCTCCTGTTCCTACTACTGCTCCGTGTCCTACACGTTCTCGTGCTAATTGTTCCTGCTCTTGCTCCTATTACTGCTATTACTCCTGTTCTTGCAGTTGCACCTCTTCCTGCTATTATAACTCTTGCTCTTGCTTGTGCTTATGCTACTGCTACTGCTCTTGCTCCCTCTACTACTTCTGCTTCTCTACCTGCTACTGCTCTTGCTACATCTGCGGTTCTTAATTCTACTCCTGCTTCTACTACTGCTACTACTGCTGCTCCTGTTAGAGCTCCTACCCCTGCTCATTCTCCTGTTTATTCTCCTGCTACTACTCATGCAAATAGTAATGTTATTGCTCTTGTTATTGCTACAATCCTAGTCCTACACCTGCTTTTGCTTTTACTCTGGCTCCTAATTCTACTCTTGCTTCTTTTACGACTACTACTCCTGCTACTACTCCTACTACTACTTCTGGTACTGCTACTGGTACTGCTGCTACTTTTGCCCCAGCTACTGCTCCTGATACTACTCCTGGTCCTACTCCTACATATGCTCATGTTTTTGCTCCTACTCCTGCTCCTACTACTACTCTGGCTCTTAATTATACTCCTGCTTCTACTATAGCTACTACCGCTTCTCCTGTTACTCTTACTACCCCTGCTCCTACTCCTATTCATTCTCCCGCTACTATTATTGCAACTGTTTCTGCTCTTGCTCTTGCTACTACTACTGCATTTACTCCTGCTGCTATTACTACTTCTATTCCTACTACAGCTACTGCTCCTATTCCTACTCCTGCTCGTGCAAATACTCCTGCCATTGCTCCTGTTACTGCTATAATCCTGGTCCTGCACTTGCTCCTGGTACTGCTCCGGCACCTAATTCAACTCCTACTTATACTACTGCTCCTGCTCTAACCACAACTACTGCTCGTGGTTCTGCTTATGCTACTGCTATTGCTCCTGCACCGACTCTAACTACCGCTCCTACCCATGCTACTACTCATGTTCCTGTTCTCGCTACTTCTACAACGACTTCTCCTGGTCCTCCTCTTGCTCGTGCTACTTGCCCCTGCTCTTGCCCATAGTACTTCTACACATGTTCCTGCAATAACACCTGCTTCTGCTACAACTTTCTTGCTCCTACTACTGCTCCTGCTACTACTCCTTGTCCTACACCTACACATGCTCTTGTTATTTCTCTTACTCCTGCTCCTACTACTACTTCGGCTGCTAATCATACTCCATCTTCTACTACAGCTACTACCCCTGCTCCTATTACTGTTACTACCCCTACTCCTGCTACTATTATTGCAACTGCTTCTGCTCTTGGTCTTGCTACTACTACTACATTTGCTCCTGCTGCTATTACTACTTCTGATCCCGCTACAGCTACTGCTCTTGTTCCTACTCTTGCTTGTGCAAATACTCCTGCCATTGCTCTTGTTACTGCTACAATCCTGGTCCTGCACTTGCTCCTGGTACTGCTCTAGCACCTAATTCTACTCCTGCTTCTACAACTGCTCCTGCTCCTACTACGACTACTGCTCGTGCTTCTGCTTATGCTACTTGTATTGCTCCTGCACATGCTACTGCTCCTGCTCCCACTGCCGCTCCTACCCATGCTACTACTCATGCTCCTGTTCTTGCTAATTCTACTACTACTGCTCCTGGTCCTCCTCTTGCTCGTGCTACTTGCTCCTGCTCTTGCTCAAGTTACTGCTACACATGTTCCTGCAACAGCACCTGCTCTTGGTACAACTTTCTTGCTCTTACTACTACTCCTGCTCCTGCTTCCGCTACTACTCTTGCTCCTGCTACTACTCTTGCTGCTTCTCCTGCTATTGCTCCTGCTACTACTATTGTTGTTGCTCCTGCTACTACTCTTGCTTCTGACCCGGCTAGTGCTCGTGCTCATGCTCCGGCTTCAACTCCCGCTTCTGCTCCTGCTACTACTCCTGCTCCTGCTTCTACTCTTGCTATTTCTCCTGCTCCTGCTTCTGCTCCTGCTAATACTCCTGCTACTGCTACTACTCGTACAAATAGTCATGGTATTGCTCCTGTTACTGCTAGAAACATAGTCCTGCACCTGCTTTTGCTATTGTTCTGGCTCCTAATTCTACTCCTGCTTCTACTACTGCTACTACTCCTGCTTCTGTTACGGCTACTACCCTTGCTCCTGCTCTGCTCATTTTCCTACTACTACTATTGCACCTGTTCCTACAGCTCCTCTCTCAACTGCTTCTGCTCTGCTCTTGCTACTACTACTACATTTTCTTCGGCTGCAATTACTACTTCTACTCCTGCAACAGCTACTACTCATGGTCCTACACATGCTCGTGCAAATACTCATGCTATTGCTCTTGTTACTTCTACTATACTGGTCTTGGACCTGCTCCTGCTATAGCTCCGACTCCTAATTCTACTCCTGCTTCTACTCCTACTTCTACTACTACTGCTCCTACTCCTACTACAACTACTGTTCTTGTTTTTGCTTCTGCTCTAGCTCCTGCTCCTGCTCCTAGACCTGCTCTTATTAATCCTGCTACTCTCGCTCCTGCTACTGCTACTATTCCTGCTCCTACTTCTGGTCTTTCTACTGTTGTTGTTCTTGCTCCTACTATTACTACTGCTGCTGGTCCTCCTCTTGCTTCTTCTAGTGCACCTATTCTCGCTCCTGTTACAACTACTACTACTCTTGCTTTTGCTACTGTTACTGCTCTTTCTCCTGATATTACTACTCTTGCACCTGCTACTGCTCCTACTCCTTCTCCTGCTCATGCTAGTGTTCCTGCTCTATCTCGTGTTACGGTTACATCTTCTGCTCCTGCTCTTGCTCCTATTACTGCTACTACTCCTGTTCCTCCAACTGCACTTCTTCCTACTACTACTACTCTTGCTCCATCTACAGCTGCTACGGCTAATACTCCTGCTCCAGCTCCTGCAACTACTTCGGGTACAGCGCTTACTACTACTCCTCCTGCTCTTGCCCTTGCTACTACTCCTGCTCCTATTCCTGCTACTACTCCTTCTCCTACTCATACACATGCTCCTACTATTGCTCCTACTGGTGTTACTACTCATGCTACTACTCCTGTTATTGCTCTTTCACCTGCTACTGCTCCTGCTCTCTCTGCCACTCCTACCCTTGTTACTGCTCCTGCTCCTACTCCTGCTACTTCTATTACTTATGCTCCTTGTCCTCCTCTTGCTTGTGCTACTTGTTCCTGCTCTTCCTCCTGTTACTGCTACTCATGTACATGCTCCTGCTACTACTTTCTTGCTCCTACTACTGCTCTTGCTCCTACTCCTGTTTCTGCTACTCCTACTAGTCTTGCTCCTTCTCCTGCTACTACTCCCGCTTCTGCTCCTGCTACTGCTACTAGTCGTGCACCTGCTCCAGCTCCTACTACAACTCTTGTTGCTGCTCCTACTACTACTCCTGTTATTTGTCCTGCTCCTTGTCCTCCTCTTGCTCGTGCTACTAGTTCATGATTTTGCTCCTGTTACTGCTACTACTCCTGTTCTTGTGATTGCACCTCTTTCTGCTACTACTACTCTTGGTCCTGCTCCTGCTCTTGCTTCTTCTTCTCATACTGCTCTTGCTCCTGCTCCTGCTACTATTCCTACTCCTACTACTACTCCTGCTCATGCTACTACTCGCGCTCATGCTCCTGCTCCTGCTACTACTTCTGGTACGTCTACTGCTCCTACTCTTGCCCCTGCTACTACTCTTGCTCCTGGTACTGCTACTACTCCTGCTCTTGCTACAACTTCTGCTTTTGCTCTTGCTACATCTTTTGGTCCTCCTCTTGCTATTACTACTTCTACTCCTTGTACTACTACTACTCCTGCTACTGCACTTGCCCCTACACCTCCACATGCCCCTACTATTGCTCCTGCTAGTGTTACTACTCCTGTTACTACTACTACTTCTGCTACTGCTACTACTCCTGCTCCTTCTCCTACTCTTGCTCCTGCTACTACTCCGTGTCCTCCACTTTCTCGTGCTACTTGTTCCTGTTGTTGCTCCTGTTACTGCTACTACTCCTTTTCTTGAAACTGCACCTCTTCCTGCTACTACTATTCTTGCTCCTACTACTACTCCTGCTTCTTGTTTTGCTACTACTCTTGCTCCTGTTCCTGCTACTACTCCTACTCCTACTCGTGCTACTACTCCTGCTACTGCTCTTCATACTACTTCTTCTTCTACTCCTAATACTACTCCTGCTTTTGGTACTAATCGTGCTCCTACTGATGTTCCTACTACTACTCCTGCTACTATTGGTACTAATCGTGCTCCTACTCCTACTACTATTACTGTTTCTGCTCCTGCTACAACTACTGCTCATGTTACTACACCTGTTCGTTCAAATACTCCTGCTATTGTTCTAACTCCTGCTACTACTCCTGCTTTCGCTCCTGCTGCTGCTGCTCCTGCTCTTGCTCCTGCTACTGCTCCGTGTCCTACACTTTCTCGTGCTACTTGTTCCTGATCTTGCTCCTGCTCTTGCTCCTGTTACTTTTATTACTCTTGTTCCTGCAATTGCACCTCTTCCTACTACTACAACTCTTGCTCTTGCTACTACTCCTTCTCCTGCTCCTGCTATTGCTACTACTCGTGCTCGTACTCCTGCTATTGCTCCTACTACTACTCTTCTTGCCTCTGCTACTACTCCTGCTCCTTCTCTTCCTACTACTCCTGCTCCTACTCCTATACTTGCTCCTGCTATATCTCCTGCTCTTGCTCCTGCTAATGCTACAACTTCTGCTTTTGCTATTGGTACTGCTCCTGGTGCTGCTATTGTTGGTGCTACTGCTCTTACTCCTTCTCTTGTTACGGCTACTAGTCATGCTTCTACTCCTATTCATTTTCCTGCAACTGATATTGCACCTGCTCTTACACCTTCTCTTGCTACTGTTCTTGCTCCTGCACTTGCTACTTCAAATACTTCTGCACCTGCTACTATTAGTGCTGCTACTCCTACTACTACTACTTTTGTTCCTACACTTGCTCGTGCAAATACTTCTGCTATTGCTGCAATTACTGCTACTATCCGGTACCTATTCCTGCTCTTGCTTCGGCTCCTATTTCTACAACTGCTTCTACTACTGCTACTGCTCTTACTCCTACTATATCTACTGCTCATGCTTCTACTTATGCTTCTGCTTATGCTACTCCTATTGCTCCTACTTATGCTATAGCTCCTACACTTGCTACTGCTCCTGCTACTGCTATCGCTCCTACACTTGCTACTGCTCCTGCTCCTGCTACTACCGCTACTACTGCTCCTAGTCCTCCTCTTGCTTGTGCTACTTGTTCCTGCTCTTGCTCCTGTTACTGCTACTCCTGTTCCTGCAACTGCACATGCTCCTGCTACTACTTTCTTGCTCTTACTACTGCTCCTGCTCCTGCTCTTGTTCCTACTCCTGCTATTATTCCTGCTCCTTCTCTTGCTACTACTCTTGCCACTTCTCCTACTACTACTCATGTTTTTCTTCAGCTAATACTCCTGTGACTTCTACTACCCGTGCTCCTTATCGTGCTACTACTCGTGCTGCTGCTCCTGCTACTACTACTGCTCCTGCTCCTACTCCTACTTTGGCTCATGGACCTCCTCTTGCTCGTTATACTTGTTCTTACTCTTCCTCCTTTTACTGCTCCTGCTCCTGTTCCTGCTCCTTCTACTACCTTTGCTCCTTCTCCTTCTACTGCTCTTGCTACTACTCCTACTACTACTCCTGCTACTGCTCCTGCTACTACTAATGCTTCTGCTCTGACTACTCATCCTACTACTGCTACTACACGTTCTCCTGGTCTTGGCACTACTCCTGCTTCGCCTCCTACTACTACTCCTGCTACCTGTTCCTGCTCCTGCTCTGGCTCCTAATTCTACTACTGCTTCTAAAACTGATACTGCTCCTGCTCCTACTATCTATACTACTCATGCTTCTGCTTATGCTACTCTTGTTGCTCCTGCTCTTGCTACCGCTCCTACACTTGCTACTGCTCTTGCTCCTGTACTACCGCTACTACTGCTCATGGTCCTCCTTTTGCCCGTGCTACTTGTTCCTGCTCTTGCTCGTCTTACTGCTACACCTGTCCCTGCAACTACACATATTCCTGCTACTACTTTCTTTCTCCTACTACTGCTCCTGCTCCTGCTTCTGCAACTGCACTTGCTCCTGCTCTTGTTCTTGCTCCTGCTACTACTCATGTTCTGCTCCAACTAATACTCCTGTGACTTCTACTACTCATGCTCCTGATCGTGCTATTTATCGTGCTGTTGCTCCTACTATCACTACTGCTCCTGCTCCTGCTCCTGCTCTTGCTCCTACGTCGGCTCATCGACTTCCTCTTGCTCGTGATACTTGTCCCTATTCTTGCTACTTTTACTGCTATTGTTCCTGTTCCTTCTCCTACTACTATCTTTGCTCCTTCTCCTGCTACTACTCCTGCTACTACTAATGCTTCTGCTCTGGCTACTACTACTACTGCTACTACATGTTCTCCTGGTCTTGCTACTTATAATACTTATGATCGTATTACAATTAGTGTTTCTGCTCCTGCTACTACTACTGCTTTAGTTATGACACTTGCTCGTGCAAATACTCCTGCTATTACTCCAGTTACTGCCACTCTCGTGTTCCAGCTCATGCTTCTGCACTTGTTCCTGCTGTGAATTTTACTCCTGCTTCTACTACTTCTACTACTCCTGCTCCTACTACAATTACTGCTCGTGCTTTTGCTTACGCTACCGTTATTGCTCTTGCACCTGCTACTGCTCCTGCTCCCTCTGCCGCTCCTACCCTTGTTACTACTCTTGCTCTTACTCCTGCTACTGCTATTACTAATGCTCCTTGTCCTCCTTTTGCTCGTGCTACTTGTTCCTGCTCTTCCTCCTGTTACTGCTACTCCTGTACATGCTCCTGCTACTACTTTCTTGCTCCTACTAATGCTCATGCTCCTACTTTTGCTACTGCTCTTGCTCCTGCTCCTGTTTTTGCTCTACCTACTAGTTTTACTCCTTCTCCTGTGATTACTCCTGCTACTACTCCTGCTACTACTACTTGTCGTGCTCCAGCTACTGCTCCTGCTACAACTCTTGTTGCTGCTCCTACTACTACTCCTGTTATTTGTCCTGCTCCTAGTCCTCCTCTAGCTCGTGCTACTAGTTCCTTCTCTTGCTCTTGTTACTGCTAATACTCCTGTTCTTTTGACAGCACCACTTTCTGCTACTACTACTCTTGGTCCTGCTCCTGCTCCTGCTTCTGCTTCTCGTACTGCTCTTGCTCCTGCTCTTGCTACTATTCCTACTCCTACAACTACTGCTGCTCCTGCTACTACTCGTGCTCCTGCTCCTGCTAGTACTTCTGGTACGTCTACTGCTCCTACTCTTGCCCTTGCTACTACTTTTGCTCCTGCTACTGCTACTACTCCTGCTCCTGCTACAACTTCGGCTTTTGCTCCTGCTACATCTTTTGGTCCTCCTCTTGCTCGTGCTATTACTCCTGTTACGGCTACAAATCCTACTTCTACTCTTGCTCATTCTTCTACTACTGCAAATGCCACTACACCTCCTCTTGCTACTACATCTGCTGTTGCTCTTGCTACTTCGACTACTTCTTCTCCTGCTACTATTACTGCTTTTTCTCTTACTACTGCTACTACTCCTATTCCTACACTTGCTCGTGCAAACACTCCTTCTATTGCTCCTAATTCGACTCCTGCACGACTACTGCTACTACTCCTGCTCCAACTACATCTACTGCACATGCTTCTGCTTCTCCTACTACTACTGCTCCTGCTCCCGCTACTGCTCCCGCTTCTACACCTGCAAATGCTCCTGCTCCATCTACTGCTACTACTCTTGCTCTTACTCTTGCTGCTACTTCTACTTTTGCTATTGGTCCTGCTTCTGCAACTGCTCCTGCTCTTGCTATTACTCCTGCTCCTGCTATTACTCCTGCTCCTGTTTCTACTCTTGCTTCTGCTCCTGCTACTACTCTTGCTACTACTACTACTACTCGTGCTCCTGCTCCTGCTATTACTTATGGTATTGCTACTGCTCCTGCTCTTGCCACTACTACTACTCCTGCTCGTGCTCCTGCAACTACTCCTGCTCCTACTCCTACACCTGCTTCTGCTGTTGCCCCTGCTCTTGGTCCTTCTCCTGCTACTACTCCTGCTACTGCTCTTACTACTACTTCTGGTACTGCTACTGCTACTGCTGTTGCTTTTGCCCCAACTCCTGCTTCTGCTACTACTCCTTGCTTCTGCTCCTACTTTTCCTACTGTTCTTGCACTTGCTCATGCTCCTGCGACTACTTTTGCTCCTGCTTCTACTCCTGCTATTTCTCCTACTCCTACTTCTGCACCTGCTACTACTCCTGCTACTGCTACTTCTTGTGCTCCTGCTCCTGCTACTACTTCTGGTCTTGCTACTACTCCTACTCCTGCTCCCTCCCTTGCACTTGCTCATGCTCCTACTCCTGCTACTTCTGATTTTGCTCTTGCTACTGCTCCTGGTCCTCCTCTTGTTGGTGCTATTGCTCTTACTCCTTCTCTTGTTACAGCTATTAGCCCTGCTCCTACTCCTATTCATTTTCCTGCACCTGATACTGCACCTGCTCCTACACCTCCTCTTGCTACTGTTCATGCTCCTGCTCTTGCTACTTCTAATACTTCTGCACCTGCTACTATTAGTGCTGCTGCTCCTCCTACTTCTACTACTTCTGTTCCTATAGTTGCTTGTGCAAATACTTTTGCTATTTCTGCAATTACTGCTACTATCTTGTACCTATTTTTACTCTTGCTCCGGCTCCTAATTCTACTACTGCTCCTGGTCCTACTACTACTACTACTCTTGCCCTTAATCCCGCTCCTAGTTCTACTTTTGCTATTTGTCCTGGTTCTGCAAGTACTCCTGCTCTTGCTACTACTACTACTCTTGCCCTTACTCCCGCTCCAAGTTCTACTTTTGCTATTTGTCCTGGTTCTGCAACTACTCCTGCTCCTGCTATTACTCCTGCTCCTGCTCTGCTCCTGCTCCATCTATTACTCCTGCTCCTGTTCTTACTCTTGCTTCTACTCTTGCTACTACTCTTGCTACTACTACTACTCGGGCTCCTGCTCCTGCTATTACTTATGGTACTGCTACTGCTCCTGCTCTTGCCCTAACTACTAGTCCTGCTCGTGCTCGTGCAACTACTCCTGCTCCAACTCCTGCTCGTGCTCGTGCAACAACTCTTGCTCCTGTTACGGCTACAAGTCCTACTCCTACTCCTCTTTATTCTCCTTCTGCTGCTACTGCACCTGCTCCCACACATCCTCTTGCTACTGGTCTTGCTCTTACTCTTGCAACTTCTACTACTTCTGCTCCTGCTACTATTACTGCTTCTGCTCCTGCTACTGATACTGTTCATGTTCCAACAAGCAGGAGAAGGAGAAGGAGAAGGTTTAGTAGCAGGATCAGGAGTAATAGCAGAAGCAGTAGAGGATTATGAGCAATAGTAGAAGTAGAAGCAACTGTAGTAGTAGGGGCAGAAAGAGCAATAGTAGTTGCAAAAGCAAGAGTAGTAGCAGGGGTAGGTAAAGTAGCAGGAACAAGAGTAGTAGTAGTAACAGGAGCAAGAGCAGGAGCAGAAGCAGTAGTACTAGTAGGAGCGATAGTAGTTGCACTAGTAGGAGAAGTAGTAGGAGTAGTAGCAGTTGTAAGAGCAGGAGCAGTTGCAGTAGCAAGGGCAGGAGAAAGAGAAGTAGTAGGAACAAGAGCAAGAGCAATAACAGCAGCAGGTGTAGGAGTTCAAGCAGTAGTTGCAGGAGCAGGAGTAGGAGTAGTAGTAGGAGCAAGAATAGGAGCAGTAGCAGTACCAGAAGTTGTAGCAAGAGCAGGAGGATGACCACGACTAGGAGCAGTAGTAGGATTAGTCGCAGGAGCAAAAGCAGGAGTATTAGTAGGAGCAAGAGCAGGAGCAGGAGCAGTAGCCAGAGCAGCACCAGGTGCAATAGTAGTGGCATGAGTAGGAGAAGGAGAAGGCGCAGTAGCAGGACCTTGAGTAGAAGCAGGAGTACGTGCAGTAGCAGGAAGAAAAATAGTAGCATTAATAGAACGAGCAAGAGGATGACAAGGAGCATGAGCAGTATCAGTATCAGGAGTAAGAACTCTAGCAGTAGCAGGACCAAAAGCAGGAGCAGGAGTAGTAGCAGGAGCAGTAGCAATAGCAAAAAGAGTTGCAGGAGCAGGAACTATAGCGGTAGCAGAAGTAAAAGCACGAGCAATAGTTGTAACAGGAATAGGAGCAGGAGTAGTAGCAGTAACAGGAGCAAGAGCAGGAGTAGTAGCATAACCAAGAGGAAGACTAGGAGGAGTAGGAGAAGCAAAGCAGACGTAGTGACAGGAGCAGGAGTAGTAGTAGTTGCAGGAACAGGTGTAAGAGTACGAGCAGGAGTAGTAGCAGGAGCAGGAGTAGGAGTAGTAGCAGGAGTAGGATTAGGAGCAGTAGCAGTAGAACAAGTAGTAGCAGGACCAAGAGCAGGAGCAATATCAGTAGTAGATGTAGTAGAGAAGCAGGAGCAGGAGCACAAGTAGGAGCAGTAGCAAGAGTAGTAGCAAGAACAAAAGCAGGAGTTGTAGCAGGAGCATGAGAAGGAGCAGCAGTGGCTGGAGTAGGAGAAGGAGAAGGTGCAGTAGCAGGTTTAGGAGTAATAGTAGGAGCTGGAACAGGAGCAAGAATAGTAGCAGGAGCAGGAGCAGGAGCAAGAGCAGTAGCAGGAGCAAGAGTAGTACTAGGAGAAACAGCAGTAGCAGTAGCAAAAGAAAGAGTAGTAGCAAGCGCATGTGCAGTAGCAGTAATGGGAGTAGTAAAAGTAACATGAGCAAGAGTAGTAGCAGGAGCAGGAGAAGGAGTAGTATTAGGAGCAGTAGCAGTAGTAGAAGTAGTAGCATGAGTAGGTGCAGTAGCTGTAGTAGAAAAAGGAGTAGAAGCAGGAATAGTAGCAAGAGCAGTAGCAGGAGTAGTCACAGTAGCAATAGTAGGAGTAAGAGCAACAGAAGGAGCGCGTTCAGTAACAGGAGTAGGAGCAAGAGCAGGAATAATATCAGGAGCAGGAGTAGGAGCACTTGATGAAGCAGGAGCAGGAGTACTAGGATGAGCAGGAATAGTAGCAGTAGCAGAAGCAGCAGTAGTAGCAGTAACAGAAGCAAGAACAATAGCAGTAGCAAGAGCAAAAGCAAAGGTAGTAGGAAGAGCAGGAGTAGTAGGAGTTTCAGCAGAAAGAGAGAAACCAATAGAAAGAGCAGGAGTAGTTGCAGGAGAGGGAGGAGGAGTAGTACTAAGAGCAATAGCAGTAGCAGAAGTACTTGCATAAGCAACAGTAGTAGTATAAGTAGGAGCAGTAGGTAGAGTATAAGAAGGGGCAGAAGCAGGAGTAAAAGGAAGAGCAGGAGCAGGAGTAGAAGCAGTAGGAGTTGCAAGAATAGGAGCAGTAGTAGTAGAAGTAGTAGAAAAAGTAGTAGTAGCAGTAGCAGTAGCAGGATCATGAAAAGGAACAAGTTCAATAACAAGAGTAGGAGCAGGAGCGGGAATAGTAGCAGGAGCCGGAGAAGGTGCAGTAGCAGCAAAAAAAGTAATAGCAGCTGCAAGAGCAAGAACTGTAGCAGAAGTAATATCAGGAGTAGGAGCATAAGAACGTGTAGGAGCAGTAGCAAAATTAGTAGCATGAGTAGAATTAGGAGTAGGAGTAGTAACAGGAGCACGAGTAGGAGTAGTAGTAAGAACAGGAACAGTATCAGTAGAAGTAGGTATAACAGGAGCAAGAGTAGGAGCAGAAGCAGTAGTATTAGCAGGTGCGGTAGAAGTAGCAGCAGTAGGAACAGTACTAGAAGTAGTAGCAGGGGCAGAAGCAGCAGCAGGAGCAAGAGTTTTAGTAGCAGGAGTAAGAGTAGTAGCAAAAGCATGAGCAGTAGCAACTACTCTAGTAGTAGCATGAGCATGAGCAGGAGCAGGAGTAGTTGTAGTAGTAGGGAAAGAGCAGGGACAGTAGCAATAGAAGGAGATAAGCAGAAGTAGTAGCAAGAGCAATATTAGTAGCAGTTGCAAGCGCAAGAGCAAGAGCAACAGCACGAGTTGTATTAGGAGCAAATTCAGGAGCAGTATCTGTAGTAGTAGCAGTAGGAGAAGTAGTAGCAGGATCAGGAGCACGAGTAGGAGCAGTAGCATGAGTAGTAGTAGGAGCAAAAGTAGGAGTAGTAGCAACAGTAGGAGCTAGAGCAGGAGTAGTAGGAGGAGCAAGAGCCAGAGTAGTAGTTGTATGAGTTGGAGAAGTAGTAGTAGCAGTAGCAAGAACAGGTGCAGTAATAGGAGTATGAGCAAGAGCAGCAGCAGTAGTAGCAACAGCGGGATCAGGGGCAGAATTAGTAGGAGCAGTATCTGGAATAGTAGAAGCAGCTGAAGCAGGAGTAGTATTAAAAGCAGGAGTCAAAGCAGTGGTAGTAGCAAGAGTAGAAGCAGAAGAAGGAGAAGTAGTAGAAGTAGTAGCATGAGAAGGAGCAAGTTCAGTAACAGGAGTATGACCAGGAGTAGAAGCAGGGTCAGTAACAAGGGTAGGAGCAGGATCAAGAGTATTAGCAAGGGAAAGAGCAGTAGCAGGAGCTGGAGCAATAGCCCCAGACGGAGCAAGAATAGATGGAGGAGCGCGAGTAAGAGCAGTAGTCGGCGTAGTAGCTAAGGTAGAAGCAGGACTAGTAGCTGAAGCAAGAGTAGTTGAAAGAGTAGTAGCAGGAGTAGGAGTAGTGGCAATAGAAGTAGAAGGAGCCGGAGAAGTTGTAGTAGAAGTGGCAGGAGAAATAGATGGAGTAGTAGCAGTAATAGAAGCAAGAGCAGCAGTAGTAGCATGGCCAAGAGGAGGACTATGAGCAGTAGCCTGAGCAGAGCAGAAGTAGTAACAGGAGCAGGAGTAGTAATAGTAGCAGGAGCAACAACAATAGGAGGATCAGGTGTTGGAGTAGGAACAGCAGTAGTAGCAGGAGCCACAGCAGTAGTAGTATTAGGAGCAAAAGCAGAAGCAGTAGCAGTAGTAGAAGTAGTAGCAAGAGCAGGAGCAGGAGCATAAGTAAGAGTAGCAGCAATAGCTGCAGTAGGAGCAATAACAGATGCAGTAGCAGAAGCACAAGAAGTAGTTGTAGTAGGAGCAGAAGTTGTAGCAGTAGCAGTAGCAGGAGGAGAATAAGTAGATGGACAAGGAGAAGGAGTAATAGCAGTAACAGGAGCAAGACCAGCAGTAGTAGCTTGGCTAAGAGGAGGAGCAAAAGCATAGTAGAAGTAGTAACAGGTGCAGCAGTAGTAGCAGTAGCAGGAACAAGAGCATGAGAATTAGAAGGAGCAGGTGTAGGAGAACGAGCAGGAGTAATTGCAGGAGCTAGAATAACAGTAGTAGCAGGAGCAGTAGTATAGCAGGAGTAGGAGCAGGACCACGAGTAAGAGCAGTAGAAGGAGTAATAGCAGGAGCAGAAGCATTAGTAGTAGCAGGAGCAAGAGCAGTAGCAAGAGCTAGAGCAGGGGCAGTAGTAGTGGCAGGAGATGGATAAGGTGCAGTAATAGGATCAGGAGTAATAGCAGGAGCAGGCAATAGCAGGAGCAGGAGTAGAGGTAAGAGATAAAGTAGTGGCAGGGGGAGAAAGAGAAGTAGTAGTTGAAAAAGCCAGAGTAGTACCAGGGGCAGGTGTAGTAGAAGGAACAAGAGTAGTAGTAGTAACAGGAGCAAGAGCAGGAGCAGTAGTACTAGCAGGGGCGATAGTAGTAGCAGTAGTAAGAATAGTAGCAGGAGTAGGAGCAATAGCAGTAGTAGTAGGAGGAGCAAAAGTAGTGGTAGCAGGAGCAAGAGCAGCACTACCGCTAATAGCAAATGCTGAAGTAGTAGCAAAAGTAGTGGTAGAAGTAATAGCAATAAGAGCAGGAGAAGTAGCAGTTGCAGTAGCAAGAGCAGGAGCAAGTGCAGTAGCAGTGGCACGAGCAGGAGAAAGAGAAAGTGTAGTAGCTGGATTAGGAGTAGTAGCAGGAGTAGGAACAATATCAGTAGCAGGAGCAACAGTAGGAGCAGTAGCAGGAGTAGGTGTAGTAGTAGGAGTAGGAGTAGGAGCAGTAGCAAGAGCAACAACTTAGGCAATAGCAGCGGCAGGAGCAGGAGAAGGAGAAGCTGTGGTAGCAGTTGCAGTTACAGGACCAGTAGGAGGAGCAGGAGTAGTAGCAGGAGCAACAGCAGAAGTAGGACCAATAATAATAGTAGGAGGAGAAAGAGAAATTGTAGTAGCAAAAAGCAAGAGTAGTAGCACGGGCAGGTGCAGTCGCAGGAACAGGAGTATTAATAGTAGCAGGAGCAAGAGCGTTAGCAGAAGCAATTGTACTAGCAGGAGCAGTAGTAGTAGCAATAGTAGGAGCATTAATAGGAGTAGTAGCAGTGGCAGGAGCAAGAGTAGTAGCAGTAGCAGGAGCAAGAGTAGTAGTAAAAGGAGCAAGAGCAACAGCAGCAGTAGGAGTAGTAGCAAATGCAGGAGTAGTAGCAGTAACAGGAGTAAGAGAATGAGCAGTAGCAGTTGCAGGAGAAAGAGCAGGAGAAGTCGCAGTTGCAAGAGTAAGAGCAGGAGTAGGTACAATAGCAGGAGCAGGTGCAATAGAAGGAGTAGTGACATGATCAAGAGGAGGACCACGAGCAGAAGCTGGAGCAAAGCAGAAGTAGTAACAAGAGTAGGGATAGTAGCAGTAGCAGGAGCAAGAGCAAAAGCAGTAGTAGGAGCAGGTTCAGGAGTACGAGTAGCATTAGTAGCAGGAGAACAAGAGTAGTAGCAAGAGCAAGAGCAGGAGCAGTAGTAATAGCAAAACTAGTAGCAAATGTAGGAGCAAGACTTCCAGTAGGAGTAGTAGCAGGAGAAAAAGCAGGAGTAGTAGTAGGAGCAATACCAAGAGCAGGAACGGGGCAGTAGCAGTGGCAGGAGCATGAGAAGGCGAAGGTGTAGTAGCAGGATTATGGGTAGTAGCAGGAGTAGGAACAAGATCAGTAGCAGGAGCAGGAGCAGTAGCAGGAGCAAGAGCAGAAGCATAAGCAAGAGTAGTAGTTGAAGGAGAAAGACCAATCATAGTAGAAAATACTCTTATCGATCTATTAACAACAAGCAGATCTACGCTAGGGAAATTAGTAATGTGTCAGGAGAAATTGGTACAAGAAGTCGTGGATACACTTCTTGATAATGGAATCCGCAGACAACCAATGAGGGATGGTCATTATAAAGTTTACAAATCATTTTTAAATATAATTGAGGGAAAAGAGGGAAGATTTCACGAGACTTTGCTTGGAAAATTGGTTGATTGTTCGGGTCGTTCTGTCATTGTTGTAGGTCCATCACTTTCATAACATTGATGTGGATTGCCTCGCGAAATAGCAATGGACATTTTCTAGATATTTGTAATTTGGGGTCTAATTCGAAACAATTTGCTTCAAACATAGGAGTTGCAAAGAGTAAAATTCGAGAAAAAGAACCGATTGTATGGGAAAAACTTGAAGAAGTTATGCAAGGGCATTCAATATTGCTGAATAGAGTGCCTACTTGCATAGATTAGGCATACAGGAATTCCAGGCCATTTTAGTACATCCATTAGTTTATAAGGGATTCAATGCAGACTTTGATGGGGACTAAATTGTTGTTCATTTGCCCTTAACTTTTGGAGGCTCAAGCAGAAGCTCGTTTACTTATGTTTTCAAATATGAACCTCTTGTCTCCAACTATTGGGGATCCTATTTATGTACCAACTCAAGATATGCTTATTGGGCTTTATGTATTAATGAGCAAGAATCAGAGCAATAGCAGGAGCATGTGTAGGAGTTCGAGCAGGAGTACTTGCAGGAGTAGGAGTAGTAGTAGTAGCAGGAGCAAGAGTAGGAGTAGTAGCAGTAGCAAAAGAAGTAGCAGGAGCAGGAGCAAGACCACAAGTTGGAATAGTAGTAATAGTAATAGCTGGAACAGAAGTAGGAGCAGTAGTAAGAGCAGCAGGTGGGGCAATAGCAGTGGCAGGAGCAGGAGAAGGAGAAGTTGTAGTAGCAGGACCCGGAGTAGTAGCAGGTGCAGGAACCGGACCAGTAGGAGGAGCAGGAGTAGTAGCAGGAGCAAGAGCAGAAGTAGGAGTAAGAATAATAGTAGGGGGAGAAAGAGAAATAGTAGTACCAAAAGAAAGAGTAGTAGCACGAGCAGGTGCAGTCGCAGGAACAGGAGGAGGAGTAGTAGCAGGAGCAAGACTAGTAGCAGAAGAAATTGTACTAGTAGGAGCGGTAGTAGTAATAGTAGTAGGAGCTTTAATAGGAGTATTAGCAGTGGCAGGAGCAAAAGTAGTAGCAGTAGTAGGAGCAAGAATAGTAGTAGAAGGAGCAAGAGCATCAGCAGCAGTAGGAGTAGTAGCAAATGCAGGAGTAGTAGCAGTAATAGGAGTAAGAGCATGAGCAGTAGCAGTTGTAGGAGAAGGAGCAGTTGGAAGAGTAGGAGAAGGAGCAGGTACAATAGTAGGAGCAAGTGCAATAGCAGGGGTAGTAGCATCCACAAGAGCAAGAGCAGGAGTAGTAACATGATCAAGAAGAGGACCACGAGCAGAAGCTAGAGCAAAGTAGAAGTAGTATAAATAGTAGGGATAGTTGCAGTAGCGAGAGCAAGAATAAAAGCAATAGCAGGAGCAGGTCTAGGAGTACAAGCAGCATTAAAAGCTGAAGTAGTAGCAGGAGCAGGAGTAATACAAATAGTAGGAGCAAGAGCAGGAGTAGTAGCAGTAGCAGTAGCAGGAGCAGTAGCAAGTGCAAGAGAAGGACCAATATCAGTAGCAGGAGCAAGACAAGAAGCATGAGCAGTAGCAGGAGTAGGACTAGGAGTAGGAGCAGAACTAGGAGTAATACCATGAGTAGGAGCAGGAGTAGTATCAATAGCAGGAGCAGGAGAATTAGCAGTAGTAGAAGTAGGAGCTGGAGTAGTAGCAGTAGAAGTAGCAGGAGCAGTTGAAGTAGTTGGAGTAGTAGCAGTAGAAGTAGCAGGAGCAATAGTAGGAGTAGGTGGAGAAAGAGCAGTAGCAGTAGCAAAAGCAAGAGTAGTAGCAGGAGCATGTGCAGTAGCAGTAACAAGAGTAGAGGAGTAAGACGAGTTACAGTAGGAGCAGAAGCAGTAGTAGTAGCAGGTACAGTAGTAGTAGTTGTAGTATGAGTGCTAGCAGGAGCAGAACCAGTAGCAGTAGCAGGAGCAACAGTAATAGTAGCAGGAGTAAGAGGAGTAGCAAATGCACGAATAGTAGCAGGAGCAGGAGCAGGAGTAGTTGAAGTAATAGGAGAAAGAGCACGAGCAGTAGTTGTAGCAGATGCAGAAGCGAGAGCAAGAGCAATAGTAGGAGTAGATTTAGGAGTAGGAGCAGGAGTAGGAGCAGGAGTAGGAGTAGGATTAGTAGCAGGAGAAGGAGCAGGAGTAGGAGTAGAAGTAGGAGTAGGATTAGTAGCAGGAGAAGGAGCAGGAGCAGGAGCAGGAGTAGTATTAGGAGTCGTAGGAGTATCAGTAGGAGATGTAGTAGCAAGAGCAGCAATAGGAGCACGAGTAGGAGCAATAGCAGGAGTAGTAGTAGGAGCAGTAGCAGGAGTAGTAGAAATAGCAGTAGCAAGACTAGTAGCAGGAGAAAGAGCAGTAGCAGGTGAAAGAGCAATAGCAGGAGCAGGAGCAGGGACAATAGCAGTAGTAGGTGCTGGAGAAGGAGCAGTAGCAGTGGCAGGAGAAGGACTTGGACTAATAGCAGTAACAAAAGCAAGAGCAGGAGTAGTAGCATACCCAAGAAGAGGAGCAGGAGCAGTAGTAGGAGCAAAGCAGAAGTAGTAACAGGAGCAGCAGTAGTAGCAATAGCAGGAGCAAGAGCAAAAGCATTAGCAGAAGCAGGTGTTGGTGTAGGAACAGGAGTAGTAGCAAAAGTAAGAGAAGGAGTAGTATTATGAGCAAGAGCAGAAGCAGTCACCGTAGTAGAAGTAGTAGCAACAGCAGGAGTAGGAGCACGAGTAAGAGTAGAAGCAGTAGCTGGAGCAAGAGAAGGAGTAGTAGCAGTAGCAAGAGTAGTAGTAGCAGGATAAAGAGCAGTAGCAATAAAAAAAGTAAGAGCAGTAGCAGGAGCAGGTGCAGTAGCAGGAACAAAAGTAGTAGCAGGTGCAAGAGCAAGAGCAGTAGTAGTTGCAGGAGCAGGAGCATGTGTAGGAGCAGTAGCAGTAGTAGTAGAAGGAGTAGAAGTAGGAGTAGTAACAGGAGCAGGAGTAGAAGTAGTAGCAGGAGCAGTATCTGTAGCAGATGTAGTAGGAGAAACAGGACTAGAAGCAGAAGTAGTAGCAGGAGCTAGAGCAATAGTAGTAGTAGCAGGAGCAGGAGCAGGGGCAGTTGAAGGAGCAGGAGCAGGAGAAGGAGCACCAGCAATGGCCGGAGCAGGAGAAGGAGAATGTGTAGTAGCAGGGTCAAGAGTAGTAACTGGAGTAGGAACAGGAGCAGGCGCAGGAGCAGTAGCTGGAGCAAGAGTAGTAGTTTTTGGAGAAAGAGTAGTAGCAGTAGCAAAAGCATGAGTAGGAGTAGGTGCAAGTGCAGTAGTAGTAACAGGAGTAGTAGGAGTAACACAAGCAAGAGTAGGAGTAGTAGCAGTAGTAGTAGCAGGTGCGATAGTTGTTGTTGTAGTATTAGTACTAGTAGGAACAAGAGTAGTACCAGTAGCAGGAGCAAGAGGTGTAGAAAAAGTAAGAGCAGTAGCAAATGCATGAATAGTAGCTGGAGTATGAGTAGGAGTAGTTGTAGTAACAAGACAATGAGCACGAGCAATAGTAGTAGCAGATGGATGAGCAAAAGCAAGAGCGATATCAGTAGTTGGTTTAGGAGTAGGAGCAGGAGTAGGAACAGGAGTAGTAGCAGGAGCAGGAGCAAGAGTAGTATTAGGAGTCACAGGAGTACCAGTAGGAGATGTAGTAGTAGGAGTAGGAATAGGAGCACGAGTAGGAGTAGTTGTAGGAGCAGAAGCAGGAGTAGTAGCAAGAGTATGAGCAGGAGCAGTTGTTGGAGTAGTGGCAGGAGTAGTTGCAAATGCACGAGTAGTAGCAGGAACAGGAGCAGGAGTAGTAGCAGTAACAAAACCAATGCAGGAGTAGTAGGGGTAGCAGCAGCAAAAGCAGAAGTAGTAGTAGGTGGTGGAGTAGTAGCAGTACCAACAGCAAGAGAAAGAGCAATAGCAGGAGCAAGGGTAGTAGCAGGAGCTGGAGAAGGAGTAATATTAGGAGTAGTAGCAGTAGCAAAAGTAGTGTCACAAGCATGAGTAGGAGCATGAGTAGGAGCAGTAGTTGGAGTAGTAGACAGAGCTGAAGCAGGAGTAGTAGCAAGAGTAGGAAAAGGAACAGGAGCAGGAGCAGATGCAGGAGCAAGTGCATGAGAAGTAGTAGTAGTAGTAGCTGGAACAGAAGTAGGAGAATGTGCAGTAACAGGAATAGGAGCTGGAATAGTAACAAGAGCAGGAGTACTAACAGGAGCAAGAGTAGTAGTAGCAAGAGAAAGAGCAATAACAGTAGAAAAATCAAGAGTAGTAGCAAGAGCAGGTGCAGTAGCAGCAAAAAAAGTAGAAGTAGGTACATGAGCAAGATCAGTAGTAGTAGCAAGACCAGGAGCTGGAGAACGTGTAGGTGCAGCAGTAGAAGTAGTAGCAGGAATAAAACTAGGAGCAGGTGTAGGAGTAGTAGCAAGAGTAGGAGCAGTATCAGTAGAAGATGCAGTAGCAGAAGCATGAGCACGAGTAGAGCAGTAGCAGGAGTAGTAGCAGGAGTAGAAGCAGGACTAGTAGCAGGAGAAGGAGAAGTGGCAATAGCAGTAGGAGGAGCAGGAGAAGGTGCAGTAGCAGTGGCTGGAGCAGAAGAAGGAAAAGGTGCTGTAGTAGGTTTAGGAGTAGTAGCATGAGACGAAATAGGAGCAGTAGCAGGAGGAGGAGCAGGTGTAGGAGTAGTAGCAGGAGCAAGAGAAGTAGTAGTACGAGAAAGAGCAGTAGCAGTAGCAAAAGCAAGAGTTGTAGTAGGAGTATGTGCAGTAGCAGTAACAGGAGTAGTAGGTTTATCAGGAGAAAGAGTAGGAGCAGAAGTAGTAGGTGCGGTAGTAGTAGCAGTAGAAGGAGCAGTAGTGGGAGTAGTACTAGGAGCAGGAGCAAGATGTAGGAGTAGGAGCAGTAGAAGGAGTGGGAGCAAGAGTAGTAGTAGCAGGAGTAAGAGCAGTGCCAACAGTAGGAGCAGTAGCAAATACACGAGTAGTAGATGGACCAGGAGCAAAAGTAGCAGTTGCAGGAGCAAGAGCAAGAGCCATAGCAGGAGTAAGTGTAGGAGTAGGAGAAGGAGTAGTAGCAGGACCAGGAGGAGGAGTAGTATTAGGAGTAGCAGCAATAGCAGTAGCCGAAGTAGTATCAGGAGCATCAGCAGGAGCACGAGTAGGAGTAGTAGCAAAAGTAGTAGTATGAATAAAAGTAGGAGTAGTAGCAAGAGTAGGAGCAGGAGATGAGAAGTAGGAGGAGCAGGAGCAGTAGAAGTAAAAGTAGCCGTAGAAATAGCAGAAGCAGTAGCAGGAGCAGGTGCAGTAACAGGAATTCGAGCAAGAGCAGTAGTAGTAGCAGGAGCACGAGCAAGAATAGTATTAGGAGCAGGAGTAGTAGCAGTAGCAGAAGAAGGAGTAGTAGCAGGAGCAGGAGCAGTAGCAGTAGCAGGAGCAGGAGCAGGGGCAGGAGCAACTGCAGGAGCAGTAGTAGTGGAAGGAGCAGAAGAAGTAGTAGTAGCAATAGCTAGAGCAGAAGAAGGAAAATCTGCAGTAACAGGAGTAGGAGCATGAATAGTAGCAGGAGTAGGAGTAGGGGCAGCAGAAGTAGCAGTAGCAGTTGCAGTCGCTGGAGCAAGAGAAGGTGCAGTAGCAGTGGCTGGAGCAGGAGAAGAAGAAGGTGCAGCAGCTAGTTCAGGAGTGCTAGCAAGAGACAGAATAGGAACAGTAGCAGGAGCAAGAGCAGGTGCAGGAGCAGTAGCAGCAGCAGAAGCAGGAGTATTAGCAGGTGCTGTAAAAGGAGTAGGAGCAGGAGTAAGAGTGGTAGCAGGACAAAGAGCAAGGGTAGATGTAGTTGGAGCAGAAGCTCGAGTAGTAGAAGCAGCCGAAGCAGGAGTAGTAGCTAGAGTAGGAGCTGGAGCAAGGAAGGAACATGTGCAGTAACAGGAGTAACAGAAAGAGCAAGAATAGTAGCAAGAGCAACAGTAGTAGCCGGAGTAGGAGCACGAGTAGTAGCAAATGCAAGAATAGTAGCAGGAGCAGGAGTAGTAGCGGTAGCAGAAGCAAGAGCAGGAGCAACAGCAGAAGCATCAGCAAAATGAGGAATAATAGCAGGAGCAAGAGTACTAGCAGTACCAGCAGCAAGAGAAAGAAAAACAGTTGGAGCAGGAGTAGTAGCATGATGAGGAGGAGTAATATTAGGAGCAGTCGCAGTAGCAGAAGTAGTAGAATAAGCAAGAGTAGGAGCATGAGTAGGAGCAGTAGCTGGAGTAGTAAAAGCAGCTGAAGCAGAAGTAGTAGCAAGAGTAGGAGCAGGAGCAGCAGTAGCAGTTGCAGGAGCAAGAGCAGGTGCAAGAGCAGTAGTAGTTGAAGGAATAGAAGCAGTAGTAGTAGCAAGAGCAAGAGCAGTTGCAAGAGCAGGAGTAGGAGCAGCACCTACAGAAGTAGCAGGAGTAGGAGCAGGAGCAGAAGAAGTAGCAGTAGTAGTAGCAAGAGCAGGAGAAGGAACATGTGCAGTAACAAGAGTAAGAGCAAGAGCAAGAAAAGTCGCAAGACCAGCAGCAGTAGCCGGATAAGGAGCAGGACTAGAAGCAAATACACGAGTAGTAGAGGGAGCAGTAGCAAGAGTAGTAGCGGTAACAGAAGCATGAGCTGGAGCAAGAGTAGTAGCAGCAGCAAAAGCAAGAGTAGTACTTGCTCCTGTTACTGCTATAATCCTGGTCCTACACTTGCTCCTGGTACTGCTCTGGCACCTAATTCAACTCCTGCTTATACTACTGCTCCTGCTCTAACTACAACTACTGCTCGTGCTTCTGCTTATGCTCCTGCACCTGCTCCCACTGCCACTCCTACCCATGCTACTACTCATGCTCCTGTTCTCGCTACTTCTATTACTACTTCTCCTGGTCCTCCTCTTGCTCTTGCTCTTGATCATGTTGCTACTACACTTGTTCCTGTAACAGAACCTGCTCTTCCTACAACTTTCTTGCTCCTATTAATACTCCTGCTCTTACTTCTGCTACTCCTCTTGCTCCTACTCCTGCTCCTGTTCCTACTACTGCTACTACTCTTACTGCTTCTCCTGCTACTTCTCCTACTACTACTATTGCTGTTGCTCCTGCTACAGCTACTGCTCCTGCTATTGCTACTACTCGTGCTCATGCTCCTGATTCAACTCCCGCTTCTGTTCCTGCTACTACTCCTTCTCCTGCTTCTACTCTTGTTATTTCTCCTACTCTAGCGTCTGCTCCTGCTACTGCCCCTGCTACTGCTTCTGGTCCCGCTACAACTCCTGCTCTTGCTTCAACATCTGCTTTTGCTCCTGCTAAAGCTCCTGGTCCTCCTCTTGCTAGTGCCACTAATCATGTGGTTGCTCTTGTTACGGCTACTAATCCTGCTGCTACTCTTGCTCATTCGCCTACTACTGCACCTGCCCCTCCACCTCCTATTGCTACTTCTCCTGCTCTTGCTCTTGCTACTTCTATTACTTCTGCCCCTGCTACTATTACTTCTTCTGCTCTTACTACTTCTACTACTTATGTTCCTACACTTGCTCGAGCAAATACTCCTGCTACTGCTCCTAATACTACAACTATCTTGTTCCTGCTCCTGCTGCTGCTACTGCTCCGACTCCGAATTCTACTTCTGCTTCTACTACTGCTACTGCTACTACTCCTGCTCCTACTACAACTACTGCTCTACTATTGCTTCATCTACAGCTGCTGCTACTACTCCTGCTTCTACAACAATTACTGCTCTACTTATGCTTCTCCTATTGCTACTACACCAGCTCCCACACATCCTCTTGCTCTTCCTCTTGCAACTTCTACAACTTCTGCTTCTGCTACTATTACTGCTTCTGCTTCACCTACTACTACTTCTCATGTTCTTATACAAGCTCGTTCAAATACTCCTGCTATTGCTCCTTTTCCTACTAGTACTCCTGCTAATACACCTGCTCTTGCAACTGCTCCTGCTCCTGCTATTGCTCCTTGTCCTACACATTCTCGTGTTAATTGTTCCTGCAGTTGCACCTCTTTCTGCTACTGCAACTCTTGCTCCTGCTACTGCTCGAGCTTATGCTACTGCTACTGCTCTTGCTCCCTCTACTACTACTACTCCTGCCACTACTCTTGTTATCGCTACGACTCGTGCTCATACTCCTACTACTGCTCCTACTACTACTTCTGGTACCGTTATTGCTCCAGCTTTTTCCCAAGCTCTTACGCCTGCTACTGCTCCTGGTCCTACTTCTACAGATGCTCCTGCTATTGCTCCTACTCCTACTCCTGCTACATCTGCGGCTCCTAATTCTACTCCTGCTTCTACTACTGCTACTGGTTCTGCTGCTGCTTTTGCCCCAGCTCCTGCTCCTGCTACTACTCCTTGTCCTACTCCTACACATGCTTATGTTATTGCTCCTACTCCTGCTCCTATTACTACTCTGGCTCCTAATTATACTCCTACTTCTACTATAGCTACCACCCCTACTCCTGTTACTCTACTACCCCTGCTCCTACTCCTATTCATTCTCCCGCTACTATTATTGCAACTGCTTCTGCTCTTGCTCTTGCTACTACAACTACATTTGCTCCTGCTGCTATTACTACTTCTACTCTTGCTACAGCTACTGCTCCTATTCCTACTCCTACTCCTGCTCATGCAAATACTCCTGCCATTGCTCCTGTTACTACTATAATCCTGGTCCTGCACTTGCTCCTGGTACTGCTCCGGCACCTAATTCAACTCATGCTTATACTACTGCTCCTGGTCTAACTAAAACTACTGCTCATGCTTCTGCTTATGCTACTGCTATTGCTCCTGCACTTATTCCAATTGCCGCTCCTACCCATGCTACTACTCATGCTCCTGTTCTCGCTACTACTATTACTTCTCCTGGTCCTCCTCTTGCTCGTGCTACTTACCCCTACTCTTGCTCATGTTACTTCTACACATGTTCCTGCAACAACACCTGCTCCTGCTACAACTTTCTTGCTCCTATTACTACTCCTGCTCCTGTTTCTGCTGCTGCTCTTGCTCCTGCTCCTGCTCCTGTTCCTGCTACTGCTACTACTCTTGCTGCTTCTCCTGCTACTTCTCCTGCTACTACTATTGCTGGTGCTCCTGCTAATACTCTTGCTTCTACTTTGGCTACTACTTCGGTTATTGCTACTACTCGTGCTCATGCTCCAACTTCAACTCCCGCTTCTGCTACTGCTACAACTCTTCTCCTGCTTTTACTCTTGTTATTTCTCCTGCTCCAGCTTCAGCTCCTGCTACTTCCCCTGCTTCTACTACTACACGTGCTCCTACTCCTGATCCTGCTACAGGTTCTGGTCATCCTCTTGCTCGTGCAACTAATCCTGCGCCTGCTCCTGTTACGGCTACTAATCCTGCAGCTACTCCTGCTCATTCTTCTACTACTGCACCTGCCCCTACACCTCCTCTTGCTACTGCTCCTGCTCTTGCTCTTGCGACTTCTATTACTTTTGCTCCTGCTTCTATTACCTCTTCTGCTCTTACTACTGCTACTACTTATGTTCCTACACTTGCTCGTGAAAATACTCCTGCTATTCCTCCTAATACTACTACTATCTTGTTCCTGCTCATACTGCTGCTACTGCTCCGGCTCTGAATTCGACTTCTGCTTCTACTACTGCTACTGCTACTACTCCTGATCATACTACAACTACTGCTCTACTTTTGCTTCTCCTACTGCTACTGCACCTGCTCCCACACATCCTCTTGCTACTGCTCTAGCTTTTACTCTTGTAACTTCTACTACTTCTGTTCTTGCTACTATTACTACTCATGTTCCTACACCAGCTCGTTCAAATACTCCTGCTATTGCTCCTATTCCTACTAGTACTCCTGCTAATGCTCCTGTTCCTGCTACTGTTCCGTGTCGTATACTTTCTCGAGCTAATTGTTCCTGCTCTTGCTCCTGTTACTGCTATTACTCCTGTTCCTGCAGTTGCACCTCTTTCTGGTACTACAACTCTTGCTCCTGCTACTGCTCGTGATTATGCTACTTCTACTGGTCTTGCTCCCTCTTCTACTACTGCTCAACTACTACTCATGCTTCTCTACCAGCTACTACTCCTGCTATTGCTACTACTCATGCTCATACTCCTGCTGTTGCTCCTACTACTACTTCTAGTACTGCTACTGCTCCTATTTTTTCCCCAGCTCCTACGCCTACTACTGCTCCTGCTCCTACTCCTACAGATGCGTCAGCTATTGCTCCTACTCCTGCTCCTGCTACATCTTCGGCTCCTAATTATACTCCTGCTTCCACTACTGCTACTACTCCTGCTCCTGTTAGAGCTACTACCCCTGCTCCTGCTCCTGTTCATTCTCCTGCTACTACTCGTGCAAATAGTCATGTTATTGCTCCTGTTACTGCTACAATACTAGTCCTGCACCATCTTTTGCTATTTCTCTAGCTCCTAATTCTACTCCTGCTTCTACTACTGCAACTACTCTTGCATCTATTACGGTTACTACTCCTGCTACTACTCCTACTACTACTCCTACTACTACTTCTGATACTGCTACTACTGCTGCTGCTGCTTTTGCCCTAGCTCCTGCTCCTGCTATTACTCCTTGTCCTACTCCTACACATGCTCATGTTATTTCTCCTACTCCTGCTCCTACTACTACTTTGGCTGCTAATCATACTCCTGCTTCTACTACAGCTACTACCCCTGCTCCTTTTACTGTTACTACCCCTGCTCCTGCTCCTGTTCATTCTCCTGCTACTATTATTGCAACTGCTTCTGCTCTTGGTCTTGCTACTACTACTACATTTGCTGCTACTGCTATTACTACTTCTGTTCCCGCTACAGCTACTACTCCTGTTCCTACTCCTGCTTGTGCAAATACTCCTGCCATTGCTCTTGTTACTGCTATAATCCTGGTCCTGTACTTGCTCCTGGTACTACTCTAGCACCTAATTCTACTCCTGCTTCTACTACTGCTCCTGCTCCTACTACGACTACTGCTCGTGCTTCTGCTTATGCTACTTGTATTGCTCCTGCACATGCTACTGCTCCTGCTCCCACTGCCGCTCCTACCCATGCTACTACTCATGCTCCTGTTCTTGCTAATTCTACTACTACTGCTCCTGGTCCTCCTCTTGCTCGTGCTACTTGCTCCTGCTCTTGCTCATGTTACTGCTACACATGTTCCTGCAACAACACCTGCTCCTGGTACAACTTTCTTGCTCCTAGTACTACTCCTGCTCCTACTTCTGCTACTGCTCTTGCTCCTGCTGCTTCTCCTGCTACTGCTCCATCTACTACTATTGCTGTTGCTCCTGCTACTACTCTTTCTTCTGCTCCGGCTAGTGCTCCTGCTATTGCTACTACTTGTGCTCATGCTCCTGCTTCAACTCCCGCTTTTGCTCCTGCTACTACTCCTACTCCTGCTTCTACTCTTGCTATTTCTCCTGCTCCTGCTTCTGCTCCTGCTAATACTCCTGCTACTGCTACTACTCGTACAAATAGTCATGGTATTGCTCCTGTTACTGCTATAATCCTAGTCCTGCACCTTCTTTTGCTATTGCTCTGGCTCCTAATTCTACTCCTGCTTGTACTACTGCTACTACTCCTGCTTCTGTTACGGCTACTAACTTTGCTCCTGCTACTGCTATTGCACCTGCTCCTACAGCTCCTCTCTCAACTGCTTCACCTCTTGCTCTTGCTACTACTACTACATTTTCTCCGGCTGCAATTACTGCTTCTACTCCTGCAACAGCTACTGCTCATTGTCCTACACCTGCTCGTGCAAATACTCATGCTATTGCTCTTGTTACTTCTACTATACTGGTCCTAGACCTGCTCTTGCTATAGCTCCGGCTCCTAATTCTACTCCTGCTTCTACTCCTACTTCTACTACTACTACTACTACTCCTACTACAACTACTGTTCTTGCTTTTGCTTCTGCTCTAGCTCCTGCTCCTGGTCCTAGACCTGCTCTTATTAATCCTGCTACTCTCGCTCCTGCTACTGCTACTATTCCTGCTCCTCCTTCTGGTCTTTCTACTGTTGCTGTTCTTGCTCCTGCTATTGCTACTGCTACTGGTCCTCCTCTTGCTTCTTCTAGTGCACCTATTCTCGCTCCTGTTACTGCTACTACTACTCTTCCTTTTGCTACTGTTACTGCTCTTTCTCCTGCTATTACTAATCTTGCACCTGCTACTGCTCCTACTCCTTCTCCTGCTCATGGTAGTGTTCCTGCTCTATCTCGTGTTACGGTTACGTCTTCTGCTCCTACTCTTGCTCTTATTACTGCTACTACTCCTGTTCCTCCAAATGCACTTCTTCCTACTACTACTACTACTCTTGCTCCATCTACAGCTGCTACGGCTAATACTCCTGCTCCAGCTCCTACAACTACTTTGGGTACAGCGGTTACTACTACTCCTCCTGCTCTTGCCCCTGCTACTACTCCTGCTCCTATTCCTGCTACTACTCCTTCTCCTACTCATACACATGCTCCTACTATTGCTCCTGCTGGTGTTACTACTCATGCTACTACTCTTGTTATTGCTCTTGCACCTGCTACTGCTCCTGCTCTCTCTATCGCTCCTACCCTTGTTATTGCTCCTGCTCCTACTCCTGCTACTTCTATTACTAATGCTCGTTGTCCTCCTCTTTCTCGTGCTACTTGTTCCTGCTCTTCCTCCTGTTACTGCTACTCATGTACATGCTCCTACTACTACTTTCTTGCTCCTACTACTGCTCTTGCTCCTACTTTTGCTACTGCCTTTTCTCCTGCTCGTGTTTCTGCTACTCCTACTAGTCTTACTCCTTCTCCTGCTACTGCTCCTACTCCCGCTTCTGCTCCTGCTACTGCTACTAGTCGTGCTCCTGCTCCAGCTCCTACTACAACTCTTGTTCTGCTCCTACTACTACTCCTGTTATTTGTCCTGCTCCTTGTCCTCCTCTTGCTCGTGCTACTAGTTCATGATTTTGCTCCTGTTACTGCTACTACTCCTGTTCTTTTGACAGCACCTCTTTTTGCTACTACTACTCTTGGTCCTACTCCTGCTCTTGCTTCTTCTTCTTGTAGTGCTCTTGCTCCTGCTCCTACTATTATTCCTACTCCTACTACTACTCTTGCCCTTGCTACTACTCGCGCTCCTGCTCTTGCTCCTGCTACTACTTTTGGTACGTCTACTGCTCCTACTCTTGCTCTTGGTACTGCTACTACTCCTGCTCTTGCTACAACTTCTGTTTTTGCTCCTGCTACATCTTTTGGTCCTCCTCTTGCTATTACTGCTTCTACTCCTGGTACTACTACTACTCCTGCTCATTCTCCTGCTACTGCAGTTGCCCCTACACCTCCACATGCCCCTACTATTGCTCTTGCTAGTGTTACCACTCCTGTTACTACTGCTACTTCGTCTCCTGCTACTACTCCTACTCCTTCTCCTACTCTTGCTCCTGCTACTACTCCGTGTCCTCCACTTTCTTGTGCTACTTGTTCCTGCTGTTGCTCCTGTTACTACTACTACTCGTTTTCTTGAAACTGCACCTCTTCCTGCTACTACTATTCTTGCTCCTACTACTACTCCTACTTCTTGTTTTGCTACTACTCTTGCTCCTGCTCCTGCTACTACTCCTGCTCCTACTCGTGCTACTACTCCTGCTACTGCTCCAGCTACTACTTCTTCTTCTGCTCCTACTACTACTCTTGCTTTTGGTACTAATCGTGCTCTTACTCATGTTCCTACTACTACTCCTGCTACTATTGGTACTAATCGTGCTCCTACTCCTACTACTATTGCTGTTTCTACTCCTGCTACAACTACTGCTCATGTTACTACACCTGTTCGTTCAAATACTCCTGCTATTGCTCTTACTCCTGCTATTACTCCTGCTTTCGCTCCTCCTGCTGCTGCTCCTGCTCTTGCTCCTGCTACTGCTCCGTGTCCTACACTTTCTCGTGCTACTTGTTCCTAATCTTGCTCCTACTCTTGCTCCTGTTACTTTTATTACTCTTGTTCCTGCAATTGCACCTCTTCCTACTACTACAACTCTTGCTCCTGCTACTACTCCTTCTCCTGCTCTTGCTATTGCTACTACTCGTGCTCGTACTCCTGCTATTACTCTTCTTGCCTCTGCTACTACTCCTGCTCCTACTCCTATACTTGCTCTTGCTATATCTCCTTCTCTTGCTCCTGCTAATGCTACAACTTCTGCTTTTGCTATTGGTACTGCTCCTGGTGCTGCTATTGTGGGTGCTACTGCTCTTACTCCTTCTCCTGTTACGGCTACTAGTCTTGCTTCTACGCCTATTCATTTTCCTGCAACTGATATTGCACCTGCTCTTACACCTCCTCTTGCTACTATTCTGACTCCTGCTCTTGCTACTTCTAATACTTCTGCACCTGCTACTATTAGTGCTGCTACTCCTGCTACTACTACTACTTCTGTTCCTACACTTGATCGTGCAAATACTTCTGCTATTGCTGCAATTACTGCTACTATCCGGTACCTATTCCTGCTCTTGCTCCGGCTCCTATTTCTACAACTGCTTCTACTATTGCTATTGCTCCTACTCCTACTATATCTACTACTCATGCTTCTGCTTATGCTACTCCTATTGCTCCTGCTCCTTCTATCGCTCCTACACTTGCTACTGCTCCTGCTCATGCTACTACTGCTACTACTGCTCCTAGTCCTCCTCTTGCTTGTGCTACTTGTTCCTGCTCTTGTTCCTGTTACTGCTACTCCTGTTCCTGCAACTACAGATGCTCCTGCTACTACTTTCTTGCTCCTACTACTGCTCCTGCTCCTGCTCTTGTTCATGCTCCTGCACTTGTTCCTCCTCCTACTATTATTCTTGCTCCTTCTACTGCTACTACTCTTGCCACTTCTCCTGCTACTGCTCCTGTTACTACTCATGTTCTTCTCCGGCTAATGCTCTAGTGACTTCTACTACTCGTGCTCCTTATCGTGCTACTACTCGTGCTGCTGCTCGTGCTACTACTACTGCTCCTGCTCCTACTCCTACTTTGGCTCATGGACCTCCTCTTGCTCGTTATACTTTTTCCTGCTCTTGCTCCTTTTATTGATCCTGCTCCTATTCATGCTCCTTCTACTACCTTTGCTCTTTCTCCTTCTACTGCTCTTGCTACTACTGCTCCTGCTACTACTCCTGCTACTGCTCCTGCTACTACTAATGCTTCTGCTCTGGCTACTCCTCGTACTACTGCTACTACACGTTCTCCTGGTCATGGCACTACTCCTGATTCGCCTCCTGCTACTACTCCTGCTACCTGTTCCTGCTCTTGCTCTGCCTCCTAATTCTACTACTGCTTCTAAAACTGCTATTGCTCCTGCTCCTACTATCTCTACTACTCATGCTTCTGCTTATGCTACTCCTATTGCTCCTGCTCCTGCTACCGCTCCTACACTTGCTGCTGCTCTTGCTCCTGCTACTACCGCTACTACTGCTCATGGTCCTCCTCTTGCCCGTGCTACTTGTTGCTGCTCTTGCTCCTCTTACTGCTACTCCTGTCCCTACAACTACACCTGTTCCTGCTACTACTTTCTTGCTCCTACTACTGCTCCTGCTCCTGCTTCTGCAACTGCACTTGCTCCTACTTTTGCAACTGCACTTGCTCCTGCTCCTGTTCCTGCTCCTGCTACTATTCCTTCTCCTTCTCCTGCTACTACACTTGCCACTACTCCTGCTACTGCTCCTGCTACTACTCATGTTCTGCTCCAGCTAATAATCATGTGACTTCTACTACTCGTGCTCCTGATCGTGGTATTTATCGTGCTGCTGCTCCTCCCATCACTACTGCTCCTGCTCCTGCTCCTACTTCGGCTAATGGACCTCCTCTTGCTCGTGATACTTGTTCCTATTCTTGCTCCTTTTACTGCTACTGTTCCTATTCCTTCTCCTACTACTACCTTTGCTCCTTCTCCTGCTACTGCTCCTACTACTACTCCTGCTACTACTAATGCTTCTGCTCTGGCTACTACTCCTACTACTGCTACTACATGTTCTCCTGGTCTTGGCACCACTCCTACTTCGCCTCCTGCTACTACTCCTGCTACCTGTTCCTGCTCTTACTCCGGCTCCTAATTCTACTACTGCTTCTAATATTTCTACTGCTCTTGCTCCCACTATATCTACTGCTCATGCTTCTGCTTATGCTACTCCTATTGCTCCTGCTCCTACTCCTGCTACTACCAATTCTACTACTCGTGGTCCTCCTCTTGCTCGTGTTACTTGTTCCTACTCTTGCTCCTGTTACTGCTACTCCTGTTCCTGTAACTGCACCGGCTCCTGCTACTACTTTCTTACTCCTACCATTGCTCCTGCTCATGCTTCTGCAACTGCACTTGCTCCTGCTACTGTTCCGGCTCATGCTCCTTCTCCTGCTACTACTCATGTTCTGCTCCGGCTAATACTCCTATGACATCTACTACTAGTGCTCCTGATCGTGCTATTACTCGTGCTGCTGCTCCTGCTACTAATATAGCTCCTGCTCCTGCTCCTACTTTGGCTAATGGTCCTTTTCTTGCTTGTGATACTTGTTCCTGCTCTCGCTCCTTTTACTGCTCCTGCTCCCATTACTACCTTTGAAACTTCTCCTGCTAATGCTCCTGCTACTTCTAATGCTTCTGCTCTGGTTACTACTCCTACTACTGCTGCTACACGTGCTCCTGGTGGTGGCACTACTCCCTATTCTGCTCCTGCTACTGTTACTACTCCTGCTTCTGGTAGTTCTCCTACTCCTGCTTCTACTACAGCTCCTTATCCTCCTCTTGCTCGTGCTACTTGTTCCTGCTCTTACTCCTAATACTGCACCTGATCCTACACCTCCTCTTGCTATTGCTCTTGCTGCTGCTCTTGCTACTTATAACACTTATGATCCTACTACAATTAGTGGTTCTGCTCCTGGTTCTGTTACTGCTTCTGTTCTGACACTTGCTCGTGCAAATACACCTGCTATTGCTCCAGTTACTGCCACTATCCTTTTCCTGTTCCTGTTCCTACTGCGAATTCTACTCCTGCTTCATCTACTTCTACTGCTCCTGCTCCTACCTCAATTACTGGTCGTGCTTCTGCTTATGCTACTGTTATTGCTCTTGCACCTGGTACTGCTCCTACTCCCTCCTACCCTTGTTACTGCTCTTGCTCCTGCTCCTGCTATTGCTATTACTAATGCTCTTTGTCCTCATCTTGCTCGTGCTACTTGTTCTTGCTTTTCCTCCTATAACTACTACTCCAGTATATGCTCCTGGTACTACTTTCTTGCTCCTACTATTGCTCCTGCTCCTACTTTTTCTACTGCTCTTGCTCCTGCTCCTGTTTCTGCTACTCCTACTAGTCTTGCTCCTTCTCCTGCTACTGCTCCTACTACTGCTACTAGTCGTGCTCCTGCTCCTGCTCATACTACAACTCTTGTTGCTGCTCCTGCTACTACTCCTGTTACTGCTACTACTCCTGTTCTTGTGACTGCACCTCTTTCTGCTACTACTACTCTTGGTCCTGCTCCTGCTCTTGCTTCTACTCCTCGTACTGCTCTTGCTCCTGCTCCTGCTCCTGCTACTATTCCTACTACTACTCCTGCTCCTGCTACTACTCATGCTCCTGCTCCTGCTCCTGCTCCTGCTACTACTTCTGGTACGTCTACTGCTCCTACTCTTGCCCCTGCAACTAATCTTGCTCCTAGTACTGCTACTACTCCTACTCTTGCTACAACTTCTGCTTTTGCTCCTGCTACATCTTTTGGTCCTCCTCTTGCTCGTGCTATTGCTCCTGCTCTTGCTCCTGTTACGGCTACAAATCCTACTTCTACTCTTGCTCATTCTCTTGCTACTGCACTTTCCCCTACACCTCCTCTTGCTACTGCACTTTCCCCTACACCTCCTCTTGCTACTACTTCTGCTCATGCTCTTGCTACTACTACTACTTCTGCTCCTACTACTATTACTGCTTCTGCTCTTACTATTGCTACTACTTCTGATCTTACACTTGCTCGTGCAAACACTCCTTCTATTGCTCCTAATACTGCTACTATCTTGTTCCTACTCCTGCTGTTGCTACTGCTCTGGCTCCTAATTCGACTTCTGCTCGACTACTGCTACTGCTCCTGCTCCTACTACAACTACTGCTCATGCTTCTGCTTCTCCAACTGCTACTGCTCCTGCTCCCGCTCCTACACCTGCAATTGTTCCTGCTCCTGCTACTACTCTTGTTCTTACTCCCGCTACTACTTCTACTTCTGCTATTGGTCCTGCTTCCGCAACTGCTCCTGCTCCTGCTATTATTCCTGCTCCAGTTTCTACTCTTGTTTCTGCTCCGGTTACTACTCTTGCTACTACTACTACTCATGGTCCTACTCCTGCTATTACTTATGGTATTGCTACTGCTCCTGCTCTTGCCCCTACTACTACTCCTGCTCGTGCTCCTGCAACTACTCCTGCTCCTACTCTTACACCTACTTCTACTGTTGCCCCTGCTCTTGCTCACTACACCTGGTACTGCTCCTGCTACTACTCCTGCTACTACTTCTTCTTCTGCTCCTACTACTACTCCTGCTATTGCTACTACTCGTGCTCCAGCTCCTACTACTACTTCAGGTATTGCTACTGCTCTTACTTTTGCCCCTGCTACTACTCCAGCTCATGCTCCTGCTCCTACTCATTCATATTCTCCTCCTATTGCCCCTGCTCTTGCTCCTGCTACTGCTTCTAGTCCAACTCCTTCGACAACTTCTGCTTTTTCTCCCGTTAGTACTCTTGGTCCTCCTCTTGCTCGGGTTACTGCTCCTGCTCTTGCTCCCGTTACTGCTAGTAGCCCTGCTCCTACTCCTATTCATTTTACTTCTACTGCTACTGCACCTGCTCCTACACAACCTGTTGCAACTGCTCTATCTCTTACTCTTGCTACTTCTACTACTTCTGCTCCTGCTACTATTACTGTTTCTACTTCTGCTACAACTACTGCTCATGTTACTACACCTGCTCGTTCAAATACATCTTCTTATTGCCCCTATTCTTGCTACTACTCCTACTTCTGCTCTTGATGCTGCTACTGCTGCTCCTGCTCCTACTCCTGCTCCTTCTACTGCTCCGTGTCTACACTTTCTCGTGCTACATGTTCCTGCTCTTGCTCCTGTTACTTTTATTACTCCTGTTCCTGCAACTGCACCTCTTCCTACTACTACAACTCTTACTCCTGCTACTGCTCGTGCTTATGCTACTGCTACTACTCTTGCTCCTTCTACTGTTCCTGCTCCTGCTACTACTCATGCTTCTCTACCTGCTACTGCTCTTGCTACTACTCCTTCTTCTGCTCCTGCTACTATGCCTGCTATGTCTACTACTCGTGCTCATACTCCTGCTACTTCTCCTCCTACTACTGCTTCTTCTGCTCCTGCTACTACTCCTACTATTGCTACTACTCGTGCTCGTACTCCTGCTATTGCTCCTCCTCCTACTACTCTTGCCTCTGCTACTACTGCTGCTGCTACTGCTCTGGCTCCTAATTCGACTTTTGCTCGACTACTGCTACTGCTCCTGCTCCTACTACAACTACTGCTCATGCTTCTGCTTCTCCTACTGCTATTGCTCCTACTCCCTCTCCTACACCTGCAACTGTTCCTGCTCCTGCTACTACTCTTGCTCTTACTCCCGCTCCTACTTCTACTTCTGCTATTGGTCATGCTTCTGTAACTGCTTCTGCAACTGCTCCTGCTCCTGCTATTATTCCTGCTCTTGTTTCTACTCTTGTTTCAGCTCTTGCTACTACTCTTGCTACTACTACTACTCGTGCTCCTGCTCTTGCTGTTACTTATGGTATTACTACTACTCCAGCTCTTGCTCCTACTACTACTCCTGCTCGTTCTCCTGCAACTACTCCTGCTCCTACTCCTACACCTACTTTTGCTGTTGCCCCTGCACTTGCTCCTGCTCCTGCTACTACTCCTGCTACTGCTCCTAATACTACTTCTAGTACTGCTACTTCTACTGCTGCTGCTTTTGCCCCACCTCCTGCTCCTGCTACTACTCCTTTTCCTACTCCTACACATGCTCATGTTATTGCTCCTACTCCTGCTCCTACTACTACTTTGGCTCCTAATTATACTCCTGCTTCTACTACAGCTACTACCCCTGCTCCTGTTACGGCTACTACCCATGCTCCTGCTCCTGTTCATTCTCCTGCTACTATTATTGCAACTGCTTCTTCTCTTGCTCTTGCTACTACTACTAAATTTGCTCCTGCTGCTATTATTACTTTTGCTCTTACTACAGCTACTACTCCTATTCCTACTCCTGCTCATGCAAATACTCCTGCCATTGCTCCTGTTACTACTACAATCCTGGTCCCGCACTTGCTCCTGGTACTACTCTGGCCCCTAATTCAACTCCTGCTTCTATTATTGCTCTTTTCCCACTGCCGCTCCTACCCATGCTACTACACATGCTCCTGTTCTCGCTACTTCTACTACTACTGCTCTTGGTCCTCTTCCTGCTCGCGCTAGTTGCTCCTGCTCTTGCTCATGTTATTGTTACTCATGTTCCTGCAACAGCACCTGCTCCTGATACAACTTTCTTGCTCCTACTACTACTCCTGCTTCTACTACTGCTCTTGCTCCTGCTCCTGCTCTTGTTCCTCCTCCTACTACTACTATTGCTATTACTCCAGTTACTACTCTTGTTTCTGCTCAAGCAACTACTCCTGCTACTCCTACTACTCGTGCTCATGCTCCTGCTTCAACTCCCGCTTCTGCTCCTGCTACTACTCCTACTCCTACTTCTTGCTATTTTTCCTGCTCCTTCTTCTACTCCTACTACTACTCCTGCTACTGCTACTACTCGTGCTCCTGCTACTGCTCCTACTACTACTACTGGTCCTGCTACTGCTACTACTCCTGCTCCTGCTACAACTTCTGCTTTTGGTCCTGCTACAACTCCTGGTCGTCCTCTTGCTCGTGCTATTACTCTTGCTCGTGCTATTACTTTTGTTACGGCTACTAATCCTGCTTCTACTCCTGCTCATTCTCCTACTACTGCACCTGCCCCCATACCTCCTCTTGCTACTGCTCCTTCTCTTGCTCTTGCTACTTCTACTACTTCTGCTCCTGCTACTATTACTTCTTCTGCTCTTACTACTGCTACTACTTATGTTCCTACACTCGCTCGTGCAAATACTCCTGCTATTCCAACTAATACTACTGCTATCTTGTTCCTATTCCTGTTGCTGCAACTGCTCCGGCTCCGAATTCTACTTTTGCTTCTACTACTGCTACTGCTACTGCTCCTGCTCCTACTACAACTACTGCTCTACTTCTGCTTCTCCTATGCTACTGCACCTACTCCCACACATCCTCTTGCTACTGCTCTTGCTCTTACTCTTGCAACTTCTACTACTTCTGCTCCTGCTACTTTTACTGCTTCTGCTTCTGCTTCTGCTACTACCACTTCTCATGTTCCTACACCAGATCGTTCAAATACTCCTACTATTACTCCTATTTCTACTAGTACCCCTGCTAATGCACCATTTTCTCCTACTGCTCCGTGTCCTACACTTTCTCGAGCTAATTGTTCCTGCTCTTGCTCTTGTTATAGCTATTACTCCTGTTCTTGAAACTGCACCTCTTCCTGCTTCTACAAATCTTGCTCCGGCGACTGCTCGTGCTTATGCTACTTCTACTACTCTTGCTCCCTCTACTGTTCCTGCTCCTGCTACTACTCATGCTTCTCTACTTGCTACTGCTCTTGCTACTACTCCTTCTTCTGCTCCTACTACAATGCCTGCTATTGCTACTACTCATGCTCATACTCCTGCTACTTCTCCTCCTACTACTTCTGGTACCGCTACTGCTCCAGCTTTTTCTCCTACTCCTACGCCTGCTACTACTCCTGCTCTTGCTATTGCTCCTACTCCTGCTCCTGCTACATCTCCGGCTCCTAATTATACTCTTGCTTCTACTACTGCTACTACTCCTGCTCCTGTTAGAGCTACTACCCTTGCTCCTTCTCCTGTTCATTCTCCTACTACTACTCGTGCAAATAGTCATGTTATTGCTCCTGTTACTGCTACAATCCTAGTCCTAATTCTACTCCTGCTTCTACTACTGCTACTACTCCTGCTTCTGTTACGGCTACTACCTATGCTCCTGCTACTGCTACTGCACTTGCTCCTACAACTCCTCTCTCAACTGCTTCTACTCTAGCTCTTGCTACTACTACTACATTTTCTCCGGCTACAATTACTGCTTCTACTCCTGCTACAGCTACTGCTCATGGTCCTACACCTGCTCGTGCAAATACTCATGCTATTGCTCTTGTTACTTCTACTATACTGGTCTTGCACCTGCTCGTGCTATAGCTCCGGCTCCTAATTCTACTCCTGCTTCTACTACTGCTACTGCTCCTGCTCCTACTACAACTATTATTCTTGCTTCTGCTTCTGCTCTAACTCCAACTCCTGCTCCTACACCTGCTCCTGTTATTTCTCTTACTCTCGCTCCTGCTACTGCTACTATTCCTTTTCTTGCATCTGGTCTTGCTACTGCTATTGCTACTGCTCCTGGTCCTCCTCTTGCTTCTTCTGCTGCTCCTATTCTCGTTCCAGTTACTGCTACTACTACTCTTACTTTTGCTATTGTTACTGCTCTTTCTCCTGCTCATGCTACTGTTATTGCTCTATCTCCTGTTACGGATACTGCTTCTGCTCCTGCTCTTGCTCCTATTACTGCTACAACTCCTGTTCCTCCAATTGCACTTCTTCCTACTACTACTACTACTCTTGCTACATCTACTGCTGCTATAGCTAATACTGGTGCTCTTGCTCCTGCAACTACTTCTAGTACAGCTACTACTACTAATACTCCTGCTCTTCCACCTGCTACTACTCCTGCTCCTGTTCCTACTACTACTCCTTCTCCTAGTCCTCCTACACATGCTCCTACTATTGCTCCTGCTAGTGCTACTACTCCTGTTACTAGTTCTACTTCTGCTCCTGCTACTACTCCTGCTCCTTCTCTTACTCTTGCTCCTGTTACTACTACTACTCCTTTTCTTGAAACTGCACCTCTTCCTGCTATTACTATTCTTGCTCCTACTACTACTCCTGCTTCTGCTTTTGCTACTGCACTTGCTCCTGCTCCTGCTTCTACTTTTGCTACTACTCTTGCTCCTGCTCCTGCTACTACTCCTGCTCCTACTCCTGGTGCTGCTCCTGCTACTACTCCTGCTATTGCTTATACTCGTGCTCCTGCTCATGCTCCTGCTCCTGCTCCTACTACTACTTCAGGTACTGCTACTGATCCTTCTTTTGCCCCGGCTACTACTCCAGCTCATGCTCCTGCTCCCACTCCTACTCCTTCTACAACTTCTGCTTTTGCTCCTGTTACTGCTCCTGGTCCTTCGCTTGCTCGTGCTACTACTCCTGCTCTTGCTTCCGTTACTACTAGTAGTCCTGCTCCTACTCTTATACTTGCTCCTGCTATATCCCCTTCTCTTGCTCCTACTAATGCTACAACTTTTGCTTTTACTCTTGCTACTGCTCCTGGTCCTGCTCTTCTTGGTACTACTGCTCTTACTCTTTCTCCTGTTACGGCTACTAGTCCTGCTCCTACGCCTATTCATTTTTTTGAAACTGACATTGCACCCGCTCCTAAACCTGCTCTTGCTACTGTTCTTGCTCCTGCTCTTGCTACTCTATTACTTCTGCACCTACTACTATTAGTGTTGCTGCTCCTGCTCCTGCTACTACTTCTGTTCCTACACTTGCTCGTGCAAATACTTCTGTTATTGTTGCAATTACTGCTACTATCCTGTACCTATTCCTGCTCCTGCTCCGGCTCCTAATTCTACTACTACTTCTACTACTGCTACTGCTCCTGCTCCTACTATATCTACTGCTCATGCTTCTGCTTATGCTACTCCTATTGCTCCTGCTCCTGCTACCGCTCCTACACTAGCTACTGCTCCTGCTACTATCGCTACTACTGCTCCTGGTCCTCCTCTTGCTCGTGCTACTTGTTCCTGCTCTAGCTCCTGTTACTGCTACTCCTGTTCCTGCAACTGCACCTCCTCCTTCTACTACTTTCTTGCCTCTACTACTGCTCCTGCTCCTGCTTCTGCAACTGGACTTGCTCCTGCTCATGTTCCTGCTCCTGCTACTATTCTTGCTCCTTCTCCTGCTACTACTCTTGCTACTACTCCTGCTACTACTCATGTTCTGCTCTAGCTAATACTCCTGTTACTTCTACTACTCATGCTCCTGATCTTGCTATTACTCGTGCTGCTGCTCCTGCTACTACTACTGCTCCTACTCCTACTCCTACTTTGGCTCATGGACCTCCTCTTACTCGTTATACTTGTTCCTGCTCTTGCTCCTTTTACTTCTCCTGCTGCTGTTCCTGCTCCTACTACTACCTTTGCTCCTTCTCCTGCCACTGCTCCTGCTACTACTAATGCTTCTTCTCGGGCTACTAATCCTACTACTGCTACTACACGTTCTCCTGGTCCTGGCACTACTCCTGCTTCGCCTAATGCTACTACTCCTGCTACCTGTTCCTGCTCTTGCTCCGGCTCCTAATTCTACTACTGCTTCTAATATGCTACTTGTATTGCTCCTGCTCCTGCTACCACTCCTACACTTGCTACTGCTCCTACTCCTGCTACTACCGCTACTACTGCTCCTGGTCCTCCTCTTGCTCGTGCTACTTGTTCTTGCTCTTGCTCCTGTTACTGCTACTCCTGTTCCTTCAACTGCACCTGCTCTTACTACTACTTTCTTGCACCTACTACTACTCCTGCTCCTAGTTTTGCCACTGCACTTGCTTTTGCTCTAGCCACTCCACTTGCTTTTGCTCTTGCTACTACTCTTGCTACTGCTTTTGCTACTACTCATGTTATGCTCCGGCTAATACTCCTATGACTTCTACAACACGTGCTCCTAATCGTGCAATTACTCCTGCTGCTACTCCTGCTACTTCTATTGCTCCTACTCCTGCTCCTGCTTCTGCTTTGGCTCATGGTCCTCCTCTTGCTCGTGATACTTGTTCCTGCTCTTGCTCCTATTACTGCTCCTGCTCCTACTACTACCTTTGCTCCTTCTCCTGCTACTGCACCTGCTACTACTCCTGCTACTGCTCCTGCTACTTCTAATGCTTCTGCTCTGGTTACTACTCCTACTACTGCTAGTACACGTTCTGCTGTTCCTGGCACTTCTCCTACTTCTGCTCCTGCTATTACTCCTGCTCCTAGTACTCCTCCTACTCCTAGTACTCCTCCTACTCCTGCTCTTGCTACACCTCCTGGTCCTCCTCTTTCTCATGCTACTTGTTCCTGCTCTTACTTCTGATACTGCACCTATTCCTACACCTCCTCTTGTTATTGCTATTGCTCTTGCTCCTGCTCTTGCTCTTGCTCTTGCTACTTATAATACTTATGATCCTACTACAATTAGTGGTTCTTCTCCTGTTACTGCTACTGCTTCAGTTCTGACACTTGCTCGTGCAAATACTCCTGCTATTGCTCCAGTTACTACCACTCTACTGTTCCTGCTCCTGCTTCTGCTCTTGTTCCTATTGTGAATTTTACTCTTGCTTCTACTACTGCTACTACTCCTGCTCCTACTACAATTACAGCTCGTGCTTCTGCTTACGCTACTGTTATTGCTCTTGCACCTGCTACTGCTCCTGCTCCGTCTGCCGCTCCTACCCTTGTTACTGCTCTTGCTCTTGCTCCTGCTACTGCTATTACTAATGTACCGTGTCCTCCTCTTGCTCGTGCTACTTGTTCCTGCTCTTCCTCCTGTTACTGCTACTCCTGTACATGCTCCTGCTACTACTTTCTTGCTCCTACTATTGCTCATGCTCACTTTTGCTACTACTATTGCTCCTACTCCTGTTTTTGATCTACCTACTAGTTTTACTCCTCCTGCTACTACTCCTGCTTTTGCTCCTGCTACAACTCTTGTTGCTGCTCCTGCTACTACTCCTGTTATTTGTCCTGCTCCCGGTCCTCCTCTTGCTCGTGCTACTAGTTCCTTCTCTTGCTCCTGTTACTGCTAATACTCCTGTTCTTTTGACTGCACCACTTTCTGCTACTACTACTCTTGGTCCTGCTCCTGCTCCTGCTCCTGCTTCTGCTTCTCGTACTGCTTTTGCTCCTGCTCCTGCTACTATTCCTACTCCTACAACTACTCCTGCTTCTGCTACTACTCGTGCTCCTACTCCTGCTACTACTTCTGGTATGTCTACCGCCCGTACTCTTCCCCTTACTACTACTCCTGCTTCTGCTACTGCTACTACTCCTGCTCCTGCTACAACTTCGGCTTTTGCTCCTACTACATCTTTTGGTCCTCCTCTTCCTCGTGCTATTGCTCCTGTTACGGCTACAAATCCTGCTTTTACTCCTGCTCATTCTTTTGCTACTGCAAATGCCCCTACACCTCCTCTTGCTACTACATCTGCTCTTACTCTTGCTACTTCTACTACTTCTGCTCCTGCTACTATCATTGCTTCTTCTCTTACTACTGCTACTACTCCTATTCCTACACTTGCTTGTGCAAACACTCCTTCTATTGCTCCTAATTCGACTCCTTCCCGACTACTGCTACTGCTCCTGCTGCTACTATATCTACTGCACATGCTTCTGCTTCTCCTACTGCTATTGCTCCTGCTCACGCTACTGCTCCTGTACCTACAGCTGCAAATGCTCCTACTCCTGCTACTACTCTTGCTCTTACTCTCGCTCCTACTTCTACTTCTGCTACTGGTCCCGCTTCTGCAACTACTCCTGCTCTTGCTATTACTCCTGCTCCTGCTCCTGCTATAACTCCTGCTCCTGTTTCTACTCTTGCTTTTGCTCCTGCTACTACTCTTGCTACTACTACTACTACTCGTGCTCCAGCTCCTGCTATTACTTATGGTATTGATACTGCTCCTGCTCTTGCCACTACTACTACTCCTGCTCGTGCTCCTGCAACTACTCCTGCTCCAACTCCTACACCTACTTCCGATGTTGCCCCTGCTCTTGCTCCTTCTCCAGCTACTACTCCTGCTACTGCTCTTACTACTACTTCTGGTACTGCTACTGCTACTGCTGCTGCTTTTGCCCCAGCTCCTGCTTCTGCTACTACTCCTTGCTTTTGCTCCTGCTTCTCCTATTGCTCTTGTAATTGCTCATGCTCCTGCGACTACTTCTACTCTTGCTTCTACTCCTGCTATTTTTCCTGCTCCTGCTTCTGCACCTGCTACTACTCCTGCTACTGCTACTTCTTATGCTCTTGCTCCTGCTACTACTTCTGGTCTTGCTACTGCTACTACTCCAACTCCTTCTCTTGCACTTGCTCATGCTCCTGCTCCTGCTACTTCTGATTTTGCTCCTGCTACTGCTCCTGGTCCTCCTCTTGTTGGTGCTACTGCTCTTACTCCTTCTCATGTTACAGCTACTAGCCCTGCTCCTACTCATATTCATTTTCCTGCACCTGATACTGCACCTGCTCCTACACCTCCACTTGCTACTGTTCGTGCTCCTGCTCTTGCTACTTCTAATACTTCTGCACCTGCTACTATTAGTGCTGCTGCTCCTCCTACTTCTACTACTTCTATTCCTATACTTGCTTGTGCAAATACTTCTGATATTGCTGCAATTACTGGTACTATCCTGTACCTATTCCTACTCTTGCTCCGGTTCCTAATTCTACTACTGCTCCTGCTCCTGCTACTGCTACTACTCTTGCCCTTACTCCCGCTGCTAGTTCTACTTTTGCTATTTGTCCTGGTTCTGCAACTACTCCTGCTCGTTCTATTACTCCTGCTCCTGTTTCTGCTCTTGCTTCTGCTCCTGCTACTACTCTTGCTACTACTACTACTCGGGCTCCTGCTCCTGCTATTAATTATGTTACTGCTACTGCTCCTGCTCTTGCCCTAACTACTACTCCTGCTCGTGCTTTTGCAACTACTCCTGCTCCAACTCCTGCTCGTGCTCGTGCAACTACTCTTGCTCCTGTTACGGCTACAAGTCCTGCTCCTACTCCTGTTCATTCTCCTTCTGCTGCTACTGCACCTGCTCCCACACATCCTCTTGCTACTGGTCTTGCTCTTACTCTTGCAATTTCTACAACTTCTGCTCCTGCTACTATTACTGCTTCTGCTCCTGCTACTAATACTGTTCATGTTCCTACACCAGCTCGTTCAAATACATCTTTTATTGCAATTATTCCTACTACTACTCAAGCTAATGCTACTGCTCCTACTCTTGCAACTGCTCCTACTCCTACTCCTGCTTCTGCTACTGCTCTTGCTACGGCAACAACTTCTGCTGCTACTTCTACTCTTGCTATTTCTCATATTCCTGCTATTACTCATGCTACTGCTATTACTCGTGCTCCTGCTCCTGCTCCTGCTACTGCTCCTACTCCTGTTCCAGCTACTGCTCCTGCTCCTGCTTCTGCTACTGCTCTTGCTCCTGCTACTATTTCTGCTACTACAAGAACTTCTGCTCCTGCTTCTACTCCTGCTATTTCTCCTACTCCTGCTACTACTGTTGCTACTACAACTACTCGTGCTCCTGCTCCTGCTACTACTTCTGGTCCTACTATTGCTACTGCTACTGCTCCTACTCTTGCCTCCGCTACTACTCCTGCTCCTTCGCCTGCTACTACTCTTTCTCCTACTCCTACACTACCTCCTGTTATTTCCCCTGCTCTTGCTCCTACTAATACTATAACTTCTGCTTTTGCTCCTATTACTTCTCCTGGTCCTCCTCTTGCTGGTGCTACTGCTCTTACCCTTGCTCATGTTACGGATACTAGTCCAGCTCCTACTCCTATTCATGTTCCTGCAACTGATACTGCACGTACTGCAACACCTCCTCTTGCTATTGTTCTTGCTCCTGCTGTTGCCACTACTACTATTTTTGCTCGTGCTCCTGCAACTACCCTTGCTCCTACTCCTACACCTACTTCTGTTGTTGCCCCTACTCTTGCTCCTTCTCCTGCTACTACTCCAGCTACTGCTCTTACTACTACTTCGGGTACTGCTACTGCTACTATTACTACTTTTGCCCCAACTCCTTCCTTCTGCTCCTGCTACTGCTCCTGCTTCTCCTACTGCTCTTGCACTTGCTCATGCTCCTGCGACTACTTCTGCTCCTGCTTCTACTCCTGCTATTTCTCTTGCTCCTACTTCTGCACCTGCTACTACTCCTTCTACTGCTACATCTTGTGCTCCTGCTCCTGCTACTACTTCTGGTCTTGCTACTGCTACTACTCCTGCTCCTTTTCTTGCACTTGCTCATGCTCCTGCTCCTGCTCCTGCTACTTCTTATTTTACTCCTGCTATTGCTCATGGTCCTCTTATTGTTGGTGCTACTGCTCTTACTCCTTCTCCTGTTACAGCTACTAGCCCTGCTCCTACACCTAATCATTTTCCTGCACCTGATACTGCACCTGCTCCTATACCTCCTCTTGCTACTGTTCATTCTCCTGCTCTTGCTACTTCTAATACTTCTGCACCTGCTACTATTAGTGCTGCTGCTCCTCCTACTTCTACTACTTTTGTTCCTATACTTGCTTGTGCAAATACTTCTGCTATTGCTACAATTACTGCTACTATCCTGTACCTATTCCTGCTCTTGCTCCGGCTCCTAATTCTACTACTGCTCCTGCTCCTGCTACTGCTACTAGTAGTAGCAAAAGTAGTAGCAGGAGTAGGAGTAGGAGTTTTAGCACGAGTAGGTGTAGGAGCAGGAGTAGTAGCTGCAGCAGCAACTTGAGCAGGAGCAAGAGCAAGTGTAGTAGTAGGAGTACTAGCAAAAGTAAGATCAAGAGGAGGACTAGGAGCATGAGCAGCATTAGTAGCAGGAGTAAGAACTGTAGCAATAGCAGGACCAAAAGCATCAGCAGGAGTAGTAACACTAGCAAGAGCAAGAATAGGAGAAGCAGCACAAGCAGTAGTAGGAGCAAGAGTGGTAGCAATAGCAGGATCGGTAGTAGGAGCAGGAGCAATAGCAGTAGTAGAAGTCAAAGCACGATCAGTAGTTGTAGTAGCAGTAGTAGAAATAGGAGTAGAATTTGGAGCAGTAGCAGGAGTAGGACCTGGATGGTTGCATTAACAAGAGCACTAGAAGCACCAGTAGGAAGAGCAGGTGTAGGAACAGGAGCAATAACAGTAGTAGAAGCTGGAGCATAGGCAGTAGTAGTAGAAGGAGCAGGTGTAGTAGTAGTAGCTGGAGCAGGTGTAGTATTAGTAGCAGGAGCAAGAGTAGGAGCAATAGCTGGAGGAGGTGTAGGAGCATGTGTAATAGTTGTAGCAGGAGGAGGAGCAGGAGTAGTAGCAGTAACAGGAGCAAGAGCATGAGTAGTAGCATGACCAAGATGAGGACAAGGATGAGTAGCAATAGCAAAGCAGAAGTAGTGATAGGAGAAGGAGTAGCCTTAGTAGCAAGAGCATGTCTAGGTGTACGAGCAGGAGCAGTAGAGGAGCAGTAGTAGCAATAGTTGCAGGTGTAGGAGCACGAGCAGCAGCAGTAGCAGAAGTAGTAGCAGGAGCAAGAATAGGAGCAGTATCAGTAGCAGATGTAGTAGGAGAAGCAGGAGCAGGAGCACAAGTAGGAGCAGTAGCATGAGTAGGAGCAAGAGCAGAAGTAGGAGTAGTAGCAGGAGCAGTAGCAGTAGTAGTAGCAGGAGCAGGAGCAGAGGCAGTAGTAGTAGCATGGGTAGGAGAAAGGCCAGCAACAGTGGTGGAGAAGGAGAAGGTGCAGTAGCAGACTCAGGAGTAATAGTAGGAGTAGGAAGAACAGTAAGAACAGTAGTAGGAGCAGGAGCAGAAGCACGAGCAGGAGCAGGAGCAGTAGAAGGAGCAACAGTAGTAGTAGTAGGAGAAAGAGCAGTAGGAGTAGCTAAAAGAAGAGTAGTTGCAAGAGCAAGTGCAGTAGCAGTAACAGGAGTAGTGAGAGTAACACAAGCAAGAATAGGAGTAGAAGCAACAGTAGTAGTAAGAGCGATTGTAGTATTAGTAGTAGTAAGAGGAGTAGGAGCAGTAGCAAGAGTAGTAGCAGGAACAGGAGTAGGGGCAGTAGTAGTAGGTGTAGTAGCTCGAGCAATAGAAGCAGCCGAAGCAGGAGTAGTAGCAAGAGCAGGAGCAGGAGATGGAGCAGTAGCAGTAGCAGGAGCAGGAGCAGAAGAAGTAGCAGTAGCAGTAGCAGGAGCAGGAGCATGAGAAGGAAGATGTGCAGCAACAGAAGTCAGAGCAGGAGCAAGAGTAGTAGCAGGAGCAGGAGCAGTAGCCGGAGCAAGAGCAGAAGTAGTAGTAAGAGTACTAGCATGAGCAGGAGTAGTAGCAGGAGCAGGAGCAAAACTAGTAGCAGTAACAGAAGCAAGAACAGTAGCAATAGCAAGAGTAGAGGTAGAAGTAGTAGCAAGAGCAGGAGTAGTAGCAGTAGCAGCAACAAGAGAGAGCAACAACAGGAGCAGGAGTAGGAGAAGGATTGGTATTAGGAGCAGTAGCAATAGCAGAAGTAGTAGCATGAGTAGGAGCAGTACCTAGAGTAGAAGAAGGAGCATAAGCAGGAATAGTAGCAAGAGCAGGGGCAGGAGCAGTAGCAGTAGCAGCAGCCGTAGCTTAAGCAGGAGCATGAGTAGTAGTAGGAGTACTAGCATGAGCAGGAATAGTAGCAAGAGCAGGAGTAGGAGTAGTAGCAATAACAGAAGCAATTACAGTAGCAATAGCAGGAGCAAAAGCAGAAGTAGTAACAGGAGCAAGAGTAGTAGCAGTAGCAGTAGAAAGTGTGAGAGAAATAGCAGGAGCAGGAGAAGGAGTAGTATTAGGAGCAGTAGGAGTAGCAGAAGTAGTAGCATAAGCAAGGGTAGTAATATGAGTAGGACAAGTAGCAAGAGCAGGAGCAATATCGGTAGCAGAAGTAAAAGCAAGAGCAGTAGTTGTAGTAGGAGCAGGTATAGTAGCAGTAGTAGAAACAGGAGTAGAATTTGGAGAAGTAGCAGGAGCAGGACTATAATAGTTGCATAAACAAGAGCAAAAGCAGGAGCAGTAGGAAGAGCAAGTGCAGGATCAGGAGCAGTAGCAGTAGCAGGAGCAGGAGCAGGAGTAGGAGCATAGTAGTAGTAGTAGCAGGAGCAGGAGTAGAAATAGTAGCAGGTGTAGGAGCACGAGCAGTAAAGTTGTAGAAGTCGTACAAGAGCAAGAACAGGAGTACCATTAGTAAAAGATGTAGTAGGAGAAGCAGAAGCAGGAGCACAAGTAGGAGTAGTAGCAGGAGGAGCAGCAAGAGCAGAAGCAGGAGTAGTTGTAGGAGAAGGAGCAGTAGCAAGAACAGGAGCAGGGGTAGTAGCAGTAGCACGAGTAGGAGAAGGGGCAGCAGTAGTGGCTGGAGCAGCAGAAGGAAAAGGTGCAGTAGCAGGTTCAGGGGTAATAGTAGGAGCAGGAACAAGAAAAGGAAAAGTAGCAGGAGTAAGAGTAGAAGCAGGAGCAGGAGAAGTAGCAGGAGGAAGAGTTGTAGTAGTAGAAGAAATAGCAGTAGCAGTAGCAAAAGCAAGAGTAGTGGTAGTAGCAATAACAAGCGATAGAGAAATAACAGGAGCAAGAGTATTAGCAGGAGCAAGAGTAGTAGCAGGAGCAGGAGAAGGAGTAGTATTAGGAGAAGTAGCAATAGTAGAAGTAGTAGCATAAGCAGGAGTTGTAGTATGAGTAGGAGCAGTAGCTAGAGTAGAAGAAGGAGCAGAAGCAGGAGTAGTGGCAATAGCAGGAGCAGGAGTAATAGCAGTAGTAGTAGCAGGAGTAGGAACAGGTGCAGGAGCAGTAGTAGTAGGAGGAGTAGGAGAAGTAGTAGTAGTAGGAGCAGGAGAAGGAGCAGGTTCAGTAACAGGAGTAGGAACAGGAATTGTAGCAGGAGCAGGAGCAGGAGAAGGAGCAGTAGCTAAACCAGGAGCAAGAGTAGTAGTGGGTGTACTAGCAGGAGCAGGAATAGTAGCCTAAGCAGGAGTAGTAGCAGTAACAGAAGCAAGAACAGTAACAGGAGCAGGAGCAGGAGGAGGAGTAGTATTAGGAGTAGTAGCAGTAGCAGCAGTAGTAGCATAAGCAAGAGTAGTAGCATGAATAAGAGTAGTAGCTAGAGTAGAAGAAGGAGCAGAAGCAGGAGTAGTAGCAAGAGTAGGAGTAGGAGTAAAAGCAGTAGTAGTAGCAAGAGCAAGAGCAGATGCATAAGTAGTAGTAGTAGCAGGAACAAGAAAAGTAGCAGTAGCAGTAGCAGGAGAAGGACACGGTTCAGTAACCGAAATAGGAGCACGAGTAGAAATAGTAGCAGGAGCAGGAGCAGTAACTGAAGCAGGAGTAGTAACAGTAGCAAGAGTAGTAGTAGCAGGAGAAAGAGCAATAGCAATAGCAATATCAAGAGTAGTAGCAGGAGCAAGAGCAAGAGCAATAGCAGGAGCAGGTGTAGGACTACGAGCAAGAGTAGTAGTTGGAGCAAGAGTAGGAGTAGGAGCACGAGCAAGAGCAGGAGCAGGAGCAATAGCAGAAGTAGTAGCAAGAGCAGGAGCAGGACCACGAGTAGGAGAAGTAGAAGGAGTAATAGCAGGAGCACAAGCAGTAGTAGTAGCAAGAGCAAGACAAGTAGTATGCGCAGGAGCAGGGGCAGTAGCAGGTGCAGAGCAGGAGCAAGACCACAAGTAAGAGTAGTAGAAGGAGTAATAGCAGGAGCAGAAGCCGTAGGAATAGCAGCAGCAAGAGCAGTAGCAAGAGTAGGGGCAGTAGCAATGGCAGGAGCAGGAGAAGGAGAAGGTTTAGTAGTAGGATCAGAAGTAATAGCAGCAGCAGTAGAGGATTATGAGCAATAGTAGAAGCAGGAGCAACTGTAGTAGTAGGGGCAGAAAGAGCAATAGTAGTTGCAAAAGCAAGAGTAGTAGCAGGGGCAGGTAAAGTAGCAGGAACAAGAGTAGTAGTGGTAACAGGAGCAAGAGCAGGAGCAGAAGCAGTAGTACTAGCAAGAGCGATAGTAGTTGCACTAGTAGGAGAAGTAGTAGGAGCAATAGCAGTTGTAGGAGCAGGAGCAGTTGCAGTAGCAAGGGCAGGAGAAGGAGAAGTAGTAGGAGCAAGAGCAAGAGCAATAACAGCAGCAGGTATAGGAGTTCGAGCAGGAATAGTTGCAGGAGCAGGAGTAGGAGTAGTAGTAGGAGCAAGAATAGGAGCAGTAGCAGTACCAGAAGTTGTAGCAGGAGCAGGAGGATGACCACGACTAGGAGCAGTAGTAGGAGTAGTCGCAGGAGCAAAAGTAGGAGTAGTCGCAGGAGCAGAAGCAGGAGTATTAGTAGGAGCAAGAGCAGGAGCAGGAGCAGTAGCAATAGCAGCACCAGGTGCAATAGTAGGGGCATGAGTAGGAGAAGGAGAAGGCGCAGTAGCAGGACCTTGAGTAGTAGCAGGAGTATGTGCAGTAGCAGGAAGAAGAATAGTAGCATTAATAGAACAATCAAGAAGATGACAAGGAGCATGAGCAGTATCAGTATCAGGAGTAAGAACTCTAGCAGTAGCAGGACCAAAAGCAGGAGCAAGAGTAGTAGCAGGAGCAGTAGCAATAGCAAAACGAGTAGTAGGAGCATGAACAATAGCGGTAGCAGAAGTAAAAGCACGAGCAATAGTTGTAACAGGAATAGGAGCAGGAGTAGTAGCAGTAACAGGAGCAAGAGCCGGAGTATTAGCATGACCAAGAGGAGGACCAGGAGGAGTAGCAGAAGCAAAGCAGAATAGTGACAGGAGCAGGAGTAGTAGTAGTTGCAGGAGCAGGTGTAAGAGTACGAGCAGGAGTAGTAGTAGGAGCAGGAGTAGGAGTAGTAGCAGGAGTAGGATTAGGAGCAGTAGCAGTAGAAGAAGTAGTAGCATGAGCAAGAGCAGGAGCAATATCAGTAGTAGATGTAGTAAGAAAAGCAGGAGCAGGAGCACAAGTAAGAGCAGTAGCAAGAGTAGTAGCAAGAACAGAAGCAGGAGTTGTAGCAGGAGCAGGAGAAGTAGCTATAGCAGTAGCAGTAGCAGGAGCATAAGAAGGAGCAGCAGTGACCGGAGTAGGAGAAGGAGAAGGTGCAGTAGCAGGTTTAGGAGTAATAGTAGGTGCTAGAACAGGAGCAAGAATAGTAGCAGGAGCAGGAGCAGGAGCAGGAGCAGGAGCAGGAGCAAGAGTAGTAGCAGGAGCAAGAGTAGTAGTAGGAGAAAGAGCAGTAGCAGTAGCAAAAGAAAGAGTAGTAGCAAGCGCAAGTGCTGTAGCAGTAATGGGAGTAGTAAGAGTAACACGAGCAAGAGTAGCTGTAGAAGCAGGAGTAGTAGATAGGGAGGTAGCAGGAGCAGGAGCAGTAGCAGTAGCAGGAGCAAGAGCAGAAGAAGTAGCAAGAGCAGCAGAAGGAACATGTCTTGTAACAGGAGTAGGAGCAAGAGCAAGAGTTGTAGCAGGAACAGTAGTAGTAGCCGGAGCCGGAGCAGGAGTAGTAGTAGGGGTACTAGCATGCGCAGGAGTAGTGGCAGGAGTTGGAGATGGACTAGTAGCAGTAAGAGAAGCATAAACAGTAACAGTAGCAGAAGCCAAAGCAGAAGTAGTAGCAGGAGTTGGAGTAGTGGCAGTAGCAGCAGCAAGAGAGAGCAATAGCAGGAGCAGGAGTAGTGGCAGTAGCAACAGCAATAGAGAGCAATAGCAGGAGCAGGAGTAGTAACAGGAGCAGGAGAAGGAGTAGTATTTGGAGCAGTAGCAGTAGTAGAAGTAGTAGCATGAGTAGGTGCAGTAGCTGTAGTAGAAAAAGTAGTAGAAGCAGGAATAGTAGCAAGAGCAGTAGAGTAGTCACAGTAGCAGTAGTAGGAGTAAGAGCAACAGAAGGAGCGTGTTTAGTAACAGGAGTAGGAGCAAGAGCAGGAATAGTAACAGGAGTAGGAGTAGGAGAACTTGATGAAGCAGGAGCAGCAGTAGTAGTAGGAGTACTAGGATGAGCAAGAATAGTAGCAGGAGCAGAAGCAGTAGTTGTAGCAGTAACAGAAGCAAGAACAGTAGCAGTAGCAGGAGCAAAAGCAAAGGTAGTAGGAGGAGCAGGAGTAGTAGCAGTAGCAACAGAAAGAGAGAGAGCAATAGAAGGAGCAGGAGTAGTAGCAGGAGAGGGAGGAGGAGTAGTATTAAGAGCAATAGCAGTAGCAGAAGTACTAGCATAAGCAACAGTAGTAGTATAAGTAGGAGCAGTAGGTAGAGTATAAGAAGGGGCAGAAGCAGGAGTAAAATGAAGAGCAGGAGCAGGAGTAGAAGCAGTAGGAGTTGCAGGAATAGGAGCAGTAGTAGTAGAAGGAGTAGGAAAAGTAGTAGTAGCAGTAGCAGTAGCAGGACCATGAAAAGGAACAGGTTCAATAACAAGAGTAGGAGTACGAGCGGGAATAGTAGCAGGAGCAGGTGCAGTAGCAGCAACAAAAGTAATAGCAGGTGCAAGAGCAAGAGGTGTAGCAGAAGTAATATTAGGAGCAGGAGCAGAAGAACGTGCAGGAGCAGTAGCAAAAGTAGTAGCATGAGTAGAATTAGGAGCAGGAGTAGTAACAGGAGCACGAGTACAAGTAGTAGCAAGAACAGGAGCAGTATCAGTAGAAGTAGGTATAACAGGAGCAAGAGTAGGAGCAGAAACAGTAGTATTAGCAGGTGTGGTAGAAGTAGCAGCAGTAGGAGCAGTAGTAGAAGTAGTAGCAGGGGCAGAAGCAGTAGCAGGAGCAACAGTTGTAGTAGCAGGAGTAAGAGTAGTAGCAAAAGCATGAGCAGTAGCAACTACTCTAGTAGTAGCATGAGCAGGAGCAAGAGTAGTTGTAGTAGTAGGGAAAGAGCAGGGGAAGTAGCAATAGAAGGAGAAATAGCAGGAGTAAGAGCAGTGGCAATAGTAGTAGAAGGAGCCGGAGAAGTAGTAGTAGAAGTGGCAGGAGAAATAGAAGGAGTAGTAGCAGTAAAAGAAGCAAGAGCAGCAGTAGTAGCATGGCCAAGAGGAGGACTATGAGCAGTAGCATGAGCAAAGCAGAAGTAGTAACAGGAGCAGGAGTTGTAACAGTAACAGGAGCAAGAGCAATAGGAGGATCAGGTGATGGAGTAGGAACAACAGTAGTAGCAGGAGCCACAGCAGCAGTAGTATTAGGAGCAAAAGCAGAAGCAGTAGCAGTAGTAGAAGTAGTAGCAGGAGTAGGAGCAGGAGCACAAGAGTAGCAGCAATAGCTGGAGTAGGAGCAATAGCAAATGCAGTAGCAGTAGCACAAGTAGTAGTTGTAGTAGGAGCAGGAGTTGTAGCAGTAGTAGTAGTAGGAGTAGAAGAAGTAGATGGACAAGGAGCAGGAGTAATAGCAGTAACAGGAGCAAGACCAGCAATAGTAGCTTGGCTAAGAGGAGGAGCAAAAGCAAAGTAGAAGTAGTAACAGGTGCAGGAGTAGTAGCAGTAGCCAGAGCAAGAGCATGAGAATTAGAAGGAGCAGGTGTAGGAGTACGAGCAGGAGTAATAGTAGGAGCTAGAATAACAGTAGTAGCAGGAGCAGTAGTTATAGCAGGAGTAGGAGCAGGACCACGAGTAAGAGCAGTAGAACGAGTAATAACAAGAACAGAAGCATTAGTAGTAGCAGGAGCAGGAGCAGTAGCAAGAGCTAGAGCAGGGGCAGTAGTATGGCAGGAGATGGATAAGGTGCAGTAATAGGATCAGGAGTAATAGCAGGAGCACGAATAGGAGTAGTAGCAGGAGCAGGCAATAGCAGGAGCAGGAGTAGAGGCAGGAGATAAAGTAGTGGCAGAAGGAGAAAGAGAAGTAGTAATTGAAAAAGCCAGAGTAGTAGCAAGGGCAGGTGCAGTAGAAGGAATAAGAGTAGTAGTAGTAATAGGAGCAAGAGCAGGAGCAATAGTACTAGCAGGGGCGATAGTAGTAGCAGTAGTAGGAAAATTAGTAGGAATAGTAGCAGGAGTAGGAGCAATAGCAGTAGTAGGAGGAGGAGCAAGTGTAGTGGTAGCAGGAGCCAGAGCAGCACCACCACCAATAGCAAATGCTGAAGTAGTAGCAAAAGTAGGGGTAGAAGTAATAGCAATAAGAGCAGGAGAAGTAGCAGATGCAGTAGCAAGAGCAGGAGAAATGTAGTAGCAGTGGCAAGAGTAGGAGAAGGAGAAGGTGTAGTAGCTGGATTAGGAGTAGTAGCAGGAGTAGGAACAATATCAATAGCAGGAGCAAGAGTAGGAGCAGTAGCAAGAGTAGGTATAGTAGTAGGAGTAGGAGCAGTAGCAAGAGCAGCAACTTGGGCAATAGCAGCGGCAGGAGCAGGAGAAGGAGAAGCTGTAGTAGCAGGTGCAGGAATAGGACCAGTAGGAGGAGCGGAGCAGGAGTAGTAGCAGGAGCAAGAGCAGAAGTAGGAGCAATAATAATAGTAGGAGGAGAAAGAGAAATAGTAGTAGCAAAAGCAAGAGTAGTAGCACGAGCAGGTGCAGTCGCAGGAATAGGAGTATTAATAGTAGCAGGAGCAAGAGCAGTAGCAGAAACAATTATACTAGCAGGAGCGGTAGTAGTTGTAGTGGTAGGAGCATTAATAGGAGTAGTAGCAGTGGCAAGAGCAAGAGTAGTAGCAGTAGCAGGAGCAAGAGTAGTAGTAAAAGGAGCAAGAGCAACAGTAGCAGTAGGAGTAGTAGCAAATGCAGGAGTAGTAGCAGTAACAGGAGTAAGAGAATGAGCAGTAGCAGTTGCAGGAGAAAGAGCAGGAGAAGTCGCAGTTGCAAGAGTAGGAGAAGGAGTAGGTACAATAACAGGAGCAGGTGCAATAGAAAGAGTAGTGACATGATCAAGAGGAGGACCACGAGCAGAAGCTGGAGCAAAGGAGAAGTAGTAACAAGAGTAGGGATAGTAGCAGTAGCAGGAGCAAGAGCAAAAGCAGTAGTAGGAGCAGGTTCAGGAGTACGAGCAGCATTAGTAGCAGGTGAACGAGTAGGAGTAGTAGGAAGAGCAAGAGCAGGAGCAGTAGCAATAGCAAAAGTAGTAGCAGATGTAGGAGCAGGACTGCCAGTAGGATTAGTAGCTGGAGAAAAAGCAGGAGTAGTAGCTGGAGCAATACCAAGAGCAGGAGCAGGGGCAGTAGCAGTGGCAGGAGCATGAGAAGGCGAAGGTGTAGTAGCAGGATTATGAGTAGTTGCAAGAGTAGGAACAAGATCAGTAGCAGGAGCATAAGCATAAGCAAGAGTAGTAGTTGAAGGACAAAGACATATCGTAGTAGAAAAAGCAAGATTAGTAGCAGGGGCATGTGCACTCGCAGGAACATGAGTAGTAGTAACAAGAGCAAGAGCAAGAGCAGTAGTACTAGCAGGACCAATAGTAGTAGCAGTAGTAGGAAAATTAGTAGGAATAGTAGCAGGAGTAGGAGCAGTAGCAGTAGTAAGAGCAAGAGTAGTGGTAGCAGGAGCAAGAGCAACAGCAGCACCAATAGCAAATGCTGAATAGAAGCAAAAGCAGGAGTAGAAGTAATAGCAATAAGAGTAGGAGAAGTAGCAGTTGCAGTAGCAAGAGCAGGAGAATGAGCAGAAGCAGGAGCAAGAGTCAGAGCAATAGCAGGAGCATGTGTAGGAGTTCGAGCAGGAGTACTTGCAGGAGTAGGAGTAGTAGTAGTAGCGGGAGCAAGAGTAGGAGTAGTAACAGTAGCCAAAGGAGTAGCAGGAGCAGGAGCAAGACCACAAGTTGGAACAGTAGTAATAGTAATAGCAGGAACAGAAGCAGGAGCAGTAGCAAGAGCAGCAGGTGGGGCAATAGTAGTGGCAGGAGCAGGAGAAGGAGAAGTTGTAGTAGCAGGACCAGGAGTAGTAGCAGGTGCAGGAACCGGACCAGTAGGAGGAGCAGGAGTAGTAGCAGGAGCAAGAGCAGAAGCAGGAGCAAGAATAATAGTAGGAGGAGAAAGAGAAATATTAGTACCAAAAGAAAGAGTAGTAGCACGAGCAGGTGCAGTCGCAGGAACAGGAGGAGGAGTAGTAGCAGGAGCAAGACCAGTAGTAGAAGAAATTGTACTAGTAGGAGCGGTAGTAGTAGTAGTAGGAGCTTTAATAGGAGTATTAGTAGTGGCAGGAGCAAGAGTAGTAGCAGGAGCAGGAGCAAGAGTAGTAGTAGAAGGAGCAAGAGCATCTGCAACAGTAGGAGTAGTAGCAAATGCAGCAGTAGTAGCAGTAACAGGAGTAAGAGCATGAGCAGTAGCAGTTGTAGGAGAAGGAGCAGGACAAGTCGCAGTTGGAAGAGTAGGAGAAGGAGCAGGTACAATAGTAGGAGCAAGTGCAATAGCAGGGGTAGTAGCATTCACAGGAGCAAGAGCAGGAGTAGTAACATGATCAAGAAGAGGACCACGAGCAGAAGCTAGAGCAAAGCAGAAGTAGTAACAATAGTAGGGATAGTAGCAGTAGCGAGAGCAAGAGTAAAAGCAATAGCAGGAGTAGGTCTAGGAGTACGAGCAGCATTAAAAGCTGAAGTAGTAGCAGGAGCAGGAGTAATACAAATAGCAGGAGCAAGAGCAGGAATAGTAGCAGTAGCAGTAGCAGGAGCAGTAGCAAGAGCAAGAGAAGGACCAATATCAGTAGCAGGAGCAAGACAAGAAGCATGAGCAGTAGCAGGAGTAGGACTAGGAGCAGAAGTAGGAGTTGTAGCAGGAACAGGAACAGGAGATGGAGTTGGAGCAGTAGTAGGAGCAGGAGCAAGAGTAGTAGTTGCAGGAGAAAGAGCATAGCAGTAGCAAAAGCATGAGTAGTAGCAGGAGCAGGTGCAGTAGCAGCAACAGGAGTAGTAGTAGTAACAGCAGCAAGAGCAGGAGTAGTAGCACGAGCAAGAGGGGGACCAGGAGCAGGAGCAGTAAAAGGAGCAAGTACAACAGCAGTAGCAAGACCAGTAGCAGGAGCAGAGCAAGTAGCAGTAGCAGGAGAAGGAGCAATAGCAATAGCAGAAGTAGAAGCACGAGCAATAGGTGTAGTTGGAGCAGGAGCAGGAGTAGTAGTAGTATCAGGAGGAGAATTAGGAGCTGGAGCGGTAACTTGAGCAGTAGTATTAGGAGCAAGAGAAGAAGCAGTAGTAGTAGCAATAGTAGAAGTAGTAGTAGGAGCAGGAGCAGTAGCACGAGTAATTGTAGTAGTAGTAGCTGGATCAGGAGTAGTAGTAGGAGCATTTGTAGGAGAAGAATCTGGAGTAGTAGAAGGAGCAGAAGTAGGAGTAGTACCAAGAGTAGGAGCAGGAGTAGTATCAATAGCAAGAGCAAGAAAATTAGCAGGAGCAGGAGAATTAGCAGTAGCAGAAGTAGGAGCTGGAGTAGTAGCAGTAGAAGTAGCAGGAGCAGTTGAAGTAGTAGGAGCAGTAGAAGTAGAAGTAGCAGGAGCAAGAGTAGGAGTAGGTGGAGAAAGAGCAGTAACAGTAGGAAAAGCAAGAGTAGTAGTAGGAGCATGTGCAGTAGTTGTAACAAGAGTAGAGGAGTAAGACGAGTTACAGTAGGAGCAGAAGCAGTAGTAGTAGCAGGTACGGTAGTAGTAGTTGTAGTATGAGTGCTAGCAGGAGCAGAACCAGTAGCAGTAGCAGGAGCAGAACCAGTAGCAGTAGCAGGAGCAACAGTAATAGTAGCAGGAGTAAGAGGAGTAGCAAATGAACGAATAATAGCAGGAGCAGGAGTAGTTGAAGTAATAAGAGAAAGAGCACGAGCAGTAGTTGTAGCAGATGCAGAAGCACGAGCAAGAGCAAGAGCAAGAGCATTAGCAGGAGCAAGAGCAAAAGCATTAGCAGAAGCAAGTGTTGGTGTAGGAACAGGAGTAGTAGCAGAAGTAAGAGCAGGAGTAGTATTATGAGCAAGAGCAGGAGTAGTATTATGAGCAAGAGCAGAAGCAGTCACCGTAGTAGAAGTAGTAGCAACAGCAGGAGTAGGAGCACGAGTAAGAGTAGAAGCAGTAGCCGGAGCAGGAGAAGGAGTAGTAGCAGTAGCAAGAGTAGTAGTAGCAGGATAAAGAGCAGTAGCAGTAAAAAAAGCAAGAGCAGTAGCAAGAGCAGGTGCAGTAGCAGGAACAGAAGTAGTAGCAGGTGCAAGAGCAAGAGCAGTAGTAGTTGCAGGAGCAGGAGCATGTGTAGGAGCAGTAGCAATAGTAGTAGAAGGAGTAGAAGTAGGAGTAGTAACAGGAGCAGGAGTAGGAGTAGTAGCAGGAGTAGTTTCAGTAGCAGATGTAGTAGGAGAAACAGGACTAGAAGCAGAAGTAGTAGCAGGAGCTAGAGCAGTAGTAGTAGCAGCAGGAGCAGGAGTAGGGGCAGTTGAAGGAGCAGGGGCAGTTGAAGGAGCAGGAGCAGGAGAAGGAGCACCAGCAATGGCCGAAGCAGGAGAAGGGTTAGGAGTAGTAGCTGGAGTAGGAACAGGAGCAGGCGCAGGAGCAGTAGCAGGAGCAAGAGTAGTAGTTTGAGGAGAAAGAGTAGTAGCAGTAGCAAAAGCATGAGTAGTAGTAGGATCAAGTGCAGTAGTTGTAACATGAGTAGTAGGAGTAACACAAGCAAGAGTAGGAGTAGTAGCAGTAGTAGTAGCAGGAGCGATAGTTGTTGTTGTAGTATTAGTACTAGCAGGAACAGGAGCAGTACCAGTAGCAGGAGCAAGAGTAGTAGTAGAAGGAGCAAGAAGAGTAGAAAAAGCAAGAGCAGTAGCAAATGCATGAATAGTAGCAGGAGTATGAGTAGGAGTAGTTGTAGTAACAGGACAATGAGCACGAGCAATAGTAGTAGCAGATGGATGAGCAAGAGCAAGAGTGATATTAGTAGTTTGTTTAGGAGTAAGAGCAGGAGTAAGAACAGGAGTAGTAGATGGACCAGGAGCAAAAGTAGTTGCAGTAACACGAGAAAGAGCAGGAGCAATAGTAGTAGCAGGACATAAGCAAAAGTAGTAGCAGTTGCAGGAGCAAGAGCAAGAACCATAGCAGGAGTAAGTGTAGGTGTAGTAGCAGGACCAGGAGGAGGAGTAGTATTAGGAGTAGCAGCAATATCAGTAGCCGAAGTAGTATCAGGAGCATGAGCAGGAGCACGAGTAGGAGCAGTAGCAGGAGTAGTAGTATGAGCAAAAGTAGGAGTAGTAGCAAGAGTAGGAGCAGGAGATGAGAAGTAGGAGGAGCAGGAGCAGTAGTAGTAAAAGTAGCCGTAGAAGTAGCAGAAGCAGTAGCAGGACTACTCATCCTCGTACTCCTGCTATTGCTCCAACTACTACTTCTGGTACTACTACTGCTATTGCTCTTTCTTTTGCCCCAGCTCCTGCTTCTGCTACTGCTACTACTCCTACTCCTACACATGCTCCTGTTCTTGCTCCTACTCATGCTCCTACTACTGCTTCGGCTCCTAATTATACTCTTGCTTCTACTACTGCTACTACCCCTGCTCCTGTTTTGGCTACTACCCCTGCTCCTGCTCCTATTCATTCTCCTGCTGCTGTTACTACAGTTGCTCCTACACCTCCTCTTACAACTGCTTCTGCTCTTGCTCTTGCTACTACTACATTTGCTCTTGCAGCTAATACTGCTTCTGCTCCTGCTATAGCTATTGTTCCTGTTCCTACACCTGCTCGTGCAAATACTCTTGCTATTCCTTCTGTTACGGCTACAACCTTGGTCCTGCAATTGCTCCCGCTACTGCTCCGGCACCTAATTCTACTCCTACTTCTACTACTGCTATTGCTCGTGCTTCTGCTTATGCTACAGCTATTGCTCCTTCACCTGCTACTGCTCCTTCTTCCACTGCTGCACCTACCCATGATACTACCCATGCTCCTGTTCCCGCTACTACTACTACTACTGCTCCTAGTCCTCCTCTTGACCGTGCTACTTGCTCCTGCTCTTGCTCATGTTACTACAACTCATGTTCCTACAACTGCACATGCTCTTGCTACAACGTTCTTGCTCCTACTACTGCTCCGGCTCCTGCTTCTGCTACTGCTCTTGCTCCTGCTACTGCTCTTGTTCTTTTTCCTGCTACAACTCTTGCTGCTTCTCCTACTACTACTACTGCTACTGCTACTGCTCCTACTACTACTCTTGCTTCTACTCCGGCTACTACTCCTACTACTGCTATTACTCGTGCTCATGCTCCTGCTACTACTCCTGCTTCTGCTCCTACTACTGCTCCTGCTTCTGCTCCTACTACTACTATTACTCGTGCTACTACTACAGCTACTGCTTCTGTTCCTACACCTACTCGTGCTACTGCTACAGCTACTGCTCCTGTTCCTAAACCTGCTCGTGCAAATACTCTTGCTGTTGCTCCTGTTACTGCTACAATACTGGTCCTGCACTTGCTCCTACTACTGCCTTGACACCTAATTCTACTACTGCTCCTTCTCCTGCTTCTGCTATTAGTCTTGCTCCTGCTCCTTCTCCTGCTCCTGTTCCTACTCCTGCTACTACTCTTGATGCTTTTACCGCTACTTCTCTTGCTACTACTACTGGTATTTCTCCTGGTACTACTCCTGCTTCTGCTCCGACTACTTCTCCTACTATTGCTACTACTCGTGCTCATGCTCCTGCTACTACTCCTGCTTCTGCTTCTACTACTACTCCTACTACTGCAACTGCTTATGCTACTGCTGCTGCTACTGCTCTTGCTACTATTCCTGCTCCTGCTACTATAACTGCTCTTTCGACTACTTCTGCTCCTGCTTCTACTCCTACTATTTCTCCTGCTCCTACTTTTGCACCTGCTACTGCTACTTCTCGTGCTCCTACTCCTGCTACTACTTCTGGTCCTATTACTGCTACTGCTCCTACTCTTGCCTCTGCTACTACTCCTGCTCCTACTCCTACACTTCCTCATGCTCTTGCCCATGCTCTTTCTCTTGATAATGCTACAACTTCTGCTTTTGCTCCTGCTACTGTTCTTGGTCCTCCTCGTGCTGGTGGTACTACTCTTACTCTTGCTCCTGCTAGGGATACTAGTCCTGCTCCTACTCCTATTCAATTACCTGCAATTGATACTGCACCTTCTCCTATACCTCCTCTTGCTACTATTCTGGCTCCTGCTCTTGCTACTTCTAATACTTCTGCAGCTGCTACTATTAGTGTTGTTGCTCCGCTATTCGTACTACTTCTGCTCCTACACTTGCTCGTCCAAATATTTCAGCTATTGCTCCAATTACTGCTACTATCATGTTCTTGCTCCTACTCCTGCTCCGGATCCTAAATCTACTCCTGCCTCTACTATTGCTATTGCTCCTAATCCTATTACAACTACTGCTTGTGCTTCTACTTTTCCTACTCCTATTGCTCCTGCTGCTACTAATGCTCCAACACATGCTACTGCTCCTTCTACTCTCCTACTACTACTACTGGTCCTAGTCCTACTCTTGCTCGTGCTACTTGTTCCTGTTCTTGCTCTTGTTACTGTTACTCCTAATCCAGGAACTACACCTGCTCCTACTATTACTATCTTGCTCCTATTACTGCTCCTGCTCCTGCTTCTGCTACTGCACTTGCTCCTGCTCCTTTTCCTGCTCTTGCAACTATTCCTGCTCCTTCTCCTGCTACTTCTCTTCTTACAACTACTACATTTGCTCCTGCTGTCACTGCTTCTGCTCCTGCTACAGCTATTGCTCATTTTCTTGCTCCTGCAACTATTCCTGCTCCTTTTATTGCTTCTGCTCCTGCTACAGCTATTGCTCCTTTTATTGCTACAATCCTAGTCCTGCACTTGCTCCTGCTACTGCTATGGCGCCTAATTCTACTCCTGCTTCTACTACTGCTCCTGCTCCAACTACAACTACTGCTCGTGCTTCTACTTATGCTACTGGTATTGCTCCTGGACCTGCTACTGCTCCTGGTCCCGCTGCTGCTCCTACCCATGCTAGTACTCATGCTCTTGTTCCCACTACTGCTACTACTACTGCTCCTTGTCCTCCTCTAGCTTGTACTACTTGCTCCTGCTCTTGCTCATGGTACTACTACTCATGTTCCTGCAACTGCACCTGCTCCGACAACAACTTTCTTGCTTCTACTACTGCTCATGCTCCTGCTCCTGCTATTGCTCTTGCTGCTTCTCCTACTACTGCTCCTGCTACTACTATTGTTAGTGCTCATGCCACTACTCTTGCTTCTGCTCCGGCTATTACTCCTTCCCCTGCTACTACTCGTGCTCATGCTCCTGTTATTACTCCTACTTCTGCTCCTGCTACTACTCCTGCTCCTACTTCTACTCTTGCTATTTCTCCTGCTCCTGCATCTGCTCCTGCTAATACTCCTGCTACTGCTACTACTCGTGCTCCTGCTCCTGCTCCTGCTACTACTTCTGGTCCTGCTACTGCTACTGCTACTACACCTACTCTTGCCTCTGCTTCTACCCATGCTCCTTCTCCTGCTACTACTCCTGCTCTTACACCTACACTTGAACCTACTATTACCCTTGCTCTTGCTCCTGCTATTGCCCCTGCTCTTGCTCCTGCTAATGCTACCACTTCTACTTTTGCTCCTGCTACTGCTGCTGGTCCTCCTCTTGCTGGTGCTACTGCTCATACTCTTGCTCTTGTTACGGCTACTAGTCCTGCTCCTATTCCTATTCATTTTCCTGCAACTGATAATGCCCCTGCTCCTACACCTCCTCTTGCTACTGTTCTTACTCTTGCTCTTGCTACTTCTAATACTTCTGTTGCTGCTACTATTAGTGCTGCTGCTCCAGCTACTGCTTCTGTTCCTACTGCAAATACTTCTACTATTGCTCTTATTAATGCTACTATCTTGTTCCTGCTCTTGCTCCTTCTCCGGCTCCTAATTCTAATCCTGCTTCTACTACTACTACTGTTCCTGCTCCTACTACAACTACTGCTTGTGCTTCTTCTTATGCTACTCCTATTGCTCATGCTCTTGCTACCGCTCCTACACCAGCTACTGCTTCTGCTCCTGCTCCTGCTACTACTACTATTACTGCTGCAGGTCCTCTTGTTGCTCGTGATACTTGTTCCGGCTCTTTATCCTGTTATTACTACTCTTCTTGCTGCAACTGCGCCTGCTCCTGCTACTACTTTCTTGCTCCTACCACTGCTCCTACTTCTCCTTCTGCTACTGCATTTTCTCCTGCTCCTGTTCTTGCTCCTGCTCCTTCTCCTGCTATTGCTCTTGCTACTACTCCTGCTATAGCTCCTGCTACTACTCATGTCTGCTCCGGCTACTACTCCTTTGACTTCTACTACTCGTGCTCCTAATCATGCTATTACTCGTGTTGCTGCTCCAACTACTACTCCTGCTCATTTTCCTGCTCCTGCTTTGGTTCATGGTCCTCCTCTTACTCGTGCTACTTGTTCCTGCTCTTGCTCATGTTCCTGCTCCTGCTCCTGTTCCTGTTCCTGATCCTGCTACTACTGTTGCTCCTTCTCCTGCTACTGCTCCTGTTACTACTCCTGCTCTTGCTCCTGCTACCACTCCTGCTTTTGCTCCGGCTACTACTCCTTCTACTACTACCCGTGCTCCGGGTCCTAGCACTAATCCTGCTTCTGCTCCTTCTACTTCTCTTGCTACTGCTCCTGCTCCTGCTACTGCTCCTACTCTTGTTCTTGCTACAGCTCCTGGTCCTCCTCTTGCTCGTGCTACTTGTTCATGCTCTTACTCTTGATACTACAACTGATCCTACACCTCCTCTTGCTATTTCTCTTGCTCCTTCTCTTGCTACTTATAATACTTATGATCCTACTACAATTAGTGGTTTTCCTCCTGCTACTGCTGCTACTTCTGTACTTACACTTGCTTGTGCAAATAATCCTGCTAATTGTCCAATTACTGTTACTATCTTGTTTCTGCTCCTGCTCCTGCTCCTGTACCTGTTGCGAGTTCTACTCCCGCTTCTACTACTGCTACTACTCATGCTCTTACAACAATTACTGCTCGTGCTTCTGCTTATGCTACTGTTATATCTCCTGCACATGCTACTGCTCCTGTTCCTGCTCCTGCTACTGCTATTACTACTGCTCCTAGTCCTCCTCTTGCTTGTGCTACTTGTTCCAGCTCTTCCTCCTGTTAGTGCTACTCCTATACATGCTCCTGCTACTACTTTCTCGCTCCTACTACTGCTCCTTCTTTTGCTATAGGCTCCTGCTCCTGCTACTACTCATGCTCTTACAACAATTACTGCTCGTGCTTCTGCTTATGCTACTGTTATATCTCCTGCACATGCTACTGCTCCTGTTCCTGCTCCTGCTACTGCTATTACTACTGCTCCTAGTCCTCCTCTTGCTTGTGCTACTTGTTCCAGCTCTTCCTCCTGTTAGTGCTACTCCTATACATGCTCCTGCTACTACTTTCTCGCTCCTACTACTGCTCCTTCTTTTGCTATAGGCTCCTGCTCCTGCTACTACTCTTGTTGCTGCTCTTGCTACTACTCCTGTTACTTGTACTGCTCCTTGTCCTACTCTTGCTCCTGCTACTAGTTCCTGCTCTTGCTCCTGTTACTACTACTCCTGTTCTTGCGGCTGCACCTCTTCTTGCTACTACTACTCTTGGTCCTGCTCCTGCTCTTGCTCGTGCTACTGCTACTAGTCATGTTTTTGCTACTGCTCTAGGTCTTTCTCCTGCTCCTGCTTCCACTCTTGTTACTTCTCCTGCTACTACTCTTGCTACTACTACTACTCGTGTTCCTGCTCCTACTACTACTTATGGTACTGCTACTGCTCCTGCTCTTGCCTCTACTACTACTCCTGCTCGTTCTCCTTCTCCTACTCCTACTCCTACACCTACTTCTGCTGTTTCCCCTGCTCCTGCTACTAATCCATCTCCAACAACAACTTTTGCTTTTGCTCGTGATACTAGTCCTGCTCTTGCTCCTGTTACGACTACTAGTCCTGCTCCTACTCTTGTTCATTCTCCTTCCACTGTTACTGCACCTGCTCCCACACATCCTCTTGCTACTGCTCTTGCTGTTACTCTTGCCACTTCTACTACTGTTGCTCCTGCTACTATTCCTGCTTCTGCTCCTACTACTACTACTGCTCATGTTCCTACACCATCTCATTCAAATACTCCTACTATTGCTCCTATTCCTACTACTACTCCTGCTAATGCACTTGCTCCTGCTCTTGCTACTTCTCCGTGTCCTACACTTTCTTGTGCTAATTGTTCGTACTCTTGCTCCTATTACTGCTATTACTCATGTTCTTGCAACTGAACCTCTTCCTGCTACTACAACTCTTGCTCCTCCTACTGCTCGTGCTTCTGCTACTGCTACTGCTCTTGCTCCTACTACTATTCCTACTCCTGCTAATACTCCTGCTCCTACTCCTACTTCTCTACCTGCTATTGCTCTTGTTATTACTCCTTCTGCTCCTGCTATTACTCCTGCTATTGCAACTACTCGTGCTCATACTCCTGCTATTTTTCCTACTACTTCTTCTTGTACTGCTACTGCTCCTACATTTTCCCTAGCTCCAACGCCTGCTACTTCTCCTTCTCCTACTCCTGTTACTGCTAGTACTCCTTTTCCTGAAACGGCACCTCTTCCTGCTACTACTACTCTTTCTCCTACTACTGCTCCTGCTTTTGCTTCTGCTACTGCTCTTGCTCCTGCTCCTGCTCCTACTACTACTTTTGGCCCTTCCCGGAATCTTCTTGCTATGCGTCCCGCCAAATATAACTGAATCAAGATTCAAGAACGTTCTAACAACCACGCAACAGTCATGCTTCGCCGATTCCTGTTCCACGCTCCTTTCACGCGCACGTGATCGTTCTCTAACCACCGCCTCTTAACCGCTCCCTCACTCATAGTTTCGCGCATAAATACCTCTACCTCCTCATTTCTTTCATTTTTATTTACAACTATGTAGCATCTACATCGAGAATTCAAGTATTGTATACGTAATTAGTCCGATCCTTTGTAGGAACTACCCGTAATAACGAACTTGCAAAATGAAGAAAGATGCTATTTGCTGCTATTCCATCTATTTGTGCATTAAGTTCGAAGAAGATCTCAATCTATAATGAAGAAATGATAGTAGCTCCTTGTTTTCTGGTACTGCTCCTTCTTTTGCCCCTGCTACTACTCCAGCTCATCCTCCTGCTCCTACTCCAACACATGCTCCTGCTATTGCCCGTGCTACTTCAACTACTCCTACATGTCCTCTTGCTCCTGCTCTTGCTCTTACTCTTGCTACTTCTACTACATATGCTCATGCTACTATTACTGCTTCTGCTCCTTCTACTGCTTTTGCTCCTGTTCCTACACCTGCTCGTGAAAATAATCTTCCTATTGCTCCTATTATTGCTACTATCATGGTCATGCTCCATCTCCTGCTACAGCTCCGCTCCTAACTCTAATCCTGCTTCTACTACTTCTACTATTCCTACTCCTACTACAACTACTGCTCGTGCTTCTGCTTATGCTACTGCTATTGCTCCTGCTCCTGCTCCTGCTCCTGCTCCTACTCCCGCTCCCACTCCTACACCTGCTACTGCTACTACTAAAGCTCCTGGTCCTCCTCTTGCTAATGCTACTTGTTCCTGCTCTTACTCGTGTTACTACTACTACTACTCATGTTCCTGCTTCTGCTCCTGCTAATCCTTCTAGTACTGCTATTGCTCCTGCTCTTTCCCCTTCTACTACCCCTGCTCCTGCTCTTGCTACTACTCTTGCTCCTACACCTGCTCTTGCTATTGCCCCTACTCTTGCTCCTCGTACAACTTCTGCTTTTGCTACTGCTACTACTCCTTGTCCTCATTTTCCTTGTGTTATTGCTCTTGCTCTTGCTCCAGTTACGGCCACAAGTCAAGTTCCTACTCCTGTTCATTCTCTTGCTACTGCTACTGCACCTGCTCCTACACCTCCTCTTGCTACTACTACTGCTGCTATAATTACTGCTTCTGCTCCTGCTACTGCTACTACTTCGATTTCTACACTTGCTCGTGCAAATACTCCTGCTATTCTCCTATTTCTTCTACTGCTACTGTTCCCCATCTTTTAATTCAACTCATACTTCTACCACGGCTACTGCTCCTACTTCTACTAAAACTACTACTCGTGCTTATGCTACTGCTACTACTATTGCTCCTGCTCCTATTATTTATCCTGCTCCTGCTCTTGCTCCTGCTACATCTCCTGGTCATCCTCTTGCTCGTGCTACTTGTTCCTGCTCTTGCTCCTATTACTGCTAGTACTCCTGTTCCTGCTCCTGCTCCTGCACCTCTTCCTGCTACCACTACTCTTGGTCCTGCTACTGCTCCTGCTTCTGCTTCTGCCACTGCTGTTGCTCCTACTCCTGCTCCTGCTACTACTCTTTCTCCTGCTACTACTCCTACTCCTGCTACTACTCATGCTACTGCTACTACTCGTGCTCCACATCCTTCACCTGCTACTACTTGTGGTTCGTCTACTGCTACTACTCCTACTCTGGCCCCTGCTACTACTCCTGCTCCTGCTCCAGCTACTACTCCTGCTCCTACTCCTACACTTGCTCATGCTACTACTACTGCTACTACTCCTACTCCTGCTACAACTTCTGCTTTTGCTCCTGCTACTGCTCCTCGTCCTCCTCTTGCTCATGTTACGACTACTAGTCCTCCTCCTACTCATGTTCCTACACCTCATCTTGCTACTTCTCCTGCTCTTGCTCTTGCTACTTCTGCTCCTGCTACTATTACTGCTTCTCCTCCTACTACTGCTACTACTTCTATTCCTACACTTGCTCGTGCAAATACTCCTGCTATTGCTCCTATTACTGCTACTATCCAGTTCCTGCTCCTACTCCTGCTACTGCTACGTCTCGTAATTCTACTCCTGCTTATACTACTGCTACTACTACTGCTCAAGCTCCAACTACAACTAAGGCACGTGCTTCTGCTTCTCCTACTGCTATTGCAACTGCTCCTACTACTACTCGCTACTGCTCCCGCTACTACTCCTGCTCCCGCTCCTACACCTGCTACGGCTCCTGCTCCTGCTTCTATTACTCCTACAACTCTTGCTTATGCTCCCACTCCTACTTCTACTACCGCTACTGCTCCTTCTTCTGCTACTACTCTTGCTCTTGCTCCTACTGATGCTCCTGCTACTACTGGTGCTCCTGCTCCTGCTACTACTTCTGGTCCCGCTAAAACTCCTGCTCTTGCTACAACTTCTGCTTTTGCTCCTGCTAAAGCTCCTGGTCCTCCTCTTGCTAGTGCTACTAATCCTGTGCTTGCTCCAGTTACGGCTACTAATCCTGCTATTGCTCCTACTCCTGCTCCTGCTCCTGTTCCTGCTACTGCTACTACTCTTGCTGCATCTCTTGCTACTACTATTGCTGCTGCTCCAGCTACTACCCTTGCTTCTGCTCCGGCTACTGCTGCTGCTATTGCTACTACTCGTGCTCATGGTCCTGCTTCAACTCCCGCTTCTGCTCCTGTTCCTACTCCTTCTCCTTGTTCTACCGTTGTTATTTCTCCTGCTCTAGCGTCTGCTCCTGCTACTGGCCCTGCTATTGCTACTACTTCTGGTCCCACTACAACTCCTGCTCTTGCTCCTGCTAAAGCTCCTGGTCCTCCTCTTGCTAGTGCTACTAATCCTGTGCTTGCTCCTGTTACGGCTACTAATCCTGCTGCTACTCCTGCTAATTCTCCTACTACTGCACCTGCCCCTCCACCTCCTCTTGCTACTGCTCCTGCTCTTGCTCTTGCTACTTCTATTACTTCTGCCCCTGCTACTATTACTTCTTCTGCTCTTACTACTTATGTTCCTACACTTGCTCGTGCAAATACTCCTGCTATTGCTCCTAATACTACTACTATCTTGTTCCTGCTCCTGCTACTGCTACTGCTCCGGTTCCGAATTCTACTTCTGCTTCTACTACTGCAACTACTACTACTCCTGCTTCTACTACAACTACTGCTCTACTTCTGCTTCTCCTACTGCAACTGCAACTACTCCTGCTATTGCTACGACTCGTGCTCATACTCCTGCAACTGCTCCTACTACTACATCTGGTACCAGTATTGCTCCAGCTTTTTCCCAAGCTCTTACGCCTGCTACTGCTCCTGGTCCTACATTCTTGTGCTGATTGTTCCTGCTCTTGCTCTTGTTACTGCTATTACTCCGGTTCCTGTACCTGCACCTCTTCCTGCTACTGCAACTCTGGCTCCTGCTACTGCTCTTGCTCCCTCTACTACTACTGCTCCTGCTACAACTAATGCTTCTCTACCTGCTACTGCTCTTGCTACTACTCCTTCTTTTACTCCTGCTACTACTCCTGCTATTGCTACTACTCGTGCTCATACTCCTGCTACCGTTCCTACTACTACTTCTGGTACCGCTATTGCTCCAGCTTTTTCTCAAGCACTTACGCTTGCTACTGCTCCTGGTCCTACTCCTACAGATGCTCTTGTTAGTGCTCCTACTCCTGCTCCTGCTCCTGTTCCTGCTATTGCTACTACTCTTGCTGCATCTCTTGCTACTACTCCTTCTTCTGCTCCTGCTACTACTCCTGCTATTGCTACTACTCCTGCTATTGCCATTACTCGTGCTCATACTCCTACTACTGCTCCTACTACTACTTCTGGTACCGCTATTGCTCTAGCTTTTTCCTAAGCTCGTACGCTTGCTACTGCTCCTTGTCCTACTCCTACAGATGCTCCTGCTATTGCTCCTACTCCTGCTCCTGCTACATCTGCGGCTCCTAATTCTACTCATGCTTCTACTACAGCTACTACTCCTGCTCCTGTTAGAGCTACTACCCCTACTCCTTCTCCTGTTTATTCTTTTGCAACTACTCGTGCAAATAGTAATACTATTGCTCCTGATACTGCTATAGTCCTAGTCCTACACCTGCTTTTGCTATTGCTCTGGCTCCTCATTCTACTCCTGATTCTACTATTGCTACTACTCCTGCTTCTCTTACTGCTACTACTCCTGCAACTACTCCTACTACTACTTCTGGTACTGCTACTGGTACTGCTGCTGCTTTTGCCCCAGCTCCTGCTTCTGCCTTTGACCCAGCTCCTTCTCCTGCTACTACTCCTTGTCCTACTCCTACACATGCTCATGTTATTGCTCCTACTCTTGCTCCTACTACTATTTTGGCTCCTAATTATACTCCTGCTTCTACTACAGCTACTACCCCTGCTCCTACTCCTGTTCATTCTCCCGCTACTATTATTGCAACTGCTTTTGCTCTTGCTCTTGCTACTACTACTATATTTGCTCCTGCTGCTACTACTACTTCTGCTCCTGCTACAACTACTGCTCCTGTTCCTACTCCTGCTCGTGCAAATACTCCTGTAATTGCTCCTTTTAATGCTATAATCCTGGTCCTGCACTTGCTCTTGGTACTGCTCCGGCACCTAATTCAAATCCTTCTTATACTACTGCTCTTGCTCTAACAACAACTACTGCTCGTGCTTCTGCTTATGCTACTGCTATTTCTCCTGCACCGGCTCCCACTGCCGCTCTTACCCATGCTACTACTCATGTTCCTGTTCTCGCTACTTCTACAACAACTTCTCCTGGTCCTCCTCTTGCTCGTGCTACTTGCTCCTGCTCCATGCTCATGTTACTGCTACACATGTTCCTGTAACAGAATCTGCTCTTCCTACAACTTTCTTGCTCCTACTACTACTCCTGCTCTTGCTTCTGCTACTGCTCTTGCTCCTGCTCCTGCTCCTTTTCCTGCTACTGCTACTAGTCTTGCTGCTTCTCCTGCTACTTCTCCTGCTACTACTATTGCTGCTGCTCCTGCTACTAGTCTTGCTTCTGCTCCGGCTACTGCTCCTGCAATTACTTATGGTATTGCTGCTGCTCCTACTATAACTACTGCTCGTGCTTCAACTTATGTTACTCGTATTGCTCCTGCTCCTGCTCCTGTTCCTGCTACTACTACTACTGCCACTCCTAGTCCACCTCTTACTCGTGCTACTTGTTCCTACTCTTGCACTTGTTACTGCTACTCATGTTCCTACAACTGCACCTGCTCCTGCTACTACTTTCTTGTTCCTACTACTGCTCTTGCTCCTGTTCCTGCTCCTGCTACTATTCCTGCTCCTTCTCCTGCTACTGCTCTTGCTACTACTCCTGCTACTGCTCCTGCTACTACTCATGTTTTGCTCCTCCTAATACTCCTGCGACTTCTACTACTCGTGCTCCTTATCGTGCTATTACTCGTGCTGCTGCTCCTGCTACTACTATTGTTCCTGCTCCTGCTCCTACTCCAGCGCCATCTTTGACTCATGTTCATCCTCTTGCTCGTTCTACTTGTTCCTGTTATTGCTCCTGTTACTACTACTATCTTGTTCTTGCTCCTGCTGCTACTACTGCTCCGGCTCCGAATTCTACTTCTGCTTCTACTACTGCTACTGCTCCTTCTACAACTACTGCTCTACTTCTGCTTCTCCTACTGCTCCTGCACCTGCTCCCACACATCCTCTTGCTACTGCTCATGCTCTTGAGGAATGGATGGAAAACCTCCATGGGAAAGGAGACTTAGAGTTTCTAGGAAGATTCTTAAGAAGGTATCCAAGCTTATCCTCCAAGGAATCGTTGTAAGGACGATTTGCTTGTTCGCCTAGTTCAAGAGATTCTAAGATCCGAAAGATGAATCAACATGATGAAATGTTGGAAAACCTCGATGGGAAAGGAGACTTAAAGTTTCTAGTAATATTCTTAATAAGGAATCAAAGCTTATCCTCCTAGGAATCCTTCTAAGGACACTTTTCTTGTTCTATAAGTTCAAGAGATTCAAAGATCCAAAAGATGAATCAATATGAGAAAATGATGGAAAATCTCGAGGGGAAATGAGACTCAATGTTTCTAGGAAGATTCTTAATAAGGAATCTAAGATTATCCTCCCACGAATCCTTGACAGGACGCTTTGCTTTTTCCACAAGTTCAAGAGATTCAAAGATCCAAAAGATTATTCAATATGATGAAAGGATGGAAAACCTCGACGGGAAATGAGTCTTATTGTTTCTAGGAAGAATCTTAATAAGGAATCTAAGCTTATAATCCAAAGAATCCTTGTAAGAACACATTGCTTGTTCTACAAGTTTAAGAGGTTTAAAGTTCCAAAAGATTATTCAATAAGAGGAAAGGATGGAAAATTTCGATGGAAAAGGAGTCTTAAAGTTCAGGAAGATTCTTAATTAGGAATCTAAGCTAATCCTCCAAGGAATCCTTCTAAGGAAACTTTGCTTGGTTTACCATGTCAAGAGATTCAAAGATCCAAAAGATGAATTAATATGAGGAATGGATGGAAAACCTCGATTGAAAATGAGACTTAATGTTTCTATGAAGATTCTTAATAAGGAATCTAAGCTTATCCTCCAAGGAATGCTCCTTATAGGACACTATGCTTGTTCTACAAGTTCAAGAGATTCAAAGGTCCAAAGGTTGAATGAATATGAGGAAAGGATGGAAAACCTCGATGGGAAAGGAGACTTAACGTTTCTAGGAAGGTAAATAATAAGGAATCCTTGTAAGGACACTTTGCTTGTTTTCCAAGTTCAAGAGATTCAAAGATCCAAAAGATTATCCAATATGAGGAAAGGATGGAAAACCTCGATGGGAAAGGAGACTTAAAGTTTCTAGGAAGATTCTTAATAAAGAATCTAAGGTTATCCTCCAAGGAATCCTTCTATGGACACTTTGCTTATTTTACAAGTTGAAGAGATTCAAAGATCCAAAAGATGAACCAATTTGAAGAAAGCATGGAAAATCACGATGGGAAATGAGACTCAATGTTTCTAGGAAGATTCTTAATAAGGAATCTAAGCTTATCCTCCCACGAATTGTTGACCGGACACTTTGCTTTTTCAACAAGTTCAAGAGATTCAAAGATCCAAAAGATTATTCAATATGATGAAAGGATTGAAAACCTCGACGAGAATGTGTCTTATTGTTTCTAGGAAGAATCTTAATAAGGAGTCTAAGCTTATCCTCCAAGGAATCCTTGTAAGGACACTTTGCTTGTTCTATCACTTCAAGAGATTCAAATATACAAAACATAATTCAATATGAGGAAAGGATGGAAAACCTCGATAGGAAATGAGACTTGTTTTTTATTCGAAGAATCATAATAAGGAATCTAAGCTTATCTTCAAAGGAATCCTTGTAAGGACACATTGCTTGTTTTACAAGTTAAAGAGATTCAAAGATACAAACGATGAATCAATATGTGGAATGGATGGAAAACCTCCATGGGATAGGAGACTTAAAGTTTCTAGGAATATTTTTAATAAGTAATCTAAGCCTAACCTGCAAAGAATCCTGGTAAGGGCACTTGGTTGTTCTATAAGTTCAAGAGATTCAAAGATCCAAAAGATGAATCATTATGAGGAAAGGATTGAAAACCTCGATGGGAAATGAGACTTAATGTTTTTATGAAGATTCTTTATAAGGAATTTAAGCCTATCCTCCAAGGAATCCTTGTAACGACACTTTGCTTGTTCTACAAGTTCAAGAGATTCAACGAAGCAAAAGATGATTCAATATGAGGAATGGATGCAAAACCTTTATGGGTATGATGACTTAAAAGTTTTTTGGAATATTCTTAGCAATAAATCTAAGCTTATTCTCAATGGAATCCTTGTAAGGTAACATTTCTTAATATGAGGAAAGGATGGAAAGCCTCGATGGGAAATGAGACTTAATGTTCCTAGGAAGATTCTTAATAAGGAATCTAAGCTTATCCTGAAAGCAATCCTTCTAAGGACACTTTGATTGTTCTACAAGTTCAAGGGATTCAACAAACCAAAAGATAATTCAATATGAGGAATGTATGGAAAACCTTTATGGGTACGAAGACTTAAAGATTTTAGGAATATTCTTAGCAATAAATCTAAGCTTATTCTTCATGGAATCCTTGTAAGGTAACATTTCTTAATATGTGGAAAGGATGGAAAACCTCGATGGGAAATGAGTCTTAATGTTCCAAGGAAGATTCTAAATAATGAATCTAAGCTTATCCTCTAGCAAATCCTTGACAGGACGCTTTGCTTGTTCTACAAGTTCAAGAGAATCAAAGATCTAAAAGATTATTCAATATCAGGAAAGGATGGTAAACCTCGATGGGAAATGGGACTTATTGTTTCTAGGAATAATCTTAATAAGGAATCTAAGCTTATCCTCCAAGGAATCCTTGTAAGGACACATTGCTTATTCTACAAGTGCAAGAGATTCAAAGATCCAAAAGATTATTCCATATGAGGAAAGGATGAAAAATTTTGATGGCAAAGGAGAGTTAAAGTTCAGGAACATTCTTAATTAGGAATCTAATCTTATCCTCGAAGGAATCCTTCTAAGGACACTTTTCTTGGTTTACCTGTTCAAGAGATTCAAAGATGTAAAAGATGAATCAATATGAGGAATGGATGGAAAACCTCAATCGAAAATGAGACTTAATGTTTCTATGAAAATTCTTAATTAGGAATCTAAGCTTATCCTCCAAGGAATGCTCCTTGTAGGACACTATGCTTGTTCTACAAGTTCAAGAGATTCAAAGGTCCAAAAGTTGAATGAATATGAGGAAAGGATAGAAAACCTCGATGGAAAAGGAGACTTAAAGTTTCTAGGAAGATTCTTAATAAAGAATCTAAGGTTATCCTCCAAGGAATCCTTCTATGGACACTTTGCTTATTTTACAAGTTGAAGAGATTCAAAGATCCAAAAGATGAACCAATTTGAAGAAAGCATGGAAAATCACGATGGGAAATGAGACTCAATGTTTCTAGGAAGATTCTTAATAAGGAATCTAAGCTTATCCTTGAAGGAATCCTTCCAAGGTCACTTTGCTTGTACTACAAGTTCAAGAGTTTAGTCCCCTTGTTATTAGGCCCTTAAATTTTAGGAACTATATAAGCCTTTTGTACAAACACATTTGATAGTTTTTGATAATAGAATTTTGGATTGATACCAAATTGAGAGAGTTCTCTCTTGTGTTCATAGCCTAAGAGCTTTGAAGTTTAGGTTCTTATCAATGGAGATAACTCCCATTGTGGCGAACCACAATTGAGTTTATCAATCTTCTTAGGGAGATTGTGGCAGTCCTCATCTCTTCTTTCATTTTCTCTTCTTTTCCATTTTTGAGTTTTAACATTTTCCAAAATGGGTTTAAACCCATATGTGTGACCCGCGGCTTCCTCACTCCATTCCTCAAGAAATTGTTGCCAATTGAATCTAGATCCTACCCTCTACTACATTAGAAAGATTACTTGGAGGATAAGCTTCGATTCCTTATTAAGAATCTTCTTAGAAACATTAAGTCTCATTTCCCATCGAGGTTTTCCATCATTTCCTCATATTGATTCATCTTGTGGATCCTTGAATTTCTTGAACTTGTAGAGCAAGAAATGTGTCCTAAGAAGGTGTCCTTGGAGGATAAGCATGGATTCCTTTCTAAGAATCTTCCTAGAACATTTAAGTCTCCATTCCAATCGAGGTTTTCCATCCTTTCCTCATATTGATTCATCTTTTAGATCTGTGAATCCCTGGACCATGTTGAACAAGCAAATTGTCCTTAGAAAGATTCCTTCGAGGATAAGCTTAGATTCTCTATTAAGAATCTTCTTAGAAACATTAAGTCTCATTACCCATCGAAGTTTTCCATCATTTCCTCAAATTGATTCATCTTTTGGATCTTTGAATCTCTATAACTTGTAGAACAAGCAAAGTGTTCTTAGAAGGATTCTTTGGAGGATAAGCATAGATTCCTTATTAAAAATCTTCCTATAAACATTAAGTCTCATTTCCCATCGAGGTTTTCCATCCTTTCCTAAAATTGATTCATCTTTTGGATCTCTGAATCTCTTGAACTAGAAGAACAAGCAAAGTGTCCTTAGAAGGATTCCCTCGAGGTAAATCTTAAGATTCCTTATTAAGAATCTTCCTTGAAACATTAAGTCTCATTTACCAACGAGGTTTTCCATCATTTCCTCATATTGATTAATCTTTTGGATCCTTGAATTTCTTGAACTTGTAGAGGAAAAATGTGTCCTAACAAGGATTCCTTGGAGGATAAGCATGGATTCCTTTCTAAGAATCATCCTAGAATCTTTTAGTCTTCATTCCCATCGAGGTTTTTCATCCTTTCCTATTATTTATTCAACTTTTGGATTTTTGAATCTCTTGAACTTGTAGAACAAGAAAAATGTCCGTACAAGGATTCCTTGGAGCATAAGCTTAGATTCCTTATTAAGAATCTTCCTAGAGACATTAAGTCTCATTTCCTATTGAGGTTTTCCATCCTTTCCTCATATTGATTCACCTTTTGATTCTTTGAATCTCTTGAACTTGTAGAACAAGCAAAGTGACCTTAGAAGGATTCCTTGGAGGATAAGCTAAGATTCCTTATTAAGAATCTTCCTAGAAACGTGAAGTCTCATTTCCCATTGAGGTTTTCCATCCTTTCCTCATATTGATTCATCTTTTAGATCTTTGAATCCATTGAACTTGTAGAACAAGCAAAGTGTCCTTAGAAAGATTCCTTGAAGAATAAGGTTAGATTCTATATTAAGAATCTTCCTAGAAACATTAATTCGCATTTCCCATCCTTTCCTCAAATTGATTCATCTTTTGGATCTTTGAATCTCTTGAACTTGTAGAACAGGCAAAGTGTCCTTAGAAGGATTCCTTGGAGGATAAGCTTAGATTCCTTATTATGAATCTTCATAGAAAAATTAAGTTTCATTTCCCATCGAGGTTTTCCATCCTTTCCTCAAATTGATTCATCTTTTGAAACTTTGAATCTCTTGAACTTGTAGAACACGCAAAGTGTCCTTAGAAGGATTCCTTCAAAGTTAATCTTAGATTCCATATTAAGAATCTTCCTAGAAACATTAAGTCTCATTTCCCATCGAGGTTTTCCATCATTTCCTCATATTGATTCACCTTGTGGATCCTTGAATTTCTTGAACTTGTAGAGCAAGAAATGTTTCCTAACAAGGATTCCTTGGAGGATAAGCATCGATTCCTTTCAAAGAATCTTGCTAGAATCTTTAAGTCTCCATTCCCATCGAGCTTTTCCTTCCTTTCTTCATATTGATTAATTTGGATCTTTGAATCTCTTCAACTTGTAGAACAAGAAAGTGTCCTTACAAGGATTCCTTCGAGAGTAAGCTTAGATTCCTTATTAAGAATATTCTTAGAAACATTAAGTCTCATTTTCCATCGAGGTTTTCCATCCTTTCCTCAAATGTATTCATCTTTTGGATCTTTGAATCTCTTAAACTTGTAGAACAGGCAAAGTGTCCTTAGAAGGATTCCTTGGAGGATAAGCTTAGCTTCCTTATTAAGAATCTTCCTAGAAACACAAAGTCTCAAATCTTCCTTGAAACATTAAGTCTCATTTCCCATCGAGGTTTTCCATCATTTCCTCATATTGATTCACCTTGTGGATCCTTGAATTTCTTGAACTTGTAGAGCAAGAAATGTTTCCTAACAAGGATTCCTTGGAGGATAAGCATCGATTCCTTTTAAAGAATCTTGCTAGAATCTTTAAGTCTCCATTCCCATCGAGCTTTTCCTTCCTTTCTTCATATTGATTCATTTGGATCTTTGAATCTCTTCAACTTGTAGAACAAGAAAAGTGTCCTTACAAGGATTCCTTCGAGAGTAAGCTTAGATTCCTTATTAAGAATATTCTTAGAAACATTAAGTCTCATTTTCCATCGAGGTTTTCCATCCTTTCCTCAAATGTATTCATCTTTTGGATCTTTGAATCTCTTAAACTTGTAGAACAGGCAAAGTGTCCTTAGAAGGATTCCTTGGAGGATAAGCTTAGCTTCCTTATTAAGAATCTTCCTAGAAACACAAAGTCTCAAATCTTCCTTGAAACATTAAGTCTAATTTCCATGGAGGTTTTCCATCCTTTCCTCATATTGATTCATCTTTTGAGTCTTTGAATCCCTTGAACTTGTAGAACAAGCAAAGTATCCTTAGAAGGATTCCTTGGAGGATAAGGTTAGATTCTATATTAAGAATCTTCCGAGAAACATTAATTCTCATTTCCCATCTTTTCCTCGAATTGATTCATCTTTTGGATCTTTGAATCTCTTGAACTTGTAGAACAGACAAAGTGTCCTTAGAAGGATTCCTTGGCGGATAAGCTTAGATTCCTTGTTAAGAATCTTCCTAGAAAAATTAAGTCTCATTTCCCATCGAGGTTGTCCATCCTTTCCTCAAATTGATTCATCTTTTAGATCTTTGAATCTCTCGAACTTGTAGAATATGCAAAGTGTCCTTAGAAGGATTCCTTTGAAGTTAATCTTAGATTCCATATTAAGAATCTTCCTATAAATATTAAGTCTCATTTCCATCGAGGTTTTCCATCATTTCCTCATATTAATTTATCTTTTGGATCCTTGAATTTCTTGAACTTGTAGAGCAAGAAATGTGTCCTAACCAGAATTCCTAGGACGATCAGCATGGATTCCTTTCAAAGAATCTTCCTAGAATCTTTAAGTCTCCATTCCCATCGAGATTTTCCATCCTTTCTTCATATTGATTCATCTTTTGGATCTTTGAATCTCTTCAACCTGTAGAACAAGAAAAGTGTCCTTACAAGGATTCCACGGAGCATAAGCTTAGATTCTTTATTAAGAATCTTCCTAGAAACATTAAGTCTCATTTTCAATCGAGGTTTTCTATCCTTTCCTCATATTGACTCATCTTTTAGACCGTTGGAGCATAAGCTTAGTTTCTTTATTAAGAATATTCCTAGAAACATTAAGTCTCATTTCCCGTAGAGGTTTTCCATCCTTTCCTCATATTGATTCATCTTCTAGATCCTTGAATTTCTTGAACTTGTAGAGCAAGAAATGTGTCCTAACAAGGATTCCTTGGAGGATAAGCATGGATTCCTTTCAAAGAATCTTCCTACAATCTTTAGTCTGCATTCCCATCGAGGTTTTCCATCCTTTCTTCATATTGATTCATCTTTTGGATCTTTGAATCTCCTCAACATGTAGAGAAAGAAAAGTGTCCTTACAAGGATTCCTTCTAGCATACGCTTACTTATTAAGAATATTCCTAGAAACATTAAGTCTCATTACCCATCGAGGTTTTCCATCCTTTCCTCAAATGGATTCATCTTTTGGATCTTTGAATCTCTTGAACTTGTAGAACAGGCAAAGTGTCCTTAGAAGGATTCCTTGGAGGATAAGCTTAGCTTCCTTATTAAGAATCTTTCTAGAAACAATAAGTCTCATTTCCCATCGAGGTTTTCCATTCTTCCCTCAAATTGATTCATCTTTTGGATCTTTGAATCTCTTGAACTTGTAGAACAAGAAAAGTGTCTTTAGAAAGATTCGTTGGAGGATAAGCTTAGATTCCTTATTAAGAATCTTCCTCGAAACATTAAGTCTCATTTCCCATTGAGGTTTTCCATCCTTTCCTCTAATTGATTCATCTTTTGAGTCTTTGAATCCCTTGAACTTGTAAAATAAGCAAAGTATCCTTAGAAGGATTCCTTGGAGGATAAGGTTAGATTCTTTTTTAAGAATCTTCCTAGAAACATTAATTCTCATTTCCCATCCTTTCCTCAAATTGATTCATCTTTTGGATCTTTGAATCTATTGAACTTGTAGAACAGGCAAAGTGTCCTTAGAAGGATACCTTGGCGGATAAGCTTAGATTCTTTATTAAGAATCTTCCTGGAAAAAATAAGTCTCATTTCCCATCAAGGTTTTCCATTATTTCCTCATATGGATCCTTTAATTGCTTAAACTTGTAGAGCAAGTAATGTGTCCTAACAAGGATTCCTTGGAGGATAAGTATAGATTCCTTTCTATGAATCTTCTTAGAAATATTAAGACTCCATTCCCATCGAGGTTTTCCATCCTTTCCTCATATTGATTCATCTTTTGAGTCTTTGAATCCCTTTAACTTGTAGAACAAGCAAAGTATCCTTAGAAGGATTCATTGGAGGATAAGGTTAGATTCTATATTAAGAATCTTCCGAGAAACATTAATTCTCATTTCCCATCTTTTCCTCGAATTGATTCATCTTTTGGATCTTTGAATCTCTTGAACTTGTAGAACAGGCAAAGTGTCCTTAGAAGGATTCCTTGGCGGATAAGCTTAGATTCCTTGTTAAGAATCTTCCTAGAAAAATTAAGTCTCATTTCCCATCGAGGTTGTCCATCCTTTCCTCAAATTGATTCATCTTTTAGATCTTTGAATCTCTTGAACTTGTAGAACTAGCAAAGTGTCCTCAGAACGATTCCTTGGATGATTAGCTTAGATTCGTTATTAAGAATTTTCCTAGAAACATTAAGTCTCATTTCCCATCGAGTTTTCCATCATTTCCTCATATTGATTCATCTTTTGGATCCTTGAATTTCTTGATCTTGTTGAGCAAGAAATGTGTCCTAACAAGGATTCCTTGGAGTATAAGAATAGATTCCTTTCTAAGAATATTCCTAGAATCTTTAAGTCTCAATTCCCATCGAGGTTTTCTATCCTTTCCTCATATTGATTCAACTTTTGGATCTTTGAATCTCTTAAACTTGTAGAAAAAGAAAACTTTCCTTAAGGGATTCCTTGGTGTATAAGCTTACATTCTTTATTCAGAATCTTCCTAGAAACCATAAGTCTCATTTCCCATCAAGGTTTTCCATCCTTTCGTCATATTGATTCATCTTTTGAGTCTTTAAATCTCTTGAAATTATAGAATAAGCAAACTGTCCTTAGAAGGATTCCTTGGAGGATAACCTTAGATTCCTTATTAAGAATCACCCTTGCAACATTAAGTCTACTTTCCCATCGAGGTTTTCCATCCTTTCCTCATATTGATTAATCTTTTAGATCTTTGAATCTCTTGAACTTGCGTAACGAGCAAATTGCCCCAACCGGGATTCCTTGGAGGATAAGCTTAAATTCCTTATTAAGAATCTTCTTAGAAACATTAAGTCTCCTTTCTAATCAAGGTTTTCCATCCTTTCCTCATATTGATTCATCTTTTGGATCATTGAATCTAATGAACTTATAAAACAAGCAAAGTATCCTTAGAATGAATCCTTCGACGATAAGCTTAGATTCCTTATTAAGAATCTTTCTGGAAATATTAAGTTTCATTCCCGATCGAGGTTTTCCATCATTTCCTCATATTGATTAATCTTTTGGATCCTTGAATTTCTTGAACTTATAGAGCAAGAAATGTGTCATAACAAGGAATCCTTGGAGGATAAACATAGATTCCTTTATTAGAAACTTTAAGTCTCCATTCCCATCGAGGTTTTCCATCCTTTCCTCATATTGATTCAACTTTTAGATCTTTGAATCTCTTGAACTTTTAGAACAAGAAAAGTCTCCTTACAAGGATTCCTTGGAGCATAAGCTTAGATTCCTTATTAAGAATATTCCTAGAAACATTAAGTCTCATTTCCGATCGAGGTTTTCCATCCTTTCCTCAAATGGATTCATCTTTTGGATCTTTGAATCTCTTGAACTTGAAGAACAGCCAAAGTGTCCTTAGAAGGATTCCTTGAATGATAAGCTTAGCTTCCTTATTAAGAATCTTCCTAGAAACATTAAGTCTCATTTCCCATCGAGGTTTTCCATCCTTTCCTCAAATTGATTCATCATTTCGATCTTTGAATCTCTTGAACTTGTAGAACAAAAAAAGTATCCTTACAAGGGTTCCTTGAAGGATAAGCTTAGATTCTTTATTAACAATCTTACTAGAAACATTAAGTCTCATTTCCCATTGAGGTTTTCCATCCTTTCCTCATATTGATTCATCTTTTGAGTCTTTGAATCTCTTTAACTTGTAGAACATGCAAAGTGTCCTTAGAAGGATTCCTTGGAGGATAAGCTAAGATTCCTTATTAAAAATCTTCCTAGAAACATGAAGTCTCATTTCCCATCGAGGTTTTCCATCCTTTCCTCATATTGATTCATCTTTTAGATCTTTGAATCCTTTGAACTTGTAAAACAAACAAAGCGTCCTTAGAAGGATTCCTTAGAGGATTAGGTTAGATTATTTATTAAGGATTTCATTCATTTCTAAGGGCTAAAAGGCCAAAACACACTACAATACTTAAAAAGAGAGACTAAAATAGACCTTAGAACATAGATAAGTAGACACTTATCAAGAATCTTCCTAGAAACATTAAGTCTCATTTCCCATCGAGGTTTTCTATCCTCTCCTCATATTGATTCATCTTTTGAGTCTTTGAATTTCATGAACTTGTAGAACAAGCAAAGTGTCCATTGAAGGATTCCTTCGAGCATAAGCTTAGATTCCTTATTAAGTGTCTTCCTAGAAACATAAAGTCTCCTTTCCCATCCTTTCCTCATATTAATTCATCTTTTAGATCTTTGAATCTCTTCAACTTGTAGAATGAGCAAAGTGTCCTAACAGAGATTCCTTAGAGGATAAGCTTAGATTTCTTATTAAGAATCTTCTAAGAAACTTTAAGTCTCATTTCCCATCGAGGTTTTTCATCCTTTCCTCATATTGATTCATCTTTTGAATCTTTGAATTTCTTGAACTTCTAAAACAGGCAAAGTGTCCTAGGAGGATTCCTTCGAGTATAAGCTTAGATTCCTTATTAAGAATCTTCTAAGAAATCTTAAGTCTCATTTCAGATCGAGGTTTTCCATCTCCTTTTGGATCTTTGAATATCTTGAACTTGGAGAAGAGGGAAAGTGTCCTTAGAAGGATTCCTTCGAGTATAAGCTTAGATTCCTAATTAAGAATCTTCCTAGAAACTTTAAAGTCTCCTTTCCGATCGAGGTTTTTCAACCTTTCCTCATCTTGTCTCATCTTTTAGATCTTTGAATATCTTCAACTTATAAAATGAGCAAAGTGTCCTTACAGAGATTCCTTGGAGGATAAGCTTAGATTCCCTATTAAGAATCTTCCTAGGGGAATTAAGTCTCATTTTCAATCGAGGTTTTCCATCCTTTCCTTATATTGATTCGTCTTTTAAATATTTGACTCTCTTGAATTTGCGTAACAAGCAAATTGTCCTAACCGGGATTCCTTGGAGGATATGCTTAAATTCCTTATTAATAAACTTCTTAGAAACATTAAATCTCCTTTCCAATCGAGGTTTTCCATCCTTTCCTCTTATTGATTCATCTTTTGGATCTTTAAATCTCATGAACTTGTAGAACAAGCAAAGTGTCCTATGAAGGATTCCTTCGAAGATAAGCTTAGATTCCTTATTTAGAATATTTCTGGAAACATTAAGTTTCATTTCCCATCGAGGTTTTCCATCATTTCTTCATATTGATTAATCTTGTGGATCCTTGAATTTCATGAACTTGTAGAGAAAGAAATGTGTCCTTACAAGGATTCCTTGGAGGATAAGCATAGATTCCTTTATAAGAATCTTCCTAGAATTTTTAAATCTCCATTCCCATTGAGCTTTTCCATCCTTTCCTCAAATTGATGAAACTTTTGGATCTATGAATCACTTGATCTTGTAGAACAAGAAAAGTGTCCTTACAAGGATTCCTTGGAGCATAAGCTTAGATTCTTTGTTAAGAATATTCCTAGAAACATTAAGTCTCCATTCCCATCGAGGTTTTCCATCCTTTCCTCATATTGATTCATCTTTTGGATCTTTGAATCTCTTGAACTTGTAGAACAAGCAAAGTGTCCTTACAAGGATTCCTTGGAGTATAAGCTTAGATTCTTTATTAAGAATATTCCTAGAAACATTAAGTCTCCATTCCCATCGAGGTTTTCCATCCTTTCCTCATATTGATTCATCTTTTGGATCTTTGAATCTCTTGAACTTGTAGAACAAGCAAAGTGTCCTTAGAAGGATTCCTTGGAGGATAAGGTTAAATTCCCTATTAAGAATCTTCTTTGAAACATTAAGTCTCCTTTCAAATCGAGGTTTTCCATCCTTTCCACATATTAATTCATTTTTTGGATCTTTGAATCTCATGAACTTGTAGAACAAGTAAAATATCCTTAGAAGGGTACATTCGAGGATAAGCTTAGATTCTTTATTAAGAATCTTCCTGAAAACATTAAGTCTCATTTCCAATCGAGGTTTTCCATCACTTCCTCATATTCATTCATCTTGGGAATCCTTGAATTTCTTGAACTTGTTGAGCAAGAAATGTGTCCTAACAAGGATTCCTTGGAGGATAAGCATAGATTCCTTTCTAAGAATCTTTAATTCTCCATTCCCATTGAGGTTTTCTATCCTTTCCTAATATTGATTCAACTTTTGGATCTTTGAATCTCTTGAACTTGTAGAACAAGAAAACTGTCCTTACAATGATTCCTTGGAGCATAAGCTTAGATTCCTTATTAAGAATCTTCCTAGAAAAATTAAATCTCATTTCCCATAGAGGTTTTCCATCCTTTCCTCATATTGATTCATCTTGTGAGTCTTTGAATCTCTTGAACTTGTAGAACAAGCAAAGTGTTCTTAGGATGATTCCTTGGAGGATAAGGTGAAATTCCCTATTAAAAATCTTCTTTGAAACAATAACTCTCATTTCCCATCGAGGTTTTCTATCATTTCCTCAAATTGATTCATCTTTTGGATCTTACAATCTCTTGAACTTGTAGAACAAGCAATGTGTCTTTAGAAGGATTCCTTTGAGGATAATCAAAGATTATTTATAAAGAAACTTCCTACAAACATTAAGTCTCATTTCCAATCGAGGTTTTCTATCAATTTCAAATATTGATTAATCTTGTGGATCCTTGAATTTCTTAAACTTGTATAACAAGAAATGTGTGCTAACAAGGATTCCTTGGAACATAAGCTTAAATTCTTTATTAAGAATCTTCCTAGAAACATTAAGTCTTATTTCCAATCGAGTGTTTCCATAATTTCCTCATATTAATTCATCTTTTGGATCATCGAATCTCTTGAACTTGTAGAACAAGCAAAGTGTCCTTAGTAGGATTCCTTAGAAGATAAACTTAGATTCCTTATTAAGAATCTTCTTTGAAACATTGAGTCTCCCTTCCCATCGAGGTTTTCCATGGTTTCCTCATATTGATTCATCTTTTAGATCTTTCAATCTCTTGAACTTGTAGAGTGATCAAAGTGTCCTTAGAAGGATTCTCTTGAACTTTTAGATTCCTTCTTAAGAATCTTCCTAGGAAAATTATGTCTTAATTCCGATCAAGGTTTTCTATCCTTTTCTCATATTGATTCATCTTTTAGATCTTTGAATCTTTTGAATTTGCGAAACGAGCAAATGGTCTTAACCGGGATTCCTTGGAGGATAAGCTTAAATTCCTTATTAACAATCTTCTTAGAAACATTAAGTCTCCTTTCCAATCAAGGTTTTCCGTCCTTTTCTCATATTGATTCATCTTTTGTATCTTTGAATTTCATGAACTTGTAGAACAAGAAAAGTGTCCTTAAAAGGATTCCTAGGAGCATAAGCTTAGATTCCTTATTAAGAATCTTCCTACAAACATTAAGTCTCCTTTCCCATCGAGGTTTTCCATTCTTGCCTCATATTGATTCATCTTTTAGTTCTTTGAATCTCTGGAACTTGTAGAATGAGCAAAGTGTCCTTACAGAGATTCCTCGTAGGATAAACTTAGATTCCTTGTTAAGAATCTTCGTAGGAAAATTAAGTCTTATTTCCCATCGAGGTTTTCCATCCTTTCCTTATATTGATTCATCTTTTAGATCTTTGAATCTCTTGAATTTGCGTAACGAGCAAATTGTCCTAACCGGGATTCCTTGGAGGATAAGGTTAAATTCCCTATTAAGAATCTTCTTTGAAACGTTAAGTCTCCATTCCAATCGAGGTTTTCATTCCTTTCCTCATATTGATTCATCTTTTGGATCTTTGAATCTCATGAACTTGTAGAACAAGTAAAGTGTCCTTAGAAGGATTCCTTCGAGGATAAACTTAGATTCCTTATGAAGAATCTTCCTGGAAACATTAAGTCTCATTTCCCATCGAGGTTTTCCATTATTTCCTCATAATCATTCATCTTGTGGATCCTTGAATTTCCTTAACTTGTAGAGCAAGAAATGTGTCCTAACAAGGAGTCCTTGGAGGATAAGCATAGATTCCTTTCTAAGAATCTTCCTAGATTAATTAAATCTCCATTCCCATCAAACTTTTCCGTCCTTTCCTCATATTGATTCAACTTTTTTTTCTTTGAATCTCTTAAATTTGTAGAACAAGAAAAGTGTCCTTACTAGGTTCCTTGGAGCATAAGCTTAGATTCCTTATTAAGAATCTTCCGAGAAAAATTAAGTCTCATTTCCCGTAGAGGATTTCCATCATTTCCTCATATTGATTCATCTTTTGAGTCTTTGAATCTCTTGAACTTGTAGAACAAGAAAATTGTCCTTAGAATGATTCCTTGGAGGATAAGCTTAGATTCCTTATTAATAATCTTCCTTGAAACATTAAGTTTCATTTCCCATCGAGGTTTTGTTTCCTTTCCTCAAATTAATTCATCTTTTGGATCTTTGAATCTCTTGAACTTGTAGAACAAAGAAAGTGTCCTTAGAAGGATTCCTTTGAGGATAATCTTAGATTCCTTATAAAGGAACTTCCTAGAAGGACTAAGTCTCATTTACCATCGAGGTTTTCTATCATTTCCTCATATTGATCCATCTTGTAGATCCTTGAATTTCTTGAACTTGTATAGAAAGAAATGTTTGCTAACAAGGATTCCTTGGTGGATAAGCATGGCATCCTTTCTAAGAATCTTCCTAGAATATTTAAGTCTCCATTCCCATCGAGGTTTTCCATCCTTTCCTCATATTGATTCATCTTTTGGATCTTTGAATCTCTTGAAATTGTAGAACAAGAAAATCTCCTTACAAGGATTCCTTGGAGCATAAGCTTAGATTCCTTATTAAGAATCTTCTAGAAACATTAAGTCTCATTTCCAATCGAGTGTTTCCATCCTTTCCTCATATTGATTCATCTTTTGGATCTTGGAATCTCTTGAACTTGTAGAACAAGCAAAGTGTCCTTAGTAGGATTTCTTAGAGGATAAACTTAGATTCCTTATTAAGAATCTTCCTTGAAACATTGAGTCTCCTTTCCCATCGAGGTTTTCCATGCTTTCCACATATTGATTCATCTTTTAGATCTTTGAATCTCTTGAACTTGTAGAATGAGTAAAGTTTCCTTACAGAGATTCCTTGGAGGATAAGTTTAGATTTCTACTTAAGAATCTTCCTAGGAAAATTAAGTCTTATTTCCCGTGGAGGTTTTCCATCCTTTCCTCATATTGATTCGTATTTTAGATTTTTGAATCTCTTGAATTTGCGAAACGAGCAAATGGTCTTAACCGATTCCTTGGAGGATAAGCTTAAATTCCTTATTAAGAATCTTCTTAGAAACATTAAGTCTCCTTTCCAATCGAGGTTTTCCATCCTTTTCTCATATTGATTCATCTTTTGTATCTTTGAATCTCATGAACTTGTAGAAAAAGAAAAGTGTCCTTACAAGGATTCCTAGGAGCATAAGCTTAGATTCATTATTAAGAATTTTCCTAGAAACATTAATTCTCATTTCCCATCGAGGTTTTCTATCCTTTCCTCATATTGATTCGTCTTTTGATTCTTTGAATCTGATGAACTTGTGGAACAAGCAAAGTGTCCTTAGAATTGAGAAACGAGAATTAATGGTTCTTAGGAATAGAGAATATACAAGTGAGACTGAAAAGGAAGAAGAGAATGAGAACAAAGAAGAAGAAGGCGGATCTCTCGACGGAGCATTATTGATGATTTGGCAACTACTTGACCATTAGTTGAAGACTGGGGAGGAGAACCAAAGAGAAAATATCATCCACAAGTTTCTAGAAATATTAATTCTCGTTTCTCGATTCTAAGGACACTTTGCCTGTTCTACAAGTTCAAAAGATTCAGAGATCCAAAAGATGAATAAATATGATGAAAGGATGGAAAATCTCAATGGGAAAGGAGACTTAAAGTTTCTAGGAAGATTCTGAATAAGGAATCTAAGCCTATCTTCCAAGCAATCCTTGTAACGACACTTTGCTTGTTCTACAAGTTCAAGAGATTCAAAGATCCAAAATATGAATCAATATGAGGAATGGATGAAAATCCTCCATGGGAAAGGAGACTTAGAGTAATAAGGAAACGGACCGTCTAGGAATAGACTAGCCGGAAAATCTCTTCAAGGAGTTGAATCCTTTTATGGCGCACAAGGAAGCAATTGAATTGTTGTTTTCACAGAATTTGATAACAAATAAGAACAGGCTGTAACTCGCAATGTAGAGCTCCAAATCTAGTGGTTCAAAACCGAGGAGAACGATCACGTTCTGAGCTTTAATTTTGGTTTAAGAATGTCTCAGAAATGATGAGTAAAACTAGAGTTATGTCACGAATTAGTGGCTGGGCAGAATTTTGAAAATTCTGGAATTGAAAGAATTTAAAGATGATGAAGATAAGAAGGTTTTGGGGCTGTTTAGCACGAAAATTCTGGGTAAAAAGGGAAGGAGTTCTTGTTCTTTTTATCAAGTTTTTGATAACAAATGAAAGGGAGATGGAAAAGGTTTAAGTGGAATCACACCACTTATGAAGGCTAAACACGCAAAGGGATGTAAATCCTTTGATAAGCCAAATGAGTTCTTGAATCACTCAAGAATCAAAAAGGAGAATCACTCTCACAAATTATATTTGAACATCAAACTCATGTTGATTACAATGATAAAATGGTGCCCCTTTTATAGCTAAGGTGGCAGCCACAAAACTCTATAAAATCCACTAGTGCTCATTAATTATTTCCACTAACTAGTGTTCCACTAAAACTAACTAGTGCTCCACTAGTGCTCTTCTAATATTTCCACTAAGTGGTGCACATGACTATGATGTCATCCTAATGACATCATTTTATTGTCTTCACATTTGGGCCTTATTACAACTTAAACAAAAACTAGAAATTAACACATTGGCTTTCCTCTTTAGATTTCAATTGATGGCTAGGTGATTGTCTAAGCATTAAAAACTCTTTTCCCAGTGTCATCTTGAAATTCCTAGAGTCGAAGCTCTGATACCAAATAATACGAAAACGGACCGTCTAGGAAGAGAATAGCTGGAAAAAAAGAACAGGCTGTACTTCTCGCAAAAAAACTCCAAATTCAGTGGTTTAAAAGCAAGGTGCAAGCTCACGTTTTGAACTAAAATTTAGGCTCAAGAATGACTCCAAAATGATTCGTAAAACTTGAGATATGTCCACGAGTTATTCTGGGTAGAATTGCTTCAAAAAGAGTTTTGAATAAAGATGAAAATGGATGAATTTTTGGGGCTGTTTGTACAGGAAAATTCTGGGCAAAAGGAGGTGTTCTTGCACTTGTTTTTATGATTTTTGAAAAGGTATGGAAGGTTTAGTGAGATTCATTCTAGTAGCTTTCCATGAAGCCTATAAACAGCGATCTCTTTGTAAGTACAAAGATGAGGAAGGTTCTTGAGGAATGGATGGAAAACCTCCATGGGAAAGGAGACTTAGAGTTTCTAGGAAGATTCTTAAGAAGGTATCCAAGCTTATCCTCCAAGGAATCGTTGTAAGGACGATTTGCTTGTTCGCCTAGTTCAAGAGATTCTAAGATCCAAAATATGAATCAACATGATGAAATGTTGGAAAACCTCGATGGGAAAGGAGACTTAAAATTTCTAGTAATATTCTTAATAAGGAATCGAAGCTTATCCTCCTAGGAATCCTTCAAAGAACACTTTTCTTGTTCTACAAGTTCAACATATTCAAAGATCCAAAAGATGAATCAATATGAGAAAATGATGGAAAATCTCGAGGGGAAATGAGACTCAATGTTTCTAGGAAGATTCTTAATAAGGAATCTAAGATTATCCTCCCACGAATCCTTGACAGGACGCTTTGCTTTTTCTACAAGTTCAAGAGATTCAAAGATTCAAAAGATTATTCAATATGATGAAAGGATGGAAAATTTCGATGGAAAAGGAGTCTTAAAGTTTAGGAAGATTCTTAATTAGGAATCTAAGCTAATCCTCCAAGGAATCCTTCTAAGGACACTTTGCTTGGTTTACCAGTTCAAGAGATTCAAAGATCCAAAAGATGAATTAATATGAGGAATGGATGGAAAACCTCGATCGAAAATGAGACTTAATGTTTCTATGAAGATTCTAATAAGGAATCTAAGCTTATCCTCCAAGGAATGCTCCTTATAGGACACTATGCTTGTTCTACAAGTTCAAGAGATTCAAAGGTCCAAAGGTTGAATGAATATGAAGAAAGGATGGAAAACCTCGATGGGAAAGGAGACTTAACGTTTCTAGGAAGGTAAATAATAAGGAATCTAAGAATCCTCCAAGGAATCCTTGTAAGGACACTTTGCTTGTTTTCCAAGTTCAAGAGATTCAAAGATCCAAAAGATTATCCAATATGAGGAAAGGATGGAAAACCTCGATGGGAAAGGAAACTTAAAGTTTCTAGGAAGATTCTTAATAAAGAATCTAAGCTTATCCTCCAAGGAATCCTTCAATGGACACTTTGCTTGTTTTACAAGTTGAAGAGATTCAAAGATCCAAAAGATGAACCAATTTGAGGAAAGCATGGAAAACCACGATGGGAAATGAGACTCAATGTTTCTAGGAATATTCTTAATAAGGAATCTAAGCTTATCCTCCCACGAATTGTTGACCGGACACTTTTCTTTTTCAACAAGTTCAAGAGATTCAAAGATCCAAAAGATTATTCAATATGATGAAAGGATTGAAAACCTCGACGAGAATGTGTCTTATTGTTTCTAGGAAGAATCTTAATAAGGAGTCTAAGCTTATCCTCCAAGGAATCCTTGTAAGGACACTTTGCTTGTTCTATTAGTTCAAGAGATTCAAATATACAAAACATAATTCAATATGAGGAAAGGATGGAAAACCTTGATAGGAAATGAGACTTGTTGTTTATTGGAAGAATCATGATAAGAAACCTAAGCTTATCTTCAAAGGAATCCTTGTAAGGACACATTGCTTGTTTTACAAGTTAAAGAGATTCAAAGATACAAACGATGAATCAATATGTGGAATGGATGGAAAACCTCCATGGGATAGGAGACTTAAAGTTTCTAGGAATATTCTTAATAAGTAATCTAAGCTTAACCTGCAAAGAATCCTGGTAAGGGCACTTTGCTTGTTCTATAAGTTCAAGAGATTCAAAGATCCAAAAGATGAATCATTATGAGGAAAGGATTGAAAACCTCGATGGAAAATGAGACTTAATGTTTTTATGAAGATTCTTTATAAGGAATTTAGGCCTATCCTCCAAGGAATCCTTGTTACGACACTTTGCTTGTTCTACAAGTTCAAGAGATTCAACAAAGCAAAAGATGATTCAATATGAGGAATGGATGTAAAACCTTTATGGGTACGATGACTTAAAAGTTTTTAGGAATATTCTTAGCAATAAATCTAAGCTTATTCTCCATGGAATCCTTGTAAGGTAACATTTCTTAATATGTGGAAAGGATGGAAAACCTCGATGGAAAATGAGTCTTAATGTTCCAAGGAAGATTCTAAATAATGAATCTAAGCTTATCCTCCAGCAAATCCTTGACAGGACGCTTTGCTTGTTCTACAAGTTCATGAGAATCAAAGATCTAAAAGATTATTCAATATCAGGAAAGGATGGTAAACCTCGATGGGAAATGAGTCTTATTGTTTCTAGGAATAATCTTAATAAGGAATCTAAGCTTATCCTCCAAGGAATCCTTGTAAGGACACATTGCTTATTCTACAAGTGCAAGAGATTCAAAGATCCAAAAGATTATTCAATATGAGGAAAGGATGAAAAATTTTGATGGCAAAGGAGAGTTAAAGTTCAGGAAGATTCTTAATTAGGAATCTAATCTTATCCTCGAAGGAATCCTTCTAAGGACACTTTTCTTGGTTTACCAGTTCAAGAGATTCAAAGATGTAAAAGATGAATCAATATGAGGAATGGATGGAAAACCTCAATCGAAAATGAGACTTATTGTTTCTATGAAAATTCTTAATTAGGAATCTAAGCTTATCCTCCAAGGAATGCTCCTTGTAGGACACTATGCTTGTTCTACAAGTTCAAGAGATTCAAAGGTCCAAAAGTTGAATGAATATGAGGAAAGGATAGAAAACCTCGATGGGAAAGGAGACAATGTTTCTAGGAAGATTTTTAATAAGGAATCTAAAGTTATACTCCAAGGAATCCTTGTAAGAATAATTTGCTTGTTTTACAAGTTCAAGAGATTCAAAGATCCAAAAGATGAACCAATATGAGGAAAGGATGGAAAACCTCGATGGGAAATGAGACTTAATGTTTCTTGGAAGATTCTTTATAACGAATCTAAGCTTATCCTTGAAGGAATCCTTCCAAGGTCACTTTGCTAAGTTCAAGAGTTTAGTCCCCTTGATATTCGGCCCTTGAATTTTAGGAACTATATAAGCCTTTTGTACAAACACATTTGATAGTTTTTGATAATAGAATTTTGGATTGATACCAAATTGAGAGAGTTCTCTCTTGTGTTCATAGCCTAAGAGCTTTGAAGTTTAGGTTCTTATCAATGGAGATAACTCCCATTTTGGCAAATCATAATTGATTTTATCAATCTTTTTAGGGAGATTGTGGCAGTCCTCATCTCTTCTTTCATTTTCTCTACTTTTCCATTTTTGAGTTTTAACATTTTCCAAAATGGGTTTAAACCCATATGTGTGACCCGCGGCTTCCTCACTCCATTCCTCAAGAAATTGTTGCCAATTGAATCTACATCCTACCCTCTACTACATTAGAAGGATTCCTTGGACGATAAGCTTCGATTCCTTATATAGAATCTTCCTAGAAACATTAAGTCTCATTTCCCATCGACGTATTCCATCATTTCCTCATATTGATTCATCTTGTGGATCGTTGAATTTCTTGAACTTGTAGAGCAAGAAATGTGTCCTAAGAAAGTGTCCTTGGAGGATAAGCATGGATTCCTTTCTAAGAATCTTCCTAGAACATTTAAGTCTTCATTCCCATCGAGGTTTTCCATCCTTTCCTCATATTGATTCATCTTTTAGATCTTTGAATCCCTGGACCTTGTAGAACAAGCAAATTGTCCTTAGAAGGATTCCTTTGAGGATAAGCTTAGATTCTATATTAAGAATATTCCTAGAAACATTAAGTCTCATTACCCATCGAAGTTTTCCATCCTTTCCTCAAATTGATTCATCTTTTGGATCTTTGAATCTCTTGAACTTGTAGAGTAGGCAAAGTGTCCTTAGAAGGATTCCTTAGCGGATAAGCTTAGATTCCTTATTAAGAATCTTCTTAGAAAAATTAAGTCTCATTTCCCATCGAGGTTTTCCATCCTTTCCTCAAATTGATTCATCTTTTGAATATTTAAATATCTTGAACTTGTAGAACACGCAAAGTGACCTTAGAAGGATTCCTTTGAAGTTAATCTTAGATTCCAACTTAAGAATCTTCCTAGAAACATTAAGTCTCATTTCCCATCGAGGTTTTCCAGCATTTCCTCATATTGATTCATCTTGTGGATCCTTGAATTTCTTAAACTTGTAGAGCAAGAAATGTGTCCTAACAAGGATTCCTTGGAGGATAAGCATGGATTCCTTTCAAAGAATCTTCCTGAATCTTTAAATATCCATTCCCATTGAGGTTTTCCATCCTTTCTTCATATTGATTCATCTTTTGGATCTTTGAATCTCTTCAACCTGTAGAACAAGAAAAGTGTCTTTACAAGGATTCTATTAAGAATCTTCCTAGAAACATTAAGTCTCATTTCAAATCGTGGTTTTCCATCCTTTCCTCATATTGATTCATCGTTTGGATCGTTGGAGCATAAGCTTAGATTCTTTATTAAGAATCTTCCAAGAAACATTAAGTCTCATTTCCCGTCGAGGTTTTCCATCCTTTCCTCATATTGATTCATCTTCTGGATCCTTGAATTTCTTGAACTTGTAGAGCAAGAAATGTGTCCTAACAAGGATTCCTTGGAGGATAAGCATGGATTCCTTTCAAAGAATCTTCCTACAATCATTAAGTCTCCATTCCCATCGAGGTTTTCCATCCTTTCCTCATATTGATTCATCTTTTGGATCTTTGAATCTCTTGAACTTGTAGAACAAGAAAAGTGTCGTTACAAGGATTCCTTGGAGCATAAGCTTAGATTCCTTATTAAGAATATTCCTAGAAACATTAAGTCTCATTTCCCATCGAGGTTTCCATCCATTCCTCAAATGGATTCATCTTTTGGATCTTTTAATCTCTTGAACTTGTAGAACAGGCAAAGTGTCCTTAGAAAGATTCCTTGAAGGATAAGCTTAGCTTCCTTATTAAGAATCTTCCTAGAAACATTAAGTCTCATTTCCCATCGAGGTTTTCTATCCTTTCCTCATATTGATTCATCTTTTGAGTCTTTGAATCTCATGAGCTTGTAGAACAAGCAAAGTGTCCTTAGAAGGATTCCTTCGAGGATAAGCTTAGATTCCTTATTAAGAGTCTTCCTAGAAACATAAAGTCTCCTTTCCCTTCGAGGTTTTCCATCCTTTCCTCATATTGATTCATCTTTTAGATATTTGAATCTCTTGAACTTGTAGAATGAGCAAAGTGTCCTTACAGAGATTCCTTGGAGGATAAGCTTAGATTCCCTATTAAGAATCATCTAAGAAATCTTAAGTCTCATTTTAGATCGTGGTTTTCCATCCCCTTTTGGATCATTGAATATCTTGAACTTGGAGAAGAGGGAAAGTGTCCTTAGAAGGATTCCTTCGAGTATAAGCTTAGATTCCTAATTAAGAATCTTCCTAGAAATTTTAAGTCTCCTTTCCCATCGAGGTTTTTCAACCTTTCCTCATATTGTTTCATCTTTTAGATCTTTGAATCTGTTGAACTTGTAGAATGAGCAAAGTGTCCTTACAGAGATTCCTTGGAGAATAAGCTTAGATTCCTTATTAAGAATCTTCCTAGGGAAATTCTGTCTTATTTCAAATTGAGGTTTTCCATCCTTTCCTTATATTGATTCGTCTTTTAACTATTTGACTCTCTTGAATTTGCGTAACAAGCAAATTGTCCTAACCGGGATTCCTTGGAGGATATGCTTAAATTCCTTATTAATAATCTTCATAGAAACATTAAATCTCCTTTCCAATCGAGGTTTGCCATTCTTTCCTTTTATTGATGGATCTTTGGGATCTTTAAATCTTATGAACTTGTAGAACAAGCAAAGTGTCATTTGAAGGATTCATTCGGAAGATAAGCTTAGATTCCTTATTTAGAATCTTTCAGGAAACATTAAGTCTCATTTCCCATTGAGGTTTTCCATCATTTCTTCATATTGATTAAATTTGTGGATCCTTGAATTTCTTGAACTTGTAGAGAAAGAAATGTGTCCTTACAAGGATTCCTTGGAGAATAAGCATAGATTCCTTTATAAAAATCTTCCTAGAATTTTTAAGTCTCAACTCATATTGATGAAACTTTTGGATCTATGAATCTCATGATCTTCTAGAACAAGAAAAGTGTCCTTACAAGGATTCCTTGGAGCATAAGCTTAGATTCGTCATATTAATTCATCTTTTGGATCTTTGAATCTCATTAACTTGTAGATCAAGTAAAGTGTCCTTAGAAGGGTACCTTGGAGGATAAGCTTAGATTCCTAATTAAGAATCTTCCTGGAAACAATGTCTCATTTCCCATCGAGGTTTTCCATTCTTTCCTCAAATTGATTCATCTTTAAGATCATTGAATCTCTTAAACTTGTAGAACAAGAAAAGTGTCCTTAGAAGGATTCCTTGGAGGATAAGCTTAGATTCCTTATTAAGAATCTTCCTAGTTAAGTCTCATTTCCCATCGAGGTTTTCTTTCCTTTCCTCAAATTAATTCATCTTTTGGATCTTTGAATCTCTTGAACTTGTAGAACAACGAAAGTTTCCTTAGAAGGATTCCTTTGAGGATAATTTTAGATTCCTTATAAAGAAACTTCCTAGAAACACGAAGTCTCATTTACCATCGAGGTTTTCTACCATTTCCTCATATTGATTCATCTTGTGGATCCTTCAATTTCTTGAACTTGTATAGAAAGAAATGTGTGCTAACAAGGATTCCTTGGTGGATAAGCATGGCATCCTTTCTAAGAATCTTCCTAGAATATTTAAGTCTCCATTCCCATCGAGGTTTTCCATCATTTCCTCTTATTGATTCATCTCTTGGATCTTGGAATCTCTTGAACTTGTAGAACAAGCAAGGTAACCTAAGTAGGATTCCTTAGAAGATAAACTTAGATTCCTTACTAAGAATCTTCCTTGACACATTGAGTCTCCTTTCCCATCGAGGTTTTCCATGCTTTCCACATATTGATTCATCTTTTAGATCTTTGAATCTCTTGAACTTGTAGACTGAGTAAAGATTCCTTACAGAGATTCCTTGGAGGATAAGTTTAGATTCCTTATTAAGAATCTTCCTAAAAACATTAAGTCTCATTTGCCATCGATGTTTTCCATCCTTTCCTCAAATTGATTCATCTTTTGGATCTTCGAATCTGTTGAACTTGTAGAACAGGCAAAATGCCTTAGAAGGATTCTTTGAAAGATAAGCTTACATTCTTTATTAAGAATCTTCCTAGAAACATTAAGCCTCATTTCCCATCGAGGTTTTCAATCCTTTCCTCATATTGATTTATCTTTTAGATCTTTGAATCTTGAACTTGTAGAACAAGCAAAGTGTTCTTAGAATGATTTCTTGGATGATTAGCTTAGATTCCTTATTAAGAATTTTCCTAGAAACATTAAGTCTCATTTCCCATCGAGATTTTCCATCATTTCCTCATATTGATTCATCTTTTGGATCATTGAATTTCTTGAGCTTGTTGAGCAAGAAATATGTCCTAACAATGATTCCTTGGAGTATAAGAATAGATTCCTTTCTAAAAATATTCCTAGAATCTTTAAGTCTCCATTGCCATCGGGGTTTTCCATCCTTTCCTCATATTGATTCAACTTTTGGATCTTTGAATCTCCTAAACTTGTAGAACAAGAAAAGTTTCCTCACAGGGATTCCTTGGTGTATAAACTAAGATTCTTTATTAAGAATCTTGCTAGAAACATTAAGTCTCATTTCCCATCGAGGTTTTTCATCCTTTCCTCATATTAATTCATCTTTTGAGTCTTTAAATCTCTTGAAATTATAGAATAAGCAAACTGTCCTTAGAAGGATTCCATGGATGATAACCTTAGATTCCTTATTATGAATCATCCTTGCAACATTAAGTCTCCTTTCCCATCGAGGTTTTCCATCCTTTCCTTATATTGATTAATCTTTTAGATCTTTGAATCTCTTGAACTTGCGTAACGAGCAAATTATCCCAACGGGGATTCCTTGGAGGATAAGCTTAAATTGCTTATTAAGAATCTTCTTAGAAACATTAAGTCTCCTTTCTAATCAATGTTTTCCATCCTTTCATCATATTGATTCATCTTTTGTATCATTGAATCTCATGAACTTGTAAAACAAGCAAAGTATCCTTAGAAGGAATCCTTCGACGATAAGCTTAGATTCCTTATTAAGAATTTTCCTAGAAATATTAAGTCTCATTTCCCATCGAGGTTTTGCATCATTTCCTAGTATTGATTAATCTTTTGGATCCTTGAATTTCTTGAACTTGTAGAGCAAGAAATGTGTCTTAACAAGGAATCCTTGGAGGATAAACATAGATTCCTTTATAAGAATCTTCCTAGAATCTTTAAGTCTCTATTCCAATCGAGGTTTTCCATCCTTTCCTCATATTGATTCAACTTTTAGATCTTTGAATCTCTTGAACTTTTAGAACAAGAAAAGTCTCCTTACAAGGATACCTTGGAGCATAAGCTTAGATTCCTTATTAAGAATATTCCTAGAAACATTAAGTCTCATTTCCCATCGAGGTTTTCCTTCCTTTCCTCAAATGGATTCATCTTGTGGATCTTTGAATCTCTTGAACTTGTAGAACAGGCAAAGTGTCCTTAGAAGGATTCCTTGAAGGATAAGCTTAGATTCCTTATTAAGAATCTTCCTAAAAACATTAAGTCTCATTTCCCATCGAGGTTTTCCATCCTATCCTCAAATTGATTCATCTTTTGGATCTTTGAATCTCTTGAACTTGTAGAACAAGAAAAGTGTCCTTAGAAGGATTCTTTGCAGGATAAGCTGAGATTCTTTATTAAGAATCTAACTAGAAATATTAAGCCTCATTTCCCATTGTGGTTTTGAGGTTTTCCATCCTTTCCTCATATTGATTCATCTTTTGAGTCTTTGAATCTCTTGAACTTGTCGAACAAGCAAAGTCTCCTTAGAAGGATTCCTTGGAGGATAAGCTAAGTTTCCTTATTAAAAATCTTCCTAGAAACATGAAGTCTCATTTCCCATCGCGATTTTCCATCCTTTCCTCATATTTATTCATCTTTTAGATCTTTGAATCCCTTGAACTTGTAAAACAAACAAAGTGTCCTTAGAAGGATTCCTTAGAGTATAAGGTTAGATTCTTTATTACGGATTTCATTCATTTCTAAGAGCTAAAAGGCCACAAACATGCTACAATACTAAAAAAGAGAGACTAAAATAGACCTTAGAACATAGATAAGTAGACACTTATCAAGAATCTTCTTAGAAACATTAAGTCTCATTCCCCATCGAGGTTTTCTGTCCTTTCCTCATTTTGATTCATCTTTCGAGTCTTTGAGTCTCATGAACTTGTAGAAAAAGCAAAGTTTCCTTAGAAGGATTCCTTCGAGGATAAGCTTAGATTCCTTATTAAGAGTCTTCCTAGAAACATAAAGTCTCCTTTCCCATCGAGGTTTTCCATCCTTTCCTCATATTAATTCATCTTTTAGATCTTTGAATCTCTTGAACTTGTAGAATGAGCAAAGTGTCCTTACAGAGATTCCTTGGAGGATAAGCTTAGATTTCTTATTAAGAATCTTCTAAGAAACTTTAAGTGTCATTTCCCATCGAGGTTTTTCATCCTTTCCTCATATTGATTCATCTTTTGAAATTTTGAATTTCTTGAACTTCTAGAACAGGGAAAGTGTCCTTAGGAGGATTCCTTCGAGTATAAGCTTTGATTCCTTATTAAGAATCTTCTAAGAAATCTTAAGTCTCATTTCAGATCGAGCTTTTCCATCCCCTTTTGTATCTTTGAAGGATTCCTTGAAGGATAAGCTTAGCTTCCTTATTAAGAATCTTCCTAGAAACATTAAGTCTAATTTGCCATCGAGGTTTTCCATCCTTTCCTCAAATTAATTCATCTTTTGGATCTTTGAATCTCTTGAACTTGAAGAACAAGAAAAATGTCCTTAGAAGGATTCCTTGAAGGATAAGCTTAGATTTCTTATTAAGAATCTTCCTAGAAACATTAAGTCTCATTTCCCATTGAGGTTTTCCATCCTTTCCTCATATTGATTCATCTTTTGAGTCTTTGAATCTCTTGAACTTGTAGAACAACCAAAGTGTCCTTAGAAGGATTCCTTGGAGGATAAGCTAAGATTCCTTATTAAAAATCTTCCTAGAAACGTGAAGTCTCATTTCCCATCGAGGTTTTCCATTCTTTCCTCATATTGATTCATCTTTTAGATCTTTGAATCCCTTGAACTTGTAAAACAAACACAGTGTCCTTAGAAGGATTCTTTAGAGGATAAGGTTAGATTCTTTATTAAGAATTTCATTCATTTCTAAGAGCTAAAAGGCTACAAACACACTACAATACTAAAAAAGAGAGACTAAAATAGAACTTAGAACATAGATAAGTAGACACTTATAAAGAATTTTCCTAGAAACATTAAGTCTCATTTCCCATCGAGGTTTTCTGTCCTTTCCTCATATTGATTCATCTTTTGAGTCTTTGAATCTCATGAAATTGTAGAACAAGCAAAGTGTCCTTAGAAGGATTCTTTCGAGGATAAGCTTAGATTCCTTCTTAAGAGTCTTCCTAGAAACATAAAGTCTCCTTTCCCATCGAGGTGTTCCATCCTTTCCTCATATTAATTCATCTTTTAGATCTTTGAATCTCTTGAACTTGTAGAATGAGCAAAGTGTCCTTACAGAGATTCCTTGGAGGATAAGCATAGATTTTTTATTAAGAATTTTCTAAGAAACTTTAAGTCTCATTTCCCATCGAGGTTTTTCATCCTTTCCTCATATTGATTCATCTTTTGAATCTTTGAACTTCTAGAACAGGAAAAGTGTCCTTAGCAGGATTCCTTCGAGTATAAGCTTAGATTCTTTATTAAGAATCTTCTAAGAAATCTTAAGTCTCATTTCAGATCGAGGTTTTCCATCCCCTTTTGGATCTTTGAATATCTTGAACTTGGAGAAGAGGGAAAGCGTCCTTAGAAGGATTCCTTCGAGTATAAGCTTAGATTCCTTATTAAGAATCTTCCTGGAAAAAATAAGTCTCATTTCCCATCGAGGTTTTCCATTATTTCCTCATATTGATTCATCTTGTGGATCCTTTAATTTCTTAAACTTGCAGAGCAAGTAATGTGTCCTAGCAAGGATTCCTTGGAGGATAAGCATAGATTCCTTTCCAAGAATCTTCTTAGAAATATTAAGTCTCCATTCCCATCAAGGTTTTCCATCCTTTCCTCATATTAATTCAACTTTGGGATCTTTGAATCTCCTGAACTTTTAGAATAAGAAAAGTGTCCTTACAAGGATTCCCTGGAGCATAAGCTTAGATTCCTTTTTATGAATCTTCTTAGAAACGTTAAGTCTCATTTCCCATCGTGGTTTTCCATCCTTTTCACATATTGATTCGTCTTTTGATTCTTTGAATCTCGTGAACTTGTGGAACAAGCAAAGTGTCCTTAGATGGATTCCTTGGAGGATAAGTTTAAATTCCTTATTAAGAATCTTCTTACAAACATTAAGTCTCCTTTCCAATCGAGGTTTTCCTTCCTTTACTCATATTGATTCATCTTTTGGATCTTTGAATCTTATGAACTTGTAGAACAAGCAAAGTGTCCTTAGAAGGATTCCTTCGAGGATAAGCTTAGATTCCTTATTAAGAATCTTCCTAGAAACATTAAGTCGCATTTCCCGTCGATGTTTTCCATGCTTTCCTCATTATTGATTCATCTTTTGAGTCTTTGAATCTCATGAATTAGTAGAACAAGCAAAGTGTCCTTAGAAGGATTCCTTTGAGGATAAGCTTAAATTCCTTATTAAAAATCTTCTTAGAAACAAAAAGCCTCCTTTCCAATCGAGGTTTTCCATCCTTTCCTCATATTGATTGAATTTTTGGATCTTAGAATCTTATGACCATGTAGAACTAGCAAAGTTTCCTTAGAAGGATTTCTTCGAGGATAAGCTTAGCTTCTTTATTAAGAATGTTCCTACAAACATTAAGTCTCCTTTCCCATCGAGGTTTTCCATTCTTGCCTCATTGATTCATCTTTTAGTTCTTTGAATCTCTGGAACTTGTAGAATGAGCAAAGTGTCCTTATAGAGATTCCTCGTAGGATAAACTTAGATTCCTTATTAAGAATCATCGTAGGAAAATTAAGTCTCATTTCCCATCGAGGTTTTCCATCCATTCCTCATATTGATTCATCATTTAGATCTTTGAATCTCTAGAATTTGCGTAACGAGCAAATTGTCCTAACCAGGATTCCTTGGAGGATAAGGTTAAATTCCCTATTAAGAATCTTCTTTGAAACATTAAGTCTCCATTCCAATCGAGGTTTTTCTTCCTTTCCTCATATTGATTCATCTTTTGGATCTTTGAATCTCATGAACTTGTAGAACAAGCAAAGTGTCCCATAGAAGGATTCCTTCGAGGATAAGATTAGTTTCCTTATTAAGAATCATCCTACAAACATTAAGTATCCTTTCCCATCGAGGTTTTCCATCCTTTTCTCATATTGATTCTTCATTTAGATCTTTGAATCACTTGAACTTGTGGCACAAGCAAAGTGTCCTTAGAAGGATTCCTTAAAGGATAAGCTTAGATTCTTTATTAAGAATCTTCCTTGAAACATTAAGACTTCTTTCCAATCGAGGTTTTCCATTCTTGCCTCATATTGATTCATCTTTTAGATCTTTGAATCTCTTGAACTTGTAGAACAAGTAAAGTGTCCTAAGAATGATTCCTTGGAGGATAAGCTTAGATTCCTTATTAATAATCTTCCTTGAAACATTAAGTCTCATTTCTGATCGAAGTTTTCTTTCCTTTCCTCAAATTGATTCATCTTTTGGATCTTTGAATCTCTTGAACGTGTAGAACAAGGAAAGTGTCCTTAAAAGGATTCCTTTGAGGATAATCTTAGATTCCTTATAAAAAAACTTCCTAGAAACACTAAGTCTCATTTTCCATCGAAGTTTTCTATCATTTCCTCATGTTGATTCATCTTGTGGATCCTTGAATTTCTTGAACTTGTATAGCAAGAAAAGTTTGCTAACAAGCATGGCTTCCTTTCTAAGAATCTTCCTAGAATATTTAAGTCTCCATTCCCATCGTGGTTTTACATCCTTTCCTCATATTGATTCATCTTTTGGATCTTTGAATCTCTTGAAATTGTAGAACAAGAAATGTGTCCTTACAAGGATCTCTTGGAGTATAAGCTTAGATTCCTTATTAAGAATCTTCCTAGAAACATTAAGTCTCATTTTGGATCGAGGTTTTCCATCTTTTCCTCATATTGATTCATCTTTTGGATCTTTCAATCTCTTGAAATTGTAAAACAAGAAAAGTGTCCTTACAAGGATTCCTTGGAGGATAAGCTTAGATTCCTTATTAAGAATCTTCCTAGAAACATTAATTCTCATTTCCAATCGAGTGTTTCCATCCTTTCCTCATATTGATTCATCTTTTGGATCTTGGAATATCTTGAACTTGTAGAACAAGCAAAGTGTCTTTTGAAGGATTCCTTAGAGGATAAACTTAGATTCCTTATTAAGAATCTAACTTCAAACATTGAGTCTCCTTTCCCATCGAGGTTTTCCATCCTTTCCTATTATTGATTCAACTTTTAGATCTTTGAATCACGTGAACTTGTGCAACAAGCAAAGTGTCCTTAGAAGGATTCCTTAAAAGATAAGCTTAGATTTTTTATTAAGAATCTTCCTTGAAACATTAAGTCTCCTTTCCCATCGAGGTTTTCCATTCTTGCCTCATATTGATTCATCTTTTAGATCTTTGAATCTCAGGAACTTGTAGATTGAGCAAAGTGTCTTTATAGAGATTCCTCGTAGGATATACTTAGATTCCTTATTAAGAATCTTCATAGGAAAATTATGTCGTATTTCCCATCGAGGTTTTCCATCCTTTCCTCATATTGTTTCATCTTTTAGTTCTTTGAATCTCTTGAATTTGCGTAACGAGCAAATTGTCCTAACCGGGATTCCTTGGAAGATAAGCTTAAATTCCTTATTAAGAATCTTCTTAGAAATAATAAGTCTCCTTTCCAATCGAGGTTTTCCATCGTTTCCTCATATTGATTCATCTTTTGGATCTTTGAATCTTATGAACTTGTAGAACAAGCAAAGTGTCCTTAGAAGGATTCCTTCGAGGATAAGCTTAGTTTGCTGGAAATATTAAGTCTCATTTTCCGTCGAGGTTTTCCATTATTTCCTCATATTGATTCATTTTGTGGATCGTTGAATTTCTTAAACTTGTAGAGCAAGAAATGTGTCCTAACAAGGATTCCTTGGAGAATAAGCATAGATTCCTTTCTATGAATCATCCAAGAATCTTTAAGTCTCCATTCCCATCGAGGTTTTCCATCCTTTCCTCATATTGATTCAACTTTTGGATCTTTGAATCTCTTGAACTTGTAGAAAAAGAAAAGTGTCCTTAGAAGGATTCCTTGGAGGATAACCTTAAATTCCTTATTAAGAATCTTGTTAGAAACATGATTTCTCCTTCCCAATCCAAGTTTTCCATCCTTTCCTCATATTGATTCATTTTTTGGATCTTTGAATCTCTTGAATTTGCGTAACGAGCAAATTGTCCTAACCGGGATTCCTTACGGGATAAGCTTAAATTCCTTATTAAGAATCTTCTTAGAAACAATAAGTCTCCTTTAAAATGGAGGTTTTCCATCCTTTCCTCATTTTGATTCATCTTTTGGATCGATGAATCTCGTGACCTTGTAGAACAACCAAAGTATCCTTAGAAGGATTCCTTATAGGATAAGCTTAGATTCGTTATTAAGAATTTTCCTACAAACATTAAGTCTTCTTTCCCATCGAGGTTTTCCTTCCTTTCCTCATATTGATTCATCTTTTAGATCTTTGAATCTCCTTAACTTGTAGAGAATGAGCATAGTGTCCTTATAGAGATTCCTTGGAGGATAAGCTTAAATTCCTTATTAAGAATCTTGTTAGAAACATTAAGTCTCCTTTCCAATCGAGGTTTTCCATCCTTTCCTCAAATTGATTCATCTTTTGGATCATTGAATCTCATGAACTTATAGAACAAGAAAAGTGTCCTTACAAGGATTCCTTGGAGCATAAGCTTAGATTCCTTATTAAGAATATTCCTAGAAAAATTAAGTCTCATTTCCCATCGAGGTTTTCCATGCTTTCCTCATATTGATTCATCTTTTGAGTCTTCGAATCTCTTGAACTTGTGAACAAGCAAAGTGTCCTTAGAAGTATTCCTTGGAGGATAAGCTTAAATTCCTTATTAAGAATCTTCTTAGAAAAGTTATTTCTCCTTTCCAATCCAGATTTTCCATCCTTTCCTCATATTGATTGATTTTTTGGATCTTTGAATCTCTTGAATTTGCGTAACGAGCAAATATTCCTAAACGGGATTCCTTGGAGGATAAGCTTAAATTCCTTATTAAGAATCTTCATAGAAACAATAAGTCTCCTTTCCAATGGAGGTTTTCCATCCTTTCCTCATATTGATTCATCTTTTTGATCTTTGAATCTCGTGACCTTGTAGAACAACCAAAGTGTCCTTAGAAGGATTTCTTAGAGAATAAGCTTAGATTCCTTATAAAGAATCTTGCTACAAACATTAAGTCTTCTTTCCCAATGAGGTTTTCCTTCCTTTTCTCATATTGATTCATCTTTTAGATCTTTGAATCTCCTTAACTTGTAGAATGAGCACAGTGTCCTTACAGAGATTCCTTGGAGGATAAGCTTAGATTCCTTGTTAAGAATCTTCCTTGGAAAATTAAGTCTCATTTCCCATTCAGTTTTCCATCCCTTCCTCCTATTGATTAATCATCTAGATCTTTGAATCTCTTGAATTTGCGTAACGAGCAAATTTTACTAACCAGAATTCGTTTGAGGATAAGCTTAAATTCCTTATTAAGAATCTTGTTAGAAACATTAAGTCTCCTTTCAAATGGTGGTTTTCCATCCTTTCCTCATATTGATTCATCTTTTGGATCTTTGAATCTCATGACCTTATAGAACAACCAAAGTGTTTGACCTTATAGAACAACCAAAGTGTTTGATTCGTCTTTTTGATGTTTGAATTTCTTTATCTTGAAGAGCAAGAAATGTGTGCTAACAAGGATTCCTTGGAGGATAAGCATGGATTCCTTTCATAGAATCTTCCTAGAATCTTTTAGTCTCCATTCCCATCAAGGTTTTCCACCCTTTCCACATTATGATTCATCTTTTGGATCTTTGAATCTCTTGAACTTGTAGAACAAGAAAAGTGTCCTTACATGTATTCCTTGAAGCATAAGCTTAGATTCCTTATTAAGAATCTTCCAAGAAACATTTAGTCTCATTTGCCATCATGGTTTTCCATCCTTTCCTCATATTAATTCATCTTTTGAATCTTTGAATCTCTTGGACTTGTAGAACAAGCAAAGTGTCCTTAGAATGATTCCTTGGAGGATAAGCTTAGATTATTTATTAAGAATCTTCCTAGAAACATTAAGTCTCATTTCCCATCGAGGTTTTCGATCCTTTCCTCAAAGTGATTCATCTTTTGGATATTTGAATCTCTTGAACATGTAGAACAAGAAAACTTTACTTACAGGGATTCCTTAGAGTATAAGCTTAGATTCTTTATTAAGAATCTTTCTAGAAACATTAAGTCTCATTTCCCATCGAGGTTTTCCATCCTTTCCTCATATTGATTCATCTTTGGAGTCTTTGAATCTCTTGAACTTGTAGAACAAGCAAAGTGTCCTTAGAATGATTCCTTGGAGAATAAGCTTAGATTCCTTATGAAGAATCTTCCTAGAAACATTAACTCTAATTTCCCATCGAGATTTTCTATCCTTTCCTCAAAGTGATTCATCTTTTGGATATTTGAATCTCTTGAACATGTAGAACAAGAAAAGTTTACTTACAGGGATTCCTTAGAGTATAAGCTTAGATTCTTTATTAAGAATATTTCTAGAAACATTATGTCTCATTTCCCATCGAGGTTTTCCATCCTTTCCTCATATTGATTCATCTTTGGAGTCTTTGAATCTCTTGAACTTGTAGAACAAGCAAAGTGTCCTTAGAATTATTCCTTGGAGAATAAGCTTAGATTCCTTATGAAGAATCTTCCTAGAAACATTAACTCTAATTTCCCATCGAGGTTTTCTATCCTTTCCTCATATTGATTCATCTTTTGTATCTTTGAATCTCTTGAACTTGTAGAACAAGCAAAGTGTCCTTAGAAGGATTCCTTGAAGGATAAGTTTAAATTCTTTATTAAGAATCTTCCTAGAAACATTAAGCCTCATTTCCCATCGAGGTTTTCCATCCTTTCCTCATATTGATTCATCTTTTGGATCCTTGAATTTCTTTATTTTGAGGAGCAAGAAATGTGTGCTAACAAGGATTCCTTGGAGCATAAGCATGGATTCCTTTCTTAGAATCTTCCTAGAATCTTTAAGTTTCAATTCCCATCAAGGTTTTCCACCCTTTCCTCATATTGATTCATCTTTTGGATCTTTGAATCTCTTGAACTTGTAGAACAAGAAAAGTGTCCTTATAAGGATTCCTTGAAGCATAAGCTTAGATTCCTTATTAAGAATCTTCCAAGAAACATTTAGTCTCATTTCCCATCATGGTTTTTCATCCTTTCCTCAATTTGATTCATCTTTTAGATCTTTGAATCTCTTGAACTTGTAGAACAAGCAAAGTGTCCTTAGAATGATTCCTTGGATGATTAGTTTAGATTCCTTATTAAGAATTTGCGTTGAAACATTAAGTCTCATTTCCCATTGAGGTTTTCCATCATTTCCTCATAATGATTCATCTTGTGGATCCTTGAATTTCTTGAGCTTGTTGATCAAGTAATGTGTCATAATAAGGAAAACTTGGAGTATAAGAATAGTTTATTTTTTAAGATTCTTCCTATAATCTTTAAATCTCCATTCCCATCGACGTTTTCCATCCTTTCCTCAAATTGATTCAACTTTAGGATCTTTGAATCTCTTGAACTTGTAGAACAAGTAAAGTTTCCTTACAGGGATTCCTTAGAGTATAAGCTTAGATTCTTTATTAAGAATCTTCCTAGAAACATTAAGTCTCATTTCCCATCGAGGTTTTCAATCCTTTCCTCATATTGATTCATCTTTTGGATCTTTGAATCTCTTGAACTTGTAGAACAAGCAAAGTGTCCTTAGAAGGATTCCTGGGAGGATAAGCTTAGATTCCTTATTAAGAATGTTTCTAGAAACATTAAGTCTCATTTCCAATCGAGGTTTTCCATCCTTTCCTCATATTGATTCGTCTTTTTGATCTTTGAATCTCTTGAACTTGTAGAACAAGCAAAATGTCCTTAGAAGGATTCCTTGGAGGATAAGCTTAGATTCATTATTGAGAATCTTCTTAGAAACATTTAGTCTCATTTCCCATCGAGCATTTCCATCCTTTCCTCAAATTGATTCATCTTTTGGATCTTTGATTCTCTTGAACTTGTAGAACAAGCAAAATGTCCTTAGAAGGATTCCTTCAAGGATAATCTGAGATTCTTTATTTAGAATCTTCCTAGAAAAATTAAGTCTCATTTCCCATCGAGGTTTTCCATCATTTTCTCAAATTTATTCATCTTGTGGAACGTTGAATTTCATGAACCTGTAGAGCAAGAAATGTGTCCTAACAAGGATTTCTTGGAGGATAAGAATTGATTCCTATCAAAGAATCTTGCTAGAATCTTTAAGTAACAATTCCCATCGAGGTTTTCCATCCTTTTCTCATATTGATTCATCTTTTGGTTCTTTGAATTTCTTGAACTTGTAGAACAAGAAAAGTGTGCTTAAAAGGATTTCTTCGAGGATAATCTTAGATTCTTTATTAAGAATCTTCTTAGAAACTTTAAGTCTCCTTTCCCATCGAGGTTTTCCATCCTTTCCTCATGTTGATTCATCTTCTATATCTTTGAATCTCTTGAACTTGAAGAATGTGCACAGTGTCCTTACAGAGATTCGTAGGAGGATAAACTTAGATTCCTTATTAAGAATCTTCCTTGAAACTTAAGTCTTATTTCCCTCCGAGGTTTGCCATCCTTTCCTCATATTGATTCATCTTTTAGATCGTTGAATCTCTGTAATTTGCGTAACGAGCAAATTTTCAAAATCAGGATTCCTTGAAGGATAACCTTAAATTCCTTATTAAGAATCTTCTTAGAAACATTAAGTCTCCTTTCTAATCGAGGTTTTCCATTCTCTACTCATATTGATTCATCTTTTGTATCCTTGAATCTCTTGAACTTGTAGAGCAAGAAATGTGTCCTAACAAGTATTCCTCTGAGTATAAGCATAGATTCCTAGAATCTTTAAGTCTCCATTCCCATCGAGGTTTTCCATCCTTTCCTCATATTGATTCATCTTTTGAGTCTTTGAATCTCTTTGACTTGTAGAACAAGAAAAGTCTCCTTACAAGGAATCCTTGGAGCATAAGCTTTTATTCCTTATTAAGTATCTTCCTAGAAAAATTAAGTCTCATTTCCCATCGAGGTTTTACATCCTCTCATCATATTGATTCATCTTTTTTATATTTGAATCTCTTGAACTTGAAGAACAAGCAAAGTATCCTTAGAAGGATTCCTTAGAGGAAAAGCTTAGATTCCTTATTAAGAATCTTCCTAAAAATATTAAGTCTCATTTCCCAACGAGGTTTTTCCATCCTTTCCTCAAAATGATTTCTCTTTTGGATCTTCGAATCTCTTGAACTTGTAGAACATGCAAAGTGTCCTTAGAAGGATTCCTTGCAAGATATGCTTAGATGCTTTATTAAGAATCTTCCTAGAAACATTAAGCCTCATTTCCCATCGAGGTTTTCCATCATTTCCTCATATTGATTCATCTTTTAGATCTTTGAATCTCTTGAACTTGTAGAACAAGCAAAGTGTCCTTAGAATGATTCCTTGAATGATTATCTTAGATTCTTTAGTAAGAATCTTCCTAGAAACATTAAGTCTCATTTCCTATTGAGGTTTTCCATTATTTCCTCATATTGATTCATCTTGTGGATCCTTGAATTTCTTGAACTTGTAGAGTAAGAAATGTGTCCTAACAAGAATTCCTTTGAGGAAAAGCTTGGATTCCTTTCTAAGAATATTCCTAGAATCTTTAATTCTCCCCTCCCATCGAGGTTTTCCATCCTTTCCTCATATTGATTCATCTTTTGGATCTTTGAATTTCTTGAACTTGTAGAACAAGCAAAGTGTCCTTAGAAGGATTCCTTCAAGGATAATATGAGATTCCTTATTAAGAATCTTCATACAAACATTAAGTCTCATTTCCAATCGAGGTTTTCCATCATTTCCTCATATTGATTCATATTGTGGATCCTTTAATTTCTTGAACTTGTAGAGCAAGAATTGTGTCCTTATAAGAATTCCTTTGAGGAAAGACAGGGATTCCTTTCTAAGAATATTTCTAGAATCTTTAATTCTCCTTTCCCATCGAGGTTTTCCATGCTTTCCTCATATTGATTCATCTTTTGGATCTTCGAATTTATTGAACTTGTAGAACAAGCAAAGTGTCCTTAGAAGGATTCATTCGAGGATAATATGAGATTCCTTATTAAGAATCATCCTAAAAACATTAAGTCTGATTTCCTATCGAGGTTTTCCATCATTTCCTCATATTGATTCATCTTGTGGATCCTTGAATTTCTTGAACTTGTAGAGCAAGAAATGTGTCATAACAAGGATTCCTTGGAGGATAAGCATGGATTCCTTTCTAAGAATCTTCCTAAAATCTTTAAGTCTCCATTCCCATCGAGGTTTTCCATCCTTTCCTCATATTGATTCATCTTTTGGGTCTTTGAATATCTTGAACTTGTAGAACATGAAAAGTGTCCTTACAAGGATTCCTTGGAGCATAAGCTTATATTCCTTATTATGAATCTTCCTAGAAACATTAAGTTTCAATACCAATCGAGTGTTTCCATCCCTTCCTCATATTGATTCATCTTTTGGATCTTTGAATCTCTTGAACTTGTAGAACAAGCAAAGTGTCCTTAGTAGGATTCCTCAGAGGATCAGCTTAGATTCCTTATTAAGAATCTTCCTTGAAACATTAAGTCTCGTTTCCTATCGAGGTTTTCCATCCTTTCCTCATATTGATTCATCTTTTAGATCTTTGAATCTCTTGAACTTGTAGAATGAGCAAAGTGTATTCCTTGAAGGATAAGCTTAGATTCCTTATTAAGAATCTTCCTAGGAAAATTAAGTCTTATTTCCCATCGAGGTTTTCCATGCTTTCCTCATATTTATTTGTCTTTTAGATCTTTGAATCTCTTGAATTTGCGTAACGAGCAAATTGTCCTTACCGGGATTCCTTGAAGGATAATCTTAAATTGCTTATTGAGAATCTTCTTAGAAACATTAAGTCTCCTTTCTAATCGTGGTTTTCCATCCTTTCCTCATATTGATTCATCTTTTGGATCTTTGAATCTCATGAACTTGTAGAACAAGCAAAGTGTCCTTAGAAGGATTCTTTCGAGGATAAGCTTAGATTCCTTATTAAGAATCTCTCTGGAAACATTAAGTCTCATTTCTCATCGAGGTCCATCATTTCCTAATATTGATTCATCTTGTGGATTCTTGAATTTCTTGAACTTGTAGATCCCGAAATGTGTCCTAACAAGGATTCCTTGGAGGATAAGTATAGATTCATTTCTAAGAATCTTCCTTGAATCTTTATGTCTTCATTCCCATCGAGGTTTTCCGTCCTTTCCTCATATTGATTCAACTTTTAGATCTTTGAATCTCTTGAACTTGTAGAAGAAGAAAAATCTCCTTACAAGGATTCCTTGGAGCATAAGCTTAGATTCCTTATTAAGAATCTTCCTAGAAAAATTGTCTCATTTCCCATCGAGGTTTTCCATCTTTTCCTCATATTGATTCATCTTTTGAGTCTTTGAATCTCTTGAACTTGTAGAACAAGTAAAGTCTCCTTAGAAGGATTCCTTGGAGGATAAGCTTAGATTCTGATATGAATCCTATACGTTAAGGGTATCCCTTAATTTTAAGGACAACTTGTAGGACCTTTTTTGGGGTTATTCTTGTTGATCAAAAATGAAAAGATAATGAAGGAAAGAAAAAGAAAGAGTTAGGCGAGTTTATTGGGCTGATTTGGTTTAGGGTTGAGGCTTAATGGCTTTGGGCATAATTTAGGTATAAGGACTAATTCAATAGGGTATTAATTTTGGAGTCAAGAGTTTAATGAATAGGCGGAAGAAATAGGCTGAATAATGGTGTTTAAAGGCTTGGTTGGGTGCTGACTAAGAATGGATGAATGTGGCTTGGATTTGGTCTAGGTGCAAATTAGAGTTTAAATGCTAAGGAGACAAGTAGTTAAATTAAAAGGAGAAGAATATGGGAGGTGTTTTGGGCTTTTTGGACGTGGTGGCTGAGCTGTTTAGGGTCTGAATTATTCAAATTTAGGTGAGAAAAATGGTTAGGTAAGAGTTGATGAGCAACTATGCAGAAGGCGGAAAAAGGGAGATTGTGTTTAAGGGTAATAAATGGTGAGTTGTTGCTGATTTTTGGAGCTTGGGACTGACCAAAAATGGTGGTTTAGTGGCTGAAAACTTAGTTGAAGGAGGCAAGGAAGAAGATGAAGATTATGAAGCTTAAGGAAGAACGATGAACACAAGTAACCTAGTCTTGAATCACTCAAGAGCTAACAAGAGAATCACTCTCTTGGATGAGAATCACACTCAAAATAAATTATAAAATCTAAATTTTTTCTCAAGATAACTTGATTTATTCATGGAGAAAGCAAGCTCTTATATAGGAGAAACTTGCTTCTAAGGTTACAACTTGAAGAAAGAAGAAAGGTCACCATTGATGGACATTCAAGGTGACTTTGAATACTCATTACAAACAAACAAAACATGTGTAAAATGAGGCTAAGAGGCACGAAATTTTGAGGCTACAAGGCAGCCACAACTCTTCCTCTTCTAGCTTATTTGACCTAGTTTAAACCTAATTACTAATGAGCCCATGGGTGATACAAATCCAAGATGAATTGGCAGCCACTTAACACAAGTTTGGACTTTTATTACAAACATAAAAATGCTAAATAAACCCCTAAATGGTAGCAGCTTGTGCGCCTCCTTCTTCACCTTGGGCTTTGATGCAATTGACCATTTTAGGCTTCTTCACTTGTAACTTGGGCTGAAATTCATGAAGCATGGTTAACACTTGTTGAAGAGCTTCTTGTGCCTTTTTAGTCCTTGCCCTAGTCATAGGTCTTCCAAGCCCTTCCAAAGGATCCTTGCCCTTAGTTTTGCCCTTAATCTTGTTGGTGTCCTCATCAGTTTCTCCCTCTTGAAAAGAATTTGTCCTGAAATTGGACTCTTCACCTACATCAAAGAGAGTTAAGTCACTAACATTGAAAGTTGCACTAACATTGTAGGCATTGTCATTGATCTTTTCCAACACTTGAAATGGTCCATCTCCCCTAGGTTGAAGCTTAGACTTTCTTTGCTCCGGAAATCTTTCCTTCCTCATATGAACCCACACCCAATCTCCGGGTTGGAAAACCACTCTTTTGCGCCCTTTGTTGGCTTGTTTAGCATAGCTTTCATTTCTTTTTGCAATTTGCTCTTTGACCTTCTCATGAAGCTTTTTGACATAGCCCGCCTTAGCTTGTCCATCCTTGTGCTTCAAATCTACAAGATGAGGCAAAGGCAACACATCAAGAGGAGTTAGTGGGTTAAATCCATAAACTACCTCAAAAGGAGAGCAATTAGTGGTACTATGTAAAGCTCTATTATAAGAAAATTCAATATGGGGTAAGGACACTTCCCAATTTTTAAGATTCTTCTTTAAGACCGTCCTTAGCAAAGTTCCCAAGGTCCTATTCACAACCTCCGTTTGCCCATTCGTTTGTGGATGACAAGTAGTGGAAAATAGCAACTTAGTACCCAACTTTCCCCATAGGGTCCTCCAAAAGTGACTTAGGAACTTAGAGTCCCTATCACTTACAATACTCCTAGGCATTCCATGGAGTCTCACCACCTCTTTGAAGAAAAGATCTGCCACATGCTTTGCATCATTACTTTTCCTACAAGGAATGAAATGAGCCATTTTAGAAAACCTATCAACCACAACAAAAATGGAATCCTTACCTTGACTTGTTCTAGGCAGCCCCAAAACAAAGTCCATAAATAAATCAATCCAAGGATTTTCCGGAATTGGTAAAGGAGTATAAAGTCCATGAGGCATTACCTTTGACTTGGCCCTTTTGCACACAATACAATGCTCACAAAAATTTTGCACATCCCTTTTCATGTTAGGCCAATAAAAGTGTTCATTTAAAATTTCCAAAGTCTTTTGAACACCAAAGTGACCCATCAAGCCACCCTCATAGGCTTCACTTACAAGCAACAACCTTGTAGAACATTTGGGCACATATAATTTGTTTTCTTTAAAAAGATAGCCCTCATGTTTGTAAAAATCCTTATTTGAAATTTTTCACAAGTTTGAAAGATTTCTCCAAAAGTTTCATCATTTTCATACATTTCTTTCAAACATTCAAAACCAATCATCTTTGTCTCTAACATAGAGAGCAAAGTATGCCTTCTAGATAAGGCATCGGCCACAACATTGCTTTTTCCCTTTTGTGCTTAATGACATAGGCAAATTGTTCAAGAAATTGAACTCACTTGGCATGCCTTTTGTTAAGCTTGCCTTGTCCCTTTAGATACTTTAGGGACTCATGACACTATGGATCACAAACTCTTTAGGAAAGAGATAATGTTGCCAAGTTTTCAAGGCTCTCACAAGGGCATACAATTCCTTATCATAGGTAGAATAATTAAGTGTAGGGCCACTTAATTTCTCACTAAAATAAGCAATTGGGTGGCTTTCTTGAAGTAAGACAACACCTATGCCCACATTTGAAGCATCACATTCCAACTCAAAAGACTTAGCAAAATTTGGCAAGGCTAAAATAGGAGCATTTGTCAATTTTTCCTTTAAAACATTAAAGGCCTCCTCTTGTTTTTCTCCCCACTTAAAACCAACATTTTTCTTTAAAACTTCATTTAAGGAGGCGGCCAAAGTGCTAAAATATTTAACAAAACGCCGGTAAAAACTAGCCAAGCCATGTAAACTTCTCACATCCGTGACATTTTTAGGTGTAGGCCATTCTTGAATGGCTTTAACCTTTGCTTTATCCACTTGAACTCCCTTGGAACTCACAACAAAACCAAGGAAAATCACATGGTTGGTACAAAAAACACATTTTTCAAGATTTGCATACAATTGTTCTTTTCTAAGCACACTCAAAACAAGTTTTAAATGCTCAAGGTGAAAATCAAGTGTAGTGCTATAGATAAGAATGTCATCAAAGTACACAACTACAAATTTCCCAATAAAGTCCCTAAGAACATGGTTCATAAGCCTCATGAAAGTGCTTGGTGCATTAGTTAAGCCAAAAGGCATAACAAACCATTCATACAAACCGAATTTTGTTTTAAAAGCGGTTTTCCATTCATCACCCTCTTTGATTCTAATTTGATTATAACCACTTTTTAAGTCAATTTTTGAGAAGAAACAAGCACCATGCAATTCATCCAATAAATCATCAAGTCTAGGTATTGGGTGCCTATACTTGATGGTGATATTGTTCAAGGCTCTACAATCGGAACACATCCTCCAAGAACCATCCTTTTTAGGAACCAAAATAACCGGGACAGCACAAGGACTCATAGAATTTCTTACCCAACCCTTACCCATAAGATCATCCACTTGTCTTTGGATTTCTTTGGTCTCTTCGGGATTGCTTCTATATGCTGCCCTATTTGGTAGAGATGCACCCGGAATGAGATCAATTTGATGCTCAATTCCTCTTTTTGGTGGTAAACCACTTGGCACATATTTAGGAAATACATCCTCAAAATCCTGCAAAAGAGACAAAACACTAGGAGGCAAATCATGGTTATTAAAAGTGTTAGTGGTCAAAACATAGTTTTTGCAAACCAAAAGATATAGGGGTTGTTTTGAGAGAAACAACCTTTTGACCTCACTCTTTGTAGCCAAGAAACTCTCCCTCATCACAAGTGTTTCACTCATTTTTTTCTCTCTTTTTGAACACTCAAGTGTTTGGCTCTCATCTTTTTGCTCTCTTTTTTCTTGCAAGATTTTCTCTCTCATTTTTTGATCTTCACACACTTCTTTTGGGCTCAAAGGTTTGAGTACAACCTTCTTTTGTTGGTGCATGAAAGTGATCTTGTTGGAAACCATCATGGTTAGTTTTCTTATCAAATTGCCATGGCATTCCCAACAATAAGTGACAAACCTCCATTGGAACATCAAGAATTCAAGTCCAATTGAAGCTAGATCCAACCCTCAACTACATCAATTCCTCATTAAGAATCCTCCTATAAACATTAAGTCTCATTTCCCATCGAGGTTTTCCATACTTTCCTCATATTGATTCAACTTTTGGATCTTTGAATCTCTTAAACCTGTAGAACTAGCAAAGTGACCTTACAAGGGTACCTGGGAGGATAAGCTTAGATTCCTTATTAAGAATCTTCCTAGAAAAATTAAGTTCGATTTTCCATCGAGGTTTTCCATCCTTTCCTCATATTGATTCATCTTTAGGATCTTTGAATCACATGAACTTGTAGAATAGGCAAAGTGTTCGTAGATGGATTGTTTCGAGGATAAGCTTAGATTCCTTATTAAGAATCTTCCTAGGAACATTAAGTCTCATTTCTATCGAGGTTTTCCATCCTTTTCTCATATTGATTCATCTTTTGGAGCTTTCAATCTCTTGAACTTGTAGAACAAGCAAAGTTCTCTTAGAAGGATTCCTTGGAGAATAAGCTTAGACTACTTATTAAGAATCTTCCTAGAAACATTAAGTCTCATTTCCCATCGAGGTTTTCCGTCCTTTCCTCTTATTGAGTCATCTTTTGGATCTTTGAATCTCGTGAACTTGTAGAACAGGCAAAGTGTCCTTAGATGGATTCTTTCGAGGATAAGCTTAGATTCCTTATTAAGAATCTTCCTAGGAACATTAAGTCTCATTTCATATCGAGGTTTTCCATTCTTTCCTCAAATTGATTCATCTTTTGGATCTTCGAATCTCGTGAACTTGTAGAACAGGAAAAGTTTCCTTAGATGGATTCCTTCAAAGATAAGCTTAGATTCCTTATTAAGAATCTTCCTAGGAACATTAAGTCTCATTTCATATCGAGGTTTTCCATCCTTTTCTCATATTGATTCATCTTTTGGAGCTTTCAATCTCTTGAACTTGTAGAACAAGCAAAGTTCTCATAAAAGGATTCCTTAGAGAATAAGCTTAGACTACTTATTAAGAATCTTCCTAGAAACATTAAGTCTCTTTTCCCATCGAGGTTTTCCGTCCTTTCCTCTTATTGAGTCATCTTTTGGATCTTTGAATCTCGTGAACTTGTAGAACAGGCAAAGTGTCCTTAGATGGATTCTTTCGAGGATAAGCTTAGATTCCTTATTAAGAATCTTCCTAGGAACATTAAGTCTCATTTCATATCGAGGTTTTCCATTCTTTCCTCAAATTGATTCATCTTTTGGATCTTCAAATCTCGTGAACTTGTAGAACAGGAAAAGTTTCCTTAGATGGATTCCTTCAAAGATAAGCTTAGATTCCTTATTAAGAATCTTCCTAGGAACATTAAGTCTCATTTCATATCGAGGTTTTCCATCCTTTTCTCATATTGATTCATCTTTTGGAGCTTTCAATCTCTTGAACTTGTAGAACAAGCAAAGTTCTCTTAGAAGGATTCCTTGGAGAATAAGCTTAGACTACTTATTAAGAATCTTCCTAGAAACATTAAGTCTCTTTTCCCATCGAGGTTTTCCGTCCTTTCCTCTTATTGAGTCATCTTTTGGATCTTTGAATCTCGTGAACTTGTAGAACAGGCAAAGTGTCCTTAGATGGATTCTTTCGAGGATAAGCTTAGATTCCTTATTAAGAATCTTCCTAGGAACATTAAGTCTCATTTCATATCGAGGTTTTCCATTCTTTCCTCAAATTTATTCATCTTTTGGATCTTCGAATCTCGTGAACTTGTAGAACAGGAAAAGTTTCCTTAGATGGATTCCTTCAAAGATAAGCTTAGATTCCTTATTAAGAATCTTCCTAGGAACATTAAGTCTCAATTCAGATAGAGGTTTTCCATCATTTCTCCTAATTGAGTCAACTTTTAGATCTTAGATTCTCGTGAACTTGTAGAACAGGAAAAGTGTCCTTAGAAGGATTCATGCCAGGATAAGCTTAGATTCCTTATTAAGAATCTTCCTAGAAACATTAAGTCTCATTTCTTATTGAGATTTTCCATCATTTCCTCATATTTATTCTTCTTGTGGATCTGTGAATTTGTTCCTAACAAGGATTCCTTGAAGGATAAGCTTAGATTCCTTATTAAGAATCTACCTAGAAACATAAAGTCTGATTTCCCATCGAGGTTTTCCATCATTTCCTCATATTGATTCATCTTTCTGATCTTTAAATCTCTTGAACTTGTAGAACAGGCAAAGTGTCCTTAGATGGATTCTTTCAAGGATAAGCTTAGATTCCTTACTAAGAATCTTCCTAGGAACATTATGTCTCATTTTAGATAGAGGTTTTCCATCCTTTCTTCTTATTGACTCATCTTTTAGATCTTAGAATCTCGTGAACTTGTAGAACAGGCATAGTGTCCTTAGAAGGATTCCTTTTAGGATAAGCTTAGAATCCTTATTAAGAATCTTCCTAGGAACATTAAGTCTCATTTGAGATAGAGGTTTTCCATCCTTTCTTCTTATTGAGTCATCTTTTAGATCTTAGAATCTCGTGAACTTGTAGAACAGACAAAGTGTCCTTAGAAGGATTCCTTCCAGGATAAGCTTAGATTCCTTATTAATAATCTTCCTAGAAACATTAAGTCTCATTACTTATTGAGATTTTCCATCATTTCCTCATATTTATTCTTCTTGTGGATCCGTGAATTTGTGTCCTAACAAGGATTCCTTGGAGGATAAGCTTAGATTCCTTACTAAGCATCTACCTTGATTCTTTAACTCTCCGTTCCCATCGAGGTTTTTCATCCTTTCCACATATTGATTCATCTTTAGGATCTTTGAATCTCTTGAACTTGTAGAACAAGGAATGTGTCCTTACAGGGATTCCCTGGATGATAAGCTTAGAATCCTTATTAAGAATCTTCCTTGAAACGTTAATTCTCATTTTCCATCGAGATTTTCCATCCTTTCCTCATATTGATTCATCTTTTGGATCTTTAAATCTCTTAAACTTGTAGAACTAGTAAAGTGTCCTTACAAGGGTACTTTGGAGGATAAGCTTAGATTCCTTATTAAGAATCTTCCTAAGCACATTAAGTCTCATTTCAGATAGAGGTTTTCCATCCTTTCGTCTTATTGAGTCATCTTTTAGATCTTAGAATCTCGTGAACTTATAGAACAAGCAAATTGTCCTTAGAAGGATTCCTTCCATAATAAGTTTAGATTCCTTATTAAGAATCTTCCTAGAAACATTAAGTCTCATTTCTTATTGAGATTTTCCATCATTTCCTCATATTTATTCTTCTTGTGGATCCGTGAATTTGTGTCCTAACAAGGATTCCTTGGAGGATAAGCTTAGATTCCTTACTAAGAATCTACCTAGATTCTTTAAGTCTCCGTTCCCATCGAGATTTTCCATCCTTTCCATATATTGATTCATCTTTTGGATCTTTGAATCTCTTGAACTTGTAGAACAAGGAAAGTGTCCTTACATGGATTCCATGTATGATAAACTTAGAATCCTTATTAAGAATCTTCCTTGAAACGTTAATTCTCATTTCCCATCGAGGCTTTCCATCCTTTCCTCATATTGATTCTTCTTTTGGGTCTTTAAATCTCTTAAACATGTTGAACTAGTATAGTGTTCTTACAAGGGTACCTTGGAGGATAAGCTTAGATTCCTTATTAAGAATCTTCCTAGAAACATGAAGTGTCCGTTCCCATCGTGGTTTTCCATCCTTTCTTCATATTGATTCATATTTTGGATCTTTCAATCTCTTGAACTTGTAGAACAAGCAAAGTGCCCTTAGAAGGATTTATTTACGGATAAGCGTAGATTCCTCATTAAGAATCTTCCTAGAAACATTCAGTCTCATTTCCCATCGAGGTTTTCCATACTTTCCTCATATTATTTCATCTTTTGGATCTTTGAATCTCTTAAACTTGTAGAACTAGCAAAGTGACCTTACGAGGGTACCGGGGAGGATAAGCTTAGATTCCTTATTAAGAATCTTCGTAGAAACATTAAGTCTCCGTTCCCATCGAGGAATTCCATCCTTTCCTCATATTGATCCATTTTTTGAATCTTTTAATCTTCTGAAATTGTAGAACAAGAAAAGTATCCTTACAGGGATTCATTGGAGCATAAGCTTATATTCCTTATTAAGAATCTCCCTAGAAAGTTTAAGTCCCCTTTCCCATTGAGGAATTCCATCCTTTCCTCATATTGATCCATCTATTGGATCTTTGAATCTCTTGTATTTGTAGAACAAGCATAGTGTCCTTAGAAGGATTCCTTCGAGGATAAGCTTAGATTCCTTATTAAGAATCTTCCTAGAAACATTAAGTCTGATTTCCCATCGAGGTTTTCCATCCTTTCCTCATATTGATTCATCTTTCTGATCATTAAATCTGTTGAACTTGTAGAACAGGCAAAGTGTCCTTAGATGGATTCTTTCGAGGATAAGCTTCGATTCCTTATAAAGAATCTTCCTCGGAACATTAACTCTCATTTCATATCGAGGTTTTCCATCCTTTCCTCATATTGATTCATCTTTTGTAGCTTTGAAACTCTTGAACTTGTAGATCAAGCAAAGTGTCCTTTGAAGGATTCCATTGAGAATAAGCTTAGACTCCTTATTAAGAATCCTCCTAGGAACATTAAGTCTCATTGCATATCGAGGTTTTCCATCCTTTCCTCTTATTGAGTCATCTTTTGGATCTTTGAATTTCTTGAACTTGTAGAACAAGCAAAGTATCTTTACAGGGATTCCATGGAGGATAAGCTTAGGTTCCTTTTTGAGAATCTCCCAAGAAATTTTAAGTCTCCTTTCCCATCGAGGTTTTCCATCCTTTCCTCAATTTGGTTCATCTTTTGGAACTTTGAATCTCTTGAACTAGTAGAATAAGCAAAGTGTCCTTAGAAGGATTCCTTCGAGGATAAGCTTAGATTCCTTATTAAGAATGTTCCTAGAAACATTAACTCTCATTTACCATCGAGGTTTTCCATCATTTCCTCATATTATCCTCATATTATCCACGGAGGATAACCTTATATTCCTTACTAAGAATCTTCCTAGAATCTTTAAGTCTCCGTTTCCATCGAGGTTTTCCATCCTATCCTCATATTGATTCATCTTTTGGATCTTTATATTTGTTGAACATGTAGAATAAGCAATGTGTCCTTACAAATATTCCTTGGATGTTAAGCTTAGATTCCTTATTAAGAATCTTCCAAAAACATTAAGACTCACTTCTCATTAAGGTTTTCCATCCTTTCCTCATATTGATTAATCTTTGGGTTCTTTGACTCTCCTAAACTTGTAGAACAAGCAAAGTGTCCTAAGAAAGATTCCTTGAAGGATTAGCTTAGTTTCCTTATTAAGAATCTTCCTCGAAACATTAAGTCTCATTTCCCATCGAGGTTTTCCATACTTTCCTCATATTGATTCATCTTATGGATCTTTGAATCTCTTAAATTGTAAAACTAGCAAAATGACCTTACAAGGGTACCTGGGAGGATAAGCTTAAATTCCTTATTAAGAATCTTCCTAGAACCATTAAGTCTCTGTTCCCATCGAGGAATTCCATCCTTTCCTCATATTGATCCATCTTTTAGATCTTTGAATCTCCTGAATTTGTAGAACAAGAAAAGTGTCCTTACAGGGATTCATTGGAGCATAAGCTTGGATTCCTTATTAAGAATCTCCCTAGAAACTTTAAGTCCCCTTTCCCATCGAGGAATTCCATCCTTTCCTAATATTGATCCATCTTTTGGATCTTTGAATATCTTGTATTTGTAGAACAAGCAAAAGTGTCCTTAGAAGGATTCCTTGGAGGATAAGCTTAGATTCCTTATTAAGAATCTTACTAGAAACATTAAGTCTGATTTCATATCGAGGTTTTCCATCCTTTGCTCATATTGATTCATCTTTTGGAGCTTTGAATCTCGTGAACTGGCAAAGTGCCCTTAGATGGATTCCTTCAAGGGTAAGCTTAGATTCCTTATGAAGAATCTTCCTAGGAACATTAAGTCCCCTTTCAGATCGAGGTTTTCCATCCTTTCCTCATGTTGAATCATCTTTTGGATCTTTGAATTTCTTAAACTTGTAGAACAAGCAAAGTATCCTTACAGGGGTTCCATGGAGGATAAACTTAGGTTCCTTTTTGTGAATCTTCCTAGAAACTTTAAGTCTCCTTTCCCATCAAAGTTTTCCATCCTTTCCTCAATTTGATTCATCTTTTGGATCTTTGAATCTCTTGAACTAGTAGAACAAGCAAAGTGTCCTTAGAAGGATTCCTTCGAGGATAAGCTTAGATTCCTTATTAAGAATCTTCCTAGAAACATTAACTGTCATTTCCCATCGAGGTTTTCCATCATTTCCTCATATTCATTTATCTTTTGGATCTTTGAATCGCTTGAACTTGTAGAACAAGCAAAGTGTCCTTAGAAGGATTCCTTTGAGGATAAGCTTAGATTCCTTATTAAGAATCTTCCTATAAACATTATGTCTCATTTCCCATCGAGGTTTTCCATACTTTCCTCATATTCATTCATTTGGATCTTTTAATCTCTTAAACTTGTAGAACTAGCAAAGTGTCCTTACAAGGGTACCTTGGAGGATAAGCTTAGATTCCTTATTAAGAATCTTCCTAGAAACATTAAGTCTCCGTTACCATCGAGGTTTTCCATACTTTCCTCATACTGATTCATCTTTTGGATCTTTAAATGTCTTCAACTTGTAGAACTAGCAAAGTGTCCTTACAAGGGTACCTTTGAGGCTAAGCTTAGATTCCTTATTAAGAATCTTCCTAGAAACATTAAGTCTCCGTTCCCATCGTAGTTTTCCATCCTTTCCTCATATTGATAAATCTTTTTAATCTCTTGAACTTGTAGAACAAGCAAGGTATCCTTACAGGGATTCTTGTGAGGATAAGCTTGGATTCCTTTTTAAGAATCTATCTAGAAACTTTAAATATCCTTTCCTTTCCTCAATTTGATTCATCTTTTGGATCTTTGAATCTCTTGAACTTGTAGAACAAGCAAAGTGTCGTTAGAGGGATTCCTTCGGCGATAAGCTTAGGTTCCTTATTAAGAATCTTCCTAGAAACATTAACTCTCATTTACCATCGAGGTTTTCCATCATTTCCTCATATTATCCTCTAATTTCATAAACTTGTAGAACAAGAAATGTGTCCTAACAAGGATTCCTCGGAGGATAAGCTATATTCCTCACTAAGAATCTTCCTAGAATCTTTAAGTTTCTGTTCCCATCGAGGTTTTCCATCCTTTCCTCATATTGCTTCAAGTTTTTGATCTTTAAATCTCTTGAAATTTTAGAACAAGCAAAGTGTCCTTACAAATATTTCTTGGATGATAAGCTTAGATTCCTTATTAAGAATCTTCCGAAAACATTAAGTCTTATTTCCATCGAGGTTTTCCATCCTTTCCTCATATTGATTGATCTTTTGGTTGTTTGACTCTCCTGAACTTGTAGAACAAGCAAAGTGTCCTAAGAAGGATTCCTTGATGGATAAGCTTAGATTCCTTATTAAGAATCTTCCATTCATGGAGAAAGCAAGCTCTTATATAGGAGAAACTTGCTTCTAAGGTTACAACTTGAAGAAAGAAGAAAGGTCACCATTGATGGACATTCAAGGTGACTTTGAATACTCATTACAAACAAACAAAACATGTGTAAAATGAGGCTAAGAGGCACGAAATTTTGAGGCTACAAGGCAGTCACAACTCTTCCTCTTCTAGCTTATTTGACCTAGTTTAAACTTAATTACTAATGAGCCCATGGGTGATACAAATCCAAGATGAATTGGCAGCCACTTAACACAAGTTTGGACCTTTATTACAAACATAGAAATGCTAAATAAACCCCTAAATGGTAGCAGCTTGTGCACCTGCTTCTTCATCTTGGGCTTTGATGCAATTGACCATTTTAGGCTTCTTCACTTGTAACTTGGGCTGAAATTCATGAAGCATGGTTAACACTTGTTGAAGAGATTCTTGTGCCTTTTTAGTCCTTGCCCTTAGTTTTGCCCTTAGTCTTGTTGGTGTCCTCATCAGTTTCTCCCTCTTGAAAAGAATTTGTCCTCAAATTGGACTCTTCACCTACATAAAGAGAGTTAAGTTTGGATCTTTGAATCTCTTGAACTTGTAGAACAAGCAAAGTGTCCTTAGAAGGATTCCTTCGGGGATAAGTTTAGATTCCTTATTAAGAATCTTCCTTGAAATATTAAGTCTCCTTCCCCATCGAGGTTTTCCATCCTTTCCTCATATTGATTCATCTTTTAGATGTTTGAATCTCTTGAACTTGTTGATGTAGATGTGGGTTGGATCTAGCTTCAATTGGCAACCAATTCTTGATGGATTTGAGGGAGATGGCCGCGGGTCAAGTAAATGGGTTTAGACCCATTTTGAAAAATGTTAAAACTGAAAATATGGAAGAGAAGGGAAGATGGAAGAAGAGATGAGGAGTGCCACAATCTTCATAAGAAGAATGATAAACTCAATTGTGATTCGCCACAATGGGAGTTACCTCCATTGATAAGAACCTAAACTTCAAAGCTCTTAGGCTATGAACAAAAGAGAGAACTCTTACAATTTGGTTTCATTCCAAAATTCATTCATCAAAAACTATTCCAAGTGTTTGTACAAAAAGCCTATATAGTTTCTAATTACAAGGGCCTAAGAGTAAGGAGGCTAGAACCTAAGGACCAAATTGCAAAGTCCTTGAATATTCCTAAAAAATACAAAATAGCCCAAACACATAAAGCTACAAAACATCCCTTAAATCAAGTATTTATTACAACCAAAAAATAGTGAAAACATATGTGAAGCTCGAACTTTGAAGCCAATAAGTCTTGAACAAGAGCTTCAAGCTTCCTCTTGATCACATCATCCTCCCCTCCTTAGAAAGAATTCGTCCTCGAATTTAAAGGGTATGTGACCTACAAGAGAAATCAACAATAAGTGCACAAGTAAAAGCCAATCGCCCAGATCAAACACAAGAATTATCTTTCCAAGCCGTTGCATCAACCAAAAAGGACACCACTCAACACAATATGGAAAAACAAATGAGCATGAGTGTGTATCAAACAATAAAAGATAGTCATGTGTACTATTATTTGAAAACTTCAACACACTAGCAAAATATGGAAGATCATCACTCACATCACATGCATCAATAAGGTCAATATCCCAAATCCAAAAAGGTTGAACCAAAAGAGATTCATTGGGGACTAAACATGTAGGCACTAGTGCATGTGTAGTACACACATTCCCAAACATAGATGAAGCATTTTGTTCCAAAAGACCACAAGTATCTTGGTTCTCTAAAAGGCTAATGTCATGTTACACACACCAAACCAAAGACACAAAAATAACATGGCCATCAACAATTTGCATAAAGCTCAAACAACCATTGTAGTAAAATATAATCAAATGTCCAAGCTTACCAATCCAAAATCTATTAACAACCAAAGATTTGGAATCAACCAACAAATCATTCAAGGTATGAGAAGTAGAGAAGATAGAAGTATACCTTAGAAGACTTGCCAATGAAGGTAATGAAATATGAAGAACAAAACCTATACCTTTTTTGGCCAATGAGGTGTTACCTTCTACTTCCTCAAGTGAAAGATCAACACAAACCTTGAAAGGAAAAACTTCTACACTTGGGAGAGAGTTAGTCATAGTAAGAGAAGAAACATTAGAAAACAAAAGCTCTTCATCAAATATTGGAGGTTGTGATAAACACCGAAAGTGTCATCTACCTCATCTTTACTTACAACAAAAGTGTCAATGTGTTCCTCTCTTTTTGGAATCTCAACCTCACTCCTAACCTCTTCTTTGCACTTTGACTTATGCAATTTAAGAAGTTTCTGCATTCTTTTTCTCTTTTTCTTTGTGCTCTCTTCTTTTCTTTTTCAAGCCGTATGGATTCCCAATACAATCCATGTTCTTCATCACCATAATCACACCAATGATTATTTACTAAATGCAACTTAGAATGTTTCTTTTCCACATACCTATCATCCCCTAACATGCTTAGGAAATGGAATACATGTAGGACATGTACAAGAAGATGTAGCATATCCATTCAAAGCATGCCTATCATATGTGTTATGTCTACCATGATATCTATCATATTTATGCAAGACATGTGTATCATCATAATCATATGCATGGGGATTAGGTATACCTTCACTTACCCTAGGAGAAGGATGCATTTTCTTCATATGGGATGTTAATTGCTCTAAGAAAAGCTTGTTAGCACCCAAGTCATTTGGATCCTCCTTAGTACAAATTACAAAAGAAAACCTATACAAATGTCTAAAAAGCAAAAATCTATGCAAGCCAAGTGGCTCAAACTAAACCAAAAATAAGAAAAATATACAACAAATCAAAAAGAAAAAGAAATCCTAACTAAGGACCTCACATACACACAAATCTCACAAGTATTTATCACTCAAATCAACTCGTGTATGCACTCTTTGTTTAGGCTTTTTCTATAATGAGAATCTCTCTTGCCTTTTACCACTCATTCTCTTCAAAGTACATAGCAATTCAAGCTTCAAAGTATAAGAAACTTAGTCTAATGAGATAGCATGATGGTTCCCAAGTGGCAAAACTAAACAAAGTTTATCAAAACTCTAAGCAAGATATGACCAAAAGAGTACAAAGAACTGAAATACTCTAAGACAAAACCAAGAGGTCAACAAATGACAAACAAAACAAAAGGCTAACTCAATGAAGGAAGGTACACAAAAATGGAATACTTGTATGAGACAATGGCACAATGAATGGAGACACACTAGGAAAACCCACAATTTCAAGAAATCAATAGGAAGCTAGAATGTCCAATAATGAAATTCAAGCACTAAGCATCTCAATCAACAAGCAAATAATCCATATAAGTGTCCAAAGTGTGAAAGAAATCAACCCAAGCCTTTAATTCCTCACTTTTATATTTTTTTTGTACCAAAAACTTCCCAGATTTTTTTTTTGTATAGCCAAGTTTTTTTTTGTACAGCAGTATTTTTTTTTTATACAGCAGCTCTGATATCAAATGATGTAGATGAGGGTTGGATCTAGCTTCAATTGGCAACCAATTCTTGATGGATTTGAGGGAGATGGCCACGGGTCAAGAAAATGGGTTTAGACCCATTTTGAAAAATGCTAAAACCGAAAATATGGAAGAGAAGGGAAGATGAAGAAGAGATGAGGAGTACCACAATCTTCCTAAGAAGAATGATAAACTCAATTGTGATTCGCCAAAATGGGAGTTACCTCCATTGATAAGAACCTAAACTTCAAAGCTCTTAGGCTATGAAATAAAGAGAGAACTCTCTCAATTTGGTTTCAGTCCAAAATTCATTCATCAAAAACTATTCCAAGTGTTTGTACAAAAAGTCTATATAGTTTCTAATTACAAGGGCCTAAGAGTAAGGAGGCTAGAACCTAAGGACCAAATTGCAAAGTCCTTAAATATTCCTAAAAAATACAAAACAGCCCCAAACACATAAAGCTACAAAACAGCCCTTAAATCAAGTATTTATTACAACCAAAAAATAGTGAAAACATTTGTGAACATTGTCTTTGTGAAGCTCTAACTTTGAAGTCAAAAAGTCTTGAGATTCTTCCTAGAAACATTAAGTCTCATTTCTCATCGAGGTTTTCCATCCTTTCCTCAATTGATTCATCTTTTGGATCTTTGAATCTCTTGAACTTGTAGAACAAGAAAAGTGTCGTTACAAGGATTCCTTGGAGCTTAGATTCCTTATTAAGAATCTTCCTAGAAACATTAAGTCTCATTTCCCATCGAGGTTTTGTATCCTTTCCTCAAATTGATTAATCTTTTGAATCCTTGAATCTCTTGAACTTGTAGAACAAGCAAAGTTTCCTTAGAAGGAATCCTTGGAGGATAATCTTAGATTCCTTATTAAGAATCTTCCTAGAAACAATAAGTCTCATTTCCCAATGAGGTTTTCCATCCTTTCCTCAAAATTGATTCATCTTTTGGATCTTTGAAACTCTTGAACTACTAGAACAAACAAAGTGTCCATAGAAGGATTCCTAGGAGGATAAGCTTAGATTCCTTTTTAAGAATCTTCCTAAAAACATTAAGTCTCGTTTCCCACTGCGGTTTTCCATCATTTCCTCATATTGATTCATCTTGTGGATCCTTGAATTTCTTGAACTTGTAGAGCAAGAAATGTGTCCTAAGAAGGATTGCTAGGAGGACAAGCATGGATTCCTTTCTAAGAATCTTCCTAGAATATTTAAGTCTCATTTCCAATCGAGGTTTTCCATCCTTTCCTCATATTGATTCATCTTTTGGATATTTGAATCTCTTGAACTTATAGAACAAGCAAAGTGTCCTTAGAAGGATTCGTTGGAGGATAAGCTTAGATTCCTTATTAAGATCATTGCTAAAAACATTAAGTGTCATTTCTCGTCGAGGTTTTCCATCCTTTCCTCATATTGCTTCATCTTTTTGATCTTTGAATTTGTTGAATTTGCGTAACGAGCAAATTGTCCTAACCGAAATTCCGTGGAGGATAAGATGAAATTCCTCATTAAGAATCTTCCTAGAAACATTAAGTGTCATTTTCCATCGAGGTTTTCCATCATTTCCTCATATTGATACATCTTGTGGATCCTTGAATTTCTTGAACTTGTAGAGCAAGAAATGTGTCCTAACAAAGAGTCGTAGGAGGATAATCATGGATTCCTTTGAAAGAATCTTCCAAGAAATATTAAGTTTCGTTTCCCATCAAGGTTTTCCATCTATTCCTCATATTGATACATCTTTTAGATCTTTGAAACTCTTGAACTTGTAGAACAAGCAAAGTGTCCTTAGAAGGATTCCTTCGAGGATAAACTTAGACTCTTTATTAAGAATCTTCCTAGAAACATTAAGTCTCATTTCCCATCGAGGTTTTCTATCATTTCCTCATATTCATTCATCTTGTGGATCCTTGAATTTCTTGAACTTGTAGAGCAAGAAATGTGTCCTAACAAGGATTCCAAGGAGGATAAGCATGGATTCCTTTCTAAGAAACTTCCTAGAAACATTAAGTCTCATTTCCCATCAAGGTTTTCCATCCATTCCTCATATTGATTCATCTTTTAGATCTTTGAATCTCATGAACTTGTAGAACAAGCAAAGTGTCCTTTAAATGATTCCATCGAGGATAAGCTTAGATTCCTTATTAAGAATCTTCCTAGAAACAATAAGTCTCATTTCTCATCGAGGTTTTCCATCCTTTTCTCAAATTGATTCATCTTTTGGATCTTTGAATCTTTTGAACTTGTAGAACAAGAAAAGTGTCCTTACAAGGATTCCTTGGAGCATAAGCTAAGATTCCTTATTAAGAATCTTCTTAGAAACATTAAGTCTTCTTTCCAATCGGGGTTTTCCATCCTTTCGTCATATTGATTCAACTTTTGGATCTTTGAATCCCATGAACTTGTAGAAAAAGCAAATTTTCCTTAGAAGGATTCCTTCGAGGATAAGCTTACATTCCTTTTTAAGAATCTTCCTGGAAACATTAAGTCTCATTTCCCATCGAGGTTTTCCATCATTTCCTCATATTCATTCCGCTTGTGGATCCTTGAATTTCTTGAACTTGTACAACAAGAAATGTGTCCTAAAAAGGATTCCAAGGAGGATAAGCATGGATTCCTTTCTAAGAATCTTCCTAGAATCTTTAAGTCTCCATTCCCATCGATGTTTTCCATCCTTTCCTCATATTGATTCATCTTTTAGATCTTTGAATCTCTTGAATTTGCGTAACGAGCAAATTGTCCTAACCGGGATTCCTTGTAGGATAATCTTAAATTCCTTATTAAGAATCTTCCAAGAATCTTTAAGTCTTCTTTCCAATCGAGGTTTTCCATCCTTTCCCCATATTGATTCATCTTTTGGATATTTGAATCTCTTGAACTTATAGAACAAGCAAAGTGTCCTTAGAAGGATTCCTTGGAGGATAAGCTTAGAGTCCTTATTAAGAATCTTGCTATAAACATTAAGTCACATTTCTCGTCGAGGTTATCCATCCTTTCCTCATATTAATTCATCTTTTAGATCTTTGAATCTGTTGAATTTGTGTAACGAGCAAATTGTCCTGACTGGGATTCCCTGGAGGAAAAGTTGAAATTCCTTATTAAGAATATTCCTTGAAAAATTAAGTTTCATTTCCTATCGAGGTTTTACATCCTTTCCTCAAATTGATTCTAAGGACACTTTACTTGTAGAACAAGCAAAGTGTCCTTAGAAGGATTCCTTCGAGGATAAACTTAGACTCTTTCTTAAGAATCTTCCTAGAAACATTAAGTCTCATTTCCCATCGAGGTTTTCTATCATTTCCTCATATTCATTCATCTTGTGGATCCTTGAATTTCTTGAACTTGTAGAGCAAGAAATGTGTCCTAACAAGGATTCCAAGGAGGATAAGCATGGATTCCTTTCTAAGAAACTTCCTAGAAACATTAAGTCTCATTTCCCATCAAGGTTTTCCATCCATTCCTCATATTGATTCATCTTTTAGATCTTTGAATCTCATGAACTTGTAGAACAAGCAAAGTGTCCTTTAAATGATTCCATCGAGGATAAGCTTAGATTCCTTATTTAGAATCTTCCTAGAAACATTAAGTCTCATTTCTCATCGAGGATTTCCTTCCTTTCCTCAAATTGATTTTTCTTTTGGATCTTTGAATCTCTAGAACTTGTAGAAGAAGCAAAGTGTCCTTACAAGGATTCCTTGGAGCATAAGCTAAGATTCCTTATTAAGAATCTTCTTAGAAACATTAAGTCTTCTTTCCAATCGGGGTTTTCCATCCTTTCGTCATATTGATTCAACTTTTGGATCTTTGAATCCCATGAACTTGTAGAAAAAGTAAATTTTCCTTAGAAGGATTCCTTCGAGGATAAGCTTACATTCCTTTTTAAGAATCGTCCTGGAAATATTAAGTCTCATTTCCCATCGAGGTTTTCCATCATTTCCTCATATTCATTCAGCTTGTGGATCCTTGAATTTCTTGAACTTGTACAACAAGAAATGTGTCCTAAAAAGGATTCCAAGGAGGATAAGCATGGATTCCTTTCTAAGAATCTTCCTAGAATCTTTAAGTCTCCATTCCCATCGATGTTTTCCATCCTTTCCTCATATTGATTCATCTTTTAGATCTTTGAATCTCTTGAATTTGCGTAACGAGCAAATTGTCCTAACCGGGATTCCTTGTAGGATAATCTTAAATTCCTTATTAAGAATCTTCCAAGAATCTTTAAGTCTTCTTTCCAATCGAGGTTTTCCATCCTTTCCCCATATTGATTCATCTTTTGGATATTTGAATCTCTTGAACTTATAGAACAAGCAAAGTGTCCCTAGAAGGATTCCTTGGAGGATAAGCTTAGAGTCCTTATTAAGAATCTTGCTATAAACATTAAGTCACATTTCTCGTCGAGGTTTTCCATCCTTTCCTCATATTAATTCATCTTTTAGATCTTTGAATCTGTTGAATTTGTGTAACGAGCAAATTGTCCTGACTGGGATTCCCTGGAGGAAAAGCTGAAATTCCTTATTAAGAATATTCCTTGAAAAATTAAGTTACATTTCCTATCGAGGTTTTACATCCTTTCCTCAAATTGATTCTTCTTTTGGATCTTTGAATCTCTTGAACTTGTACATCAAGTAAAGTGTCCTTAGAAGGATTCCTTCGAGGATAAGCTTAGATTCCTTATTAAGAATCTTCCCAGAAACATTAAGTCTCATTTCCCATTGAGGGTTTCCTTCCATTCCTCATATTGATTCATCTTTTAGATCTTTGAATCTCATGAACTTGTAGAACAAGCAAAGTGTCCTTTAAATGATTCCATCGAGGATAAGCTTAGATTCCTTATTTAGAATCTTCCTAGAAACATTAAGTCTCATTTCTCATCGAGGATTTCCTTCCTTTCCTCAAATTGATTCATCTTTTGGATCTTTGAATCTCTAGAACTTGTAGAACAAGAAAAGTGTCCTTACAAGGATTCCTTGGAGCATAAGCTAAGATTCCTTATTAAGAATCTTCTTAGAAACATTAAGTCTTCTTTCCAATCGGGGTTTTCCATCCTTTCGTCATATTGATTCAACTTTTGGATCTTTGAATCCCATGAACCTGTAGAAAAAGCAAATTTTCCTTAGAAGGATTCCTTCGAGGATAAGCTTACATTCCTTTTTAAGAATCTTCCTGGAAACATTAAGTCTCATTTCCCATCGAGGTTTTCCATCATTTCCTCATATTCATTCAGCTTGTGGATCCTTGAATTTCTTGAACTTGTACAACAAGAAATGTGTCCTAAAAAGGATTCCAAGGAGGATAAGCATGGATTCCTTTCTAAGAATCTTCCTAGAATCTTTAAGTCTCCATTCCCATCGATGTTTTCCATCCTTTCCTCATATTGATTCATCTTTTAGATCTTTGAATCTCTTGAATTTGCGTAACAAGCAAATTGTCCTAACCGGGATTCCTTGTAGGATAATCTTAAATTCCTTATTAAGAATCTTCCAAGAATCTTTAAGTCTTCTTTCCAATCGAGGTTTTCCATCCTTTCCCCATATTGATTCATCTTTTGGATATTTGAATCTCTTGAACTTATAGAACAAGCAAAGTGTCCCTAGAAGGATTCCTTGGAGGATAAGCTTAGAGTCCTTATTAAGAATCTTGCTATAAACATTAAGTCACATTTCTCGTCGAGGTTTTCCATCCTTTCCTCATATTAATTCATCTTTTAGATCTTTGAATCTGTTGAATTTGTGTAACGAGCAAATTGTCTTGACTGGGATTCCCTGGAGGAAAAGCTGAAATTCCTTATTAAGAATATTCCTTGAAAAATTAAGTTTCATTTCCTATCGAGGTTTTACATCCTTTCCTCAAATTGATTCTTCTTTTGGATCTTTGAATCTCTTGAACTTGTACATCAAGTAAAGTGTCCTTAGAAGGATTCCTTCGAAGATAAGCTTAGATTCCATATTAAGAATCTTCCTAGAAACATTAAGTCTACTTTCCCCTTGATTTTTTTCCATCATTTCCTCAAATTGATTCATCTTTTGGATCATTGAATCTCTTGAACTTGTAGAACAAGCAAAGTGTCCTTAGTAGGATTCCTTGGAGGATACTCTTACATTCCTTATTAAGAATCTTCCTAGAAACATTAATTCTCATTTCCCATCGAAGTTTTCCATCGTTTCGTCAAATTGATTCATCTTTTGAATCTTTGAATCTCTTGAACTTGTAGAACAAGCAAAGTGTCCTTAGAAGGATTCCTTGGAGGATAATCCTCGATTCCTAATTAAAATTCTTCCTAGAAATATTAAGTCTAATTTCCCTTCGAGGTTTTTCATCGTTTCCTCATATTGATTCATATTTTGGATCTTTGAATCTCTTGAACTTGTAGAACAAGAAAAGTGTCCTTACAAGGATTCCATGGAGCATAAGCAAAGATTCCTTGTTAAGAATCTTCCTAGAAACATTAAGTCTCGTTTCCCAGCGCGGATTTACATCATTTCCTCATATTGATTCATCTTGTGGACCCTTGAACTTCTTGAACTTATAGAGCAAGAAATGTGTCCTAACAAGGATTCCTAGGAGGATAAGCATGGATTCCTTTCTAAGAGTCTTCCTAGAATATATAAGTCCATTTCCAATCGAGGTTTTCCATCCTTTCCTCATATTGATTCATCTTTTGGATATTTTAATCTCTTGAACTTATAGAACAAGCAAAGTGTCGTTAGAAGGATTTGCTGGAGGATAAGCTTAGATTCCTTATTAAGAATCTTGCTAGAAACATTAAGTCACATTTCCCGTCGAGGTTTTCCATCCTTTCCTCATATTGGTTCATCTTTTAGATCTTTGAATCTGTTGAATTTGCGTAACGAGCAAATTGTCCTAACCGGGATTCCCTGGAGGATAAGTTGAAATTCCTTATTAAGAATCTTCCTAGAAACATTAAGTCTCATTTCCCATTGAGGTTTTCCTTCCTTTCCTCATATTGATTCATCTTATGGATCTTTAAATCTTTTGAACTTGTAGAACAAGAAAAGTGTCCTTACAATTATTCCTTAGAGCATAAGCTTAGATTCCTTATTAAGAATCTTCCTAGAAACATTAAGTCTCATTTCCAATCGAGGTTTTTCATCCTTTCCTCATCTTGATTCATCTTTTGGATATTTGAATCTCTTGAACTTGTAGAAAAAGCAAAGTGTCCTTAGAAGGATTCGTTGGAGGATAAGCATAGATTCCCTATTAAGAATGTTCCTAGAAACATTAAGTCTCATTTTCCATCGAGGTTTTCCATCCTTTCCTCAAATTGATTCATCTTTTGGATCTTTGAATCTCTTGAACTTGTAGATCAAGCAAAGTGTCCTTAGAAGGATTCCTTGGAGGATACGCTTAGATTCCTTATAAAGAATCTTCCTAGAAACTTTAAGTCTCCTTTCCCAGGGAAATTTTCCATCCTTTTCCTCATATTGATTCATCTTTTGGATCTTTGAATCTCTTAAATTTGTAGAACAAGAAAAGTGTTCTTACAAGGATTCCTTGGAGGATGCGCTTAGATTCCTTATTAAGAATATTCCGAGAAAACTGTAAGTCTCCTTTCCCATTGAGATTTTCCATCCTTTTCCTCATATTGATTGATCTTATGGATCTTTGAATCTCTTGAACTTTTAGAACTAGCAAAGTACCCTTACAAGGATTCCTTGGATTATAAGTTTAGATTCCCATGAGAGAATCTTCCTAGAAACTTTAAGTGTCCTTTCCCATTGAGGTTTTCCATCATTTTCCTCATATTTATTAATCTTTTGGATCTTTGAATCCCTTGAACTTGTAGAAAAAGCAAAGTGTCCTTACAAGGATTCCTTGGAGGATACGCTTAGATTCCTTATAAAGAATATTCCTAGAAACTATAAGTCTCCTTTCCCATGGAGGTTCCATCCTTTTCCTCATATTGATTGATCTTTTGGATCTTTGAATCTCTTGAACTTGTAGAACTAGTAAACTGTCCTTACAAGGATTCGTTGGATTATAAGCTTAGATTCCAAAGAAAGAATATTCATAGAAACTGTAAGTCTCCTTTCCCATTGAGGTTTTCCATCCTTTTCCTCATATTGATTCATCTTTTGGATCTTGGAATCCCTTGAACTGGTAGAACAAGCAAAGTGTCCTTACAAGGATTCCTTGGAGGATACGCTTTGATTCTTTATAAAGAATCTTCCTAGAAACTTTAAGTCACCTTTCCCAATGATGTTTTCCATCCTTTTCCTCATATTGATTAATCTTTTGGATCTTTGAATCCCTTAAATTTGTCGAAAAAGCAAAGTCTCCTTACAAGGATTCCTTATAGGATACGCTTAGATTCCTTATAAAGAATATTCCTAGAATCTGTAAGTCTCCTTTCCCATTGAGGTTTTCCATCGTTTTCCTCATATTGATTCATTTTTTGGATCCTGGAATCCCTTGAACTTGTAGAATAAGCAAAGTGTCCTTACAAGGATTCCTTGGTGGATACGCTAAGATTCCTTATAATGAATATTCCTAGAAATTTTAAGTCTCCTTTCGCATTTATGTTTTCCATCCTTTTCCTCATATTCATTCATCTTTTAGAACTTTGAATCTCTTGAACTTATAGAACTAGCAAACTCTCCTTACAAGGATTCTTTGGATTATAAGCTTAGAATCGAAAGAAAGAATCTTCCTAGAAACTTTAACTCTCCTTTCCCATGGAGGTTTTCCATCATTTTCCTAATATTGATTAATCTTTTGGATCTATGAATTCGTTGAAATGTAGAAAAAGCAAAGTCTCCTTACAAGGATTCCTTATAGGAAACGTTTAGATTCCTTATAAAGAATATTCCTAGAAACTGTAAGTCTCCTTTCCCATTGAGGTTTTCCATCCTTTTCCTTATATTGATTCATCTTTTGGATCTTGGAATCCCTTGAACTAGTAGAACAAGGAAAGTGTCCTTAGAATGATTCCTTCGAGGATACGCTAAGATTCCTTATAAAGAATATTCATAGAAATTTTAAGTCTCCTTTCCCATTTATGTTTTCCATCCTTTTCCTCATATTCATTCATCTTTTAGAACTTTGAATCTCTTGAACTTATAGAACTAGCAAACTCTCCTTACAAGGATTCTTTGGATTATAAGCTTAGAATCGAAAGAAAGAATCTTCCTAGAAACTTTAACTCTCCTTTCCCATGGAGGTTTTCCATCATTTTCCTAATATTGATTAATCTTTTGGATCTATGAATTCGTTGAACTTGTAGAAAAAGCAAAGACTCCTTACAAGGATTCCTTATAGGAAACGTTTAGATTCCTTATAAATTATATTCCTAGAAACTGTAAGTCTCCTTTCCCATTGAGGTTTTCCATCCTTTTCCTTATATTGATTTATCTTTTGGATCTTGGAATCCCTTGAACTAGTAGAACAAGGAAAGTGTCCTTAGAAAGATTCCTTCGAGGATACGCTAAGATTCCTTATAAAGAATATTCATAGAAATTTTATGTCTCCTTTCCCATTTAAGTTTTCCATCCTTTTACTCATATTGATTCATCTTTTAGAACTTTGAATCTCTTGAACTTATAGAACTAGCAAACTGTCCTTAAAAGGATTCTTTGGATTATAAGCTTAGATTCCAAAGAAAGAATCTTCTTAGAAACTTTAAGTCTCCTTTCCCATGGAAGTTTTCCATCATTTTCCTAATATTGATTAATCTTTTGGATCTATGAATTCGTTGAACTTGTAGAAAAAGCAAAGTCTCCTTACAAGGATTCCTTATAGGAAACGTTTAGATTACTTATAAAGAATATTCCTAGAAACTGTAAGTCTCCTTTCCAATGGAGGTTTTCCATCCTTTTCCTTATATTGATTCATCTTTTGGATCTTTTAATCCGTTGAACTTGTAAAACAAGCAAAGTTTCATTACAAGGATTCCTTGGAGGATACGCTTAGATTTCTTATAAAGAATCTTCCTAGAAACTTTAAGTATCCTTACCCAAGGAAGTTTTCAATCCTTTTCCTCATATTGATTCATCTTTTAGAACTTTGAATCTCTTGAACTTATAGAACTAGCAAACTGTCCCTACAAGTTCAAGAGATTTAAAGATCCAAAAGATGAATCAATATGAGGAAAAGGATGGAAAACCTCCCTGGGAAAGGAGACTTAAAGTTTCTTCGAATATTCTTTATAAGGAATCTAACCGTATCCTCCGACGAATCCTTGTAACGACACTATGCTTGTTCTACAAGTTCAAGAGATTCAGATATCCATATGGTGAATCAAAATGAGGAAAAGGATGGAAAACCTCCATGGAAAAAGAGACTCATAGTTTCTAGGAAATTTCTTTATAACCAATCAATGCGTATCCTCCAAGGAATCCTTGTAAGGACACTTTCCGTGTTCTTCAAGTTCAAGAGATTCAAAGATCAAATAGATGAATCAATATGAGGAAAAAGATGGAAACCTTCCATGGGATAGGAGACTTAAAGTTTCTAGGAAGATTCTTTATAAGAAATCTAAGCGTATCCTCCAAGGAATCCTTGTAATGAAACTTTGTTTGTTTTACAAGTTCAAGGGATTAAAAGATCCAAAAGATAAATAAATATGAGGAAAATGATGGAAAACCTCCATTGGAAAGGAGACTTACAGATTCTAGGAATATTCTTTATAAGTAATCTAAGCGTATCCTCCAAGGAATCCTTGTAAGGACACTTTGCTTGTTCTACAAGTTCAAGGGATTCAAAGATCCAAAAGATTAATCAACATGAGTAAAATGATGGAAAACCTCCACTAGAAAAGAGACTTAAAGTTTCTAGGAACATTTTTACTTAGGAACCTAATCTTATAATCCAAGGAATCCTTGTAAGGACAGTTTGCTAGTTCTACATGTTCAAGAGATTCAAAGATCCATAAGATGAATCAATATGAGGAAAAAGATGGAAAACTTCCTTTGGAAATGATACTTAAAGTTTCGAGGAAGTTTCTCAATAAGGAATCTAAGCATATCCTCCAACAAATCCTTGTAAGGATACTTTGGTTGTTCTACAAGTTCAAGAGATTCAAAGATCCAAAAGATGAATCATTATGAGGAAAAGGATGGAAAACTTCCATCCGAAAGGAGACTTACAGTTTCTAGTAATATTCTTTATAAAGAATTTAAGTGTATCCTCCAAGGAATCCTTGTAAGGACACCTTGCTTGTTCTACAAGTTCAATGGATTTAAAGATCTAATAGATGAATCAATATGAAGAAAAGGATGGAAAACCTCCATGGGAAAGGAGACTTAAAGTTTCTATGAATATTTTTTATAAGGAATCTAACCGTATCCTCCAAGGAATCCTTTTAAGGACACTTTGCTTGTTCTACAAGTAGAAGCGATTCAAAGATCCAAAAGAGAAATCAATGAGGAAAAGTATGGAAAACCTCCATGTAAAAGGAGACTCATAATTTCTAGGAATATTCTTTATAACGACTCATTCGTATCCTCCATGGAATCCATGTAAGAACACTTTGCTTGTTGTACGAGTTCAAGAGATTCAAAGATCTAAAAGATGAATCAATATGTGGAAAAAGATGGAAAACTTCCATGGGAAAGGAGACTTAAAGATTCTAGGAATATTCTTTATAAGGATCTAAGCATGTCCTCCAAGGAATGCTTGTAAGGACACCTTTCTTGTTCTACAAGTTCAATAGATTCAAAGATCCAAAAGATGAATCATTATGAGGAAAAGGATGGAAAACCTCCATGTGAAAGGACACTTAAAGTTTATAGGAATATTCTTTCTTAGGAATCTAAGCTTATATTCCAAGGAATCCTTGTAAGGACACTTTGCTTGTTCTACAAGTTCAAGGGATACAAAGATCCGAAAGATGAATCAATATGAGCAAAAGGATAGAAAACTTCCATGGGAAAGGAGATTTAATGTTTCAAGGAAGATTTTTTATAAAGAATCTAAATGTATCCTTCAAGGAATCCTTGTAAGGACACATTTCTTGTTCTACAAGTTCAAGGGATTTAAATATCCAAAAGATGAATAAATATGAGGAAAAGTATGGAAATCCTCCATGGGAAAAATGACTTAAAGTTTATAGGAATATTCTTTCTTAGGAATCTAAGCTTATAATCCAAGGAATCCTTGTAAGGACACTTTGCTTGTTCTACAAGTTCAAGAGATTCAAAGATCCAAAAGATGAATCACTATGAGGAAAAGGATGGAAAACCTCCAAGGGAAAGGAGACATACAGTTTCTGGGAATATTCTTTATTAGGAATCTAAGCGTACTTTAAGGAATCCTTGTAAGGACACTTTTCTTGTTCTACAACTTCAAGAGATTTAAAGATCCAAAAGATGAATCAATATGAGGAAAAAGATGGAAAACTTCCATGGGAAAGGAGACTTAAAGTTTCTAGGAAGATTCTTTATAAGGAATCTAAGCGTATCCTCAAAGGAATCCTTGTAAGGTCACTTTGTTTGTTTTACAAGTTCAAGAGCTTAAAAGAACAAAAAGATGAATAAATATGAGGAAAATGATGGAAAACCTCCATGGGAAAGGAGACTTACAGATTCTAGGAATATTCTTTATAAGTAATCTAAGCGTATGGAATCCTTGTAAGGACACTTTTCTTGTTCTACAACTTCCAGAGATTCAAAGATCCAAAAGATGAATCAATATGAGAAAAAGGATGGAAAACCTCCATGGGAAAGGAGACTCATAATTTCTATGAATATTCTTTATAACGAATCAAATTGTATCCTACAAGGAATCCTTGTAAGGTCACTTTGCTTGTTCTACAAGTTCAAGAGATTCAAAGATCCAAAAGATGAATCAATATGAGGAAAAGGATGGAAAACTTCCAGGGGAAATGAGACTTAAAGTTTCTAGGAAGATACTTTTTAAGGAATCTAAGCGTATTTTCCAATGAATCCTTATAAGGACACTTTGCTTATTCTACAATTTCAACGGATTCAAAGATCCAAGATGAATCAATATGAGGAAAAGGATGGAAAACCTCCATGGGAAAGGAGACTTACATATTCTAGGAATATTTTTTATAAGGAATTTAACCGTATCCTCCAAGGAATCCTTGTAAGGACACTTTTCTTGTTCTACAACTTCAAAAGATTCAAAGATCCAAAAGATGAATCAATATGACAAAAAGGATGGAAAACCTCCATGGGAAAGGAGACTCATAGTTTCTTTGAATATTCTTTATAACGAATCAAAGCGTATCTTCCAAGGAATCCTTGTAAGGACACTTTGCTTGTTCTACAAGTTCAACGGATTCAAAGATCCAAAAGATGAATCAATATGAGGAAAAGGATGGAAAATCTCCATGGGAAAGGAGACTTACAGTTTTCTAGGAATATTCTTTATAAGGAATCGAAGCGCATCCTCCAAGGAATCCTTGTAAGAACACTTTTCTTGTTCTACAAATTTAAGAGATTCAAAGATCCAAAAGATGAATCAATATGAGGAAGAGGATGGAAAACATCCATGGGAAAGGAGACTTAAAGTTTCTAGGAAGATTCTTTATAAGGAATCTAAATGTATCCTCCAAGGTATCCTTGTAAGGACACTTTGCTTGTTCTACAAGTTCAAGGGATTCAAAGATCCAAAATATGAATCAATATGAGAAAAAGGATGGAAACCCTCCAAGTGAAGGGAGACTTAAAGTTTATAGGAATATTCTTTCTTTGGAATCTAAGCTTATAATCCAAGGAATCCTTGTAAGGACTCTTTGCGTGTTCTACAAGTACAAGAGATTCAAAGATCCAAAAGATGAAAAAATATGACGAAAAGGATGCAAAACCTCTAAGGGAAAGGAGACTTACAGTTTTTGGGAATATTCTTTTTAAGGAATCTAAGCGTATTCTCTAAGGAATTCTTCTAAGGACACTTTTCTTGTTCTACTTCAAGAGATTTGTAGTTGTGTACTTTGATGACATTCTTATCTATAGCACTACACTTGATTTTCACCTTGAGCATTTAAAACTTGTTTTGAGTGTGCTTAGAAAAGAACAATTGTATGCAAATCTTGAAAAATGTGTTTTTTGTACCAACCATGTGATTTTCCTTGGTTTTGTTGTGAGTTCCAAGGGAGTTCAAGTGGATAAAGCAAAAGTTAAAGCCATTCAAGAATGGCCTACACCTAAAAATGTCACGGATGTGAGAAGTTTTCATGGCTTGGCTAGTTTTTACCGGCGTTTTGTTAAATATTTTAGCACTTTGGCCGCTCCTTAAATGAAGTTTTAAAGAAAAATGTTGGCTTTAAGTGGGGAGAAAAACAAGAGGAGGCCTTTAATGTTTTAAAGGAAAAATTGACAAATGCTCCTATTTTAGCCTTGCCAAATTTTGCTAAGTCTTTTGAGTTGGAATGTGATGCTTCAAATGTGGGCATAGGTGTTGTCTTACTTCAAGAAAGCCACCCAATTGCTTATTTTAGTGAGAAATTAAGTGGCCCCACACTTAATTATTCTACATATGATAAGGAATTGTATGCCCTTGTGAGAGCCTTGAAAACTTGGCAACATTATCTCTTTCCTAAAGAGTTTGTGATCCATAGTGATCATGAGTCCCTAAAGTATCTAAAGGGACAAGGCAAGCTTAACAAAAGGCATGCCAAGTGGGTTCAATTTCTTGAACAATTTGCCTATGTCATTAAGCACAAAAGGGAAAAAGCAATGTTGTGGCCGATGCCTTATCTAGAAGGCATACTTTGCTCTCTATGTTAGAGACAAAGATGATTGGTTTTGAATGTTTGAAAGAAATGTATGAAAATGATGAAACTTTTGGAGAAATCTTTCAAACTTGTGAAAAATTTCAAATAAGGGTTTTTACAAACATGAGGGCTATCTTTTTAAAGAAAACAAATTATATGTGCCCAAATGTTCTACAAGGTTGTTGCTTGTAAGTGAAGCCCATGAGGTGGCTTGATGGGTCACTTTGGTGTTCAAAAGACTTATAAAATTTTAAATGAACACTTTTATTGGCCTAACATGAAAAGGGATGTGCAAAATTTTTGTGAGCATTGTATTTTGTGCAAAAGGGCCAAGTCAAAGGTAATGCCTCATGGACTTTATACTCCTTTACCAATTCCGGAAAATCCTTGGATTGATTTATCTATGGACTTTGTTTTGGGGCTGCCTAGAACAAGTCAAGGTAAGGATTCCATTTTTGTTGTGGTTGATAGGTTTTCTAAAATGGCTCATTTCATTCCTTGTAGGAAAAGTAATGATGCAAAGCATGTGGCAGATCTTTTCTTCAAAGAGGTGGTGAGACTCCATGAAATGCCTAGGAGTATTGTAAGTGATAGGGACTCTAAGTTCCTAAGTCACTTTTGGAGGACCCTATGAGGAAAGTTGGGTACTAAGTTGCTATTTTCCACTACTTGTCATCCACAAACGAATGGGCAAACGGAGGTTGTGAATAGGACCTTGGGAACTTTGCTAAGGACGGTCTTAAAGAAGAATCTTAAAAATTGGGAAGTGTCATTACCCCATATTGAATTTTCTTATAATAGAGCTTTACATAGTACCACTAATTGCTCTCCTTTTGAGGTAGTTTATGGATTTAACCCACTAACTCCTCTTGATGTGTTGCCTTTGCCTCATCTTGTAGATTTAAAGCACAAGGATGGACAAGCTAAGGCGGACTGTCAAAAAGCTTCATGAGAAGGTCAAAGAGCAAATTGCAAAAAGGAATGAAAGCTATGCCAAACAAGCCAACAAAGGGCGCAAAAGAGTGGTTTTCCAACCCGGAGATTGGGTGTGGGTTCATATGAGGAAGGAAAGATTTCCGGAGCAAAGAAAGTCTAAGCTTCAACCTAGGGGAGATGGACCATTTCAACTGTTGGAAAAGATCAATGACAATGCCTACAATGTTAGTGCAACTTTCAATGTTAGTGACTTAACTCTCTTTGATGTAGGTGAAGAGTCCAATTTGAGGACAAATTCTTTTCAAGAGGGAGAAACTGATGAGGACACCAACAAGATTAAGGGCAAAACTAAGGGCAAGGATCCTTTGGAAGGGCTTGGAGGACCTATGACTAGGGCAAGGACTAAAAAGGCACAAGAAGCTCTTCAACAAGTGTTAACCATGCTTCATAAATTTCAGCCCAAGTTACAAGTGAAGAAGCCTAAAATGGTCAATTGCATCAAAGCCCAAGGTGAAGAAGGAGGCGCACAAGCTGCTACCATTTAGGGGTTTATTTAGCATTTCTATGTTTGTAATAAAGGTCCAAACTTGTGTTAAGTGGCTGCCAATTCATCTTGGATTTGTATCACTCATGGGCTCATTAGTAATTAGGTTTAAACTAGGTCAAATAAGCTAGAAGAGGAAGAGTTGTGGCTGCTTTGTAGCCTCAAAATTTCATGCCTCTTAGCCTCATTTTACACATGTTTTGTTTGTTTGTAATGAGTATTCAAAGTCACCTTGAATGTCCATCAATGGTGACCTTTCTTCTTTCTTCAAGTTGTAACCTTAGAAGCAAGTTTCTCCTATATAAGAGCTTGCTTTCTCCATGAATAAATCAAGTTATCTTGAGAAAAAATTCAGATTTTATAATTTATTTTGAGTGTGATTCTCATCCAAGAGAGTGATTCTCTTGTTAGCTCTTGAGTGATTCAAGACTAGGTTACTTGTGTTCATCGTTCTTCCTTAAGCTTCATAATCTTCATCTTCTTCCTTGCCTACCTTCAACTAAGTTTTCAGCCACTAAACCACCATTTTTGGTCAGTCCCAAGCTCCAAAAATCAGCGACAAGTCACCATTTATTACCCTTAAACACAATCTCCCTTTTTCCGCCTTCTGCATAGTTGCTCATCAACTCTTACCTAACCATTTTTCTCACCTAAATTTGAATAATTCAGACCCTAAACACCTCAGCCACCACGTCCAAAAAGCCCAAAACACCTTCCCATATTCTTCTCCTTTTAATTAACTACTTGTCTCCTTAGCATTTAAACTCTAATTTCCACATTCATCCATTCTTAGTCAGCACCCAACCAATCCTTTAAACACCATTATTCAGCCCATTTATTCCTCCTATTCATTAAACTCTTGACTCCAAAATTAATACCCTAAACCAAATCAGCCCAAAGCCATTAAGCCTCAACCCTAAACCAAATCAGCCCAATAAACTCGCCTAACTCTTTCTTTTTCTTTCCTTCATTATCTTTTCATTTTTGATCAACAAGAATAACCCCAAAAAAGGTCCTACAAGTTGCCCTTAAAATTAAGGGATACCCTTAACGTATAGGATTCATATCAGAATCTAAGCTTATCCTCCAAGGAATCCTTCTAAGGAGACTTTGCTTGTTCTACAAGTTCAAGAGATTCAAAGACTCAAAAGATGAATCAATATGAGGAAAAGATGGAAAACCTTGAAGGGAAATGAGACAATTTTTCTAGGAAGATTCTTAATAAGGAATCTAAGCTTATGCTCCAAGGAATCCTTGTAAGGAGATTTTTCTTCTTCTACAAGTTCAAGAGATTCAAAGATCTAAAAGTTGAATCAATATGAGGAAAGGACGGAAAACCTCGATGGGAATGGAGACTTAAAGATTCAAGGAAGATTCTTATAAAGGAATCTATACTTATCCTCCAAGGAATCCTTGTTAGGCACATTTCGTGATCTACAAGTTCAAGAAATTCAAGAATCCACAAGATGAATCAATATTAGGAAATGATGGAAAACCTCGATGGGAAATGAGACTTAATGTTTTCAGGAAGATTCTTAATAAGGAATATAAGCTTATCCTCGAAAGAATCCATCTAAGGACACTTTGCTTGTTCTACAAGTTCATGAGATTCAAATATCCAAAAGATGAATCAATATGAGGAAAGGATGGAAAACATCGATTAGAAAGGAGACTTAATGTTTCTAAGAAGATTCTTAATAAGCAATTTAAGCTTATCCTTCAAGGAATCCCAGTTAGGACAATTTGTCGTTACGCAAATTCAAGAGATTCAAAGATCTAAAAGACGAATCAATATGAGGAAAGGATGGAAAACCTCGATGGGAAATAAGACTTAAATTTCCTAGGAAGATTCTTAATAAGGAATCTAAGCTTATCCTTTAAGGAATCTCTGTAAGGACACTTTGCTCATTCTACAAGTTCAAGAGATTCAAAGATCTAAAAGAAGAATCAATATGAGGAAAGGATGGAAAACCTCGATGGGAAACGAGACTTAATGTTTCAAGGAAGATTCTTAATAAGGAATCTAAGCTGATCCTCTGAGGAATCCTACTAAGGACACTTTGCTTGTTCTACAAGTTCAAGAGATTCAAAGATCCAAAAGATGAATCAATATGAGGAAGGGATGGAAACACTCGATTGGAATTGAGACTTAATGTTTCTAGGAAGATTAATAATAAGGAATATAAGCTTATGCTCCAAGGAATCCTTGTAAGGACACTTTTCATGTTCTACAAGTTCAAAATATTCAAAGACCCAAAAGAAGAATCAATATGAGGAAAGGATGGAAAACCTCGATGGGAATGGAGACTTAAAGATTCTAGGAAGATTCATAGAAAGGAATCCATGCTTATCCTCCAAGGAATCGTTGTTAGGACACATTTCTTGCTCTACAAGTTCAAGAAATTCAAGGATCCACAAGATGAATCAATATGAGGAAATGATGGAAAACCTCGATAGGAAATGGGACTTAATGTTTTTAGGAAGATTCTTAATAAGGAATCTCATATTGTCCTCGAAGGAATCCTTCTAAGGACACTTTGCTTGTTCTACAAGTTCAAGAAATTCAAAGATCCAAAAGATGAATCAATATGAGGAAAGGATGGAAATCCTCGATGGGAAAGGAGAATTAAAGATTCTAGAAATATTCTTAGAATGGAATCCCTGTCTTTCCTCAAAGGAATTCTTATAAGGACACAATTCTTGCTCTACAAGTTCAAGAAATTCAAGGATCCACAAGATGAATCAATATGAGGAAATGATGGAAAACCTCGATTGGAAATGAGACTTAATGTTTGAAGGAATATTCTTAATAAGGAATCTCATATTATCCTTGAAGGAATCCTTCTAAGGACACTTTGCTTGTTCTACAAGTTCAAGAAATTCAAAGATCCAAAAGATGAATCAATATGAGGAAAGGATGGAAAACCTCGATGGGAGGGGAGAATTAAAGATTCTAGGAATATTCTTAGAAAGGAATCCAAGCTTTTCGTTAAAGGAATTCTTGTTAGGACACATTTCTTGCTATACAACTTCAAGAAATTCAAGGATCCACAAGATGAATCAATATAAGGAAATAATGGAAAACCTCAATAGGAAATGAGACTTAATGTTTCTAGGAAGATTCTTACTAAGGAATCTAAGATAATCATTCAAGGAATCATTCTAAGGACACTTTGCTTGTTCTACAAGTTCAAGAGATTCAAAGATCTAAAAGATGAATCAATATGAGGAAAGGATGGAAAACCTAGATGGGAAATGAGGCTTAATGTTTGTAGGAAGATTCTTAATAAAGCATCTAAGCTTATCCTGCAAGGAATCATTCTAAGGGCACTTTGCATGTTCTACAAGTTCAAGAGATTTGAAGATACAAAAGAGAAATCATTTTGAGGAAAAGATGGAAAAACCTCGATTGGAAATGAGATTTAATATTTTTAGGAAGATTCTTAATAAGGAATCTAAGCTTTTCCTCTAAGGAATCCTTCTAAGGACACTTTGATTGTTCTTCAAGTTCAAGAGATTCACAGATCTAAAAGATTAATCAATATGAGGAGAGGATGTAAAATCTCGATGGGAAATGAGACTTAATTTTTCTAGGAAGATTCTTAATAAGGAATCAAAGCTTATGCTCCAAGGATTCCTTGTAAGGAGACTTTTCATGTTCTACAAGTCCAAGAGATTCAAAGACTCAAAAGATGAATCAATATGAAGAAAGGATGGAAAACCTCGATGGGAATGGAGACTTAAAGATTCTAGGAAGATTCTTGGAAAGAAATCTATGCTTTTACTCAGAGGAATCCTTGTTAGGAAACTTTTCTTGCTCTACAAGTTCAAGAGATTCAAGGATCCAAGGATCCAAAAGATGAATCAATATGAGGAGATAATGGAAAACCTCGATTAGAAAGGTGACTTAATGTTTCTAAGAAGATTCTTACTAAGGAATTTAAGGTTATCCTTCAAGGAATCCTGATTTTGACAATTTGCTCGTCACGCAAATTACAGAGATTCAACGATTTAAAAGATGAATCAATATGAGGAAAGGATGGCAAACCTCGGTGGGAAATAAGACTTAATTTTCAAGGAAGATTCTTAATAAGGAATCTAAGTTTATCCTCCTAGGAATCTCTGTAAGGACACTTTGCACATTCTTCAAGTTCAAGAGATTCAAAGATATAAAAGACGAATCAACATGAGGAAAGGATGGAAAACCTCGATGGGAAAGGAGACTTAAAGTTTCTAATAAGATTCTTAATAAGGAGTCTAAGATTATCCTCGAAGAAATCCTTTTAAGGACACTTTTCTTGTTCTACATGTTCAAGAGATTCAAAGATCCAAAAGATGAATCAATATGAGAAAAGGATGGAAAACCTCGATGGGAATTGTTACTTAAAGATTCTAGGAAGATTCTTTGATAGGAATCAATTCTTATCCTCCAAGGAATCCTTGTTAGGACACATTTCTTGCTTTACAAGTTCAAGAAATTCAACGTTCCACAAGATGAATAAATTTGAGAAAATGATGGAAAACCTCGATGGGAAATGAGACTTAATTTTTCTTGGAAGATTCTTCATAAAGAATCTCAGATTATCCTTGAAGGAATCCTTCTAAGGACACTTTGCTTGTTCTACAAGTTCAAGAGATTCAAAGATCAAAAAGACGAATCAATATGAGGAAAGGATGGTAAACCTCGATGGGAAAGGAGACTTAATGTTTCTAGGAACATTCTTAATAAGGAATCTAATCTTATCCTCCCAGGAATCCTTCTAAGGACACTTTGCTTATTCTACAAGTTCAAGAGATTCAAAGATATAAAAGATGAATCAACATGAGGAAAGGATGGAAAACCTCGATGGGAAAGGAGACTTAATGTTTCTAGGAAGATTCTTAATAAAGAATCTAAACTTATACTCTAAGGAATCCCTGTAAGGAAACTTTTCTTGTTCTACAAGTTGAAGAGATTCAAAGATTCAAAAGTTGAATCAATTTGAGGAAAGGATGGAAAACCTCGATGGGAATACAGACTTAAATATTATAGGAAGATTCTTAAAAAAGACACTATTCTTATACTCTAAGGTTTCCTTGTTAGGACACATTTCTTGATCAACAAGCTCAAGAAATTCAAGGATCCACAAGATGAATCAATATGAGGAAATGATGGAAAACCATGACAGGAAATGAGACTTAACTTTTCTAGGCAAATTCTTCATAAGGATTCTAAACTAATCATCCAAGGAATCATTCTAAGGACACTTTGCTTGTTCTACAAATTCAAGAGATTCAAAGATCTAAAAAATGAATCAAATTGAAGAAAGTATGAAAAACCATGATGGGAAATGAGACTAAATGTTTCTTGGAAGATTCTTAATAAGGAATCTAAGCTTATGCTTCAAGGAATCCTTGTAAGGACACTTTTCTTGTTCTACAAATTCAAGAGATTCAAAGATCCAAAAGATGAATCAATATGAGGAAAGGGTGGAAATCCTCAATGGGAATGGAGACTTAAAGATTCTAGGAAGATTCTAAGAAAGGAATCCATGCTTATCCTCCAAGGAATCCTTGTTAGCACACATTTCTTGCTCTTCAAGATAAAGAAATTCATGGATCCAAAAGATGAATCAATATGAGGAAAGGATAGAAAACCTCGATGGGAAACGAGGCTTAATGTTTCTAGGAAGATTCTTAATAAAGAATTTAAGCTTATCCTTCAAAGAATCCTTCTAAGGACACTTTGCTTGTTCTACAAGTTTAAGAGATTGAAACTTCAAAAAGACGAATCAATATGAGGAAAGGATGGAAAACCTCGATGGGAAATGAGACTTAATGTTTCTAGGAACATTCTTAATAAGGAATCTAAGCTTATCCTCCCAAGAATCATTCTAAGGACACTTTGTTTATTCTACAAATTCAAGAGATTCAAAGATATAAAAGATGAATCAACATGAGGAAAAGATGGAAAACCTCGATGGGAAAGGAGGCTTAAAGTTTCTAGGAAGATTCTTAATAAGGAATATAAGATTATCCTCGAACAAATCCTACTAAGGACACTTTTCTTGTTCTACAAGTTCAAGAGATTCAAAGATCCAAAAGATGAATCAATATGAGGAAAGGGTGGAAAACCTCGAGGGGAATGGAGACTTAAAGATTATAGGAAGATTCTAAGAAAGGAATCCATGCTTATCCTCCAAGGAATCCTTGTTAGCACACATTTCATGCTCTTCAAGATAAAGAAATTAGAGGATCCAAAAGATGAATCAATATGAGGAAAGGACAGAAAACCTCGATGGGAAATGAGACTTAATGTTTCTAGGAAGATTCTTAATAAAGAATTTAAGCTTATCCTTCAAGGAATCCTTCTAAGGACACTTTGCTTGTTCTACAAGTTCAAGAGATTCAAAGATATAAAAGATGAATCAACATGAGGAAAGGATGGAAAACCTCGATGGGAAAGGAGGCTTAAAGTTTCTAGGAAGATTTTTAATAAGGAATCTAAGATTATCCTCGAAGAAATCCTACTAAGGACACTTTTCTTGTTCTACAAGTTCAAGAGATTCAAAGATCTAAAAGATAAATCAATATGAGGAAATGATGGAAAACCTCGATGGGAAATGAGACTTAATATTTCTAGAAAGATTCTTAATAAAGAATCTAAGCTTATACTCTAAGGAATCCCTGTAAGGAAACTTTTCTTGTTCTACAAGTTCAAGAGATTCAAATATCCAAAAGATGAATCACTCTATAGGAAAGGAACGAAAACCTCGATGGGAATTGAGTCTTAATGTTTCTAGGAAGATTCTTAATAAAGAATCTAAGCTTATCCTCCAAGGAATCATTCTAAGGACACTTTGCTTGTTCTACAAGTTCAAGAGATTCAAAGACTCCAAAGATGAATTAATATGAGGAAAGGATGGAAAACCTCGATGGGAAATGAGACTGAATCTTTCTAGGAAAATTCTTTTAAAAGAATCTAATCTTATACTCCAAGGAATCCATGTAAGGACACTTTTGTTGATCTACAAGTTCAACAGATTCAAAGATCCAAAAGTTGAAACAATATGAGGAAAGGATGGAAAACCTAGATTAGAAAGGAGACTTAACGTTTCTAATAACATTCTTAATAAGGAATTAAAGCTTATCCTCAAAGGAATCTTGGTTAGGACACATTTCTTGCTCTACAAGTTGAAGATATTCAAGGATCCACAAGATGAATCAATATGAGGAAATAATGGAAAACCTCGATGGGATATGAGACTTATTGCTTCCAGGAAGATTCTTAATAAGGAATCTAAGCTTATCCTTGAAGGACTCCTTCTAAGGACACTTTGCTTGTTCTACAAGTTCATAAGATTCAAAGATCCAAAAGATGAATAAGTATGAGGAAAGTATGGAAAACCTCGATTGGAAAGGAGACTTAATGTTTGTAAGAAGATTCTTAATAAGGAATTTAAGCTTATCCTCCAAGGAATCCTTCTAAGGACACTTTGCTTCTCGCACAAGTTCATGAGATTCAAAGAATCAAAAGACGAATCAATATGAGGAAAGGATGGAAAACCTCGATGGGAAATGAGACTTAATGTTTGTAGGAAGATTCTTAACAATGAATCTAAGTTTATGCTTGAAGCAATCCTTGTAAGGACAATTTTTTTGTTCTACAAGTTCATAAGATTCAAAGATACAAAAGATGAATCAATATGAGAAAAGGATGGAAAACCTCGATTTGAAAGGAGACTTAATGTTTCTAAGAAGATTCTTAATAAGGAATTTAAGCTTATCCTCCAAGGAATCCTTCTAAGGACACTTTGCTTCTTCCACAAGTTCATGAGATTCAAAGAATCAAAAGACGAATTAATATGAGGAAAGGATGGAAAACCTCGATTGGAAATGAGACTTAATGTTTGTAGGAAGATTCTTAATAATGAATCTAAGTTTATGCTTGAAGGAATCCTTGTAAGGACAATTTTCTTGTTCTACAAGTTCATAAGATTGAAAGATACAAAAGATGAATCAATATGAGAAAAGGATGGAAAACCGCGATTTGAAAGGAGACTTAATGTTTCTAAGAAGATTCTTAATAAGGAATTTAAGCTTATCCTCCAAGGAATCCCCGTTAAGACCATTTGCTCGTTTCACAAATTCAAGAGATTCAAAGATCTAAAAGATGAATCAACATGAGGAAATCGTTGAAAACCTCGATGGGAAAGGAGACTCAATGTTTTAAGGAAGATTCTTAATAAGAAATCTAAGCTTATGCTCCAAGGAATCCTTTATGGACACTTTTCTTGTTCTACAAGTTCAAGATATTCAAAGATCCAAAAGATTAAACAATATGAGGAAGGATGGAAAACCTCGATGGAAATAGAGACTTAAATATTCTAGGAAGATTCTTAGAAAGGAATCCAATGTTATCCACCATGAAATCCTTGTTAGCACACATTTCTTGCATTACAAGTTCAAGAACTTCAAGGATCCACAAGATGAATCAATATGAAGAAAGGAAGGAAAACCTCTATGGGAAATGAGACTTAATTTTTTTAGGAAGATTCTTAATAAGGAATCTAAGTTTATGCTCCAAGGAATCCTTGTAAGGCCACTTTTCTTGTTCTTCAAGTTCAAGAGATTCAAAGATCCAAAAGTTGAATCAATATTAGGAAAGGATGGAAAACTTTGATGGGAATGGAGACTTAAATATTCTAGTAAGATTCTTAGAAAGGAATCTATGCTTATCCTCCAAGGAATCCTTGTGAGGACACATTTCTTGCTCAACAAGTTCAAGAAATTCAAGGATCCACAAGATGAATGAATATGAGGAAATGATGGAAAACCTCGATGGGAAATGAGACTTAATGTTTCCAGAAAGATTCTTAATAAGGAATCTAAGCTTATCCTCGAAGGAACCCTTCTAAGGACACTTTACTTGTTCTACAAGTTCATCAGATTCAAAGATCCAAAAGATGAATTAATATGAGCAAAGGATGGAAAGCCTCGATTGGAAATGAGACTTAATGTTTCAAAGAAGATTTTTAATAGGGAATTTAACCTTATCCTCATAGGAATCCCGTTTAGGACACTTTGCTCATTCTACATGTTCCAGAAGTTCAAAGATCCAAAAGAGGAATCAATATGAGGAAAGGATGGAAAACCTCGATTCGAAAGGGACTTAATGTTTCTAACAAGATTCTTAGTAAGGAATTTAAGCTTATCCTCAAAGGAATCCTGGTTAGGAAAATTTGCTCGTTACGCAAATTCAAGAGATTTAAAGATCTAAAAGATGAATCACTATGAGGAAAGATGGAAAATGAGACTTAATTTTCCAAGGAAGATTCTTAATAAGGAATCTAAACTTATCCTCCGAGGAATCTCTGTAAGGACACCATGCTCATTCTACAAGTTAAGGAGATTCAAAGATCTAAAAGATGAATCAATATGAGGAAAGGAAGGAAAACCTCGATGGGAAAGAAGACTTAATGTTTGTAGGAAGATTCTTAATAAAGAATCTAAGCTTATCCTCTAAGGAATCCTTCTAAGGACACTTTGGTTATTCTACAAGGTCATGAGATTCAAAGATCTAAAAGATGAATCAATATTACGAAAGGATGCAAAACCTCCATTTGAAAGGAGACTTAATGTTTCTAACAAGATTCTTAATAAGGAATTTAAGCTTATCCTCAAAGGAATCCTGGTTAGGAAAATTTGCTCGTTACGCAAATTCAAGAGTTTCAAAGATCTAGAAGATTAATCAATAGAAGGAAAGGATGGAAAACTGAATGGGAAATGAGACTTAATTTTCCAAGGAAGATTCTTAATAATGAATCTAACCTTATCCTCCAAGGAATCTCTGTAAGGACACTGTGCTCATTCTACAAGTTAAGGAGATTCAAAGATCTAAAAGATGAATCAATATGAGGAAAGGAAAGAAAACCTCGATGGGAAAGAAGACTTAATGTTTGTAGCAAGATTCTTTATAAGGAATGTAAGCTTATCCTCTAAGGAATCCTTCTAAGGACAATTTGGTTGTTCTACAAGGTCACGAGATTCAAATATCCAAAAGATGAATCAATATGAGGAAAGGATGGAAAACCTCCATTGGAAAGGAGACTTATTGTTTCTAAGAAGATTCTTAATAAAGAAAACCTCCAAGGAATCCCGTTTAGGACAATTTGCTCGTTACGCAAATTCAAGAGATTCAAAGATCCAAAAAATGAATCAATATGAGGAAAGGATGGAAAACCTGGATTGGAAAGGAGAAATAATCTTTCTAAGAAGATTCTTAATAAGGAATTTCAGCGTATCCTCCAACGAATCCTTCTAAGGACACTTTGCTTGTTCTACAAGTTCAAGAGATTCGAAGACTCAAAAGATGAATCAATATGAGGAAAGCATGAAAAACCTCGATGGGAAATGAGACTTAATGTTTCTAGGAATATTCTTAATAAGGAATCTAAGCTTGTGCTCCAAGGAATCCTTGTAAGGACACTTTTCTTGTTCTACAAGTTCATGAGATTCAATGATCCAAAAGATGAATCAATATGAGGAAACGATGGAAAACTTCGATTGGAAAGGAGACTTAATGTTTCTGACAAGATTCTTAATAAGGAATTTAACTTTATCCTCAAAGGAATCCTGGTTAGGAAAATTTGGTCGTTACGCAAATTTTAGAGATTCAAAGATCTAAAAGATGAATCAATATGAGGAAATGATGGAAAACTGAATGAGAAATGAGACTTAATTTTCCAAGGAAGATTCTTAAGAAGGAATCTAAGCTTATCCTCCAAGGAATCTCTGTAAGGACACTATGCTCATTCTACTAGTTATGGAGATTCAAAGATCTAAAAGATGAATCAATATGAGGAAAGGAAGGAAAACCTCGATGGGAAAAAAGACTTAATATTTGTAGGAAGATTCTTAATAAGGAGTCTAAGCTTATCCTATAAGGAATCCTTCTAAGTACACTTTGTTTGTTCTACATGGTCACGAGATTCAAAGATCCAAAAGATGAATCAATATGACGAAAGGATGGAAAACATCCATTTTAAAGGAGACTTATTGTTTCAAAGAAGATTCTTAATAAGGAATTTAAGCTTATCCTCATAGGAATCCGGGTTAGGACAATTTGCTCGTTACGCAAATTCAAGAGATTCAAAGATCCAAAAAATGAATCAATATGTGGAAAGGATGGAAAACCTGGACTGGAAAGGAGAAATAATGTTTCTAAGAAGATTCTTAATAATGAATTTAAGCTTATCCTCCAAGGAATCCTTCTAAGGACACTTTTCTTGTTTTACAAGTTTAAGAGATTCAAAGATCCAAAAGTTGAATCAATAAGAGGAAAGGATGGAAAACCTCGATGGGAATGGAGACTTAAAGATTCTAGGATAATTCATAGAAAGGAATCTATGCTTATTCTCCAAGGAATCCTTGTTAGGACACGTTTCTTGCTCTACAAGTTTAACAAATTCAAGGATCCACAGAATGAACCAATATGAGGAAATAATGGAAAACCTCGATGGGAAATGAGACTGAATATTTCCAGGAAGATTCTTAATAAGGAAACTAAGTTTATCCTCGAATGAATCCTTCTAAGGACACTTTGCTTGTTCTACAAGTTCATAAGATTCAAAGATCCAAAAGATGAATCAATATGAGGAAAGGAAGGAAAACCTCGATTGGAAAGGAGACTTATTGTTTCTAAGAAGATTCTTAATAAGGAATTTAAGCTTATCCTCCAAGGAATCCCGGTTAGGAAAATTTGCTCGTTACGCAAATTCAAGAGATTCAAAGATCTAAATGATGAATCAATATGAGGAAAGGATGGAAAACCTCGATGGGAAAAAAGACTTAATTTTCCTATGAAGATTCTTAACAAGGAATCTAAGTTTATCCTATGAGGAATCTATATAAGGACACTTTGCTCATTCTACAAGTTCCTGAGATTCAAAGATCTAAAAGATGAATCAATATGAGGCAAGAACGGAAAACCTCGATGGGAAATGAGACTTAATGTTTTAAGGAAGATTCTTAATAAAGAATCTAAGCTTATCTTTCATGGAATCCTTCTAAGGACACTTTGCTTGTTCCACTAGTTCACGTGATTCAAAGATCTAAAAGTTGAATCAATAATAGGAAAGGATGGAAAACCTCGATGGGAAAGGAGACTCAATGTTTCAAGGAAGATACTTACTTAATAAGGAATCTAAGTTTATCCTCTAAGGAATCCTTCAAAAGACACTTTGCTTGTTCTACAAGTTCAAGATATTCCAAGATTTAAAAGATGAATCAATATGAGGAAAGGATGGAAATACTCGATTGGAAATCAGACTTAATGTTTCTAGGAAGATTCTTAATAAGGAATCTAAGCTTATGCTCCAAGGAATCCTTGTAAGGACACATTTCTTGTTCTACAATTTCAAGAGATTCAAAGATCCAAAAGATGAATCAATATGAGGAAAGGATGGAAAACCTCGATGGGAATGGAGACTTAAATATTCTAGAAAGATTCTTAGAAAGGAAGCCATGCTTGTTAGCACACATTTCTTGCTATACAAGTTCAAGAAATTCAAGGATCCACAAGATGCATCAATATGAGGAAATGATAGAAAACCTCGATGGGAAATGAGACTTAGTGTTTCTAGGAAGTTTCTTTATAAGGAATCTAAGATTATCCTCAAAGGAATCCTTCTAAGGACACTTTCCTTGTTCTTCAAGTTCAAGAGATTCAAAGATCCAAAAGATGAATCAATTTGAGGAAAGGAAAGAAAACTTCGATGGAAAATGATACTTAATGTTTCAAGGAAGATTATTAATAAGGAATCTAAGCTTATCCTCAAAGGAATAATTCTTAGGATACTATGCTTATTCTACAAGTTCAAGAGATTGAAAGATCTAAAAGATGAATCTATATGAGGCAAGAATGGAAAACCTCTATGGGAAAGAAGACTTAATGTTTCAAGAAAGATACTTAATAAAGAATCTAAGCTTATCCCTAAAGAATCCTTCTAAGGACACTTTGCTTGTTCCAAATGTTCATGAGATTCAAAGAATCAAAAGACGAATCAATATGAAGAAAGGATGGAAAACCTCGATGGGAAATGAGACTTAATGTTTCTAGGAAGATTCTTAATAAAGAATCTAAGCTTATCCTCCATGGAATCCCGGTTAGGACAATTTGCTCGTTACGCAAATTCAAGAGATTCAAAGATTTAAAAGATGAATCAATATGAGGAATGGATATAAAACCTCGATAGGAAACGAGACTTAATGTTTCTAGGAAGATTCTTAATAAGGAATCTAAGCTTATCGTTCAAGGAATCCTTCTAAGGACACTTTGCTTGTTCTACAAGTTCAAGAGATTCAAAGATCCAAAGATGAATTAATATGAGGAAAGGATGGAAAACCTGGATTCGAAAGGAAACTTAATGTTTCTAAGAAGATTCTTAATAAGGAATTTAAGCTTATCCTCCAAGGAATCCTTCTAAGGACTCTTTGCTTGTTCTACAAGTTCAAGAGAATCAAAGATCCAAAAGTTGAATCAATAAGAGGAAAGGATGGAAAACCTCGATGGGAATGGAGACTTAACGATTCTAAGAACATTCTTAGAAAGGAATCTATGCTTATGCTCCAAGGAATCCTTGTTAGGACACATTTCTTGCTATACCAGTTTAAGAAATTCGAGGATCCACATGATGAATCAATATGAGGAAATAATGGAAAACCTCGATGGGAAATGAGACTTAATGGTTCCAGGAAGAATCTTAATAAGGAATCTAAGCTTATCCTCGAAGGAATCCTTCTAAGGACACTTTGCTTGTTGTACAAGTTCATAAGATTGAAAGATCCAAAAGATGAATGAATATGAGTAAAGGAAGGAAAACCTTGATATGAAAGGAGACTTAATGTTTGTAAGAATATTCTTAATAAGGAATTTAAGCTTATCCTCCAAGGAATCCTTCTACTATCAATTTGCTTGTTCCACAAGTTCATGAGATTCAAAGAATATAAAGACGAATCAATATGAGGAAAGGATGGAAAACCTCGATGGTAAATGAGACTTAATGTTTCTAGGAAGATTCTTAATAAGGAATCTAAGCTTATGCTCCAAGGAGTCCTTGTAAGGAGACTTTTCTTGTTCGACAAGTTCAGGAGAGTCAAAGATCCCAAAGTTGAATCAATAAGAGGAAAGGATGGAAAACCTCGATGGGATTGGAGACTTAATATTTCTAAGAAGATTCTTAGAAAAGAATCTATGCTTATCCTCCAAGGAATCCTTGTTAGGACACATTTCTTGCTCTACAAGTTTAAGAAGTTCAAGGATCCATAACATGAATCAATATGAGGAAATATTGAAAAACCTCGATGGGAGATGAGACTTATTGTTTCCAGGATGATTCTTAATAAGGAATCTAAGCTTATCCTCAAAGGAATCCTTCAAAGGACACTTTGCTTGTTCTACAAGTTCATAAGATTGAAAGATCCCAAAGATGAATCAATATGAGGAAAGGATGGAACACCTCTATTGGAAAGGACATTTAATGTTTGTAAGAAGATTCTTAATAAAAAAATTTAAGCTTATCCACCAAGGAATCCTACTAAGGACACTTTGCTTGTTCCAAAATTCCATGAGATTCATAGAATCAAAAGACGAATCAATATGCTCCAAGGAATCCTTGTCAGGAGACTTTTCTTGTTCTACAAGTTCATGAGATTCAAAGATACAAAAGAAGAATCAACATGAGAAAAGGATGGAAAACCTTGTTTGGAAAAGAGACTTAATGTTTCTAAGAAGATTCTTAATAAGGAATTTAAGCTTATCCTCCACGGAATCCCAGTTATGACCATTTGCTCGTTTCGCAAATTCAAGAAATTCAATGATCTAAAAGATGAATCAATATGAGAAAAGGATGGAAAACCTCGATGGGAAATAAGACTTAATTCTCCTATGAAGATTCTTAAGAAGGAATCTAAGCTTATGCTTCAAGGAATCCTTGTAAGGACACTTTTCTTGTTCTACAAGTTCAAGATATTCAAAGAATCAAACGTTGAATCAATAAGAAAAAAGGATGGAAAACCTCGATGGGAATGGAGACTTAAATATTCTAGGAAGATTCTTAGAAAGGAATTCATGCTTATCAACCAAGGAATCTTTGTTAGCACACAATTCTTGCTATACAAGTTTAAGAAATTCAAGGATCCACAAGATTAATATATATGAGGAAATGATAGAAAACCTCGATGGGAAATGTGACTTAATGTTTGTAGGAAGTTTCTTTATGAGGAATCTAAGATTATCCTGAAAGGAATCCTTCTAAGGACACTTTGCTTATTCTACAAGTTCAAAGAATTTAAAGATCCAAAAGATCAATTTGAGGAAAGGATAGAAAACCTCGATGGGAAATGAGAGTTAATGTTTTTAGGAAGATTCTTAATAAGCAATCTAAGCTTATCCTCCAAGGAATCATTCTATGGACACTATGCTTGTACTACAAGTTTAAGAGATTCAAAGACTCACAAGATGAATCAATATGAGGAAAGGATGAAAAACCTCTATGGGAAATGAGACTTAATTTTTCTAGGAATCTTCTTAATAAGGAAGCTAAGCTTATGCTACAAGTAATCCTTGTAAGGACACTTTTCTTGTTCTACAATTTCAAGATATTCAAAGATCCAAAAGTTGAATCAATATTAGGAAAGGATGGAAAACTTTGATGGGAATGGAGACTTAAATATTCTAGGAAGATTCTTAGAAAGGAATCTATGCTTATCATCAAGAAAGTCAAGGATCCACAAGATGAATGAATATGAGGAAGTGATGGAAAACCTCGAAGGGAAATGAGATTTAATGTTTCCAGGAAGATTCTTAATAAGGAATTTAAGCTTATCCTCGAAGGTACCCTTCTAAGGACAATTTACATGTTCTACAATTTCATGAGTTTCAAAGATCCAAAAGATGAATTAATATGAGGAAAAGATGGAAAACCTCGATTTGAAAGGAAACTTAATGTTTCAAAGAAGTTTCTTAATAGGGAATTTAACCTTATACTCCAAGGAATCCCGGTTAGGACAATTTGCTCGTTACGCCAATTCAAGAGATTCAAATATCTTAAATATGAATCAATATGAGGACACTTTCTAAGGACACTTTGCGTGTTCTACAAGTTCATGAAATTCAAAGATCCAAAAGATGAATCAATATGAGGAAAGGACGGAAAACCTCGATGGGAAATGAGACTTAATTTTTCTAGGAAGATTCTTAACAAGGAATCTAAGATAAACCTCGAAGGAATCCTTCTAATGACACTTTGCTTGATCTACAAGTTCTAGAAATTCAAAGATCCAAAAGATGAATCAATATGAGGAAAGGATGGAAAACCTCGATGGGAATGGAGACTTAATATTTCTAGGAAGATTCTTAATAACGAATCTAACCTTATCCTCTAAGGAATCCTTCTAAGGACACTTTGCTTATTCTACAAGTTCAAATAATTCAAAGATCTAAAAGATGAATCAATATGAGGAAAGGATGAAAAACCTCGATGGGAAATGAGACTTCATGTTTCTACGAAGATTCTTAATAAGGAATCTTAGCTTATCCTCCAAGGAATCTTTCTAAGGTCACTTTGTCTGTTCTACAAGTTCAAGAGATTCAAAGACTCAAAAGATGAATCAATATGAGGAAAGGATGGAAAACCTCGATGGAAATGGATACCTAATATTTCTAGGAAGATTCTTAATAACGAATCTAAGCTTACGCTCCAAGGAATCCTTGTAAGGACGCTTTTCTTGTTCTACAAGATCAAGAGATTCATAGATCCAAAAGTTGCATCAATATGAAGAAAGGATGGAAATCCGATGGGAATGGAGTGTTAAAGATTCTAGGAAGATTCTTTTAAAGCAATCTATGCTTATCCTCCAAGGAATCCTTGTTAGGACACATTTCTTTCTCTACAAGTTCAAGAAATTCAAGGATCCACAAGATTAATCAATATGAGGAAATGATGGAAAACCTCGACGGGAAATGAGACTTAATGTTTCCAGGAAGATTCTAAATTAGGAATCTAAGCTTATCTTCGAAGGAATCCTTCAAAGGACAATTTGCTTTTTCTACAAGTTCATGAGATTTTAAAGATCCAAAAGATGAATCAATAAGAGGAAAGGACGGAAAACATCGATTGGAAAGGAGACTTAATATTTCTTAGAAGTTTCTTAATAAGGAATTTAAGCATATCCTCCAAGGAATCCCGGTTAGGAAATTTGCTTGTTACGCAAATTCAAGAGAGTCAAATATTTAAAAGACGAATCAATATGAGGAAAGGATGGAAAACCTCGATGGGAAATGAGACTTAATTTCCCTAGGAAGATTCTTAATAAGGAATCTCTGTAAGGACACTTTGCTCATTCTACAAGTTCAAGGGATTCAAAGATCCAAAAGATGAATCAATATGAGGAAAGGTTGAAAAACCTCGATGGGAAAGTAGACTTAAATTTTCTAGGAAGATTCTTAATTAGTCATCTAAGCTTATACTCGAAGGAATCCTTCTAAGGACACTTTCCCTCTTCTCCAAGTTCAAGAGATTCAAAGATCCAAAAGGGCATGGAAAACCTCGATTTGAAATGAGACTTAAGATTTCTTAGAAGATTTTTAATAAGGAATCTAAGCTTATACTTGAAGAAATCCTCCTAAGGACACTTTGCCTATTCTAGAAGTTCAAGAAATTTAAAGATCTAAAAGATGAATCAATATGAGGAAAAGATGAAAAACCTCGATGGGAAATGAGAGTTAAAGTTTCTTAGAAGATTCTTAATAACAAATCTAAGCTTATCCTCCAAGAAATCTCTGTAAGGACACTTTGCTCATTCTACAAGTTCAAGAGATTCAAAGATCTAAAAGATGAATCAATATGAGGAAAGGATGGAAAACCTCGATGGGAAAGGAGACTTAATGTTTCTAGGAAGACTCTTAATTAGGAATCTAAGCTTATCCTCGAAGGAATCCTTCTAAGGACACTTTGCTTGTTCTACAAGTTCATGAGATTCAAAGACTCAAAAGATGAATCAATATGAGGAAAGGATAGAAAACCTCGATGGGAAATGACACTTAATGTTTCTAGGAAGTTTCTTGATACGTGTCTACTTATCTATGTTCTAAGGTCTATTTTAGTCTCTCTTTTTTAGTATTGTACTGTGTTTGTGGCCTTTTAGCTCTTAGAAATGAATGAAATCAAATAAAGTGCTTTCTTGCATAGTTAGTTGTAGTCTCTTGGAAATTGATGAATTTTGATGTAGTTTTGATGATCTTTGATCATGATTTTTATTTGATTATGTTCATGTGTAATAAATGATGGAGAAGTTTTGTTTTTAGAAGATTGGACTTGAAGAATGAAGAAAAGAATGAAGAAAATTGAAGAAAGGAGGTTAGAAAACACTAAGAAACTGTCACATGCCGTCAAAGCTCAACCTGTGTGCACACCCTCCACAACATGTGCGCACCTTAATTTGTCCTGGAAGGTGCTGCCTCATCTTGTGCGCACACCTCCAGGACATGTGCGCACCTCAAATATGCAGGGCCAGTTTTATGTAGTGCGAAACATAACAGTTTTTGGGACTTTTGGGCGCGATTTTCTCTCATCTTCTCACCTTTTCTCCTCATCTTCTCTCATCTTCTTACCTTTCTCCTCATCTATGTGGATGAACTCGGAAGATCCTTGGAGTTCTTGGTGATTCTTAATTCCTTCATGATGATTTCCTTCATCTCCTCTTCCATTTCTTCTTCTCTCTCCATGTTTGGCTAGTTTCTAGGTTAAGAGATTGGGGATTTTGATCCCAAACCTTATGTAATCTGAATTCTTGTGGTTAATTCTTGTTCTTATGATTCTAATTGAGTAATTGCTTCTATGCTTAATGCTCTTTCTCTGTTGATTATGCTCAATTGTTGAATTGCTTCCGATGTTGAATGCTCATATGAAATTGATCAATGAGAATCTGATTTTGATGCAATTGTGAATTGGAAATTGATAGTTGTCCTAGAATTGAATTAGATTACCATAATCTTACATGTTCTTAGGGATAAGACTTGTAGATTGTGAGGTCTTGATGAATTTACTCTTTCTCTTGTTTCTATTGGAATTATTCTAAGGGATTAGGGAATTTGAGTAGAAGCAAAGTGATTAATGATCTAGGAATAGACTTAATCTATGGTTTGGTAAATTCTACCTTTAGTTAGGATTTGTGAACTTGAATAGACCTTAGAATTAGGATGAATAAGGGAAGGATTAAATGAACCAAATCTCCTAGCTCTCTTCTCAATTGGTTGCGCCACTTTCTTCGCTAGTTCTTATAATTTCTCTGTTTTTGTGTAAAATTCTGCAAGGATACACTATTCTCAATGCATTATGTTTGTCCGAATAGCGAAAGTCTTGGAATTCCATAGTCTATTGCATAGTCCCTGTGGATACGACAACCCCTATTCTCCCTATTCTATCTAAACTCGACTAGTGCACTTGCTAATTAGGCAAAATGCTTATCAATTCTTAATAAGGAATCTAAGCTTATCCTCCAAGGAATCCTTGTTAGGACACATTTCTTGCTATACAAGTTCAAGAAAGTCATGGATCCACAAGATGAATCAATATGAGGAAATGATCAAAAACCTCGATAACAAATGAGACTTAATGTTTCCAGGAAGATTCTTAATAAAGAAACTAAGCTTATCTTCGAAGAAATCCTTCTAAGTTTGCTTGTTGTACAAGTGCATGAGATTCAAAGATCTAAAAGATGAATCAATATGAGGAAAGGATGGAAAACCTCGATTGGAAAGGAGACTTAATGTTTCTAAGAAGATTCGTAATAAGGAATTCAAGCTTATCCTCCAACGAATCCAGGTTAGGACAATTTGCTCTTTACGCAAATTCAAGAGATTCAAAGATCTAAAAGATGAATAAATATGAGGAAAGGATGGAAAACCTCGATGGGAAATGAGACTTAATTTTCCTAGGAAGATTCTTAATAAGGAATATAAGCTTATCCTCCAAGGAATCTCTGTAAGGACACTTTGCTCATTCTACAAGTTCAAGAGATTAAAAAATATAAAAGATGAATAAATATGAGGAAAGGATGGAAAACCTCGATGGGAAATGAGACTTAATTTTCCTAGGAAGATTCTTAATAAGGAATCTAAGCTTATCCTCGAAGGAATCCTTCTAAGGACACATTGCTTATTCTACAAGTTCATGAGATTCAAAGATCCAAAAGATGAATCATTGTGAGGAAAGGATGGAAAACCTCGATGGAAAATTACACTTAATGTTTTTAGGAAGATTCTTAATAAGGAATCTAAGCTTAGCCTCGAAGGAATCCTTCTAAGGACACTTTGCTTGTTCCACAAGTTCCTGAGATTCAAAGATCCAAAAGATGAATCTATAGGAGGAAAGAATGTAAAACCTCGATTGGAAAGGAGACTTAATGTTTCTAAGAAGATTCTTAATAAGTAATTTAAGCTTATCCTCCAAGGACTTCTGGTTAGGACAATTTGCTCGTTACGCAAATTCAAGATATCCAAAGATCTAAAAATTGAATCAATATGACAAAAGGATGGAAAACCTCGATGGAAAATGAGACTTAATTTTGCAAGGAAGATTCTTAATAAGGATTCTAAGTTGTTCCTCCAAGAAATCTCTGTAAGGACACTTTGCTCATTCTACAAGTTCAAGAGATTCAAAGATCTAAAGGATCAATCAATATGAGGAAAGGATGGAAAACCTCGATAGCGAATGAGACTTAATGTTTCCAGGAAGATTCTTAATAAGGAATCTCAGCTTATCCTCGAAGGAATCCTTCTAAGGACACTTTGCTTGTTCTACAAGTTCATGAGATTCAAAGATCCAAAAGATGAATTAATATGAGGAAAGCATAGAAAACCTCGATTGGAAAGGAGACTTATTATTTCTATGAAGATTCTTAATAAGGAATTTAAGCTTTTCCTCCAAGGAATCCAGGTTAGGACAATTTGCTCGTTACGCAAATTCAAGAGATTAAAAGATTTAAAATATGAATCAATATGAGGAAAGGATGGAAAACCTCAATGGGAAATGAGACTTAATTTTCCTAGGAAGTTTCTTAGTAAGGAATCTAAGCTTATCCTCCAAGGAATCTCTGTAAGGACACATTGCTCATTCTACAAGTTCAAGTGATTGAAAGATCTAAAAGATGAATCAATATGAGGAAAGGATGGAAAACCTCGATGGGAAATGAGACTTAATGTTTCCAGGCAGATTCTTAATAAGGAATCTAAGATTATCCTTGAAGGAATCCTTCTAAGCACACTTTGCTTGTTCTACAAGTTCAATAGATTCAAAGGTCCAAAAGATGAATCAATTTGATGAAAGGATGGAAAAACTCGATGGGAAATGAGACTTAATGTTTCTAGGAATATTCTTAATAAGGAATCTAAGCTTATCCTCCAAGGAATCATTTTAAGGAGAGTTTGCCTGTACTACAAGTTCAAGAGATTCAAAGAACCAAAAGATGAATCAATTTGAGGAAAGGATGGAAAAACTCAATGGGTAATGAGACTTAATGTTTCTAGGAATATTCTTAATAAGGAATCTAAGCTTATCCTCCAAGGAATCCTTCTAAGGAAACTTTGCTTGTTCTACAAGTTAAGAGATTCAAAGATCTAAAAGATGAATCAATATGGGGAAAGGATGGAATACCTCGATGGGAAATGAGACTTAATGTTTCTAGGAAGATTCGTAATAAGGAATCTAAGCTTATCCTCCAAGGAATCCTTCTAAGGACACTTTGCTTATTCTAAAAGTCCTAGAGATTCAAAGATCTAAAAGATGAATCAATATGAGGAAAGGATGGAAAACCTCGATGGGAAATGAGACTTAATGTTTCTAGGAGGAATCTTAATAAGGAATCTAAGTTTATCCTTCAAGGAATCCATCTAAGGACACTTTTCTTGATCTACAAGTTCAAGAGATTCAAAGAGCCAAAAGATGAATTAATATGAGGAAAGGATGGAAAATCTGGATTTGAAAGGAGACATAATGTTTCTGAGAAGATTCTTAATAAAGAATTTAAGCATATCCTCCAAGTAATCCTTCTAGGGAAACTTTGCTTGTTCTACTAACTCAAGAGATTCAAAGACTCAAAAGATGAATCAATATGAGGAAAGCATGGAAAACATCGATGGGAAATACGACTTAATATTTCTAGTAAGATTCTTAATAAGGAATCTAAGCTTATCCTCGAAGGAATCCTTCTAAGGACACTTTGCTAGTTCTACAAGTTCATAAGATTCAAAGATCCAAAAGATGAATCAATATGAGGAAAGGAAGGAAAATCTCGATTTGAAAGGAGACTTAATGCTTGTTAGAAGATTCTTAATAAGGAATTTAAACTTATCCTCCAAGGAATCCATCTAAGGACACTTTGTTTGTTCCACAAGTTCATTAGATTCAAAGAATCAAAAGACGAATCAATATGAGGAAAGGATGGAAAACCTCGATGGGAAATAAGACTTAACGTTTCTAGGAAGATTCATAAAAAGGAATCTAAGCTTATGCTCCACGGATTCCTTGAAAGGACACTTTTCTAGTTCTACAAGTTCAGGAGATTTAAAGATCCTAGAGTTGAATTAATATGAGGAAAGGATGGAAAACCTTGATGGGAATGGAGACTTAATATTTCTAAGAAGATTCTTAGAAAGGAATCCATGCTTATCCTCCAAGGAATCCTTGCTAGGACACATTACTTGCTCTACAAGTTTAAGAAATTAAAGGATCCATAAGATGAATCAATATGAGGAAATAATGGAAAACCTCGATGGGAAATGAGACTTATTTTTTCCAGGAAGATTCTTAATAAGGAATCTAAGCATATCCTCAATGGAATCCTTCTAAGGACACTTTGCTTGTGCTACAAGTTCATAATATTCAAAGGTCCAAAAGATGAATCAATACGAGGAAAGGACGGAAATCCTCGATTGGAAAGGAGATTTAATGTTTGTAAGAAGATTCTTAATAAGAAATTTAAGCTTATCCTCCAAGGAATCCTTCTAAGGACACTTTGCTTGTTCCACAAGTTCATTAGATTCAAAGAATCAAAATACGAATCAATATGAGGAAAGGATGGAAAACCTCGATGGGAAATGAGACTAAATGTTTCTAGGAAAATTTTTAATAATGAATCTAAGCTTATGCTCCTAGGAATCCTTGTAAGGACACTTTTCTTATTCTACAAGTTTATGAGATTCAAAGATACAAAAGATGAATCAATATGAGAAAAGGTTGGAAAACCTTGATTGGAAAGGAGACTTAATGTTTCTAAGAAGATTCTTAATAAGGAATATCCTCCAAGGAATCCCGGTTAAGACCATTTGCTCGTTTCGCAAATTCAAAAGATTCAAAGAACTAAAAGATGAATCAATATGAGAAAAGGATGTAACACCTCGATCGGAAATAAAACTTAATTTTTCTAGGAAGATTCATAATAAGGAATCTAAGCTTATTCTCCAAGGAATCCTTGTAAGGACACTTTTCTTGTTCTATAAGTTCAAGAGATTCAAAGATCCAAAAGTTGAATCAATATTAGGAAAGGATGGAAAACTGCAATGGGAATGGAGACTTAAAGATTCTAGGTAGATTCTTAGAAAGGAATCTGTGCTTATCCTCAAAGGAATCCTTGTTAAGACACATTTCTTGCTCTACAAGTTCAAGAAATTCAAGGATCCACAAGATGAACGAATATGAGGAAGTGATGGAAAACCTCGATGGGGAATGAGACATAATGTTTCCAGGAAGATTCTTAATAAGGAATCTAAGCTTATCCTCGAAGGTACCCTTCTAAGGACACTTTACTTGTTCTACAAGTTCATGAGATTCAAAGATCCAAAAGATGAATTAATATGAAGAAATGATGGAAAACCTCGATTGGAAAGGAGACTTAATGTTTCCAAGAAGATTCTTAATAAGGAATCTAAGCTTATCCTCAAAGGAATCCTTCTAAGGACACTTTGCTTGTTCTACAAGTTCATAAGATTCAAAGATCCAAAAGATGAATCAATGTGAGGAAAGGATGGAAAACCTCGATGGGAAATTACACTTAATGTTTCTAGGAAGATTCTTAATAAGAAATCTAAGCTTATCCTCCAAGGAATCCATCTAAGGACACTTTGCTTGTTCCACAAGTTCATGAGATTCAAAGAATCAAAAGACGAATCAATATGAGGAAAGGATGGAAAACCTCGATGGGAAATGAGACTTAACGTTTCTAGGAAAATTCTTAAAAAGGAATCTAAGCTTATGCTCCAGGGAATCCTTGTAAGGACACTTTTCTTGTTCTCTAAGATCAAGAGATTCATAGATCCAAAAGTTTCATCAATATGAGGAAAGGATGGAAAAGCTCAATGGGAATGGAGACTTAAAGATTCTAGGAAGATTCTTATAAAGGAATCTTTGCTTATGCTCCAAGGAATCCTTGTAAGGACACATTTCTTTCTCTACAAGTTCAAGAAATTCAAGGATCCTCTAAGGTCTATTTTAGTCTCTCTTTTTTTGTATTGTAGTGTGTTTGTAGCCTTTTAGCTCTTAGAAATGAATGAAATCATTAATAAAGAATCTAACCTTATCCTCTAAGGAATCCTTCTAAGGACACTTTGTTTGTTTTACAAGTTCAAGGGATTCAAAGATCTAAAAGATGAATCAATATGAGGAAAGGATGGAAAACCTCGATAGGAAATGATACTTCATGTTTCTAGGAAGATTTTTAATAAGGAATCTTAGCTTATCCTCCAAGGAATCCTTCTAAGGACACTTTACTTGTTCTACAAGTTCAAGAGATTCAAAGACTCAAAAGATGAATCAATATGAGGAAAGGATGGAAAACCTCAATGGGAAATGAGACTTAATTTTTCTAGGAAGATTCTTAATAAGGAAAATAAGCTTATCCTCGAAGGAATCCTTCTAAGGACACTTTTCTTGTTCTACAAGTTCAAGAGATTCAAAGATCCAAAAGATGAATCAATTTGAGGAAAGGTTGGAAAACCTCGATGGCAAATGAGACTTAATGTTTCTAGGAAGATTCTTAATAAGGAAGCTAAGCTTATCGTTCAAGGAATCCTTCAAAGATCCAAAAGGGGATGGAAAACCTCGATCTGAAATGAGACTTAAGATTTCCTAGAAGATTCTTAATAAGGAATCAAAGCTTATACTTGAAGGAATCCTCCTAAGGACACTTTGCCTGTTCTAGATGTTCAAGAAATTCAAAGATTCAAAAGATGAATCAATATGAGGAAAGGATGAAAAACATCGATGGGAAATGAGACTTAAAGTTTCTTAGAAGATTCTTAATAAGAAATCTAAGCTTATCCTCCAAGGAATCTCTGTAAGGACACTTTGCTCATTCTACAAGTTCAAGAGATTCAAAGATCTAAAAGATGAATTAATATGAGGAAAGGATGGAAAACCTCGATGGGAAAGGAGACTTTATGTTTCTAGGAAGACTCTTAATAAGGAATCTAAGCTTATCCTCGAAGGAATCCTTCTAAGGACACTTTGCTTTTTCTACAAGTTCATGAGATTCAAAGACTCAAAAGATTGATCAAAATGAGGAAAGGACAGAAAACCTCGATGGGGAATGAGACTTAACGTTTCTAGGAAGATTCTTGATAAGTGTCTACTTATCTATGTTCTAAGGTCTATTCTAGTCTCTCTTTTTCAGTATTGTAGTGTGTTTGTGGCCTTTTAGCTCTTAGAAATGAATGAAATCCTTAATAAAGAATCTAACCTTATCCTCTAAGGAATCCTTCTAAGGACACATTGTTTGTTTTACAAGTTCAAGGGATTCAAAGATCTAAAAGATGAATCAATATGAGGAAAGGATGGAAAACCTCGATGGGAAATAAGATTTCATGTTTCTAGGAAGATTTTTAATAAGGAAACTTAGCTTATCCTCCAAGGATTCCTTCTAAGGACACTTTGCTTGTTCGGCAAGTTCAAGAGATTCAAAACTCAAAAGATGAATCAATATGAGGAAAGGATGGAAAACCTCAATGGGAAATGAGACTTAATGTTTCTACGAAGCTTCTTAGTAAGGAATCTAAGCTTATCCTTCAAGGAATCCTTCTAAGGACACTTTTCTTGTTCTACAAGTTCAAGAGATTCAGAGATCCAAAAGATGAATTAATATGAGGAAAGGATGGAAAACCTCAATGGCAAATGAGGCTTAATGTTTCTAGGAAGATTCTTAATAAAGAATCTCAAAGTGTCCTTACTAGGATTCCTTGGAGCATACGCTTAGATTCCTTATAAAGAATCTTGCTAGAAACTTTAAGTCTCCTTTCTCATGGAAGTTTTCCATCCTTTTCCTCATATTGATTCATCTTTTGGATCTTTGAATCTCTTGAATTTGTAGAACAAGAAAAGTGTCCTTACAAGGATTCCTTGGAGGATACGCTTAGATTCCTTATAAAGAATATTCCTAGAAAATGTAAGTCTCTTTTCCCATGGAGGTTTTCCATCCTTTTCCTCATATTGATTCAACTTTTGCATCTTTGAATCTCTTGAACTTGTAGAACAAACAAAGTGTCCTTACAAGGATTTGTTGGAGGATATGCTTAGATTCCTTATTTAGAATCTTCTTAGAAACTTTAAGTATCCTTTCCCAAGGAAGTTTTCCATACTTTTCCTCATATTGATTCATCTTTTGGATCTTTGAATCCCTTGAACTTGTAGAACAAGCAAAGTGTCCTTAAAAGGATTCCTTCGAGGATATGCTTAGATTCCTTATAAAGATTCTTCCTAGAAACTTTATGTCTCCTATCCAATGGAATATTTCCATCCTTTTCCTCATATTGATTCCTCTTTTGTATCTTTGAATCTCTTGAATTTGTAAAACAAGAAAAGTGTCCATACAAGGATTCCTTGGAGGATACGCTTAAATTACTTATAAAGAATATTAATAGAAACTTTAAGTTTCCTTTCCCATGGAGGTTTTCCATCCTTTTCCTCATATTGATTAATCTTTTGGATCTTCGAATCCCTTGAACTAGTAGGACAAGCAAAGTGTCCTTGAAGGGTTCGTTTGAGGATATGCTTAGCTTCCTTATAAAAAATCTTCCTAGAAACTTTAAGTCTCCTTTCCCATGGAAGTTTTCCATCTTTTTCCACATATTGATTCATCTTTTAGATATTTGAATCTCTTGAACTTGTAGAACAAGCAATGTGTCCATACAAGGATTCCTTGGAGGATATGCTTAGATTCCTTATAAAGAATCTTCCTAGAAACTTTAAGTCTTCTTTCCTATGGTAGTTTTCCATCCTTTTCCTCATATTGATTCATCTTTTAGATATTTGATCCTCTTGAACTTGTAGAACATGCAACGTGTCCTTACAATGATTCCTTGGAGGATATGCTTAGATTCCTTATAAAGAATCTTCCTAGAAACTTTAAGTCTTCTTTCCAATGGATGTTTTCCATCCTTTTTCTCATATTGATTCATCTTTTGGATCTTTGAATCCCTTAAACTTCTAGAACAAGCAAAGTGTTCATAAAAGGATTTCTTGGAGGATACACTTAGATTCCTTATAAAGAATCTTCCTAGAAAATATGTGTCTCCTTTCCCATTGAAGTTTTCCATCCTATTCCTCAAATTGATTCATGTTTTGGGTCATTGAATCTGTTGAAGTTGTAGAACAAGAAAAAATGTAAGTCTCCTTTCCCATGGAGGTTTTCCATCCTTCTCCTCATATTGATTCATCTTTTGGATCTTTGAATCCGTTAAATTTGAATAACAAGCAAAGTGTCCTTACAAGGATTCCTTGGAGGATACGGTTAGATTCATTATAAAGAATATTCCTAGAAACTGTAAGTCTCCTTTTCCATGGAGGTTTTTCATCCTTTTCCTTAGATTGATTCATCTTAGGGATCTTTGAATCCGTTGAACTTGTAGAACAAGCAAAGTGTTCTTAGAGGAATTCCTTGGAGGATACGCTTAGATTCCTTATAAAGAATCTTCCTAGAAACTTTAAGTCTCCTTTCCCATGGATGTTTTGCCATCCTTTTCCTCATATTTATTCATCTGTTGGGTCTTTGAATCTCTTGAAGTTGAAGAACAAGAAAAGTGTCCTTACAAGTATTCCTTAGAGGATACGCTTAGATTCCTTATAAAGAATATTCATAGAAAACGGTAAGTCTCCGTTCCCATGGAGGTTTTCCATACTTTTCCTCATATTGATTTATGTTTTGGATCTTTGAATCTGTTGAACTTGTATAACAAGTAAAGTTTCCTTACAAAGATTCCTTGGAGGATACGCTTAGATTTCTTATAAAGAATCTTCCTAGAAACTTTAAGTCTCATTTCCCATGGAATTTTTCCATCCTTTTCCTCATATTGATTCATCTTTTAGATCTTTGAATCTCTTGAACTTGTAGAACAAGCAAAGTTTCCTAACAAGGATTCCTTGGATTATAAGCTTAGAATCCTAAGAAAGAATATTCCTATAAACTTCAAGTCTCTTTTCACATGGAGGTTTTCCATCCTTTTCCTCATATTGATTCATCTTTTGGATATTTGAATCCCTTGAACTTGTAGAACAAACAAAGGGTCCATACAAGGATTCTTTTAAGGATACATTTAGATTCCTTATAAAGAATCTTCCTAGAAACTTTAAATCTCCTTTCCTTTGGAATTTTCTATTCTTTTGCTCATATTGATTCATGTTTCGGATCTTTGAATCCCTTGAACTTGTAGAACAAGCAAAGTGTACTTACAAGAATTCCTTGGAGGATATGCTTAGATTCCTTATAAAGAATCTTTCTAGAAACTTTTAGTCTCCTTTCACATTGAAGTTTTCCATCCTTTTCCTCATATCAATTCATATTTTGGATCTTTGAATCTCTTGAAGTTGAAGAACAAGAAAAGTGTCCTTACAAGGATTCCTTGGAGGATACGCTTAGATTCCTTATAAAGAATCTTCCTAGAAACTTGAAGTCTCATTTCCCATGGGAGTTTCCCATCCTTTTCCTCATATTGATTCATCTTTTAGATCTTTGAATCTCTTGAACTTGTAGAAAAGCAAAGTGTCCTTACAAGGATTCCTTGGGGTATACGTTTAGATTCCTTATAAAGAATCTTCCTAGAAACTCTAAGTCTCATTTCCCATGAAAGTTTTCCAACCTTTTCCTCATATTGATTCGTCCTTTAGATCTTTGAATCTCTTGAACTTGTAGAACAAGCAAAGTGTCCTTACAAGGATTCATTGGAGGATAGGCTTTGATTCGTTAAAAAGAATATTCCTAGAAACTATGAGTCTCCTTTCCCTTGGAGGTTTTCCGTCCTTTTTCTCATATTGATTCATCTTTTGCATCTTTGAATCTCTTGAACTTTTAGAACAAGCAAAATGTCCTTACAAGGATTCCTTAGAGGATACATTTAGAATCGTTATAAAGAATCTTCATAGAAATTTTAAGTCTCCTTTCCCATGGAGGTTTTCCATTCTTTTCTTCATATTGATTCATATTTTGGATCTTTAAATCCCTTGAACTTGTTGAACAACCAAGGTGTCCTTACAAGGATTCCCTGGAGGATACACTTAGATTCTTTATAAAGAATATTCCTAGAAACTGTAAGTCTCCTTTCCCATGGAGGTTTTCCATCCTTTTCCTCATATTGATTCATCTTTTGGATCTTTGAATCTTTTGAACTTGTAGAACAAGCAAAGTGTCCTTACAAGGAATTGTTGGAGGATATGGTTACCTTCCTTATTGAGAATCTACCTAGAAACTTTAAGTATCCTTTCCCAAGGAATTTTTCCATCCTTTTCCTCATATTAATACATCTTTTGGATCTATGAATTTCTTGAACTTTTAGAACAAGCAAAGTGTCCTTACAAGGATTTCTTGGAGCATACGCTTAGATTCCTTATAAAGAATCTTCCTAGAAACTGTAAGTCTCCTTTCCCATGGAGGTTTTGCATCCTTTTCCTCATATAGATTCATCTTTTGTATCGTTGAATCTCTTGAACTTGTAGAACAAGCAAAGTGTCCTTACAAGGATTTGTTTGAGGATATGCTTAGATTCCTTATTGAGAATCTTCCTAGAAACTTTAAGTATCCTTTCTCAAGGAAGTTTTCCATCCTTTTCCTCATATTTATTCATCTTTTGGATCTTTGAATCTCTCGAACTTTTAGAACAAGCAAAGTGTCGTTACAAGGATTCCTTGGAGGATACGTTTAGATTCCTTATAAAGAATCTTCCTAGAAAGATGAATCAATATGAGGAAAAGGATGGAAAACTTCCATGGGAAATGAGACTTAAAGTTTCTAGGAAGATTCTTTATAAGGAATCTAAGTGTATCCTCTATGGAATCCTTGTAAGGACACTTTGCTTGTTCTACAAGTTCAGGGGATTGCAAGATCCAAAAGATGAATCAATATGAGGAAAAGGATGGAAAACTTCAATGGGAAAGGAGTCTAAAAGTTTCCAGGATGATTCTTTATAAGGAATCTAAGCGTATCCTCCAAGGAATCCTTGTAAGGACACTTTGCTTGTTCTACAACTTCAAGGGATTCAAAGATCCAAAAGATGAATCAATATGAGGAAAACGATGGAAAACCTCCATAGGAAAGGAGACTTAAATTTTCTTGGAAGTTTCTTTCATAGGAATATAAGCTTATAATCCAAGGAATTCTTGTAAGGAAACTTTGCTTATTCTACAAGTTAAAGAGATTCAAAGATCGATAAGGTGAATCAATATGAGGAAAATGATGGAAAACTTCCATGGGAAAGGAAACTTAAAGTTTCTAGGAAGATTATATCTTAGGAATCTAAGCTTATAATCCAAGGAATCCTTGTAAGGACACTTTGCTTCTTCAACAAGTTAAAGAGATTCAAAGATCCAAAAGATGAAATGATATGAGGAAAAGGATGGAAAACTTCCATGGGTAAGTGAAGGTATTCCCTCTCCATTTTTCAATGCATATAATGATCATGATCCTAGGGTTGCTAATAATGCTTCTAGGCAACATAGAGCAAGTACATCACATAGAACTCATAATAATCATCATAATATGCATAATGTTTCTAGTGATAGTGAAGAGGAATAGCATGAGTTACCTAGGCATCATAGGAATAGAAATCATAGAAATGTGCAGGATGACTTACATGTTGAAAATAGGCATGATGTGCCTCAGCCAAATGCTAGAAATGGCCATGGAAATGTGCTTGATGAGATACCTCGTTTTGGTGATCATAGACTTTGATAATAGGTATCTTGGTGTGAAGTTAGAGATTCCCACATATGATGGAAATTTAAATCCGGAAAAATACCTAGAGTGGGAAATGTGACTTGACCAAATCTTTGAGGCTCAAAGGTTTGATGATGAAAGAAGAATAGCATTTGCAACGGTTCATTTGACAAAGTATGCTTTATTGTGGTGGGATAATCACAAGAAAACCGTTATGCCTTGGCACCCCATTCATAGTTGGGAAGAGCTTAAGGCTAGGTTTAGGGTTAGGTGGGTTCCCCCTCACTATGTGAAGGAGTTACATAGGAAACTCCAAACTATCTCTCAAGGTAGTAAGAGTGTGGAAGAATATTATAGAGAGATGTGGATAGCTCTCACTAGAGCTAATATCCAAGAGCAAGAAGAGTCCACAATGGCAAGAATTTTAGATGGTTTGCATCCTAGAATTAGAGACATTGTTGAGTTACATGATCATGCATCCATGGAAGCATTATTGCATCAAAGCCAAAGAGCTAAATCTCAACACTTGAGACAAGGTAGAGACTCATATTACTCTTCTAAATATTCAAAATCTCATTCTAGCTCTTATGGAAAGTATTCTTCAAAATATGATTCTAGAAAAGATTACAAAAAAATGTTTTGTAAAAGATAAGAAAAGTGACTCCAAAAGAGATTGGAAAAAGATTACAAATGATGATGGCCACGGCCATAAAGGGTTTTCCTCACATAAACTCTCAACTTCAAGGTCTAAGGAAGTTGTTCATGGTAAGGAAGAACAGCATGAAAAATCAAGTGCAATCAAGTGCTTTAAGTGCTTGGGTAGAGGCCACATAGCCTCTCAATGCCCTTCAAAAAAGACCATGATTTGTGTGGATGGTGTTTATCATTCTACTTCTAGTTCTTCTAATGATACATCCTCTTATTACTCTTCTTCTTGTGAAGCTTCTAGTGGTGATGAAGAATTGTATCCAAATGAAGGAGATCTACTTGTTGAAAGAAGACTTTTGGGTAGTCATCCAAAGGATGATGATTCATCCCAAAGAGAAAATATATTCCACACAAGGTGTTTGGTAAGGAATGATACATGTTCTCTAATCATTGATAGTAGATCTTGTGTTAATGTAGCTAGCACTAGATTGGTTTCTATACTCAATTTGCTTACTACCCCCCACCCCAAGCCATATAAACTTCAATCGCTAAATGATAATGGTGAATTACTTGTGAATAAACAAGTTTTGGTGGAGTTGGAAATAGGTAAATATCATGATTGCATTGTGTGTGATGTTGTGCCCATGGAGGCAACCAATAAGTATGTTTTTGAGTTTAAGGGTTCATAGTATACTCTAATTCCCTTAAGTCCCAAAGAGGTTTGTCATGACCAACACCTCATGAAAAAGAAGAGAGAAAGGGAACAAATGGAGTTGAAGAAATCGAATAAGGGTTTCACTAACCCTTTTGGTAGTGATGAGGGGAAAAAGAGCTCAAAAAGCTCTTCCAAGTGCTCCAAGGCCAAGCATGGCCGAGAGCTTCCTCTAGAGAATAAGAACACTTCTCATTCCAATTTACTTGTCTCTAAGCATGAAACTAAACATATATTGTTAGCTAGACATTCCTCATATTTGATGCATCATGAATACCCTTGTTTAAATGCTAACATTGAGTAATTGCCTAGTAGTTTCATGACTTCTTTCAAAGGTTGTAAAGATGTGCACCCATGGGAAGAAAGGTAAATCATTGGTTATACAAGGTATAGGTGATAAATTTGGTTTGTTCTTAATTGATCCCTTACCTTCATTGGCAAGTATTCTAAGGTATACTTCTATCTTCTCTACTTTTCATACCTTGAATGATTTGTTGTTTGGTTCTAAATCTTTAGTTATTAATAGATTTTGGATTGGTAAGCTTGGACATTTGCTTGTATTTTACTACAATGATTGTTTGAGTTTTATGCAAATTGTTGATGGCTATGTTATTTTTGTGTCTTTGGTTTGGTGTGTGCAACATGAAATTAGCCTTTTAGAGAACCAAGATACTTGTGATCATTTGGAAAAACATGCTTCATCTTTGATTGAGAATGTGTGTACTACACATGCACTAGTTCCTACATGTTTAGTTCCCAATGAATCTCTTGTGGTTCAACCTTTTTGGGCTTGGGATATTGACCTTATTGATGCATGTGATGTGAGTGATGATCTTCCATATTTTGCTTGTGTGTTGAAGTTTTCAAATCATAATACACATGACTATCTTTTATTGCTTGATACACACTCATGCTCATTTCTTTTTCCCTATTGTGTTGAGTGGTGTCCTTTTTGGTTGGTGCAACGGCTTGGGAAGATAATTCTTGTGTTTGATCTGGGCGGTTTGCTTTTACTTGTGGACTTATTCTTGATTCTCTCTTTTAGGTCATATACCCTTTAAATTCGAGGACGAATTCTTTCTAAGGAGGGGAGGATGATGTGATCATGGAGTGCTTGATGAGTGAAGTTCCAAGAAGAGGAAATTAGAAGCTTTGCTAAGGACATGATGTTATCCAAGTTGGAAGCTTTCTAATTGTAATAAACGAATAATGTAGGGGCTGTTTTGTAAATATTATTAGGATAAATGACTTTTGCTATGTGGTCCTTGTAGTTTAGTTTCTCTACACTTAGACCACTAGTGCTAAGAAGTATAAATACATTTTGTAAAAACACTTAAAGACCCTTTTTTTTTAATTGAAATTAGATTGAATTGATTTTGGGAGAAGTTTCTCTCTAGTTCATAGCTTTTCAAGCTTCGAGAATTTGATTCTTATCAATGGAGTTTAGCTCCTTTGTGGCGAATCTCAATGGGATTTATCAATCAATCTAGGTTGATTGTGGCATTCCTTCATCAATTCTTCCATTTTCTTTCCTCTTTTCCACATTTTTCTATTTTTGAATAAATGGGTTTAAACCCATGTTCCTCATCAATTCTGTTTGCATATGAATTGGAAGAAATCCTACCAAATTGAAGCAAGATCAACACCCATAATCACATCAAGATTCCTTATTAAGAAACTTCCTAGAAACATTAAGTCTCATTTCTTATCGAGGTTTTCCATCCTTTTCTATTTTTGATTCATCTTTTGGATCTTTGAATTTCTTGAACTTGTAGAACAAGCAAAGTGCCCTTAGAAGGATTCCTTGGAGGACAAGCTTAGATTCCTTATTAAGAATCTTCCTAGAAACATTATGCTAGTTCTAAGGAATCTAAGCTTATCCTCGAAAGAATCCTTCTAAGGTCACTATGCTAGTTCTACATGTTTCATGAGATTCAAAGATCCAAAAGATGAATCAATTTGAGGAAAGGAGGGAAAACCTTGATGGGAAAGGAGACTTAATGTTTCTAGGAAGATTCTTAATAATGAACCGAAGCATATCCTCCAAGGAATCCTATCAAGGATACTTTGCTTGTTCTACAAGTTCAAGAGATTCAAAGGTCCAAAGATGAATTTATATGAGAAAAGGATGGGAAACCATGATGGGAAATGAGACTTAATGTTTCCAAGAAGATTCTTAATAAGGAATCTAAGCTTATCCTCGAAGGAAAGGAAAGTATGGAAAACCTCGATGGGAAATGAGACTTAATGTTTATAGGAGGATTCTTAATGAGGAATTGATGTAGTTGAGGGTTGGATCTAGCTTCAATTGGACTTGAATTCTTGATGTTCCAATGGAGTTTGTCACTTATTGTTGGGAATGCCATGACAATTTGATAAGAAAACTAACCATGATGGTTTTTCCAACAAGATCACTTTCATGCACCAACAAAAGAAGGTTGTACTCAAACCTTTGAGCCCAAAAGAAGTGTGTGAAGATCAAAAAAATGAGAGAGAAAATCTTGCAAGAAAAAAGAGAGCAAAAAGATGAGAGCCAAACACTTGAGTGTTCAAAAAGAGAGAAAAAAAGGAGTGAAACACTTGAGAGTGAAACACTTGTGGTGAGGGAGAGTTTCTTGGCTACAAAGAGTGAGGTCAAAAGGTTGTTTCTCTCAAAACAACCCCTATATCTTTTGGTTTGCAAAAACTATGTTTTGACCACTAACACTTTTAATAACCATGATTTGCCTCCTAGTGTTTTGTCTCTTTTGTAGGATTTTGAGGATGTATTTCCTAAAGATGTGCCAAGTGGTTTACCACCAAAAAGAGGAATTGAGCATCAAATTGATCTCATTCCGGGTGCATCTCTACCAAATAGGGCAGCATATAGAAGCAATCCCAAAGAGACCAAAGAAATCCAAAGACAAGTGGATGATCTTATGGGTAAGGGTTGGGTAGGAAATTCTATGAGTCCTTGTGCTGTCCCGGTTATTTTGGTTCCTAAAAATGATGGTTCTTGGAGGATGTGTTCCGATTGTAGAGCCTTGAACAATATCACCATCAAGTATAGGCACCCAATACCTAGACTTGATGATTTATTGGATGAATTGCATGGTGCTTGTTTCTTCTCAAAAATTGACTTAAAAAGTGGTTATAATCAAATTAGAATCAAAGAGGGTGATGAATGGAAAACCGCTTTTAAAACAAAATTTGGTTTGTATGAATGGTTTGTTATGCCTTTTGGCTTAACTAATGCACCAAGCACTTTCATAAGGCTTATGAACCATGTTCTTAGGGACTTTATTGGGAAATTTGTAGTTGTGTACTTTGATGACATTCTTATCTATAGCACTACACTTGATTTTCACCTTGAGCATTTAAAACTTGTTTTGAGTGTGCTTAGAAAAGAACAATTGTATGCAAATCTTGAAAAATGTGTTTTTTGTACCAACCATGTGATTTTCCTTGATTTTGTTGTGAGTTCCAAGGGAGTTCAAGTGGATAAAGCAAAGATTAAAGCCATTCAAGAATGGCCTACACCTAAAAATGTCACGGATGTGAGAAGTTTTCATGGCTTGGCTAGTTTTTACCGGCGTTTTGTTAAATATTTTAGCACTTTGGTCGCCTCCTTAAATGAAGTTTTAAAGAAAAATGTTGGTTTTAAGTGGGGAGAAAAACAAGAGGAGGCCTTTAATGTTTTAAAGGAAAAATTGACAAATGCTCCTATTTTAGCCTTGCCAAATTTTGCTAAGTCTTTTGAGTTGGAATGTGATGCTTCAAATGTGGGCATAGGTGTTGTCTTACTTCAAGAAAGCCACCCAATTGCTTATTTTAGTGAGAAATTAAGTGGCCCCACACTTAATTATTCTACATATGATAAGGAATTGTATGCCCTTGTGAGAGCCTTGAAAACTTGGCAACATTATCTCTTTCCTAAAGAGTTTGTGATCCATAGTGATCATGAGTCCCTAAAGTATCTAAAGGGACAAGGCAAGCTTAACAAAAGGCATGCCAAGTGGGTTCAATTTCTTGAACAATTTGCCTATGTCATTAAGCACAAAAGGGAAATAGCAATGTTGTGGCCGATGCCTTATCTAGAAGGCATACTTTGCTCTCTATGTTAGAGACAAAGATGATTGGTTTTGAATGTTTGAAAGAAATGTATGAAAATGATGAAACTTTTGGAGAAATCTTTCAAACTTGTGAAAAATTTCAAATAAGGGTTTTTACAAACATGAGGGCTATCTTTTTAAAGAAAACAAATTATATGTGCCCAAATGTTCTACAAAGTTGTTGCTTGTAAGTGAAGCCCATGAGGGTGGCTTGATGGGTCACTTTGGTGTTCAAAAGACTTTGGAAATTTTAAATGAACACTTTTATTGGCCTAACATGAAAAGGGATGTGCAAAATTTTTGTGAGCATTGTATTGTGTGCAAAAGGGCCAATTCAAAGGTAATGCCTCATGGACTTTATACTCATTTACCAATTCCGGAAAATCCTTGGATTGATTTATCTATGGACTTTGTTTTGGGGCTGCCTAGAACAAGTCAAGGTAAGGATTCCATTTTTGTTGTGGTTGATAGGTTTTCTAAAATGGCTCATTTCATTCCTTGTAGGAAAAGTAATGATGCAAAGCATGTGGCAGATCTTTTCTTCAAAGAGGTGGTGAGACTCCATGGAATGCCTAGGAGTATTGTAAGTGATAGGGACTCTAAGTTCCTAAGTCACTTTTGGAGGATCCTATGGGGAAAGTTGGGTACTAAGTTGCTATTTTCCACTACTTGTCATCCACAAACGAATGGGCAAACGGAGGTTGTGAATAGGACCTTGGGAACTTTGCTAAGGACAGTCTTAAAGAAGAATCTTAAAAATTGGGAAGTGTCCTTACCCCATATTGAATTTTCTTATAATAGAGCTTTACATAGTACCACTAATTGCTCTCCTTTTGAGGTAGTTTATGGATTTAACCCACTAACTCCTCTTGATGTGTTGCCTTTGCCTCATCTTGTAGATTTGAAGCACAAGGATGGACAATCTAAGGCGGACTATGTCAAAAAGCTTCATGAGAAGGTCAAAGAGCAAATTGCAAAAAGGAATGAAAGCTATGCCAAACAAGCCAACAAAGGGCGCAAAAGAGTGGTTTTCTAACCCGGAGATTGGGTGTGGGTTCATATGAGGAAGGAAAGATTTCCGGAGCAAAGAAAGTCTAAGCTTCAACCTAGGGGAGATGGACCATTTCAAGTGTTGGAAAAAATCAATGACAATGCCTACAATGTTAGTGCAACTTTCAATGTTAGTGACTTAACTCTCTTTGATGTAGGTGAAAAGTCCAATTTGAGGACAAATTCTTTTCAAGAGGGAGAAACTGATGAGGACACCAACAAGATTAAGGGCAAAACTAAGGGCAAGGATCCTTTGGAAGGGCTTGGAGGACCTATGACTATGGCAAGGACTAAAAAGGCACAAGAAGCTCTTCAACAAGTGTTAACCATGCTTCATGAATTTCAGCCCAAGTTACAAGTGAAGAAGCCTAAAATGGTCAATTGCATCAAAGCCCAAGGTGAAGAAGGAGGCGCACAAACTGCTACCATTTAGGGGTTTATTTAGCATTTCTATGTTTGTAATAAAGGTCCAAACTTGTGTTAAGTGGCTGCCAATTCATCTTGGATTTGTATCACCCATGGGCTCATTAGTAATTAGGTTTAAACTAGGTCAAATAAGCTAGAAGAGGAAGAGTTGTGGCTGCCTTGTAGCCTCAAAATTTCGTGCCTCTTAGCCTCATTTTACACATGTTTTGTTTGTTTGTAATGAGTATTCAAAGTCACCTTGAATGTCCATCAATGGTGACCTTTCTTCTTTCTTCAAGTTGTAACCTTAGAAGCAAGTTTCTCCTATATAAGAGCTTGCTTTCTCCATGAATATATCAAGTTATCTTGAGAAAAAATTCAGATTTTATAATTTATTTTGAGTGTGATTCTCATCCAAGAGAGTGATTCTCTTGTTAGCTCTTGAGTGATTCAAGACTAGGTTACTTGTGTTCATCGTTCTTCCTTAAGCTTCATAATCTTTATCTTCTTCCTTGCCTACCTTCAACTAAGTTTTCAGCCACTAAACCACCATTTTTGGTCAGTCCCAAGCTCCAAAAATCAGCGACAACTCACCATTTATTACCCTTAAACACAATCTCCCTTTTTCCAACCTTTTCCTCATATTTATTCATCTTTTGGATCTTTGAATCACTTTAACCTTTAGAACAAGCAAAGTGTCCTTAAAAGGATTTGTTGGAGGATATGCTTAGATTCCTTATTTAGAATCTTCCTAGAAACTTTAAGTATCCTTTCCCAAGGAAGTTTTACATACTTTTCCTCATATTTATTCATTTTTTGGATCTTTGAATCTCTTGAACTTTTAGAACAAGCAAAGTGTCCTTACAAGGATTCCTTGGAGGATACTCTTACATTCCTTATAAAGAATATTACTAGAAACTTTAAGTCTCATTTCCCATGGAGGTTTTCCATCCTATTCCTCACATTGATTCATCTTTTGGATCTTTGAATCCCTAGAACTTGTAGAACAAGCAAAGTGTCCTTTCAAGGATTCCTTGAAGGATACGTTTAAATTCCTTATAAAGAATATTCCTAGAAACTTTAAGTCTCCTTTCCCATGGAAGTTTTCCATCCTTTTTCTTATTTTGATTCATCTTTCGGATCTTTGAATCCCTTGAACTTTGAATCTGTTGAATTCGTAGAACAAGAAAAGTGACCTTACATGGATTCCTTGGAGGATACACTTAGATTCCTTACAAAAGAATCTTCCTAGAAACTTTATGTCTCCTTTTCCATGGAAGTTTTCTATCCTTTTCCTCATATTGATTTATCTTTTGGATCTCTCAATCTCTTGAAGTTGTAGAACAAGAAAAGTGTCCTTACAAGGATTCCTTGGAGGATACGCCTAGATTCATTATAAAGAATATTCCTAGTAACTCCTTTCCCATGGAGGTTTTTCATCCTTTTCCTTACATTGATTCATCTTTTGGATCGTTTAATCTGTTGAACTTGTAGAACAAGAAAAGTTTTCTTACAAGGATTCCTTGGAGAATACGCTTAGATTCTTTATAAAGAATATTCCTAGAAACTGTAAGTCTCCTTTCCCATGGAGGTTTTCAATCCTTTTCCTCATATTGATTCATCTTTTGAATCTTTGAATCTCTTGAACTTGTAGAACAAGAAAAGTATCCTTACAAGGATTTGTTGGAGGATATGCTTAGATTCCTTATTGAGAATCTTTCTAGAAACTTTAAGTATCCTTTCCCAAGGAACATTTCCATCCTTTTCCTCATATTTATTCATCTTTTGGATCTCTGAATCTCTTGAACTTTTAGAACAAGCAAAGTGTCCTTACTAGGATTCCTTGGAGCATACACTTAGATTCCTTATAAAGAATCTTGCTAGAAACTTTAAGTCTCCTTTCCCATGGAAGTTTTCCATCCTTTTCCTCATATTGATTCATCTTTTGGATCTTTGAATCCCTTGAATTTGTAGAACAAGAAAAGTGTCTTTACAAGGATTCGTTGGAGGATACGCCTAGATTCTTTATAAAGAATATTCTTAGAAATTGTAAGTCTCCTTTCCCATAGAGGTTTTCCATCCTTTTCCTCATATTGATTCATCTTTTGGATCTTTGAATCTCTTGAACTTGTAGAACAAACAAAGTGTCCTTACAAGGATTTGTTGAAGGATATGCTTAGATTCCTTATTTTGAATCTTCTTAGAAACTTTAAGTATCCTTTCCCAAGGAAGTTTTCCATTTTCCATACTTTTCCTCATATTGATTCATCTTTTGGATCTTTAAATCCCTTGAACTTGTAGAACAAGCAAAGTGTCCATAAAAGGATTCTTTTGAGGATATGCTTCGATTCCTTATAAAGATTCTTCCTAGAAACTTTGAGTCTCCTTTCCCATGGAATTTTTCCATCCTTTTCCTCATATTGATTCATCTTTTGGATCTTTGAATCTCTTGAATTTGTAGAACAACAAAAGTGTCCATACAAGGATTCCTTGGAGGATACGCTTAGATTCCTTATAAAGAATATTACTAGAAACTTTAACTTTCCTTTCCCATGGAGGTTTTCCATCCTTTTCCTCATATTGATTAATCTTTTGGATCTTCGAATTCCTTGAACTAGTAGGACAAGCAAAGTGTCCTTGAAAGGGTTCCTTTGAGGATATGCTTAGATTCCTTATAAACAATCTTCCTAGAAACTTTAAGTCTCCTTTCCCATTGAAGTTTTCCATCCTTTTCCTCATATTGATTAATCTTTTGGATCTTCGAATCCCTTGAACTAGTAGGACAAGCAAAGTGTCCTTGAAGGGTTCGTTTGAGGATATGCTTAGATTTCTTATAAAAAATCTTCCTAGAAACTTTAAGTCTCCTTTCCCATGGAAGTTTTCCATCTTTTTCCTCATATTGATTCATCTTTTAGATATTTGAATCTCTTGAACTTGTAGAACAAGCAATGTGTCCATACAAGGATTCCTTGGAGGATATGCTTAGATTCCTTATAAAGAATCTTCCTAGAAACTTTAAGTCTTCTTTCCCATGGATGTTTTCCATCCTTTTCCTCATATTGATTCATCTTTTGGATCTTTGAATCCCTTGAACTTGTAGAACAAGCAAAGTATCCTTAAAAGGATTCCTTTGAGGATATGCTTAGATTCCTTATAAAGATTCTTCCAAGAAACTTTAAGTCTCCTATCCCATGGAATATTTCCATCCTTTTCCTCATATTGATTCATCTTTTGTATCTTTGAATCTCTTGAATTTTTGAACAAGAAAAGTGTCCATACAAGGATTCCTTGGAGGATACGCTTAAATTACTTATAAAGAATATTAATAGAAACTTTAAGTTTCGTTTCCCATGGAGGTTTTCCATCCTTTTCCTCATATTGATTCATCTATTGGATCTTTGAATCCCTTGAACTTGTAGAACAAGCAAAGTGTCCTTTCAACGATTCCTTGAAGGATACGTTTAGATTCCTTATAAAGAATCTTCCTAGAAACTTTAAGTCTCCTTTCCCATGGAGGTTTTCCATCCTTTTCCTAATATTGATTCATCTTTTGAATCTCTGAATCTCATGAACATGTAGAACAAGAAAAGTGTCCATACAAGGATTCCTTGGAGGATACGCTTTGATTCGTTATAAAGAATACTTCTAAAAACTATGAGTCTCCTCATATTGGGAAGGAAACATTAAGTCTCATTTTCCATCGAGGTTTTCCATTGTATCTTCATATTGATTCATCTTTTGAATCTTTGAATCTCTTGAACTTGTAGAACAAACAAAGTGTCCTTAGAAGCATTCCTTAGAGGATAAGCGTAGATTTTTTATTAAGAATCTTCCAAGAAACATTACCTCTCATTTCCCATCGAGGTTTTCCATCCTTTCCTCATATTGATTCATCTTTAAATCTCTTGAACTTGTAGAACAGGCAAAGTGTCCTTAGAATGATTCTTTTAAGGATAAGCTTAGATTCCTTATTAAGAATCTTCCTAGAAACATTAAGTCTCATTTCCCATCGAGGTTTTCCATCATTTCCTGATTATGATTCATCTTGTGGATCCTTGAATTTCTTGAACTTGGAGAACAAGAAATGTGTCGTAACAAGGATTCCTTGGAGAATAAGCTTAGATTCCTTACTAAGAATCTTCCTAGATTCTTTAAGTCTCTGTTCCTATTGAGGTTTTCCATCGTTTCCTCATATTGATTCATCTTTGGTTCTTTGAATCTCTTGAACTTGTAGAACAAGCAAAGTGTCCTTACAAATATTCCTTGGAGGTTAAGTTTAGATTCCTTAATAAGCATCTTCCTAGAAACATTAAGTCTCATTTTCCATCGAGGTTTTTCATCGTTTCCTCATATTGATTCATCTTTTGGATCTTTGAATCTCTTGAACTTGTAGAACAAGCAAAGTGTCCTTAGAAGGATCCCTTGGAGGATAAGCGTAGATTTTTTATTAAGAATCTTCCAAGAAACATTACCTCTCATTTCCCATCGAGGTTTTCCATCCTTTCCTCATCTTGATTCATCTTTTAGATCTTTGAATCTCTTGAACTTGTTGAACAGGCAGAGTGTCCTTAGAAGGATTCCATCGAGGATAAGGTTAGATTCCTTATTAAGAATCTTCCTAGAAATATTAAGTCTCATTTCCCGTCAAGGTTTTCCATCATTTCCTCATATTGATTCATCTTGTGGATCCGTGAATTTCTTGAACTTGTAGAACAAGAAAATGTGCCCTAACAAGGATTCCTTGGACGATAAGCTTAGATTTGATGTGTTCATGGATTGCTTGGTGAGTGAAGTTCCAAGAAGAGGAAATTAGAGGCTTTGGTAAGGACATAATGTTATCCAATTTGGAAGCTTTCTAATTGTAATAAATGAATAATGTAGGGGCTGTTTTGTGAATATTATTAGGATAAAGGACTTTTCCTATGTGGTCCTTGTAGTTTAGTTTCTCTACACTTAGACCACTAGTGCAAGGAAGTATAAATATATTTTGTAAAAACACTTAAAGACCTTTTTTTTAATTAAAATTAGATTGAATTGTTTTTTGGGAGAAGTTTCTTTCTAGTTCATAGCTCTTCAAGATTTTAGAATTTGATTCTTACCAATTGAGTTTAGCTCCTTTGTAGCGAATCTTAATGGGATTTATCAATCAATCTAGGTTGATTGTTGCATTCCTTCATCAATTCTTCCATTTTCTTTCCTCTTTTCCACATTTTTCTATTTTTGACTAAATGGGTTTAAACCCATTTTCCTCATCAATTCTGTTTGCGTATGAATGGAATAAATCCTACTAAATTGAAGCAAGATCAACACCCATAATCACATCATTTGGTATCAGCTAGCCTTGGTGCTTCAAATTGGTGAGTTTCTCTTCAACTGAAATTGCAAATTTCTGTTATGTTCTTGGCGCCAAAATGGCCAAAATTCTGAATTTCTTGATCCACTGCTGACTTTGATTAATTGTTGCAATCTAATTGGTCAAATATTATATCCTCCAAGGCATCCTTGTAAGGACACTTTGCTTGTTCTACAAGTTCAAGGGATTCAAAGATCCGAAAGATGTATCAATATGAGCAAAAGGATGGAAAACTTCCATCGGAAAGGAGAGTTAAAATTTCTATGAAGATTCTTTATAAGGAATCTAAGCGTATCCTCCAAGGAATCCTTGTAAGGACACTTTGCTTGTTCTACAAGTTCAAGGGATTCAAAGATCCGGAAAATGAATCAATATGAGCAAAAGGATGGAAAACTTCCATGGGAAAGGAGACTTAAAATTTCTATGAAGATTCTTTATAAGGAATCTAAGCATATCCTCCAAGGAATCCTTGTAAGGACACTTTGCTTGTTCTACAAGTTCAAGGGATTCAAAGATCCGAAAGATGAATCAATATGAGCAAAAGGATGGAAAACTTCCATGGGAAAGGAGACTTAAAATTTCTATGAAGATTCTTTATAACGAATCTAAGCGTATCCTCCAAGGAATCCTTGTAAGGACACTTTGCTTGTTCTACAAGTTCAAGGGATTCCAAGATCCGAAAGATGAATCAATATGATGAAAAGGATGGAAAACCTCAATGGGAAAGGAGACTTACAGTTTTTAGGAATATTCTTTATAAGGAATCTAAGTGTATCCTCCAAGGAATCCTTGTAACGACACTTTTCTTGTTCTACAAGTGCAAGGGGTTCAAAGATCCGAAAGATGAATCAATATGAGGAAAAAGATGGAAGACTTCCATGGGAAAGGAGACTTAAAATTTCTATGAAGATTCTTTATAAGGAATCTAAGCGTATCTTCCAAGGAATCCTTGTAAGGACAATTTGCTTGTTCTACAAGTTCAAGGGATTCCAAGATCCAAAAGATGATTCAATATGAGGAAAAGGATGGAAAACCTTAATGGGAAAGGAGACTTGCAGTTTCTAGGAATAATCTTTATAAGGAATCTAAGCGTATCCTCCAAGGAATCCTTGTAAGGACACTTTGCTTTTTCTACAAGTTTAAGGGATTCAAAGATCCGAAAGATGAATCAATATGAGCAAAAGGATGGAAAACTTCCATGGGAAAGGTGATGTGATCATGAAAAGCTAGTAGTCCTTGTTCAAGACATGTTGAGTTCAAAGATGGAGCTTTCCGAAGAAGAGCCTTACAAATGCTTTCACTTGTAATAAATGCATAGATTTAGGGGCTGTTTTAGTTTTTTCATATGTTTTGGGCTATTTTGTAATTTGTGATATATTCATGGACTCTCAATTGTAGTCCTTAGAGTTTATCCCCTTGGGATGTGTGTGAGGTAGGATCTAGCTTCAATTGGTCATGAATCCTTGATGGAATTGGAAGAGGAACCCGCGGGCATGAAGACTGCGTTTAAACCCATTTTGGAAAATGTTAAAATCAAAAATGGAAAAGAAGAGAAAATGAAAGAAGAGATGAGGAGTGCCACAATCTCCCTAAGAAGATTGATAAACTCAATTGTGATTTGCCACAATGGGAGTTATCTCCATTGATAAGAACCTAAACTTCAAAGCTCTTAGGCTATGAACACAAGAGAGAACTCTCTCAATTTGGTTTCAATCCAAAATTCTATTATCAAAAACTATCAAATGTGTTTGTACAAAATGCTTATATAGTTCCTAAAATTCTAGGGCCTAATAGTAAGGAAGCTAAACTCTAAGGACCACAAATGGAAGTCCATGAATATGTCACAATTACAAATCAGCCTCAAACAATAAAAATCAATCAAAACAGCCCCTAATTCACCTATTTATTACAATCTCAAAAGAGTGAAAATATTTGGTAACATTGTTTTTGTGAAGCTCTAATTTGGAAGTCAATAAATCATGAACAAGAGCTTCCATCTTCTTCTTCTTTGACCTTGTTAAAGGTCCTTCACCTAAAGTCCTCTTAGGATCCTCCTAAATGTCTTCAACTTCTACAAGTCTTTGAGCATCCATATCTACATCATCCTCCCCTCCATAAAGAGGATTCGACCTCGAATCCACATCCAAGGTACCTACATCAAAAGGAGGTGAGATCACAAACATTGAAAGTTGAAGAAACATGATGCTCACCTTGAAGGTCAATCCTATATGCATTATTGTTGATCTTTTCCACCACTTGGAATGGACCTCCACCTCTAGGGTGTAGCTTGGACTTTCTCTCATTAGGAAACCTCTCTTTCCTAAAGTGCACCCAAACCCAATCACCGGGTGCAAAAACCATGGGCTTTTTCTTCTTATTTGCCATCCTTGCATAATGCTCCATCTTTTTCCCCAATTGGTTCTTCACCTTGGCATGGAGCTTCTTAACAAAGGAAGCTTTGGCTTCACCATCCCTATGAAACAAAGAATCATCAAGAGGTAAAGGCAACAAGTCCAAAGGGATTAGAGGATTAAAACCATACACAAGTTCAAATGGAGAATGCTTTGTAGTAGCGTTGGTCACCCTACTGTAAGCAAACTCAATATAAGAGATACAATCCTCCCAAGATCTCAAATTCTTAGATACAAAGGTCCTTAAGACAGTACCAAATGTCCTATTAATCACCTCCGTTTGTCCATCCGTTTGGGGATGACAAGTAGAAGAGAAAGAGAGCTTGGTACCCAATTTAGCCCAAAGTGTCTTCCAAAAATGTGAAAGGAACTTGGTGTCCCTATCACTCACAATGCTCATAGGAATTCCATGCAACCTAACAACATGATCAAAGAACAAGTTAGCAATAAGAGTTGCATCATCACATTTTGCACAAGGTATAAAGTGAGCCATCTTTGAAAACCTATCCACTACCACAAAAATGCTATCCTTACCCTTCTTGGACCTAGGCAAACCAAGCACAAAATCCATAGAGATATGAGTCCAAGGAGAAGAAGGAATAGGTAAAGGCATATACAAACCATGTGACATAAGTCTAGACTTAGCTTGTTTACACACAATGCACCTTTTACAAAGCCTTTCAACATCTTTTCTCATGTGTGGCCAATAGAACTTAGCATGCAAAATATCCAAAGTCTTCACCACACCAAAGTGACCCATTAGGCCACCCTCATGAGCCTCTACAACAAGCAAGTTCCTCAAGGAACTATGAGGCACACAAAGCAAGTTACCCTTGAAGAGGAAACCATTCAAAAGATGAAAATCACCACTAGCCTTACAAATGTTCCTCTCGGCCATCTCCATTAATTCACCAAAAATGGTACCAAAATCACCATCACAAGCATACAAGTCCTTTAAAGAATCAAAACCCATAAAATGAGAACTAAGGGAGGTTAAGAGATTATACCTTCTTGATAAGTCATCGGCCACCTTATTTGCCTTCCCTTGCTTGTGTTTAATCACATATGAAAATTACTCCAAGAATTCTACCCACTTGGCATGTCTTTTGTTCAATTTTCCTTGCCCTTTAAGGTACTTTAATGATTCATGATCACTATGTATAACAAATTCTCTAGGGAGCAAATAATGAATCCAAGTTTGAAAAGCCCTAATCAATGCATACAATTCTTTATCATATGTAGGGTAATTCAAACATGCACCACTCAATTTTTCACTAAAATATGCAATGGGATGCCCTTCTTGAAGAAGGACAGCCCTTATCCCTATGTTAGAAGCGTCACACTCCAACTCAAAAGACTTTTGAAAGTTGGGCAAAGCTAGGATTGGGGCATTAGTCAACCTTTCTTTCAAGGTGACAAAAGCATCTTCTTGCTTAGGGCCCCAATGGAATGTGACACCCTTCTTGACTAGTTCATTCAAAGGAGATGCAATAGAGCTAAAATCCTTAACAAACCTCCTATAGAAACTAGCCAAACCATGAAAACTCCTTAGCTCTTTAACACATGTAGGCCGTGGCCATTCCATGATGGCTTTGACCTTTGTGTCATCCACATGGACACCTTGCTCACTAATCACAAAGCCAAGAAAAACAACTCTATGCATACAAAAAGAGCATTTATCAAGATTAGCATATAATTTGGCACATCTCAAGGTAAGTAACACTTGTTTCACATGCTCTAAATGTTCATCAAAAGTCCTAGAGTAGATAAGAATATCATCAAAGTACACTACTACAAACTTACCCATAAAGTTCCTTAGGACATGATGCATAAGTCTCATAAAAGTGTTAGGAGCATTTGAAAGTCCAAAAGGCATAACAAGCCATTCATACAAACCAAATTTAGTCTTAAAAGCGGTTTTCCACTCATCACCTTCTTTCATTCTTATTTGGTGATAACCACTTCTCAAATCAATTGTAGAAAACAAAGTTGCACCACAAAGTTCATCCAAAAGATCATCTAACCTAGGAATAGGATGTCTATACCTAATTGTAATTGCATTAATGGGTCTACAATCACAACACATTCTCCATGTACCATCCTTCTTAGGTACAAGAATGACCGGAACCGCACATGGACTCAAGCTTTCCCTAATCCAACCCTTGCTCATTAGGTCATCCACTTGCTTTTGAATCTCTTCACTTTCTTGTGGATTTGCTCTATAAGCCGGCCTATTTGGAATGGAGGAGCCCGGTACAAAGTCAATTTGGTGCTCTATGCCTCGGATTGGGGGCAATCCCTTTGGCATGTCCTTGGGAAACACGTCTTGAAACCTATCCAACAATTTAGAAAAAACACTAGGCACAACATGTTTAGCATCATTAGCATCAATATGCAAACAAATAGAAGTAGGCACCAACATGTACATAGGTTTTTTAGCAAGATATAGGCAATTCAATTCATGTTTAGAAACAAGCAAATTGGAAGAGGAAGGACCCTCTTTTCCCTCAAGTTGCTCTCGGCCATTATGCCTTTTTGAGCTCTTTGAAGAGCTTTTGGAGCTCTTCTTTCCTTCATCACCACCAAAAGGGTTAGTGAAGCCCTTATTGGACTTCTTAGACTCTATTTGTTCCCTTTCCCTCTTCTTTTTCATGAGGTGTTGGTCATGTCCAACCTCTTTGGGACTTAAGGGAATTAGGGTATATTTTGAACCCTTGAATTCAAACACATACTTATTTGTATGCCCATCATGTATAGCACTTCTATCATATTGCCAAGGTCTTCCCAACAAGATATGGGTAGCCTCCATGGGCACTACATCACAAACAATAGAGTCATGGTATTTACCTATTTCCAAGTCCACCAACACTTGTTTATCTACAAGCAATTCACCATTATCATTTAACCATTGAAGCATATATGGTTTGGCGTGGGGGGTAGTAGGCAAATTAAGTTTAGAAACCAATCTAGTGCTAGCTACATTCACACAAGATCCACTATCAATTATCAAAGAACAAGTAGCATTTCTTACCAAACATCTTGTATGGAAGATGTTTTCTCTTTGTGAGGAATCATCATCTTTTGGATGACTTCCCAAGAGTCTTCTCACCACCAATAGGTCTCCTTAATTTGGATACAACTCTTCATCACTAGGGGAAGCTTCACAAGAAGAAGAGTTAGAAGATGAAGTATCATTAGAAGAACTAGAAGTAGAGTGGTACACACCATCCACACAAACCATAGTCTTTTTGGAAGGGCATTGAGAGGCTATGTGACCTCTACCCAAGCATTTGAAACACTTGATGGCACTAGATTTCTCATGTTTTTCTTCCTTACCATGCATAAGTTCCTTAGGCTTAGAAGTTGAGGCCTTGTGGGAAGAAGAACATCTTTGGCCGTGGCCATCTTCTTGCCTTTGGTGACTCTTTTTTCAATCTTTTTTGAGTCACTTTTGTCATATTTTTCATATCCTTTTTTGTAATCTCTTCTAGAATCATACTTTGAAGCATACTTACCATAAGAACTAGAATGAGATTTAGAATATTTAGAAGAGTAATATGAGTCTTTACCTTGTCTCAAGAGTTGTGATTCAACTCTTTGGCTTTGATGTAATAATGCTTCCATGGATGCATGATCATGTAACTCAACAATGTCTCTAATCCTAGGATGCAAACCATCTAAAAACCTAGCCATAGTAGACTCTTCTTGCTCTTGGATGTTAGCTCTAGTGAGAGCTATCCACATCTCTCTATTATACTCTTCAACACTCTTACTACCTTGAGAGATAGTTTGAAGTTTCCTATGCAACTCTTTGACATAATGAGGGGGAACCCACCTAACTCTAAACCTAGCATTAAGCTCTTCCCAACTATTAATGGGATGCCAAGGCACAATGGTTATTATCCCACTACAACAAAGCATAGTTTGTCAAATGAACCGTTGCTAAGGCAATTCTTCTCTCATCATCAAACCTTTGAGCCTCAAAGATTTGGTCAAGTCTCATTTCCCACTCTAAGTATTTTTCCGGATTTACATTTCCATCAAATGTGGGAATCTCTAACTTCACACCAAGATACCTATTCTCAAGTCTATGATCACCAAAACGAGGTATCTCATCAAGCATGTTTCCATGGCCATTTCTATGGTTTGGCCGAAGCATATGTTTGCCCAATTCCACCATGAAAATCATCATGCACATGTCTATGAGTTCTAGTCCTATGATGCCTAGATAACTCATGCAATTCCTCTTCACCATCACTAGAAACCTCATGCATAGTATGAGGGATATTATGAGTTCAGATGTACTTGCTCTATGTTGCCTAGAAGCATTTTTATCAATCCTAGCATCATGATCATCATATGCATTGAGAAATGGAGAGGGAATACCTTCACTTACTCTAGGAGAAGGATGCATTTTCTCCTTGCCATGCTTGCTGTTTCTATGAGTTTCTTTGGACTCTTTGATGTTGTCCAATTCATCATACACACCTTCAATCTCTTTTGATACAATCTTCTTCATATGTGAAGTTAATTGCTCCAAGAAAAGCTTGTTAGCACCAAAGTCACTTGAATCATCCATTTTACAAGTTGTAAAAGATCCTATACAAATGACTAAAAGGCAAAAAATCTATGCAAGTCAAATGGCTCAAACTAAACCAAAAATAAGAAAATTATACAACAAATCAAAAGAGAAAAGAAAATCCTAACTAAGGACCTCACAAGCACACAATTCTCACAATTATTTATCACTCAAATTCAACTCGTGTATGCACTCTTTTTTAGGCTTTTTCAATAATAAAATCTCTCTTGCCTTTTACCACTCTTTCTCTCCAAAGTACATAGCAATTTAAGCCTCAAAGTAAAGAACTTAGTCTAATGAGATAGCTTGATGGTTCCCAAGTGGCAAAATTCAACAAAGTTTAGCAAAATTCTAAGCAAGATGTGACCAAAAGAGTACAAAGAAGTGAAATACTCTAAGACAAAACCAAGAGGTCAACAAATGACAAACAGAATGGAGACACACTAGGAAAACCCACAATTTCAAGAAAATCAAAGGAAGCTAGAATGTCCAATAATTCAAATCAAGCATAAACAACTCAATCAACAAGCAAACACACAATGTAAGTGTCCAAGAGTCAAAGAAAATCAACCAAAGCCTCTAATTCCTCACTTTTCTATTTTTTTTGTACCAAAAACTGCCCAGAATTTTTTTTTGTATATAGCCCAGTTTTTTTTTTTGTACAGCAGCAAAAATTTTTTTTTGATTACAGCAGTTCTTTCTTTCTTCTCTTTTTTGTTTTGATAACTTGGCTTTGAAATTTATTTGTACAAGCTCAAATGCAACAAAATAGGGACACTAGAAATTGCTGACAAGTGCTACAAATGGACAATCTAATAAGAGATTATGTAGGCACACAACAACAACTAATGTGACATGTAATTTTCCATGGTCTAATGAAAAATTTTGAAATAGAACAAAGATAGACACTAGCTATACCTAGGAGTGACAAAAGATGTTTTTACACACAAGGAATGCACAATTTTCTGTTTTGAGTAATTTTACAAACACCTTCTAGCAAGCAGAATTTCAGCCACAATGCATCAAATAGCACCAAATTCTAGTTCAAAACTGAGTCATTGTATTAGTGTTAATTTCCAGAACTTGCAGCAATCAGGTAGGAAAATTAACAGAAACAGAACAGACAAGCAGATTTCTGCACTTGTTAACATACGCAGGACATAAAGTATCAGTTGATGGATACTGATTTGGATCAAAACCAAACATAAACTGCAGGATTTATCATACTAACACATGTACAAAACCAGAATTATGGAGTTTATGCAGACCGCAGTACTAGTAGAACATCACGCAGAGACAGTTATGCAGAAACAGCAAGTACCTGGTTATGCAGAAACAGAGACAAAAATTCTGCAGAATTATGCAGATAGGAACTTGCGCCCAGAATTTCACGAATTATTTGAGACAAATTGATGAATTCAACTATGATCACGTTGATACACAGAGAATGATCAAAAACTATCAAATGTGTTTGTACAAAATGCTTATATAGTTCCTAAAATTCAAGGGCCTAATAATAAGGAAGCTAAACTCTAGGGACCACAAATGGAAGTCCATGAATATGTCACAATTACAAATCAGCCCCAAACAATAAAAATCAATCAAAACAGCCCCTAATTCACCTATTTATTACAATCTCAAAAGAGTGAAAATATTTGGTAACATTGTCTTTGTGAAGCTGTAATTTGGAAGTCAATAAATCATGAACAAGAGCTTCCATCTTCTTCTTCTTTGACCTCCTTCACCTAAAGTTCTCTTAGGATCCTCCTCAATGTCTTCAACTTCTACAAGTCTTTGAACATCCATATCTACATCACCTTGTTATTAGGCCGTTGAATTTTAGGAACTATATAAGCATTTTGTACAAACACTTGAGATAGTTTTTGAAAATAGAATTTTGGATTGAAACCAAATTGAGAGAGTTCTCTCTTGTGTTCATAGCCTAAGAGCTTTGATGTTTAGGTTCTTATCAATAGAGATAACTCCCATTGTGGCAAATCACAATTGAGTTTATCAATCTTCTTAGGGAGATTGTGGCACTCTTCATCTCTTCCTCCAATTTCTCTTCTCCTCCATTTTCGGTTTTAAACATTTTCAAAATGGGTTTAAACCCATTTTGTTGACCGGCGGATTCCACACTCAAATCCTCCAAGAATTTGTTGCCAATTGAAGCTAGATCCTACTTCACATACATCATTTGGTATCAGCTTGCTCTGGTGCTTCAATTTGGTAAGTTTTCTGGTCCAATTTTCGAATTCCATTTCAGCTGTTCTTGGCGCCAAAAATAACCGCAAAAACTATCAAATTCTGCTATTGATCTGAATTCTGCTCTTGATGGTTTCATGAAATTTGTTCGGTCCAACCTATTGTAAATTGTATCCGCATCATAACCTAGCATTTTGAGAATTAAATGAACAATTTCCATGCTGTTTGGCTCCGAAATTCATCGCGATACAAGTTCCATGAAACTAAACATATCTTGTTAGCTAGATATTCCTCCTATTTGATGCATCATGTCTATCCTTGTTCAAATGCTAACATTGAGTTTTTGCCTAGTAGACTCATAGTTTCTAGGAATATTCTTTATAACGAATCATCGCGTATCCTTGTAAGGACACTTTACTTGTTCTACAAGTTCAAGAGATTCAAAGATCCAAAAGATGAATCAATATGAGGAAAACGATGGAAAACTTCCCTGGGAAAAGAGACTTAAAGTTTTAAGGAAGATTCTTTATAAGGAATCTATGCGTATCCTCCAAGGAATCCATGTAAGAACACTTTGCTTGTTCAACAAGTTCAAGGGATTCAAAGATCCAAAAGATGAATCAATATGAGAAAAAGGATGGAAAACATCAATGAGAAAAGAGAGTTAAAGTTTCTAGGAAGATTCTTGATAAGGAATCTAAAGGCATCCTACAAGGAATCCTTGTAAGGACACTTTGCTTGTTCTACAAGTCCAAGGGATTCAAAGATCCAAAAGATGAATCAATATGAGGAAAATGATGGAAAACTTGCATGGGAATGGACACTTAAAGTTTCTAGGAAGATTCTTTATAAGGAATCTAAGCGTATCCCCCAAGGAATCCTTGTAAGGACACTTTGCTTGTTCTACAAGTTCAAGGGATTCGAACATCTAAAAGATGATGAGAAAAATGATGGAAAACCTCCATGGGAAAGGAGACTTAAAGTTTCTAGGAAGATTATTCATAAGGAATCTAAGCGTATCCTCCAAGGAATCCTTGTAAGGACACTTTGCTTATTCTACAACTTCAAGGGATTCGAAGATCCAAAAGATGAATCAATATGAAGAAAATGATGTAAAACCTCCATGGGAAAGGAGATTTAAATTTTCTAGGAAGATTCTTTCTTAGGAGAATAAGATTATAATCTAAGGAATCCTTGTTAGGAAACTTTGCTTGTTCTACCAGTTCAAGAGATTCAAATATCGATAAGATGAATCAATATGAGGTAAAGGATGGAAAACATGCATCGGAAAGGAGACTTAAAGTTTCTATGAAGATTCTTTCTTAGGAATCTAAGCTTATAATCCAAGGAATCCTTGTAAGGACACTTTGCTTGTTCTACAAGTTCATGAGATTCAAAGATCCAAAAGATGAATTGATATGAGGAAAATGATGGAGAACTTCAATGCGAAAGGAAACTTAAAGTTTCTTGGAAGATTCTTTATAAGGAATCTAAGTGTATCCTCCAAGGAATCCTTGTAAGAACACTTTGCTTGTTCTACAAGTTCGAGGGATTCAAAGATCTGAAAGATAAATCAATATGAGGAAAAGGATGGAAAACTTCCATGGGAAAGGAGTCTTAAAGTTTCTAGGAAGATTATTTATAAGGAATCTAAGCGTATCCTCCAAGGAATCCTTGAAAGGAAACTTTGCTTGTTCTACCAGTTCAAGTGATTCAAATATCGATAAGATGAATCAATATGAGGAAAAGGATGGAAAACTTGCATCGGAAAGGAGACTTAAAGTCTCTAGGAAGATTCTTTCTTAAGAATCTAAGCTTATAATCCAAGGAATCCTTGTAAGGACACTTTGCTTGTTCTACAACTTCAAGAGATTCAAATATCCAAAAGATGAATTGATATGAGGAAAATGATTGAAACTTTCAGTGCGAAATGAAACTTAAAGTTTCTTGGAAGATTCTTTATAAGGAATCTAAGCGTATCCTCCAAGGAATCCTTGTATGAACACTTTGCTTGTTCTACAATTTCAAGGGATTCAAAGATCCGAAAGATGAATCAATATGAGGAAAAGGATGGAAAACTTCCATGGGAAACAAGACTTAAATTTCTAGTAAGATTCTTTCTTAGGAATCTAAGCTTATAATCCAAGGAATCCTTGTAAGGACACGTTGCTTGTTCTACAAGTTCAATAGATTCAAAGATCCAAAAGATGAATTAATATGAGGAAAAGGATGGAAAACTTCCATGGGAAAGGAGACTTAAAGTTTCTAGGAAGATTTTTTATAAGGAATCTAAGTGTATCCTCCAAGGAATCAATATAAGAACACTTTGCTTGTTCTACAATTTCGAGGGATTCAAAGATCTGAAAGATGAATCAATATGAGGAAAAGGATGGAAAACATCCATGGGAAATGAGACTTAAAGTTTCTAGGAAGATTCTTTATAAGGAATCTATGCGTATCTTCCAAAGAATCCTTGTAAGGACACTTTGCTTGTTCTACGACTTCAAGGGATTCGAAGATCCAAAAGATGAATCAATATGAGGAAAATGATGGAAAACCTCCATGGGAAAGGAGACTTACAGTTTCTAGGAATATTCTTTATAAAGAATCTAAGTGTATCCTCCAAGGAATCCTAGTAAGGACACCTTGCTTGTTCGACAAGTTCAAGGGATTTAAAGATCTAAAAGATGAATCAATATGAAGAAAAGGATGGAAAACCTCCATGATAAAGCAGACTTAAAGTTTCTATGAATATTTTTTATAAGGATTCTAAATGTATCCACCAAGGAATCCTTGTGAGGATGCTTTGCTACACTACAAGTTCAAGAGATTCAGAAATCCAAAAGATGAATCAATATGAGGAAAAGGATGGAAAACCTCCATGGAAAAGCAGACTCAAAGTTTTTAGGAATATTCTTTATAACGAATCAATGCGTATCCTCCAAGGAATCCTAGTAAGCTTTGCTTGTTCTACAAGTTCAAAAGATTATTTCCGATCGAGGTTTTCAATCCTTTTCTCATATTGATTCATCTTTTAGATCTTTGAATCTTTTGAATTTGCGAAACGAGCAAATGGTTTTAACCGGGATTCCTTGGAGGATAAGCTTAAACTCCTTATTAATAATCTTCTTAGAAACATTAAGTCTCCTATCTAATCAAGGTTTTCCATCCTTTTCTCATATTGATTCATCTTTTGTATCTTTGAATCTCATGAACTTGTAGAACAAGAAAAGTGTCCTTACAAGGATTCCTAGGAGCATAAGCTTTGGTTCATTATTAAGAATTTTCCTAGAAACATTAAGTCTCATTTCCCATCGAGGTTTTCCATCCTTTCCTCATATTGATTCATCTTTTGATTCTTTGAATCTAATGAACTTGTGGAACAAGCAAATTGTCCTTAGAAGGATTCCTTGGAGGATAAGCTTAAATTTCTTATTAAGAATCTTCTTACAAACATTAAATCTCCTTTCCAATCAAGGTTTTCCGTCCTTTCCTCATATTGATTCATCTTTTGGATCTTTGAATCTTATGAACTTGTAGAACATGAAAAAATGTCCTTAGAAGGATTCCATCGAGGATATGCTTAGATTCCTTATTAAGAATCATCCTTGAAAAAATAAGTCTCATTTCCCATCGAGATTTTCCATTATTTCCTCATATTGATTCATCTTGTGGATCCTTTAATTTCTTAAACTTGTAGAGCAAGTAATGTGTCCTAACAAGGATTCTATGGAGGATAAGCATAGATTCCTTTCTAAGAATCTTCTTAGAAATATTAAGTCTCCATTCCCATCGAGGTTTTCCATCATTTCCTCATATTGATTCAACTTTAGGATCTTTGAATCTCCTGAACTTGTAGAACAAGAAAAGTATCCTTACAAGGATTTCTTGGAGCATAAGCTTAGATTCCTATTTAAGAATCTTCCTAGAAACGTTAAGTCTCATTTCCCATCGAGGTTTTCCATCCTTACCTCATATTGATTCGTCTTTTGATTCTTTGAACCTCATGAACTTGTGGAACAAGCAAAGTGTCCTTAGAAGGATTCCTTGGAGGATAAGTTTAAATTCCTTATTAAGAATCTTCTTACAAACATTAAGTCTCCTTTCCAATCGAGTTTTTCCTTCCTTTCCTCATATTGATTCATCTTTTGGATCTTTGAATCTTATGAACTTGTAGAACAAGCAAAGTGTCCTTAGACGGATTCCTTCGAGGATAAGCTTAGATTCCTTATTAAGAATCTTCCTGGAAACATTAAGTCACATTTCCCACCGAGGTTTTCCATTATTTCCTCATATTGATTCATCTTGTGGATCCTTGAATTTCTTAAACTTGTAAAGCAAGAAATGTGTTCTAACAAGGATTCCTTGGAGGATAAGCATAGATTCCTTTTTAAGAATCTTCTTAGAATCTTTAAGTCTCAATTCCCATCGAGGTTTTCCATCCTTTCCTCTTATTGATTCAACATTTGGATCTTTGAATCTCTTGAACTTGTAGAACATGAAAAGTGTCCTTACAAGGATTCCTTGGAGCATAAGCTTAGATTCCTTATTAAGAATCTTCCTAGAAACATTATGTCGCATTTCCCATCGATATTTTTCATGCTTTCCTCATATTGATTCATCTTTTGAGTCTTTGAATCTCTTGAATTAGTAGAACAAGCAAAGTGTCCTTAGAAGGATTCCTTGGAGGATAAGCTTAAATTCCTTATTAAGAATCTTCCTTTCGAATCCAGGTTTTCCATCCTTTCCTCATATTGATTCATCTTTTGGATCTTTGAATCTCTTGAACTTGTAGAACAAGCAAAGTGTCCTTAGAAGCATTCCTTGAAGGATAAGGTTAGATTCCTTATTAAGAATCGACCTAGAAACATTAAGTCTCATTTCCTATCGAGGTTTTCTATCCATTCCTCATATTGATTCATCTTTTAGATCTTTGAATCTCTTGCATTTGCGTAACGAGCAAATTGTCCTAACCGGGATTCCTTGGAGGATAAGCTTAAATTCCTTATTAAGAATCTTCTTAGAAACAATAAGCCTCCTTTTCAATCGAGGTTTTCCAACCTTTCCTCATATTGATTCAATTTTTGGATCTTTGAATCTCATGACCATGTAGAACTAGCAATGTGTCCTTAGAAGGATTCCTTCGAGGATAAGCTTAGCTTCCTTATTAAGAATCTTCCGACAAACATTAAGTCTCCTTTCCCATCGAGGTTTTCCATTCTTGCCTCATATTGATTCATCTTTTAGTTCTTTGAATCTCTAGAACTTGTAGAATGAGCAAAGTGTCCTTACAGAGATTCCTCGTAGGATAAACTTAGATTCCTTATTAAGAAACTTCCTAGAAACACTAAGTCTCATTTACCATCGAGGTTTTCTATCATTTCCTCATATTGATTCATCTTGTGGATCCTAGAATTTCTTGAACTTGTATAGAAAGAAATGTGTGCTAACAAGGATTCCTTGGTGGATAAACATGGCATCCTTTCTAAGAATCTTCTTAGAATATTTAAGTCTCCATTCCCATCGAGGTTTTCCATCCTTTCCTCATATTGATTCATCCTTTGGATCTTTGAATCTCTTGAAATTGTAGAATAAGAAAATGTCCTTACAAGGATTCCTTGGAGCATAAGCTTAGATTCCTTATTAAGAATCTTCCTAGAAACAATAAGTCTCATTTCCAATCGAGTGTTTCCATCCTTTCCTCATATTGATTCATCTTTTGGATCTTGGAATCTCTTGAACTTGTAGAACAAGCAAAGTGTCCTTAGTAGGATTCCTTAGTGGATTAACTTAGATTCCTTATTAAGAATCTTCCTTGAAACATTGAGTCTCCTTTCCCATCGAGGTTTTCCATGCTTTCCACATATTGATTCATCTTTTAGATCTTTGAATCTCTTGAACTTGTAGAATGAGTAAAGTTTCCTTACAGAGATTCCTTGGAGGATAAGGTTACATTTCTACTTAAGAATCTTCCTAGGAAAATTAAGTCTTATTTCCCATGGAGGTTGGAGATGGAATATATGTAGGACATGTACAATAAGATGTAGCATATGCATTCAAAGCATACCTATCATATGTGTTATGTCTATCATGATATCTATCATATTTATGCAAGACATGTGTATCACCATAATTATATGCATCGGGATTAGGTATACCTTCACTTACCCTAGGAGAAGGATGCATTTTCTTCATATGGGATGTTAATTGCTCTAAGAAAAGCTTGTTAGCACCCAAGTCATTTGGATCCTCCTTAGTACAAATTACAAAAGAAAACCTATACAAATGTCTAAAAAGCAAAAATCTATGCAAGCCAAGTGGCTCAAACTAAACCAAAAATAAGAAAAATATACAACAAATCAAAAAGAAAAAGAAATCCTAACTAAGAATCTCACAAACACACAAATCTCACAAGTATTTATCACTCAAATCAACTCGTGTATGCACTCTTTGTTTAGGCTTTTTCTATAATGAGAATCTCTCTTGGCTTTAACACTCATTCTCTTCAAAGTACATAGCAATTCAAGCTTCAAAGTATAAGAAACTTAGTCTAATGAGATAGCTTGATGGTTCCCAAGTGGCAAAACTCAACAAAGTTTATCAAAACTCTAAGCAAGATATGACCAAAAGAGTACAAAGAAGTGAAATACTCTAAGACAAAACCAAGAGGTCAACAAATGACAAACAAAACAAAAGGCTAACTCAACGAAGGAAGGTACACAAAAATGGAATACTTGTATGAGACAATGGCACAATGAATGGAGACACATTAGGAAAACCCACAATTTCAAAAAATCAATAGGAAGCTAGAATGTCCAATAATGAAATTCAAGCGCTAAGCATCTCAATCAACAAGCAAATAATCCATGTAAGTGTCCAAAGTGTGAAAGAAATCAACCAAAGCCTTTAATTCCTCACTTTTATATTTTTTTTTGTACCAAAAACTGCCCAATTTTTTTTTTGTATAGCCAAAAATTTTTTTTGTACAGAAACAGTTTTTTTTTTATACAGCAGCTCTGATACCAAATGATGTAGATGAGGGTTGGATCTAGCTTCAATTGGCAACCAATTCTTGATGGATTTGAGGGAGATGGCCGCGGGTCAAGAAAATGCGTTGAGACCCATTTTGAAAAATGCTAAAACCGAAAATATGGAAGAGAAGGGAAGATGGAAGAAGAGATGAGGAGTACCACAATCTTCCTAAGAAGAATGATAAACTCAATTGTGATTCGCCACAATGGGAGTTACCTCCATTGATAAGAACCTAAACTTCAAAGCTCTTAGGCTATGAACCAAAGAGAGAACTCTCTCAATTTGGTTTCAATCCAAAATTCATTCATCAAAAACTATTCCAAGTGTTCGTACAAAAAGCCTATATAGTTTCTAATTACAAGGGCCTCAGAGTAAGGAGGCTAGAACCTAAGGACCAAATTGCAAAGTCCTTAAATATTCCCAAAAAATACAAAACAACCCCAAACACATAAAGCTATAAAACAGCCCTTAAATCAAGTATTTATTACAACCAAAAAATAGTGAAAACATTTGTGAACATTGTCTTTGTGAAGCTCTAACTTTGAAGCCAGAAAGTCTTGAAAAATAGCTTCAAGCTTCCTCTTGATCACAACATTTGTAGAATGAGCAAAGTTTCCTTACAGAGATTCCTTGGAGGCTAAACTTAGATTCCTTATTAAGAATCTTCCTAGGAAAATTAAGTCTTATTTCCCACCGAGGTTTTCCATCCTTTCCTCATATTGATTCATCTTTTAGAACTTCGAATCTCTTGAATTTGCGTAACGATCAAATTATCCTAACCGGGATTCCTTGGAGGATAATCTTAAATTCCTTATTAAGAATCTTCATAGAAACATTAATTCTCCTTTCCAATCGAGGTTTTCCATCCTTTCCTCATATTGATTCATCTTTTGGATCTTTGAATCTCATGAAATTATAGAACAAGCAAAGTGTCCTTAGAAGGATTCCTTCGAGGATAATCTTAGATTCCTTAATAAGAATCTTCCTGGAAACATTAAGTCTCATTTCCCATCGAGGTTGTCAACCATTTCCTCATATTGATTCATTTTGTGGATCCTTGAATTTCTTGAAATTGTAGAGCAAGAAATGTATCCTAACAAGGATTCCTTGCAGGATAAGAATAGATTCCTTTCTAAGAATCTTCCTAGAATCTTTAAGTCTCCATTCCCATCGAGGTTTTCCATCCTTTCCTCATATTGATTCAACTTTTGGATCTTTGAATCTCCGGAACTTTTAGAAAAAGAAAAGTGTCCTTACAAGGATTCCGTGGAGCATAAGCTTAGATTCCTTATTAAGAATCTTCCTTGAAACATTAAGTCTCATTTCCAATCGAGGTTTTCCATGCTTTCCTCATATTGATTCATCTTTTGAGTCTTTAAATCTCATGAACTTGTGCAACAAGCAAAGAGTCCTTAGAAAAATTCCTTGGAGGATAAGCTTAAATTCCTTATTAAGAATCTTCTTAGAAACATTAAGTCTCCTTTCCAATCGAGGTTTTCTATCCTTTCATCATATTGATTCATCTTTTGGATCTTTAAATCTTATGAACTTGTCGAACAAGCAAAGTGTCCTTAGAAGGATTCCTTCGACTATAAACTTAGATTCCTTATTAAAATTTTCCTAGAAACATTACGTCTCATTTCCCATCGGGGTTTTCCATCATTTCCTCATATTGGTTCATCTTGTGGATCCTTGAATTTCTTAAACTTGTAGAGCAAGAAATGTGTCCTAACAAGGGTTCCTTGGAGGATAAGCTTGATTCCTTTCTATGAATCTTCCTAGAATCTTTAAGTCTCCATTCCAAACGAGGTTTTCCATCCTTTCCTCTTATTGATTCAACTTTTTGATCTTTGAATCTCTTGAACTTTTAGAAAAAGAAAAGTGTCCTCACAAGGATTCCTTGGAGCATAAGCTTAGATTCCTTATTAAGAATCTTCCTAGAAACATTATGTCGCATTTCCCATCGATGTTTTCCATGCTTTCCTCATATTGATTCATCTTTTGAGTCTTTGAATCTCTTGAATTAGTAGAACAAGTAAAGTGTCCTGAAAAGGATTCCTTGGAGGATAAGCTTAAATTCCTTATTAAGAATCTTTTTAGAAACATTAAGTCTCCTTTCCAATCGAGGTTTTCTATCCTTTCATCATATTGATTCATCTTTTGGATCTTTAAATCTTATGAACTTGTCGAACAAGCAAAGTGTCCTTAGAAGGATTCCTTCGACTATAAACTTAGATTCCTTATTAAAATTTTCCTAGAAACATTACGTCTCATTTCCCATCAGGGTTTTCCATCATTTCCTCATATTGATTCATCTTGTGGATCCTTGAATTTCTTAAACTTGTAGAGCAAGAAATGTGTCCTAACAAGGGTTCCTTGGAGGATAAGCATAGATTCCTTTCTAAGAATCTTCCTAGAATCTTTAAGTCTCCATTCCAAACGAGGTTTTCCATCCTTTCCTCTTATTGATTCAACTTTTTGATCTTTGAATCTCTTGAACTTTTAGAAAAAGAAAAGTGTCCTTACAAGGATTCCTTGGAGCATAAGCTTAGATTCCTTATTAAGAATCTTCCTAGAAACATTATGTCGCATTTCCCATCGATGTTTTCCATGCTTTCCTCATATTCAGATTGATAAACTCAATTGTGATTCGCCACAATGGGAGTTATCTCCATTGATAAGAACCTAAACTTCAAAGCTCTTAGGCTATGAACACAAGAGAGAACTCTCTCAATTTGGTTTCAATCCAAAATTCTATTATCAGAAACTATCTCAAGTGTTTGTACAAAATGCTTATATAGTTCCTAAAATTCAAGGGCTTAATAACAAGGGGACTAAACTCTAAGGACTACAATTGAGAGTCCATGAATATATCAAAAATTACAAAATAGCCCCAAACATATGAAACAACTAAAACAGCCCCTAAATCTATGCATTTATTACAAGTGAAACCATTTGTAAGGCTCTTCTTTGGAAAGCTCCATCTTTGAACTCAACATGTCTTGAACAAGGACTACTAGCTTTTCATGATCACATCATCCTACCCTCCTTAGAAAGAATTCATCCTCGAATTTAAAGGGTATGTGACCTACAAGTGAAATCAACAATAAGTCCACAAGTAAAAGCCAAGTGCCCGGATCAAACACAAGAATGAACTTTCCAAACCATTGCACCAACCAAAAATGACACCACTCAACATAATAAGAAAAATCAAAGGAACATGAGTGTGTATCAAACAATAGAAGATAGTCATGTGTACTATGATTTGAACACTTCAACATATAAGCAAAATGTGTAAGATCATCACTCACATCACATGCATCAATAAGGTCAATATCTCAATTCCAAAAAGGTTGAACCACAAGAGATTCATTGGAAACTAAACATGTATGAACTAGTGCATGTGTAGTACACACATTCTCAACCAAAGAGGAATCATGTTGTTCCAAAAGACCACAAGTATCATGGTGCTCTAAAAGGCTAATGTCATGTTGCACACACCAAACCAAAGACACCAAAATAACATGGCCATCAACAATGTGTGGATATGGATGTAGATATGGATGCTCAAAGACTTGTAGAAGTTGAAGACATTGAGGAGGATCCTAAGAGAACTTTAGGTGAAGGACCTTTAACAAGGTCAAAGAAGAAGATGGAAGCTCTTGTTCATGATTTATTGACTTCCAAATTAGAGCTTCACAAAGACAATGTTACCAAATATTTCCACTCTTTTGAGATTGTAATAAATAGGTGAATTAGGGGCTGTTTTGATTGATTTTTATTGTTTGGGGCTGATTTGTAATTGTGACATATTCATGGACTTCCATTTGTGGTCCCTAGAGTTTAGCTTCCTTATTATTAGGCCCTTCAATTTTAGGAACTATATAAGCATTTTGTACAAACACATTTGATAGTTTTTGATAATAGAATTTTGGATTGAAACTAAATTGAGAGAGTTCTCTCTTGGGTAGCTTTGAAGTTTAGGTTCTTATCAATGGAGATAACTCCCATTGTGGCGAATCACAATTGAGTTTATCAATCTTCTTAGGGAGATTGTGGCACTCCTCATCTCTTCTTTCATTTTCTCTTCTTTTCCATTTTTGATTTTAACATTTTCTAAAATGGGTTTAAACCCATTCTTCATTCCCGCGGGTTCCTCTTCCAATTCCATCAAGGATTCATGACCAATTGAAGCTAGATCCTACCTCACACACATCATTTGGTATCAGCGCTTTGTGCTTCAATTTGGTGAGTTTTCTGTCCCAATTTTTGAATTTCAATTGCTCTGTTCTTGGTGCCAAAACCAAACAGAAAAACCTGTCATCACTGATTTCTGATCTGATTTCTGTTCTTGCTGAATTGATGAATTTTGTTGAGTTAAATCCTTCCTAATTCACATTGCGAGCATAACCTAGAAGTTTCATCGATTGATTGATCATTTTCCATGCTGTTTTGCTAAGAATTTTTTCGCGTTTCCTGCACCTGTTTTCTCTGCATTTGCTGTCGCGAGTTTTTCTGCATAATTCGTGACTTTTGCTGTTTCTGTGGAAATTGATACCTGTTCTTGGATGCAATCTGTGCGTTTTTTATCATAGAACATAACCCCTAGGTTTGTGGATTCAAATCGCGCAAATCATTGCTGTTTGGATCGTTTGTCTGTCGCGATTGCTGTTCTGTTTTGTTCTGTTCTTCGCGATTTCTGCAGGTTTGAGATTTCAAACTCTCGTTGAATTTGAGCAATCCAATCGGTCCAATCCATCTCAATATAGGTGCGCAGCATAACCTCCAATTTTGAAGATCATTGGTTCAGTTTCAAGGCTGTTTGGATCAACCCTAGGTCGCGATTTGCAGGTTCTGTCTCTGTTCTGCATAATTGCATAATTCTGCAATTTTCTGTTCTGCATAATCCTGCAACTCTGTGTCTGCATAATTCGCGGCGTTCTGGTTCTGTTTTTTGTTCTCATTTCTGATCGTTCTCTGTGTATCAACGTGATCATAGTTGAATTCATCAATTTGTCTCAAATAATTCGTGAAATTCTGGGCGCAAGTTCCTATCTGCATAATTCTGCAGAATTTTTGTCTCTGTTTCTGCATAACCAGGTACTTGCTGTTTCTGCATAACTGTCTCTGCGTGATGTTCTACTAGTACTGCGGTCTGCATAAACTCCATAATTCTGGTTTTGTACATGTGTTAGTATGATAAATCCTGCAGGTCATGTTTGGTTTTGATCCAAATCAGTATCCATCAACTGATACTTTATGTCCTGCGTATGTTAACAAGTGCAGAAATCTGCTAGTCTGTTCTGTTTCTGTTAATTTTCCTACCTGATTGCTGCAAGTTCTGGAAATTAACACTAATACAATGACTCAGTTTTGAACTAGAATTTGGTGCTATTTGATGCATTGTGGCTGAAATTCTGCTTGCTAGAAGGTGTTTGTAAAATTACTCAAAACAGAAAATTGTGCATTCCTTGTGTGTAAAAACATCTTTTGTCACTCCTAGGTATAGCTAGTGTCTATCTTTGTTCTATTTCAAAATTTTTCATTAGACCATGGAAAATTACATGTCACATTAGTTGTTGTTGTGTGCCTACATAATCTCTTATTAGATTGTCCATTTGTAGCACTTGTGAGCAATTTCTAGTGTTCCTATTTTGTTGCATTTGAGCTTGTACAAATCAATTTCAAAGCCAAGTTATCAAAACAAAAAAGAGAAGAAAGAAAGAACTGCTGTAATCAAAAAAAAAATATTTGCTGCTGTACAAAAAAAAACAGTTCTGTACAAAAAAAAAAACTGGGCTATATACAAAAAAAAAAATTCTGGGCAGTTTTTGGTACAAAAAAAATAGAAAAGTGAGGAATTAGAGGCTTTGGTTGATTTTCTTTGACTCTTGGACACTTACATTGTGTGTTTGCTTGTTGATTGAGTTGTTTAGTGCTTGATTTGAATTATTGGACATTCTAGCTTCCTTTGATTTTCTTGAAATTGTGGGTTTTCCTAGTGTGTCTCCATTCATTGTGCCTTTGTCTCATACATGTATTCCATTTTTGTGTACCTTCATTCATTGAGTTAGCCTTAGTGATGAAGAGTTGTATCCAAATGAAGGAGACCTATTGGTGGTGAGAAGACTCTTGGGAAGTCATCCAAAAGATGATGATTCCTCACAAAGAGAAAACATCTTCCATACAAGATGTTTGGTAAGAAATGCTACTTGTTCTTTGATAATTGATAGTGGATCTTGTGTGAATGTAGCTAGCACTAGATTGGTTTCTAAACTTAATTTGCCTACTACCCCCCACGCCAAACCATATAAGCTTCAATGGTTAAATGATAATGGTGAATTGCTTATAGATAAACAAGTGTTGGTGGACTTGGAAATAGGTAAATACCATGACTCTATTGTTTGTGATGTAGTACCCATGGAGGCTACCCATATCTTGTTGGGAAGACCTTGGCAATATGATAGAAGTGCTATACATGATGGGCATACAAATAAGTATGTGTTTGAATTCAAGGGTTCAAAATATACCCTTATTCCCTTAAGTCCCAAAGAGGTTGGACATGACCAACACCTCATGAAAAAGAAGAGGGAAAGGGAACAAATAGAGTCTAAGAAGTCCAATAAGGGCTTCACTAACCCTTTTGGTGGTGATGAAGGAAAGAAGAGCTCCAAAAGCTCTTCAAAGAGCTCAAAAAGGCATAATGGCCGAGAGCAACTTGAGGGAAAAGAGGGTCCTTCCTCTTCCAATTTGCTTGTTTCTAAACATGAATTGCAATGCCTATATCTTGCTAAAAAACCTATGTACATGTTGGTGCCTACTTCTATGTGTTTGCATATTGATGCTAATGATGCTAACCATGTTGTGCCTAGTGTTTTTTCTAAATTGTTGGATAGGTTTCAAGACGTGTTTTCCAAGGACATGCCAAAGGGATTGCCCCCAATCCGAGGCATAAAGCACCAAATTGACTTTGTACCGGGCTCCTCCATTCCATATAGGCCGGCTTATAGAGCAAATCCACAAGAAAGTAAAGAGATTCAAAAGCAAGTGGATGACCTAATGAGCAAGGGTTGGATTAGGGAAAGCTTGAGTCCATGTGCGGTTCCGGTCATTCTTGTACCTAAGAAGGATGGTAAATGGAGAATGTGTTGTGATTGTAGACCCATTAATGCAATTACAATTAGGTATAGACATCCTATTCCTAGGTTAGATGATCTTTTGGATGAACTTTGTGGTGCAACTTTGTTTTCTAAAATTGATTTGAGAAGTGGTTATCACCAAATAAGAATGAAAGAAGGTGATGAGTGGAAAACTGCTTTTAAGACTAAATTTGGTTTGTATGAATGGCTTGTTATGCCTTTTGGACTTTCAAATGCTCCTAACACTTTTATGAGACTTATGCATCATGTCCTAAGGAACTTTATGGGTAAGTTTATAGTAGTGTACTTTGATGATATTCTTATCTACTCTAGGACTTTTGATGAACATTTAGAGCATGTGAAACAAGTGTTACTTACCTTGAGATGTGCCAAATTATATGCTAATCTTGATAAATGCTCTTTTTGTATGCATAGAGTTGTTTTACTTGGCTTTGTGATTAGTGAGCAAGGTGTCCATGTGGATGACACAAAGGTCAAAGCCATCATGGAATGGCCACGGCCTACATGTGTTAAAGAGCTAAGGAGTTTTCATAGTTTGGTTAGTTTCTATAGGAGGTTTGTTAAGGATTTTAGCTCTATTGCATCTCCTTTGAATGAACTAGTCAAGAAAGAATCATCCTTGAAAAAATAAGTCTCATTTCCCATCGAGATTTTCCATTATTTCCTCATATTGATTCATCTTGTGGATCCTTTAATTTCTTAAACTTGTAGAGCAAGTAATGTGTCCTAACAAGGATTCCATGGAGGATAAGCATAGATTCCTTTCTAAAAATCTTCTTATAAATATTAAGTCTCCATTCCCATCGAGGTTTTCCATCATTTCCTCATATTGATTCAACTTTAGGATCTTTGAATCTCCTGAACTTGTAGAACAAGAAAAGTGTCCTTACAAGGATTCCTTGGAGCATAAGCTTAGATTCCTATTTAAGAATCTTCCTAGAAACGTTAAGTCTCATTTTCCATCGAGGTTTTCCATCCTTACCTCATATTGATTCGTCTTTTGATTCTTTGAATCTCATGAACTTGTGGAACAAGCAAAGTGTCTTTAGAAGGATTCCTTGGAGGATAAGTTTAAATTCCTTATTAAGAATCTTCTTACAAACATTAAGTCTCCTTTCCAATCAAGTTTTTCCTTCCTTTCCTCATATTGATTCATCTTTTGGATCTTTGAATCTTATGAACTTGTAGAACAAGCAAAGTGTCCTTAGACGGATTCCTTCGAGGATAAGCTTAGATTCCTTATTAAGAATCTTCGTGGAAACATTAAGTCACATTTCCCACCGAGGTTTTCCATTATTTCCTCATATTGATTCATCTTGTGGATCCTTGAATTTCTTAAACTTGTAAAGCAAGAAATGTGTCCTAACAAGGATTCCTTGGAGGATAAGCATAGATTCCTTTTTAAGAATCTTCTTAGAATCTTTAAGTCTCCATTCCCATCGAGGTTTTCCATCCTTTCCTCTTATTGATTCAACTTTTGGATCTTTGAATCTCTTGAACTTGTAGAACATGAAAAGTGTCCTTACAAGGATTCCTTGGAGCATAAGCTTAGATTCCTTATTAAGAATCTTACTAGAAACATTATGTCGCATTTCCCATCGATGTTTTCCATGCTTTCCTCATATTGATTCATCTTTTGAGTCTTTGAATCTCTTGAATTAGTAGAACAAGCAAAGTGTCCTTAGAAGGATTCCTTGGAGGATAAGCTTAAATTCCTTATTAAGAATCTTCCTTTCGAATCCAGGTTTTCCATCCTTTCCTCATATTGATTCATCTTTTGGATCTTTGAATCTCTTGAACTTGTAGAACAAGCAAAGTGTCCTTAGAAGCATTCCTTGAAGGATAAGGTTATATTCCTTATTAAGAATCGTCCTAGATACATTAAGTCTCATTTCCTATCGAAGTTTTCTATCCATTCCTCATATTGATTAATCTTTTAGATCTTTGAATCTCTTGCATTTGTGTAACGAGCAAATTGTCCTAACCGGGATTCCTTGGAGGATAAGCTTAAATTCCTTATTAAGAATCTTCTTAGAAACAATAAGCCTCCTTTTCAATCGAGGTTTTCCAACCTTACCTCATATTGATTCAATTTTTGGATCTTTGAATGACATGACCATGTAGAACTAGCAAAGTGTCCTTAGAAGGATTCCTTCGAGGATAAGCTTAGCTTCCTTATTAAGAATCTTCCTACAAACATTAAGTCTCCATTCCCATCGAGGTTTTCCATTCTTGCCTCATATTGATTCATCTTTTAGTTCTTTGAATCTCTGGAACTTGTAGAATGATCAAAGAGTCCTTACAGAGATTCCTCGTAGGAAAAACGTAGATTCCGTCCTTTCCTCATATTGATTCAGCTTTTGGTTCTTTGAATCTCTTAAACTTGTAGAACAAGAAAAGTGTCCTTACAAGGATTCCTTGGAGCATATGCTTAGATTCCTTATTAAGAATCTTCCGAGAAAAATTAAATCTCATTTCCCATAGAGGATTTCCATCATTTCCTCATATTGATTCATCTTTTCAGTCTTTGAATCTCTTGAACTTGTAGAACAAGCAAAGTGTCCTAAGAATCATTCCTTGGAGGATAAGCATAGATTCATTATTAATAATCTTCCTTGAAACATTAAGTCTCATTTCCCATCGAGGTTTTCAATCCTTTCCTCATATTGATTTATCTTTTAGATTTTTGAATCTCTTGAACTTGTAGAACAAGCAAAGTGTCATTAGAATGATTCCTTGGATGATTAGCTTAGATTCCTTATTAAGAATTTTCCTAGAAACATTAAGTCTCATTTCCCATCAAGGTTTTCCATCATTTCCTCATATTGATTCATCTTTTGGATCCTTGAATTTCTTGAGCTTGTTGAGCAAGAAATGTGTCCTAACAAGGATTCCTTGGAGTATAAGAATAGATTCCATTCTAAGAATATTCCTAGAATCTTTAAGTCTCCATTGCCATCGGGGTTTTCCATCCTTTCCTCATATTGATTCAACTTTTGGATCTTTCTATCTCTTAAACTTGTTGAACAAGAAAAGTTTCCTCACAGGGATTCATTGGTGTATAAGCTTAGATACTTTATTAAGAATCTTCCTAGAAACATTAAGTCTCATTTCCAATCGAGGTTTTCCATCCTTTCCTCATATTGATTCATCTTTTGAGTCTTTAAATCTCTTTAAATTATAGAATAAGCAAGCTGTCCTTAGAAGGATTCCTTGGAGGATAACCTTAGATTCCTTATTAAGAATCATCCTTGCAACATTAAGTCTCCTTACCCATCGAGGTTTTCCATCCTTTCCTCAAATTGATTCATCTTTTGGATCTTCGAATCTCTTAAACTTGTAGAAAAGGCAAAGTGTCCTTAGAAGGATTCTATGAAGGATAAGCTTAGATTCTTTATTAAGAATCTTCCTAGAAACATTAAGCCTCATTTCTCATCGAGGTTTTCAATCCTTTCCTCATATTGATTTATCTTTTAGATCTTTGAATCTCTTGAACTTGTAGAACAAGCAAAGTGTCCTTAGAATGATTCCTTGGATGATTAGCTTAGATTCCTTATTAAGAATTTTCCTAGAAACATTAAGTCTCATTTCCCATCGAGGTTTTCCATCATTTCCTCATAATGATTCATCTTTTGGATCCTTGAATTTCTTGAGCTTGTTGAGCAAGAAATGTGTCCTAACAAGGATTCCTTGGAGTATAAGAATAGATTCCTTTCTAAGAATATTCCTAGAATCTTTAAGTCTCGATTGCCATCGGGGTTTTCCATCCTTTCCTCATATTGATTCAACTTTTGGATCTTTTAATCTCTTAAACTTGTTGAACAAGAAAAGCTTCCTCAAAGGGATTCCTTGGTGTATAAGCTTAGATTCTTTATTAAGAATCTTCCTAGAAACATTAAGTCTCATTTCCAATCGAGGTTTTCCATCCTTTCCTCATATTGATTCATCTTTTGAGTCTTTAAATCTCTTGAAATTATAGAATAAGCAAACTATCCTTAGAAGGATTCCTTGGAGGATAACCTTAGATTCCTTATTAAGAATCATCGTTGCAACATTAAGTCTCCTTTCCCATCGAGGTTTTCCATCCTTTCCTCATATTGATTTATCTTTTAGATCTTTGAATCTCTGGAACTTGCGTAACAAGCAAATTGTCCCAACCGGGATTCCTTGGAGGATAAGCTTAAATTCCTTATTAAGAATCTTCTTAGAAACATTATGTCTCCTTTCTAATCGAGGTTTTCCATCCTTTTCTCATATTGATTCATCTTTTGAGTCTTTAAATCTCTTGAAATTATAGAAGAAGCAAACTGTCCTTAGAAGGATTCCTTGGAGGATAACCTTAGATTCCTTTTTAAGAATCATCCTTGCAACATTAAGTCTCCTTTCCCATCGAGGTTTTCCATCCTTTCCTCATATTGATTAATCTTTTAGATCTTTGAATCTCTTGAACTTGCGTAACGAGGAAATTGTCCCAACCGGGATTCCTTGGAGGATAAGCTTAAATTCCTTATTAAGAATCTTTTTAGAAACATTAAGTCTTCTTTCTAATCGAGGTTTTCCATCCTTTCCTCATATTGATTCATCTTTTAAATCGTTGAATCTCATGAACTTGTAAAAAAGCAAAGTATCCTTAGAAGGAATCCTTCGACGATAAGTTTAGATTCCTTATTAAGAATCTTCCTGGAAACATTAAGTCTCATTTCCCATCGAGGTTTTCCATCATTTCCTCATATTGATTAATCTTTTGGATCCTTGAATTTCTTGAACTTGTAAAGCAATAAATGTGTCTTAACAAGGAATCCTTGGAGGATAAACATAGATTCCTTTATAAGAATCTTCCTAGAATCTTTAAGTCTTCATTCCCATCGAGGTTTTCTATCGTTTCGTCATATTGATTCAACTTTTAGATCTTTGAGTCTCTTGAACTTTTAGAACAAGAAAAGTCTCCTTACAAGGATTCCTTGGCGCATAAGCTTAGAATCCTTATTAAGAATAATCCTAGAAACATTAAGTCTCATATCCCATCGAGGTTTTCCATCCTTTCCTCAAATGGATTCATCTTTTGAGTCTTTGAATCTCTTGAACTTGTCGAACAAGCAAAGTGTCCTTAGAAGGATTCCTTGGAGGATAAGCTATGTTTCCTTATTAAAAATCTTCCTAGAAACATGAAGTCTTATTTCCCATCAAGGTTTTCCATCCTTTCCTCAAATTGATTCATCTTTTAGATCTTTGAATCCCTTGAACTTGTAAAACAAACAAAGTGTCCTTAGAAGGATTCCTTAGAGGATAAGGTTAGATTCTTTATTAAGTATTTCATTCATTTCTAAGAGCTTAAAGGCCACAAACACACTACAATACTAAAAAAGAGAGACTAAAATAAACCTTAGAACATAGATAAGTAGACACTTATCGAGAATCTTCCGAGAAACATTAAGTCTCATTCCCCATCGAGGTTATCTGTCCTTTCCTCCTATTGATTCATCTTTTGAGTCTTTGAATCTCATGAACTTGTAGAAAAAGCAAAGTGTCCTTAGAAGGATTCCTTCGAGGATAAGCGTAGATTCCTTATTAAGAGTCTTCCTAGAAACATAAAGTCTCCTTTCCCATCGAGGTTTTCCATCCTTTCCTCATATTAATTCATCTTTTAGATCTTTGAATCTCTTGAACTTGTAGAATGAGCAAAGTGTCCTTACAGAGATTCCTTGGAGGATAAGCATAGATTTTTTATTAAGAATCTTCTAAGAAACTTTAAGTCTCATTTCCCATCGAGGTTTTTCAGCCTTTCCTCATATTGATTCATCTTTTGAATCTTTGAATTACTTGAACTTCTACAACAGGCAAAGTGTCCTTAGGAGGATTCCTTCGAGTATAAGCTTTGATTCCTTATTAAGAATCTTCTAAGAAATCTTAAGTCTCATTTCAGATCGAGGTTTTCCATCCCCTTTTGGATCTTTGAAGGATTCCTTGAAGGATAAGCTTAGCTTCCTTATTATGAATCTTCCTTGAAACATTAAGTCTCATTTGCCATCGAGGTTTTTCATCCTTTCCTCAAATTGATTCATCTTTTGGATCTTTGAATCTCTTGAACTTGTAGAACAAGAAAAGTGTCCTTAGAAGGATTCATTGAAGGATAAGCTTAGATTCCTTATTAAGAATTTTCCTAGAAACATTAAGTCTCATTTCCCATCGAGGTTTTCCATCATTTCCTCATATTGATTCATCTTTTGGATCCTTGAATTTCTTGAGCTTGTTGAGCAAGAAATGTGTCCTAACAAGGATTTCTTGGAGTATAAGAATAGATTCCTTTCTAAGAATATTCCTAGAATCTTTAAGTCTCCATTGCCATCGGGGTTTTCCATCCTTTCCTCATATTGATTCAACTTTTGGATCTTTGAATCTCTTAAACTTGTTGAACAACAAAAGTTTCCACACAGGGATTCCTTGGTGTATAAGCTTAGATTCTTTATTAAGAATCTTCCTGGAAACATTAAGTCTCATTTCCAATCGAGGTTTTCCATCCTTTCCTCATATTGATTCATCTTTTGAGTCTTTAAATCTCTTGAAATTATAGAATAAGCAAACTGTCCTTAGAAGGATTCCTTGGAGGATAACCTTAGATTCCTTATTAAGAATCATCCTTGCAACATTAAGTCTCCTTTCCCATCGAGGTTTTCCATCCTTTCCTCATATTGATTAATCTTTTAGATCTTTGAATCTCTTGAACTTGCGTAACGAGCAAATTGTCCCAACCGGGATTCCTTGGAGGATAAGCTTAAATTCCTTATTAAGAATCTTCTTAGAAACATTAAGTCTCCTTTCTAATCGAGGTTTTCCATCCTTTCCTCATATTGATTCATCTTTTGAATCGTTGAATCTCATGAACTTGTAAAACAAGCAAAGTATCCTTAGAAGGAATCCTTCGACGATAAGTTTAGATTCCTTATTAAGAATCTTCCTGGAAACATTAAGTCTCATTTCCCATCGAGGTTTTCCATCATTTTCTCATATTGATTAATCTTTTGGATCCTTGAATTTCTTGAACTTGTAAAGCAAGAAATGTGTCTTAACAAGGAATCCTTGGAGGATAAACATAGATTCCTTTATAAGAATCTTCCTAGAATCTTTAAGTCTCCATTCCCAATGAGATTTTCTATCCTTTCGTCATATTGATTGAACTGTTATATCTTTGAATCTCTTGAACTTTTAGAACAAGAAAACTCTCCTTACAAGGATTCCTTGGCGCATAAGCTTAGATTCCTTATTAAGAATATTCCTAGAAACATTAAGTCTCATATCCCATCGAGGTTTTCCATCCTTTCCTCAAATGGATTCATCTTTTGAGTCTTTGAATCTCTTGAACTTGTCGAACAAGAAAAGTGTCCTTAGAAGAATTCCTTGGAGGATAAGCTATGTTTCCTTATTAAAAATCTTCCTAGAAACATGAAGTCTTATTTCCCATCGAGGTTTTCCATCCTTTCCTCATATTGATTCATCTTTTAGATCTTTCAATCCCTTGAACTTGTAAAACAAACAAAGTGTCCTTAGAAGGATTCCTTAGAGGATAAGGTTAGATTCTTTATTAAGGATTTCATTCATTTCTAAGAGCTAAAAGGCTACAAACACACTACAATACTAAAAAAGAGAGACTAAAATAGACCTTAGAACATTGATAAGTAGACACTTATCAAGAATTTTTCTAGAAACATGAAGTCTCATTTCCCATCGAGGTTTTCTGTCCTTTCCTCATATTGATTCATCTTTTGAGTCTTTGAATCTCATGAACTTGTAGAACAAGCAAAGTGTCCTTAGAAGGATTCCTTTGAGGATAAGCTTAGATTCCTTATTAAGAGTCTTCCTAGAAACATAAAGTCTCCTTTCCAATCGAGGTTTTCCATCCTTTCCTCATATTAATTCATCTTTTAGATCTTTAAATCTCTTGAACTTGTAGAATAAGCAATGTGTCCTTACAGAGATTCCTTGGAGGATAAGCTTAGATTTCTTATTATGAATCTTCTAAGAAACTTTAAGTCTCATTTCCCATCGAGGTTTTTCATCCTTTCCTCATATTGATTCTTCTTTTGAATCTTTGAATTTCTTGAACTTCTAACTTGTAAAAGAAGCAAAGTGTCTTAGAATGATTCCTTGGAGGATAAGCTTAGATTGCTTTTTAAGAATCTTCATAGAAACATTAACTCTCATTTCCCATCGAGGTTTTCTATCCTTTTCTCAAATTGATTCATCTTTTGGATCTTTGAATATCTTGAACTTGTAGAACAAGCAAGTGTCCTTAGAAGGATTCCTTTGAGGATAATCAAAGATTCTTTATAAAGAAACTTCCTAGAATCATTAAGTCTCATTTCCCATTGAGGTTTTCTATCATTTTCTCATATTGATTAATCTTGTGGATCCTAGAATTTCTTAAACTTGTATAACAAGAAATGTGTGCTAACAAGGATTCCATGGACATAAGCTTAGATTCCTTATTAAGAATCTTCCTAGAAACATTAAGTCTTATTTCCAATCTAGTGTTTCCATCCTTTCCTCATATTAATTCATCTTTTGGATCATCGAATCTCTTGAACTTGTAGAACAAGCAAAGTGTCCTTAGTAGGATTCCATAGATGATAAAGTTAGATTCCTTATTAAGAATCTTCTTTGAAACATTGAGTCTCCCTTCCCATCGAGGTTTTCCATGATTTCCTCATATTGATTCATCTTTTAGATCTTTGAATCTCTTGAACTTGTAGAATGAGCAAAGTGTCCTTACAGAGATTCCTTGGACGATAAGCTTAGATTACATCTTAAGAATCTTCCTAGGAAAATTAAGTCTTATTTCCGATCGAGGTTTTCCATCCTTTTCTCATATTGATTCATCTTTTAGATCTTTGAATCTTTTGAATTTGCAAAACGAGCAAATGGTCTTAACCAGGATTCCTTGGAGGATAAGCTTAAATTCCTTATTAAGAATCTTCTTAGAAACATTAAGTCTGCTTTCCAATTAAGCAAAGTGTCCTTACAAGGATTCGTTTGAGCATAAGCTTAGATTCCTTATTAAGAATCTTCCGAGAAAAATTAAGTCTCATTTCCCATAGAGGATTTCCATCATTTCCTCGTATTGATTCATCTTTTGAGTCTTTGAATCTCTTGTACTTGTAGAACAAGCAAAGTGTCCTAAGAATCATTCCTTGGAGGATAAGCATAGATTCCTTATTAATAATCTTCCTTGAAACATTAAGTCTCATTTCCCATCGAGGTTTTCTTTCCTTTCCTCAAATTAATTCATCTTTTAGATCTTTGAATCTCTTGAACTTGTAGAACAAGGAAAGTGTCCTTAGTAGGATTCGTTTGAGGATAATCTTAGATTCCTTATAAAGAAACTTCCTAGAAACACTAAGTCTCATTTACCATCGAGGTTTTCTATCATTTCCTCATATTGATTCATCTTGTGGATCCGTGAATTTCTTGAACTTTTATAGAAAGAAATGTGTGCTAACAAGGATTCCTTGGTGGATAAGCATGGCATCCTTTCTAAGAATCTTCCTAGAATATTTAAGTCTCCATTCCCATCGAGGTTTTCCATCATTTCCTCATATTGATTCATCTTTTGGATCTTGGAATCTCTTGAACTTGTAGAATAAGTAAAGTTTCCTTACAGAGATTCCTTGGAGGATAAGTTTAGATTCCTTATTAAGAATCTTCCTAAAAACATTAAGTCTCATTTCCCATCGAGGTTTTCCATCCTTTCCTCAAATTGATTCATCTTTTGGATCTTCGAATTTCTTGAACTTGTATAAATGGCAAAGTGTCCTTAGAAGGATTCTTTGAAGGATAAGCTTAGATTCTTTATTAAGAATCTTCCTAGAAACATTAAGCCTCATTTCCCATCGAGGTTTTCCATCCTTTCCTCATATTGATTCGTCTTTTGATTCTTTGAATCTCATGAACTTGTGGAACAAGCAAAGTGTCCTTAGATGGGTTCCTTGGAGAATAAGCTTAGATTCCTTATTAAGAATTAAACTTAGATTCCTTATTAAGAATCTTCCTTGAAACATTGAGTCTCCTTTCCCATCGAGGTTTTCCATGCTTTCCACATATTGATTCATCTTTTAGATCTTTGAATCTCTTGAACTTGTAGAATGAGTAAAGTTTCCTTACAGAGATTCCTTGGAGGATAAGTTTAGATTTCTACTTAAGAATCTTCCTAGGAAAATTAAGTCTTATTTCCCATGGAGGTTGGAGATGGAATATATGTAGGACATGTACAAGAAGATGTAGCATATCCATTCAAAGCACACCTATCATATGTGTTATGTCTACCATGATATCTATCATATTTATGCAAGACATGTGTATCATCATAATCATATGCATGGGGATTAGGTATACTTTCACTTACCTTAGGAGAAGGATGCATTTTCTTCATATGGGATGTTAATTGCTCTAAGAAAAGCTTGTTAGCACCCAAGTCATTTGGATCCTCCTTAGTACAAATTACAAAAGAAAACCTATACAAATGTCTAAAACGCAAAAATCTATGCAAGCCAAGTGGCTCAAACTAAACCAAAAATAAGAAAAATATACAACAAATCAAAAAGAAAAAGAAATCCTAACTGAGAACCTCACTAACACACAAATCTCACAAGTATTTATCACTCAAATCAACTCGTGTATGCACTCTTTGTTTAGGCTTTTTCTATAATGAGAATCTCTTGGCTTTAACACTCATTCTCTTCAAAGTACATAGCAATTCAAGCTTCAAAGTATAAGAAACTTAGTCTAATGAGATAGCTTGATGGTTCCCAAGTGGCAAAACTCAACAAAGTTTATCAAAACTCTAAGCAAGATATGACCAAAAGAGTAAGTGAAATACTCTAAGACAAAACCAAGAGGTCAACAAATGACAAACAAAACAAAAGGCTAACTCAATGAAGGAAGGTACACAAAAATGGAATACTTGTATGAGACAATGGCACAATGAATGGAGACACACTAGGAAAACCCACAATTTCAAAAAATCAATAGGAAGCTAGAATGTCCAATAATGAAATTCAAGCGCTAAGCATCTCAATCAACAAGCAAATAATCCATGTAAGTGTCCAAAGTGTGAAAGAAATCAACCAAAGCCTTTAATTCCTCACTTTTATATTTTTTTTTGTACCAAAAACTGCCCAATTTTTTTTTTGTATAGCCAAAATTTTTTTTTGTACAGAAACAGTTTTTTTTTGTACAGCAGTTTTTTTTTTATACAGCAGCTCTGATACCAAATGATGTAGATGAGGGTTGGATCTAGCTTCAATTGGCAACCAATTCTTGATGGATTTGAGGAAGATGGCTGCGGGTCAAGAAAATGCGTTGAGACCCATTTTGAAAAATGCTAAAACCGAAAATATGGAAGAGAAGGGAAGATGGAAGAAGAGATGAGGAGTACCACAATCTTCCTAAGAAGAATGATAAACTCAATTGTGATTCGCCACAATGGGAGTTACCTCCATTGATAAGAACCTAAACTTCAAAGCTCTTAGGCTATGAACAAAAGAGAGAACTCTCTCAATTTGGTTTCAATCCAAAATTCATTCATCAAAAACTATTCCAAGTGTTTGTACAAAAAGCCTATATAGTTTCTAATTACAAGGGCATCAGAGTAAGGAGGCTAGAAACTAAGGACCAAATTGCAAAGTCCTTAAATATTCCCAAAAAATACAAAACAACCCCAAACAAATAAAGCTACAAAACAGCCCTTAAATAAAATATTTATTACAACCAAAAAATAGTGAAAACATTTGTGAACATTGTCTTTGTGAAGCAATAACTTTGAAGCAAGTCTTGAACAAGAGCTTCAAGCTTCCTCTTGATCACATCACTTGTAGAATGAGCAAAGTCCTTGGAGGCTAAACTTAGATTCCTTATTAAGAATCTTGCTAGGAAAATTAAGTCTTATTTCCCATCAAGGTTTTCCATCCTTTCCTCATATTGATTCATCTTTTAGATCTTCGAATCTCTTGAATTTGCGTAACGATCAAATTGTCCTAACCGGGATTCCTTGGAGGATAATCTTAAATTCCTTATTAAGAATCTTCTTAGAAACATTAATTCTCCTTTCCAATCGAGGTTTGACATCCTTTCCTCATATTGATTCATCTTTTGGATCTTTAAATCTCATGAAATTATAGAGCAAGCAAAGTGTCCTTAGAAGGATTCCTTCGAGGATAATCTTAGATTCCTTAATAAGAATCTTCCTGGAAACATTAAGTCTCATTTCCCATCGAGGTTTTCCACCAATTCCTCATATTGATTCATTTTGTGGATCCTTGAATTTCTTGAAATTGTAGAGCAAGAAATGTGTCCTAACAAGGATTCCTTGCAGGATAAGAATAGATTCCTTTCTAAGAATCTTCCTAGAATCTTTAAGTCTCCATTCCCATCGAGGTTTTCCATCCTTTCCTCATTTTGATTCAACTTTTGGATCTTTGAATCTCCGAAACTTTTAGAAAAAGAAAAGTGTCCTTACAAGGATTCCTTGGAGCATAAGCTTAGATTCCTTATAAAGAATCTTCCTTGAGTCTCATTTTCGATCGAGGTTTTCCATGCTTTCCTCATATTGATTCATCTTTTGAGTCTTTAAATCTCATGAACTTGTCCTTAGAAGGATTCCTTGGAGGATAAGTTTAAATTCCTTATTAAGAATCTTCTTAGAAACATTAAGTCTCCTTTCCAATCGAGGTTTTCTATCCTTTCATCATATTGATTCATCTTTTGGATCTTTAAATCTTATGAACTTGTCGAACAAGCAAAGTGTCCTTAGAAGGATTCTTTCGACTATAAACTTAGATTCCTTATTAAAATTTTCCTAGAAACATTACGTCTAATTTCCCATCGGGGTTTTCCATCATTTCCTCATATTGATTCATCTTGTGGATCCATGAATTTCTTAAACTTGTAGAGCAAGAAGTGTGTCCTAACAAGGGTTCCTTGGAGGATAAGCATAGATTCCTTTCTAAGAATCTTCCTAGAATCTTTAAGTCTCCATTCCCAACGAGGTTTTCCATCCTTTCCTCTTATTGATTCAACTTTTTGATCTTTGAATCTATTGAACTTTTAGAACAAGAAAAGTGTCCTTACAAGGATTCCTTGGAGCATAAGCTTAGATTCCTTATTAAGAATCTTCCTAGAAACATTATGTCGCATTTTCCATCGATGTTTTCCATGCTTTCCTCATATTGATTCATCTTTTGAGTCTTTGAATCTCTTGAATTAGTAGAACAAGCAAACTGTCCTTAGAAGGATTCCTTGGAGGATAAGCTTAAATTCCTTATTAAGAATCTTCTTAGAAACATTAAGTTTCCTTTCGAATCCAGGTTTTCCATCCTTTCCTCATATTGATTCATCTTTTGAATCTTTGAATCTCTTGAACTTGTAGAACAAGCAAAGTGTCCTTAGAAAGATAAGATTAGATTCCTTATTAAGAATCTTCCTAGAAACATTAAGTCTCATTTCCTATCGAGGTTTTCTATCCATTCCTCATATTGATTCATCTTTTAGATCTTTGAATCTCTTGCATTTGCGTAACGAGCAAATTGTCCTAACCGGGATTCCTTGGAGGATAAGCTTAAATTCCTTATTAAGAATCTTCTTAGAAACAATAAGCCTCCTTTTCAATCGAGGTTTTCCAACCTTTCCTCATATTGATTCAATTTTTGGATCTTTGAATCTCATGACCATGTAGAACTAGCAAAGTGTCCTTAGTAGGATTCCTTTGAGGATAAGCTTAGCTTCCTTATTAAGAATCTTCCTACAAACATTAAGTCTCCTTTTCCATCGAGGTTTTCCATTCTTGCCTCATATTGATTCATCATTTAGTTCTTTGAATCTCTTGAACTTTTAGAAAAAGAATAGTCTCCTTACAAGGATTCTTTGGAGCATAAGCTTAGATTCCTTATTAAGAATATTCCTAGAAACATTAAGTCTCATTTCCCATCGAGGTTTTCCATCCTTTCCTCAAATGGATTCATCTTTTGGATCTTTGAATCTCTTCAACTAGTAGAATGAGCAAAGTGTCCTTATAGAGATTCCTTGGAGGATAAACTTAGATTTCTTATTAAGAATCTTCTAAGAAACTTTAAGTCTCATTTCCCATCGAGGTTTTTCATCCTTTCCTCATATTGATTCATCTTTTAGATCTTTGAATCCCTTGAACTTGTAAAACAAACAAAATGTCCTTAGAAGGATTCCTTAGAGGATAAGTTTAGATTCTTTATTAAGAATCTTCTAAGAAATCTTAACTCTCATTTCTGATCGAGGTTTTCCATTCCCTTTCGGATCTTTGAAGGATTCCTTGAAGGATAAGCTTAGCTTCCTTATTAAGAATCTTCCTAGAAACATTAAGTCTCATTTGCCATCGCGGTTTTCCATCCTTTCCTCAAATTGATTCATCTTTTGGATCTTTGAATCTCTTGAACTTGTAGAAAAAGCAAAGTGTCCTTAGGAGGATTCCTTTGAGGATAAGCTAAGATTTCTTTTTAAAAATCTTCCTAGAAACATGAAGTCTCATTTCCTATCGAGGTTTTCCATCCTTTCCTCATATTGATTCATCTTTTAGATCTTTGAATCCTTTGAACTTGTAAAACAAACAAAGTGTCCTTAGAAGGATTCCTTAGAGGATAAGGTTAGATTCTTTATTAAGGATTTCATTCATTTCTAAGAGCTAAAACGCTACAAACACACTACAATACTAAAAAAGAGAGACTAAAATAGACCTCAGAACATAGATAAGTAGACACTTATCAAGAATTTTCCTAGAAACATTAAGTCTCATTTCCCATCGAGATTTTCTGTTCTTTGCTCATATTGATTCATCTTTTGAGTCTTTGAATCTCATGAAATTGTAGAACAAGAAAAGTGTCTTAGAAGGATTTCTTCGAGGATAAGCTTAGATTCCTTATTAAGAGTCTTCCTAGAAACATAAAGTCTCCTTTCCCATCGAGGTTTTCCATCCTTTCCTCATATTAATTCATCTTTTAGAACTTTGAATCTCTTGAACTTTTAGAATGAGCAAAGTGTCCTTACAGAGATTCCTTGGAGGATAAGCTTAGATTTCTTATTAAGAATCTTCTATGAAACTTTAAGTCTCATTTCCCATCGAGGTTTTTCATCCTTTCCTCATATTGATTCATCTTTTGAATCTTTGAATTTTTTGAACTTCTAGAACAAGCAAAGTGTCCTTAGGAGGATTCCTTCGAGTATAAGCTTAGATTCCTTATTAAGAATCTTCCAAGAAATCTTAAGTTTCATTTCAGCTCGAGGTTTTCCATCCCCTTTTGGATCTTTGAATATCTTGAACTTGGAGAAGAGGGAAAGTGTCCTTAGAAGGATTCCTTCGAGTATAAGCTTAGATTTCTAATTAAGAATCTTCCTAGAAACTTTAAGTCTCCTTTCCCATCAAGGTTTTTCAACCTTTCCTCATATTGTTTCATCTTTTAGATCTTTGAATCACTTCAACTTGTAGAATGAGCAAGGTGTCCATACAGAGATTCCTTGCAGGATAAGCTTAGATTCCTTATTAAGAATCTTCCTAGGGAAATTAAGTCACATTTTCAATCGAGGTTTTCCATCCTTTCCTTATATTGATTCGTCTTTTAAATATTTGACTCTCTTGAATTTGCGTAACAAGCAAATTGTCCTAACCAGGATTCCTTGGAGGATATGCTTAAATTTCTTATTAATAAACTTCTTGGAAACATTAAAACTCCTTTCTAATCGAGGTTTTCCATTCTTTCCTCTTATTGATTCATCTTTTGGATCTTTAAATCTCATGAAATTGTAGAACAACCAAAGTGTCATTTGAAGGATTCCTTCGAAGATAAGCTTAGATTCCTTATTTAGAATCTTTCTGGAAACAGTAAGTCTCATTTCCCATCGAGGTTTTCCTTCATTTCTTCATATTGATTAATCTTGTGGATCCTTGAATTTCTTGAACATGTAGAGAAAGAAATGTGTCCTTACAGGGATTCCTTGGAGGATAAGCAAAGATTCCTTTATAAGAATCTTCCTAGAATCTTTAAGTCTCCATTCCCATTGGGCTTTTCCATCCTTTCCTCATATTGATGAAACTTTTGGATCTATGAATCTCTTGATCTTGTAGAACAAGAAAAGTGTCCTTACAAGGATTTCCTAGACCATAAGCTTAGATTCCCATCGAGGTTTTCCATCCTTTCCTCATATTGATTCGTCTTTTGATTCTTTGAATCTAATGAATTTATAGAACAAGCAAAGTGTCCTTAGATGGATTCCTTGGAGGATAAGCTTAGATTCCTTATTAAGAATCTTCCTAGAAACATTAAGTCTCATTTCCCATCAAGGTTTTCCATCCTTTCCTCATATTGATTCATCTTTTAGATCTTTGAATCACTAGAACTTTTAGAACAAGCAAAGTGTCCTTAGAAGGATTCCTTGGAGGATAAGCTTAGATTCCTTATTAAGAATCTTCCTAGAAACATTAAGTCTCATTTCCCATCGAGGTTTTCCATCCTTTCCCCATATTGATTCATCTTTTAGATCTTTGAATCTCTTGAACTTGTAGAACAAGCAAAGTTTCCTTAGAAGGATTCCTTGGAGGATAAGCTTAGATTTCTTATTAAGAATCTTCCTAGAAACATTAAGTCTCATTACCCATTGAGTTTTTCCATCCTTTCCTCAAATTGATTCATCTTTTGGTTCTTTGAATCTCTTGAACTTTTAGTACAGGCAAACTCTCCTTAAAATGATTCCTTGGAGGACAAGCTTAGATTCCTTATTAAGAATATTCCTAGAAATATTAAGTCTCATTTCCCATCGAGTTTTTAAATCCTTTCATCAAATTGATTCATCTTTTGGATCTTTGAATCTATTGAACTTGTAGAACAAGCAAAGTGTGCTTAGAAGGATTCCTTCAAGGATAATCTTAGATTCCTTATTAAGAATCTGCCTAGAAACATTAAGTCTCATTTCCCATCGAGGTTTTCCATCCTTTCCTCATATTGATTCATCTTTTAGATCTTTGAATCTCATGAACTTGTAGAATGAGCAATGTGTCCTTACAGAGATTCCTTGGAGGATAAGCTTAGATTCCTTATTAAGAAACTTCCTAGGAAAACTAAGTCTCGTTTCCCATTGAGGTTTTCCATCCTTTCCTCATATTGCTTCATCTTTTGAATCTTTTAATCTCTTGAATTTGCGTAACGAGCAAATTGTCCTAACTTGGATTCCTTGGAGGAAAAGCTTAAATTCCTTATTAAGAATCTTCATAGAAAGAATAAGTCTCCTTCCCAATCGAGGTTTTCTATGCTTTCCTCATATTGATTCATATTTTTGATATTTGAATCTCATGAACTTGTAGAAGAAGCAAAGTGTCCTTAGAAGGATTCCTTCGAGGATAAGCTTAGATTCCTTATAAAGAATCTTCCTGGAAACATTAAGTCTCATTCGCCATCGAGGTTTTCCATCCTTTCCTCATATTGATTGATCCTTTAGATCTTTGAATCTCTTGAACTTGTAGAATGAGAAAAGTGTCCTTACAGAGATTTTCTTGGAGGAACAACTTAAAATCCTTATTAAGAATCTTCCTTGCAAAATTAAGTCTCATTTTCCATCGAGGTTTTCCATCCTTTTGTCATATTGATTCATTTTTTTGATCTTTGGATCTCTTGAATTTGCGTAACGAGCAAATTGTCCTAACCAGAAGTCCTTGGAGGATAAGCTTAAATTACTTATTAAGAATCTTCTTAAAAACATTAAGTCTCCTTTCCAATCGAGGTTTTACATTCTTTCCTCCTATAGATTCATCTTTTGGATCTTTGAATCTCAGGAACTTGTGGAACAAGCAAAGTGTCCTTAGAAGGATTCCTTCGAGGCTAAGCTTAGATTCCTTATTAAGAATCTTCCTGGAAACATTAAGTCTTATTCGCCATCGAGGTTTTCCATCCTTTCCTCATATTGATATATCCTTTAGATCTTTGAATCTCTTGAACTTGTAGAACAAGCAATGTGTCCTTAGAAGGATTCCTTCGAGGATAAGCATAGATTCCTTATTAAGAATCTTTGTAGAAAAATTAAGTCTCCTTTCCCATCGAGGTTTTCCATCTTTTACTCAGATTGATTGATCTTTTATATTTTTGAATCTCTTGAACTTGTAGAATGAGCAAATTGTCCTTACAGAGATTCCTTGCATGATAAGCTTAGATTCCTTATTAAGAATCTTCCTAGGAAAATTAAGTCTCATTTCCCATTGAGGTTTTCCATCCTTTCCTCATATTTATTCATCTTTTAGATCTTTGAATCTCTTGAATTTGCGTAACGAGCAACTTGTCCTACCCTAGATTCCTTGGAGGATAAGCTTAAATTCCTTATTATGAATCTTTTTAGAAACATTATGTCTCCTTTCCAATCGAGGTTTTCCATCCTTTCCTCATATTGATTCATCTTTTGGATCTTTGAATCTCATGCACTTGTAGAACAAGCAAACTTAGAAGGATTCCTTCGAGGATAAGCTTAGTTTCTTTATTAAGAATCTTCCTGGAATCATTAAGTCTCATTTCTTATCGAGGTTTTCGATCATTTCCTCATATTGATTTATCTTGTGGATCCATGACTTTCTTGAACTTGTAGAGCAAGAAATGTGTCCTAACAAGGATTCCTTGGAGGATAAGCTTAGATTCCTTAATATGAATTGAGAAGCATTTTGCCTAATTAGCAAGTGCACTTGTCGAGTTTAGATAGAATAGGGAGAATAGGGGTTTTCGTATCCACAGGAACTATGCAATAGACTATGGAATTCCAGGTCTTTCGCTATTTGGACAAACATAATGCATAGAGAATAGTGTATCCTAGCAGAATTTTACACAAAAACAGAGAAATTACAAGAACTAGCTAAGAAAGTGGCACAAGCATTTGAGAAGAGAGCTAGGAGATTGGGTTCATTTAATCCTTCCCTTATTCATCCTAATTCTAAGGTCCATTCAATTTCACAAATCCTAACTGAAGGTAGAATTTACCAAACCATAGATTAAGTCTATTCCTAGATCATTAATCACTTTGCTTCTACTCATTCCCTAATCCCTTAGAATAATTCCAATAGAAACAAGAGAAAGAGTAAATTCATCAAGACCTCACAATCTACAAGTCTTATCCCTAAGAACATGCAAGATTATGATAATCTACTTCAATTACAAGACAACTATCAACTTTGCAATTCACAATTGCATCAAAATCAGATTCTCATTGATCAATTTCAAGTGAGCATTCAACATCGAAAGCAATTCAACAATTGAGCATCATCAAAAGAGAAAGAGCATTAAGCATAGAAGCAATTACTCAATTAGAATCATAAGAACAAGAATTAACCACAAGAATTCAGATTACATAAGGTTTGGGATCAAAATCCCCAATCTCCTAACCTAGAAACTAGCCAAACATGGAGAGAGAAGAAGAAATGGAAGAGGAGATGAAGGAAATCATCATGAAGGAACTAAGAATCACCAAGAACTCCAAGGATCTTCCAAGTTCATCCACATAGATGAGGAGAAAAGGTGAGAAGATAAGAGAAAATCGCGCCCAAAAGTCCCAAAAACTGTTATGTTTCGCACTACATAAACCTGGCCCTGCATACTTGAGGTGCGCACATGTCCTGGAGGTGTGCGCACAAGATGAGGCAGCACCTTCCAGGACCAATTAAGGTGCGTACATGTTGAGGAGGGTGTGCGCACAGGTTGAGCTTTGACAGCATGTGACAGCTTCTTAGTGTTTTCTAACCTCCTTTCTTCAACTTTCTTCATTCTTTTCTTCATTCTTCAAGTCCAATCTTCTAAATACAAAACTTCTGCATCATTTATTCCTACATGAACATAATCAAACAAAAATCATGATCAAAGATCATCAAAACTACATCAAAATTCATCAATTTCCAAGAGACTACAACTAACTATGCAAGAAAGCACTTTATTTGATTTCATTCATTTCTAAGAGCTAAAAGGCCACAAACACACTACAATACTAAAAAAGAGAGACTAAAATAGACCTTAGAACATAGAAAAGTAGACACTTATCAAGAATCTTCCTAGAAACATTAAGTCTCATTTCCCATCGAGGTTTTCTATCATTTCCTCATATTGATTCATCTTTTGAGTCTTTTAATCTCATGAACTTGTAGAACAAGCAAAGTGTCCTTCGAAGGATTCCTTTGAGGATAAACTTAGATTCCTAATTAAGAGTCTTCCTAGAAACATTAAGTCTCCTTTCCCATCGAGGTTTTCCATCCTTTCCTCATATTGATTCATCTTTTAGATCTTTGAATCTCTTGAACTTGTAGAATGAGCAAAGTGTCCATACAGAGATTCCTTGGAGGATAAGCTTAGATTTCTTATTAAGAATCCTCTAAGAAACTTTAAGTCTCATTTCCCATCGAGGTTTTTCATCTTTCCTCATATTGATTCATCTTTTGGATCTTTGAATTTCTTGAACTTCTAGAACAGGCAAAGTGTCCTTAGGAGGATTCCTTCAAGTATAAGCTTAGATTTCTTATTAAGAATCTTCTAAGAAATCTTAAGTCTCATTTCAGATTGAGATTTTCCATCCGCTTTTGGATTTTGAATCTCTTGAACTTGGAGAAGAGGGAAAGTGTCCTTAGAAGGATTCCTTCGAGTATAAGCTTAGATTCCTAATTAAGAATCTTCCTAGAAACTTTAAGTCTCCTTTCCCATCGAGGTTTTTCAACCTTTCCTCATATTGATGAATCTTTTAGATCTTTGAATCTCTTAAACTTGTAGAATGAGCAAAGTGTCCTTACAGAGATTCCTTGGAGTATAAGCTTAGATTCCTTATTAAGAATCTTCCTAGGGAAATTAAGTGTCATCTCCCATCGAGGTTTTCCATACTTTCCTCATATTGATTCGTCTTTTAAATATTTGACTCTCTTGAATTTGCGTAACAAGCAAATTGTCCTAACCGGGATTCCTTGGAGGATATGCTTAAATTCCTTATTAAAAAACTTCTTAGAAACATTAAGTCTCCTTTCCAATCGAGGTTTTCCATCCTTTCCTCTTATTGATTCATCTTTTGGATCTTTAAATCTCATGAACTTGTAGAACTAGCAAAGTATCCTTTGAAGGATTCCTTCGAAGATAAGCTTAGATTCCTTATTTATAATCTTCTTGGAAACATTAAGTCTCATTTCCCATCGTGGTTTTCCATCATTTCCTCATATTGATTGATCTTTTAGATCTTTGAATCTCTTGAACTTGTAGAATGAGCAAAGTGTCCTTACAGAGATCCTTGGTGGATAAGCTTAGATTCCATATTAAGAATGTTAATAGGAAAATTAAGTCTCATTTCCCATCGAGGTTTTCCATCCTTTCCTCATATTTATTCATCTTTTAGATCTTTGAATCTCTTGAATTTGCGTAACCAGCAAATTGTCCTACACTAGATTCCTTGGAGGATAAGCTTAAATTCCTTATTAAGAATCTTCTTAGAAACATTAAGTCTCCTTTCCAGTCGAGGTTTTCCATCCTTTCCTCATATTGATTCATCTTTTGGATCTTTGAATCTCATGCACTTGTAGAACAAGCAAACTTAGAAGGATTTCTTCGAGGATAAGCTTAGTTTCTTTATTAACAATCTTCCTGGAAACATTAAGTCTCATTTCTTATCGAGGTTTTCGATCATTTCCTCATATTGATTCATCTTGTGGATCCATGACTTTCTTGAACTTGTAGAGCAAGAAATGTGTCCTAAAAAGGATTCCTTGGAGGATAAGCTTAGATTCCTTATTAAGAATTGATAAGCATTTTGCCTAATTACCAAGTGCACTAGTCGAGTTTAGAAAGAATAGGGAGAATAGGGGTTGTCGTATCCATAGGGACTATGCAATAGACTATGGAATTCCAAGACTTTCGCTATTCGGACAAACAAAATGCATTGAGAATAGTGTATCCTTGCAGAATTTTACACAAAAACAGAGAAATTACAAGAACTAGCTAAGAAAGTGGCGCAACCAATTGAGAAGAGAGCTAGGAGATTTGGTTCATTTAATCCTTCCCTTATTCATCCTAATTCTAAGGTCTATTCAAGTTCACAAATCCAAACTAAAGGTAGAATTTACCAAACCATAGATTAAGTCTATTCCTAGATCATTAATCACTTTGCTTCTACTCAAATTCCCTAATCCCTTAGAATAATTCCAATAGAAACAAGAGAAAGAGTAAATTCATCAAGACTTCACAATCTACAAGTCTTTTCCCTAAGAACATTCAAGATTATGGTAATCTAATTCAATTCTAGGACAACTATCAATTTTCCAATTCACAATTGCATCAAAATCAGATTCTCATTGATCAGTTTCAAGTGAGCATTCAACATCGGAAGCAATTCAACAATTGAGCATAATCAACAGAGAAAGAGCATTAAGCATAGAAGTAATTACTTATTTGGAATCATAAGAACAAGAAGTAACCACAAGAATTCAGATTACATAAGGTTTGGGATCAAAATCCCCAATCTCTTAACCTAGAAACTAGCCAAACATGGAGAGAGAAGAAGAAATGGAAGAGGAGATGAAGGAAATCATCATGAAGGAACTAAGAATCACCAAGAACTCCAAGGATCTTCCGAGTTCATCCACATAGATGAGGAGAAAGGTAAGAAGATCAGAGAAGATGAGGAGAAAAGGTGAGAAGATGAGAGAAAATCGTGCCCAAAAGTCCCAAAAACTATTATGTTTCGCACTACTTAAAACTGGCCCTGCATATTTGAGGTGCGCACATGTCCTGGAGGTGTGCGCACAAGATGAGGCAACACCTTCCAGGACCAATTAAGGTGCGCACATGTTGTGGAGGGTGTGCGCACAGGTTGAGCTTTGACAGCATGTGACAGCTTCTTAGTGTTTTCTAACCTCCTTTCTTCAACTTTCTTCATTCTTTTCTTCATTCTTCAAGTCCAACCTTCTAAAAACAAAACTTCTCCATCAATTATTACACATGAACTTAATCAAATAAAAATCATGATCAAAGATCATCAAAGCTACATCAAAATTCATCAATTTCCAAGAGACTACAACTAACTATGCAAGAAAGCACTTTATTTGATTTCATTCATTTCTAAGAGCTAAAAGGCCACAAACACAGTACAATTCTAAAAAAGAGAGACTAAAATAGACATTAGAACATAGATAAGTAGACACTTATCAAGAATCTTCCAAGAAACATTAAGTCTCATTTCCCATCAAGGTTTTCTATCCTTTCCTCATATTGATTCATCTTTTGAGTATTTGAATCTCATGAACTTGTAGAACAAGCAAAGTGTCCTTAGATGGATTCCTTCGAGGATAAGTTAAGATTCCTAATTAAGAGTCTTCCTAGAAACATTAAGTCTCCTTTCCCATCGAGGTTTTCCATCCTTTCCTCATATTGATTCATCGTTTAGATCTTTGAATCTCTTGAACTTGCAGAATGAGCAAAGTGTCCTTACAGAGATTCCTTGGAGGATAAGCTTAGATTTCTTATTAAGAATCTTCTAAGAAACTTTAAGTCTCATTTCCCATCGAGGTTTTTCATCCTTTCCTCATATTAATTCATCTTTTGGATCTTTGAATTTCTTGAACTTCTAGAATAGGCAAAGTGTCCTTAGGAGGATTTCTTCCAGTATAACCTTAGATTCCTTATTAAAAATCTTCTAAGAAATCTTAAGTCTCATTTCAAATCGAGGTTTTCCATCCCCTTTTGGATCTTTGAATCTCTTGAACTTGGAGAAGAGGGAAAGTGTCCTTAGAAGGATTCCTTTGAGTATAAGCTTAGATGACTAATTAAGAATCTTCCATGAAACTTTAAGTCTCCTTTCCCATCGAGGTTTTTCAACCTTTCCTCATATTGATTCATCTTTTGGATCTTTGAATCCCTTGAACTTGTAGAATGAGCAAAGTGACCTTACAGAGATTCCTTGGAGGATAAGCTTAGATTCCTTATTAAGAATCTTCCTAGGGAAATTAAGTCTCATTTCCCATCGAGGTTTTCCATCCTTTCCTCATAATGATTCGTCTTTTAAATATTTGACTCTCTTGAATTTGCGTAACAAGCAAATTGTCCTAACCGTGATTCCTTGGAGGATATGCTTAAATTCCTTATTAAGAAACTTCTTAGAAACATTAAGTCTCCTTTCCAATCGAGGTGTTCCGTCATTTCCTATTATTGATTCATCTTTTGGATCTTTAAATCTCATGAACTTGTAGAAAAGGCAAATTGTCCTTTGAAGGATTACTTCAAAGATAAGCTTAGATTCCTTATTTAGAATCTTCCTGGAAACATTAAGTCTCAATTCCCGTCGAGGTTTTCCATCATTTCCGCATATTGATTAATCTTGTGGATCCTTGAATTTCTTGAACTTGTAGAGAAAGAAATGTGTCCTAACAAGGATTCCTTGGAGGATAAGCATAGATTGCTTTAAAAGAATCTTCCTAGAATCTTTAAGTCTCCATTCCCATTGAGATTTCAATCCTTTCCTCATATTGTTTCATCTTTTGGATCTTTGAATCTCTAGAACTTGTAGATCAAGCAAAGTGTCATTAGAAGGATTCCTTCGAGGTTAATCTTAGATTCCTTGTGAAGAATCTTCCTAGAAAAATTAAGTCTCATTTCCCATCAAGGTTTTCCATCCTTTCCTCATATTGATTCATCTATTGGATCTTTGAATTTCATGAACTTGTAGAACACGCAAAGTGTCCTTATAAAGTGTCCTCATATTGATTAATCTTTAAGATATTTGAATCTCTTGAATTGGCATAACGAGCAAATTGTCCTAACCGGGATTCCTTGGAGGATAAGGTTAAATTCCCTATTAAGAAACTTCTTTGAAACATTAAGTTTCTTTTCCAATCGAGGTTTTCCATCTTCTCCTCATATTAATTCATCTTTTGGATGTTTGAAACTCATGAAATTGTAGAACATGTAAAGTGTCCTTAGAAGGGTACCTTCGAGGATAAGCTTAGATTCCTTATTAAGAATCTTCCTGGAAACATTAAATCTCATTTCTCATCGAGGTTTTCCATCACTTCCTCATATTCATTCATCTTGTGGATCCTTGAATTTCTTGAACTTGTAGAGCAAGAAATGTATCCTAATAAGGATTCCTTTGAGGATAAGCATAGATTCCTTTCTAAGAATCTTCCTAGAATATTTAAGTCTCCATTCCCATCAAAGTTTTCCATCCTTTCCTACTATTGATTCAACTTTTGGATCTTTAAATATCTTGAAATTGTAGAACAAGAAAAGTGTCCTTACAAGGATTCCTTGGAGCATAAGATTAGATTCCTTATTAAGAATCTTCATAGAAAAATTAAGTCTCATTTCCCATAGAGGTTTTTCATCCTTTCCTCATATTGATTCATCTTGTGAGTCTTTGAATCTCTTAAACTTGTAGTACAAGCATAGTGTCCATAGAATGATTCCTTGGAGGATAAGCTTAGATTGCTTATGAAGAATCTTCCTAGAAACATTTACTCTCATTTCCCATCTAGGTTTTCCATCCTTTCCTCAAATTGATTCATCTTTTAGATCTTTGAATCACTTGAACTTGTGGCACAAGCAAAGTGTCCTTAGAAGGATTCCTTAAAGGTTAAGCTTAGATTCTTTATTAAGAATCTTCCTTGAAACATTAAGTCTTCTTTCCCATCGAGGTTTTCCATCTTTTCCTCATATTGATTCATCTTGTAGATCTTTGAATCTCTTGAATTTGCGTAACGAGCAAATTGTCCTAACCGGGATTCCTTGGAGGATAAGCTTAAATTCCTTATTAAGAACCTTTATAGAAGTAATAAGTCTCCTTTCCAATCAGGGTTTTCTATGCTTTCCTCATATTGATTCATCTTTTGGATCTTTGAATCTTATGAACTTGTAGAACAAGCAAAGTGTCCTTAGAAGGATTCCTTCGAGGATAAGCTTAGTTTCCTTATTAAGAATCTTCCTAGAAATATTAAGTCTCATTTCCCATCGAGGTTTTCCATCATTTCCTCATATTCATTCATCATGTAGATGCTTGAATTTCTTAAACTTGTAGAGCAAGAAACGTGTCCTAACAAGGATTCCTTGGAGAATAAGCATAGATTCGTTTCTATGAATCATCCTAGAATCTTTAAGTCTCCATTCCCATCGAGGTTTTCCATCCTTTCCTCTTATTGATTCAACTTTTGGATCTTTGAATCTCTTAGACTTGTAGAACAAGAAAAGTGTCCTTAGAAGGATTCCTTGGAGGATAAGCTTAAATTCCTTATTAAGAATATTCTTAGAAACATTAAGTCTCCTTTCTAATCGAGGTTTTCCATTCTCTCCTCATATTGATTCATCTTTTGGATCGTTGAATCTCTTGAACTTGTAGAGCAAGAAATGTGTCCTAACAAGGACTCCTCTGAGTATAAGCATAGATTCCTTTCCAAGAATCTTCCTAGAATCTTTAAGTCTCCATTCACATCGAGGTTTTCCATCCTTTCCTCATATTGATTAATCTTTTGAGTCTTTGAATCTCTTGGACTTGTAGAACAAGAAAAGTCTCCTTACAAGGAATCCTTGGAGCATAAGCTTTGATTCCTTATTAAGAATCTTCCTAGAAAAATTAAGTCTCATTTCCCATCGAGGTTTTACATCCTCTCCTCATATTGATTCATCTTTTAGATCTTTGAATCTCTTGAACTTGAAGAACAAGCAAAGTGTCCTTAGAAGGATTCCTTAGAGGAAAAGCTTAGATTCCTTATTAAGAATCTTCCTAAAAATATTAAGTCTCAATTCCCATCGAGGTTTTTCCATCCTTTCCTCAAAATGATTTCTCTTTTGGATCTTCGAATCTCTTGAACTTGTAGAACATGCAAAGTGTCCTTAGAAGGATTCCTTGCAGGATAAGCTTAGATGCTTTATTAAGAATCTTCCTAGAAACATTAAGCCTCATTTCCCATCGAGGTTTTCCATCCTTTCCTCATATTGATTCATCTTTTAGATCTTTGAATCTCTTGAACTTGTAGAACAAGCAAAGTGTCCTTAGAATGATTCCTTGAATGATTATCTTAGATTCCTTAGTAAGAATCTTCCTAGAAACATTAAGTCTCATTTCCTATTGAGGTTTTCCATTATTTCCTCATATTGATTCATCTTGTGGATCCTTGAATTTCTTGAACTTGTAGAGCAAGAAATGTGTCCTAACAAGAATTCCTTTGAGGAAAAGCTTGGATTCCTTTCCAAAAATATTCCTAGAATCTTTAATTCTCCCCTCCCATCGAGGTTTTCCGTCCTTTCCTCATATTGATCAACTTTTGGTTCTTTGAATCTCTTAAACTTGTAGAACAAGAAAAGTGTCCTTGCAAGGATTCCTTGGAGCATAAGCATAGATTCCTTATTAAGAATCTTCCTAGAAACATGAAGTCTCATTTCCCATCGAGGTTTTCCATCCTTTCCTCATATTGATTCATCTTTTAGATCTTTGAATCCCTTCAACTTGTAAAACAAACAAACTGTCCTTAGAAGGATACCTTAGAGGATAAGGTCAGATTCTTTATTAACGATTTCATTCATTTCTAAGAGGTAAAAGGCTACAAACACACTACAATACTAAAAAAGAGAGACTAAAATAGACCTTAGAACATAGATAAGTAGACACTTATCATGAATTTTCCTAGAAACATTAAGTCTCATTTCCCATCGAGGTTTTCTGTCCTTTCCTCATATTGATTCATCTATTGAGTCTTTGAATGTCATGAACTTGTAGAACAAGCAAAGTGTCCTTAGAATGATTCCTTGAATGATTATCTTAGATTCCTTAGTAAGAATCTTCCTAGAAACATTAAGTCTCATTTCCTATTGAGGTTTTCCATTATTTCCTCATATTGATTCATCTTGTGGATCCTTGAATTTCTTGAACTTGTAGAGCAAGAAATGTGTCCTAACAAGAATTCCTTTGAGGAAAAGCTTGGATTCCTTTCCAAAAATATTCCTAGAATCTTTAATTCTCCCCTCCCATCGAGGTTTTCCGTCCTTTCCTCATATTGATCAACTTTTGGTTCTTTGAATCTCTTAAACTTGTAGAACAAGAAAAGTGTCCTTGCAAGGATTCCTTGGAGCATAAGCATAGATTCCTTATTAAGAATCTTCCGAGAAAAATTAAGTCTCATTTCCCATAGAGGATTTCCATCATTTCCTCATATTGATTCATCTTTTGAGTCTTTGAATCTCTTGAACTTGTAAAACAAGCAAAGTGTCCTAAGAATCATTCCTGGGAGGATAAGCATAGATTCCTTATTAATAATCTTCCTTGAAACATTAAGTCTCAATTCCCATCGAGGTTTTCTTTCCTTTCCTCAAATTAATTCATCTTTTGGATCTTTGAATCTCTTGAACTTGTAGAACAAGGAAAGTGTCCTTAGTGGATTCCTTTGAGGATAATCTTACATTCCTTATAAAGAAACTTCCTAGAAACACTAAGTCTCATTTACCATCGAGGTTTTCTATCATTTCCTCATATTGAATAATCTTGTGGATCCGTGAATTTCTTGAACTTTTATAGAAAGAAATGTGTGCTAACAAGGATTCCTTGGTGCATAAGCATGGCATCCTTTCTAAGAATCTTTCTAGAATATTTAAGCCTCCATTCCCATCGAGGTTTTCCATCATTTCCTCATATTGATTCATCTTTTGAATCTTGAAATCTCTTGAACTTGTAGAACAAGCAAAGTAACCTTAGTAGGATTCCTTAGAGGATAAACTAAGATTCCTTATTAAGAATCTTCCTTGAAATATTGAGTCTCCTTTCCCATCGAGGTTTTCCATGGTTTCCACATATTGATTCATCTTTTGGATCTTTGAATCTCTTGAACTTGTAGAATGAGTAAAGTTTCCTTACAGAGATTCCTTGGAGGATAAGTTTAGATTCCTTATTAAGAATCTTCCTAAAAACATTAAGTCTCTTTTCCCATCGAGGTTTTCCATCCTTTTTTCAAATTGATTCATCTTTTGGATCTTCGAATCTCTTGAACTTGTAGAAAAGTCAAAGTGTCCTTAGAAGGATTCTTTGAAGGATAAGCTTAGATTCTTTATTAAGAATCTTCCTAGAAACATTAATCCTCATTTCCCATCGAGGTTTTCAATCTTTTCCTCATATTGATTTATCTTTTAGATCTTTGAATCTCTTGAACTTGTAGAACAAGCAAAGTGTCCTTAGAATGATTCCTTGGATAATTAGCTTAGATTCTTATTAAGAATTTTTCTAGAAACATTAAGTCTCATTTCCCATCGAGGTTTTCCATCATTTCCTCATATTGATTCATCTTTTGGATCCTTGAATTTCTTGAGCTTGTTGAGCAAGAAATGTGTCCTAACAAGGATTCCTTGGAGTATAAGAATAGATACCTTTCTAAGAATATTCCAAGAATCTTTAAGTCTCCATTGCCATCGGGGTTTTCCATCCTTTCCTCATATTGATTCAACTTTTGGATCTTTGAATCTCTTAAACTTGTAGAACAAGAAAAGTTTCCTCAAAGGGATTCCTTGGTGTATAAGCTTTGATTCTTTATTAAGAATCTTCTTAGAAACATTAAGTCTCATTTCCCATTGAGGTTTTCTATCCTTTCCTCATATTGATTCATCTTTTGAGTCTTTAAATCTCTTGAAATTATAGAATAAGCAAACTGTCCTTAGAAGGATTCCATGGAGGATAACCTTAGATTCCTTATTAAGAATCATCCTTGCAACATTAAGTCTCCTTTCCCATCGAGGTTTTCCATCGTTTCCTCATATTGATTAATCTTTTAGATCTTTGAATCTCTTGAACTTGCGTAACGAGCAAATTGTCCCAACCGGGATTCCTTGGAGGATAAGCTTTAATTCCTTATTAAGAATCTTCTTAGAAATATTAAGTCTCCTTTCAAATCGAGGTTTTCCATCCTTTCCTCATATTGATTCATCTTTTGAATCGTTGAATCTCATGAACTTGAAAAACAAGCAAAGTATCCTTAGAAGGAATCCTTCATTGATAAGCTTAGATTCGTTATTAAGAATCTTCCTGGAAACATTAAGTTTCATTTCCCATTGAGGTTTTCCATCATTTCCTCATATTGATTAATCTTTTGGATCCTTGAATTTCTTGAACTTGTAGAGCAAGAAATGTGTCTTAATAAGGAATCCTTGGAGGATAAACATAGATTCCTTTATAAGAATCTTCCTAGAATATTTAAGTCTCCATTCCAATCGAGGTTTTCCATCCTTTCCTCATATTGATTCAACTTTTAGATCTTTGAATCTCTTGAACTTTTAGAACAAGAAAAGTCTCCTTACAAGGATTCCTTGGAGCATAAGCTTAGATTCCTTATTAAGAATATTCCTAGAAACATTAGGTCTCATTTCCCATCGAGGTTTTCCATCCTTTCCTCAAATGGATTCATCATTCGGATCTTTGAATCTCTTGAACTTGTAGACCAGGCAAAGTGTCCTTAGAAGGATTCCTTGAAGGATAAGCTTAGATTCCTTATTAAGAATCATCCTAAAAACATTAAGTCTCATTTCCCATCGAGGTTTTCCATCCTTTCCTCAAATTGATTCATCTTTTGTTTCTTCGAATTTCTTGAACTTGTAGAACAGGCAAATTGTCCTTAGAAGGATTCTTTGCAGGATAAGCTTAGATTCTTTATTAAGAATCTTCCTAGAAATATTAAGCCTCATTTCCATTCGAGGTTTTCCATCCTTTCCTCATATTAATTCATCTTTTGGATCTTTGAATCTCTTGAACTTATAGAACAAGAAAAGTTTCCATAGAAGGATTCCTTGAAGGATAAGCTTAGATTCCTTATTAAGAATCGTCCTAGAAATATTAAATCTCATTTCCCATTGAGGTTTTCCATCCTTTCCTCATATTGATTCATCTTTTGAGTCTTTGAATCTCTTGAACTTGTCGAACAAGCAAAGTGTCCTTAGAAGAATTCCTTGGAGGATAAGCTATGTTTCCTTATGAAAAATCTTCCTAGAAACATGAAGTCTCATTTCCCATCGAGGTTTTCCATCCTTTCCTCATATTGATTCATCTTTTAGATCTTTGAATCCCTTCAACTTGTAAAACAAACAAACTGTCCTTAGAAGGATACCTTAGAGGATAAGGTCAGATTCTTTATTAAGGATTTCATTCATTTCTAAGAGGTAAAAGGCTACAAACACACTACAATACTAAAAAAGAGAGACTAAAATAGACCTTAGAACATAGATAAGTAGACACTTATCATGAATTTTCCTAGAAACATTAAGTCTCATTTCCCATCGAGGTTTTCTGTCCTTTCCTCATATTGATTCATCTATTGAGTCTTTGAATGTCATGAACTTGTAGAACAAGCAAAGTGTCCTTAGAAGGATTCCTTCGAGGATAAGCTTAGATTCCTTGTTAAGAGTCTTCCTAGAAACATAAAGTCTCCTTTCCCATCGAGGTTTTCCATCCTTTCCTCATATTAGTTCATCTTTTAGATCTTTGAATCTCTTGAACTTGTAGAATGAGCAAAGTGTCCTTACAGAGATTCCTTGGAGGATAAGCTTAGATTTCTTATTAAGAATCTTCTAAGAATCTTTAAGTCTCATTTCCCATCGAGGTTTTTCATCCTTTCCTCATATTGATTCATCTTTTGAATCTTTGAATTTTTTGAACTTCTAGAACAGGCAAAGTGTCCTTAGGAGGATTCCTTCGAGTATAAGCTTAGATTCCTTATTAAGAATCTTCTAGGAAATCTTAAGTCTCATTTCAGATCGAGGTTTTCCATGCCCTTTTGGATCTTTGAATATCTTGAACTTGGAGTAGAGGGAAATTGTCCTTAGAAGGATTCCTTCGAGTATAAGCTTAGATTCCTAATTAAGAATCTTCCTAGAAACTTTAAGTCTCCTTTCCCATCGAGGTTTTTCAACCTTTCCTCATATTGTTTCATCTTTTAGATCTTTGAATCTCTTCAACTTGTAGAATGAGCAAGGTGTCCTTACAGAGATTCCTTGGAGGATAAGCTTAGATTCCTTATTAATAATCTTCCTAGGGAAATTAAGACTCATTTCCAATCGAGGATTTCCATCCTTTCCTTATATTGATTCGTCTTTTAAATATTTGACTCTCTTGAATTTGCGTAACAAGCAAATTGTCCTAACCAGGATTCCTTGGAGGATATGCTTAAATTACTTATTAACAAACTTCTTAGAAACATTAAATTTCCTTTCCAATCGAGGTTTTCCGTCCTTTCCTCTTATTGATTCATCTTTTGGATCTTTAAATCTCATGAAGTTGTAGAACAAGAAAAGTGTCATTTGAAGGATTCCTTCGAAGATAAGCTTAGATTCCTTATTTAGAATCTTTCTGGAAACATTAAGTCTCATTTCCCGTCGTGGTTTTCCATCATTTCCTCATATTGATTAATCTTGTGGATACTTGAATTTCTTGAACTTATAGAGAAAGAAATGTGTCCTAACAAGGATTCCTTGGAGGATAAGTATAGATTGCTTTAAAAGAATATTCCTAGAATCTTTAAGTCTCCATTCCCATCGAGATTTCCATCCTTTCTTCATATTGATGCAACTTTTGGATCTATGAATCTCTTGATCTTGTAGAACAAGAAAAGTGTCCTTACAAGGATTCCTTGGAGCATAAGCTTAGATACGTTATTAAGAATCTTCCTATAAATATTAGGTCTCCATTCCCATCGAGGTTTTCCATCCTTTCCTCATATTGATTCATCTTTTGAGTCTTTGAATCTCTTGAACTTGTAGAACAAGCAAAGTGACCTTAGAAGGATTCCTTGGAGGATAAGCTAAGATTCCTTATTAAGAATCTTCGTAGAAACATGAAGTCTCATTTCCCATCGAGGTTTTCCATCCTTTCCTCACAATGATTCATCTTTAAGATATTTGAATCCTTTGAACTTGTAAAACAAGCAAAGTGTCCTTAGAAGGATTCCTTGGAGGATAAGGTTAGATTCGTTATTAAGAATCTTCCTAGAAATATTAAGTCTCCATTCCCATCGAGGTTTTCCATCCTTTCCTCATATTGATTCATCTTTTGGATCTTTGAATCTCTAGAACTTGTAGATCAAGCAAAGTGTCATTAGAAGGATTCCTTCGAGGTTAATCTTAGATTCCTTGTTAAGAATCTTCCTAGAAGTCTCATTTCCCATAGAGGTTTTCCATCCTTTCCTCATATTGATTCATCTTTTGGATCTTTGAATTTTATGAACTTGTAGAACACGAAAGTGTCCTTAGAAAGTGTCCTCATATTGATTCATCTATAAGATGTTTGAATCTCTTGAATTGGCGTAACGAGCAAATTGTCCTAACCGGGATTCCTTGGAGGATAAGGTTAAATTCTCTATTAAGAAACTTCTTTGAAACATTCAGTTTCCTTTCCAATCGAGGTTTTCCATCTTTTCCTCATATTAATTCATCTTTTGAATCTTTGAAACTCATGAAATTGCAGAACATGTAAAGTGTCCTTAGAAGGGTACCTTCGAGGATAAGCTTAGATTCCTTATTAAGAATCTTCCTGGAAACATTAAATCTCATTTCCCATCGAGGTTTTCAATCACTTCCTCCTATTCATTCATCTTGTGGATCCTTGAATTTCTTGACCTTGTAGTGCAAGAAATGTATCCTAACAAGGATTCCTTTGAGGATAAGCATAGATTCCTTTCTAAGAATATTCCAAGAATATTTAAGTCTCCATTCCCATCAAAGTTTTCCATCCTTTCCTAATATTGATTCAACTTTTGGATCTTTGAATATCTTGAAATTGTAGAACAAGAAAAGTGTCCTTACAAGGATTCCTTGGAGCATAAGCTTAGATTCCTTATTAAGAATCTTCCTTGAAAAATTAAGTCTCATTTCCCATAAAGGTTTTTCATCTTTTCCTCATATTGATTCATCTTGTGAGTCTTTGAATCTCTTAAACTTGTAGTACAAGCATAGTGTCCATAGAATAATTCCTTGGAGGATAAGCTTAGATTGCTTATTGAGAATCTTCCTAGAAACATTAACTCTCATTTCCGATCGAGGTTTTCTATCCTTTCCTCAAATTGATTCATCTTTTGGATCTTTGAATATTTTGAACTTGTAAAACAAGCAAAGTGTCCTTAGAAGGATTCCTTTCAGGATAATCTTAGATTCCTCATAAAGAAACTTCCTACAAACATTAAGTCACATTTCCCATCGAGGTTTTCTATCATTTCCTCATATATATTAATCTTGTGGATCCTTGAATTTCTTAAACTTGTATAGCAAGAAATGTGTGCTAACAAAGATTCCTTGGTTGATAAGCATGAATTCCTTTCTAAGAATCTTCCTAGAATATTTAAGTCTCCATTCCCATCGAGGTTTTCCATCCTTTCCTCTTATACAAAAGCACCCCTGGTGCTGTTACGTTATATGTAATTCCCTGTACAACTTTGATTAATATATTTATTTTACTTGCTGATCAAACAAAAAATCTATTTGGTAAAAATGCATTAATTTAAAAGTATAGTGTTGCTTATTAGATGTTTATTATTTTAAAAAAAATATTCCCTCCTCCTTAATTTCTTGCTCGTATAAACAAAGGACGATATCAAATATCATGAGATAAGTTCATTATTAAATAAATATTTATATAAACCTTTTGTGCTAAATACTTGTTAACAAATACAAATTAATTTAATGATAAATTATGGCCTCAAAATTAGGTGCATCTAAATCTAGTTATAATTGGGTTAGGACATTTATCAACTTACTTTTTAGCCATTCTTATATATTATCGTAATTAATTATATGAGGTCAAACTTAAATCACCTGAGAAGTGACAGATTTTTCAAGGCAATTCTAGAGAATGGTGATGATGAGATCATCTATGTCGCATCTATAAGGTGAATGTTTATATTTAAATTTCAACAATATTAGTATACAATTATTAGAACATATAACTCATTTATAACCCACTTAACATCAGTCAAGTCTAGCTTTTCATTCTACTTTTTTTAAAAATTTTTTACATTAAAAAAATAGTTAACCAAAGGAGTAAATGAGTTACACATATGAGTAGGGGATGTACATACACAACTTTTTTCTTTAAATTTTGGGCATTACTATTTACAATACAGTTTATAAGATATTTTTTTTAATAAAGTTGTAAGTTGTCTGTATGAATAGCAATTATTGTATGAAAATAATTTAAATTTTATTATATGGTTAGCATGTATCTCAAATGATGTCTTGATATAAAAAAATGCTACGTTTTTTACAAAGATAATTTTGATTAATATAACTTATGTGAAGTAGTAAACTCCATGATCGTTATAGTTTCTCTCTTACTCATCACCTTCATCATAATATTTCTACAATTACCCCCCTTTCAAGTTAAGGTATCGGTGTGAGACTTTGATACCATGATTGACCGAGAGTTTAGAATACATTGATACATTTTTTAATATTATATTTTCACTGCTAGAGACATTTATTGGCCATCTCTAAGCAATCACTAGCCTTATCTTGTGAATCATAATAACAAAACCTTCAACTTAAAGAAGACCGTAGCATATATTGTTACTTAGGGGCTTCTAGGGTAAGTATAGAACATACTTACATCTATAATTTTTATACAACTACTATTCATTAATAGAAATTGTATAGAGAATATTTTTCTTTGAAAGATTACACAGTAAGAGCATACTTCATTTCCTTTACTATTGACTTTACACGCAAGGCAGGCAGTGCAAACGGGATTAATCTCATCCTAATGGTGGGAAAACATGTGGTTATACCAAAAAAATTACTATTCACTTAATAAAACCCACAACTACTATTCACCTCATACAACCCACAACCCATTCAATAGAAAAATTATTGGTTGAATTGTTGGTGAATTATATAGAGCAGAGATAAACCGGATTCCTTGCAGAGATAATTTATTTTGCCGAGGTGTTCTTCAGCCTGATTGTAACATCCCAAATTTCTAATCCCCTAAAGCTAATTATTTAAATTCACACTTTTTGTCCTCAAGGGACTATTTTAGGAGATTTGAGAATTTAGAAACTGTTATGCATATTTTGAAATTTGTTGTTAGTTCCTCTAAGTGTTAAATGTTTCATTTTGACCTTGGGTCCAAAATGCAATAATTCTTATTTCCATAATTTCATTTTGGTCCCTAAAGCTAAAAATTTCATTTCTTGTTAGGACCCTTCTCTAAATTTTAAAGATTTGTTTCATAAAATGAGAGGGACCAAATAGCAATGTTTAGCAAGTTCCTCTCCCCTTCCACTTAAGGGCGAGATTGAGCCACCACCACCACCATCTTCATTTTCTTCCACAAACCCTTCTCTCTCTAGAAAGGGCAATAGAAATCCTCCTCCTTCTCTCTAAATTCTAGCCAAAATTCCACTCACCCACAAACTTAAGCTTGCTCAATTCTTGCATGCAAAAGGGATTCCATGCTCTTTGGATCATCAATTTCCTCTACTCCTTCTCAATTTCACAAGAAGCTCAAGGTTTGAGAAGGATTGAAGGGGAAGGTTAGAAGGTAGCTTGAAGGATTGGGAGCTTTGGGAGCTCAAGGGCAAGTTAGGATTTTGGAGTTGAGGTAACCCCAAACTTAAAACCCCCAATCAGGGCAATTAGAAAATAGATGATGGTATGATGTTAGGTTTTGGATTTGATTTGGTTAGATGACAAGAATTTAGGTTGCATGGAAATTGGTGTTGAATTAACATTAATTGTTTCTTGGGTTCTTGAAGTGTGAAAGTAATCTTGATTGAATTGGCTTTATATGTGTGAGAAGGATGGATTTATGATAGTTCCTTGATTGAATAGGATTTTATTGATACATTGAATGCATGAATTTGTAGATGATTGAACTATTGTGTTCCTTGATGTTTGAAGTTTAGTAAAATCCTTATGAAACTTGATGGGTTAATTTGGGATATGAAATGTGTAAAATGTTGGTGAGGTTTAAATTGATGGAATTGGACTTTGGTTATGTTTGTGAATTGATCCTTGAATGAGTTATAATGAATTATATTAATATGGTATGATATTGGATGAATTGAGATGGAAGATAGAAATTAATTTGTAAAAAGTTTATGAATGTGTTTTCCCCTGTTTTGGCTGGATTTTGGTACAGATTGAGCTGATTATTTCACTGGGGTTTATTTAGATTTTGTTTTCATGGCCTCTTACAAAGTTGTATTTAATTTTGTTAGCTTTGTAATGTCACAAGTCTCACAAAAATCCAAGTTGTATAACTTGAGTTATAGGCAAGATACTAAGAACTGCCAGATTTGGGTTTTTCACATGGGCAGGTGGATTCATGTAAAATTATCTACTCGAATATGATTGATTTGGATCTTAGGTTCTGATAAAAAGTTGTAGATAATTTTATTATCTTTCATTTGCCCTTGATTTCACCCAATTTGGAGGTCTACAACTCAAGTTATGACCAAATTACGAACAGGGGTGCACACACGTCCCTGGGCTTTGCGCACAACATTGGGCAGCAGCTCCAGGGGGAATTACGGTGCGCACAGCTGAGCAAAGTGTGCACACAGCTGGGGGAGAAATTCAATCCCACACCTTTCTAGCCTTCATTCTTCAACTCCTTTCATCTCTAGCTTCATTCTTTAAGTCTAATCTTCAAAGATCAACACGAACCATGCTTATTCCTACATGAGCATAATCAAACAAATTGCAATGTAAATATCATGAATCCATTTCTAGGATAGGAATGAATGAAATTAGGTTCATGTGACTTATAAACATGCAATAGGATCATGGAGATGTTTTGGTATGTGTTATGACATGTATGATGAATGTTTAATGCATGATATGAATGGCTATGCTATTGGTTGATGTTGAATGTAATTGAGATGCCATGAATAATGTATGTGGAAACATGTTAAATGCAATTGAGATGAAGATGATTATTGAATGCATGATAACATGTAGTATGAAATGATAATGAATGAATTCCACCGGTAGTATACTGGGTAAGTGGACAAGCATGAAAATGAAATGTAGGGTCTCCCAGAGATGGGGTTAAGATGGCCTGAAGAAGTAGGGTCTCCCAGAAAATGGGGTTAAGATGACCTAAGCAATTTAATGACTATCCCGAAAGGGGTCAAGATAGTCATAGGCTATCCCGAAAGGGGTTAAGATAGTTCGGCAGTGCCCCAAAGATTCAGGTAGGGACGCTTACCGGGGGTATCACTGAGCTCAAATTATACCTTTCTGCCAAAGAACCTATGGTGGAGATCTAGTGCACTGGACTCCTATTAAAAGATGAAAAGAAATGAATGTAATGTGATTCAAGATGAATTGAAATGAAATGTAATGTGATTCATGAACTCCATGCATATGAATTAAATTGTATTTGTGTGTATTCCTTGTTTGAATGTGTTATGGGTTTGTTAGGCTTGTATTGGGGAGATTTTCCAGTTAGACTGGCTACAATACTGATCTATAATGTTTTTAGTTAGACTGGGGTTACTCGGTTATATGTTTTACATATAACTGACGGTCTCAGCATGGTAGGTATCAGAAGATTAAGGAGTTATAGCAATGGATGAGAAAAGTCTCAAGGTTTTCTTCGGTATAACCATACATGGCGAACCTAAGTGTTATGTTTAAATATTTATTTGTTCAGCCGGATAGGAATTCTTTTAAGTTAGAAAGGACTGTAATTATTATAAATTGTGTAGTAAATTTTAGCTTCCGCTTGTATTGAAAAACGGTCTGCAAAATAAGGTGTTACATTTATGGTATCAGAGCAGTTTGATCCATCAAACTGTGATGATAAAGATTCGATAGTCAGCTGAACATATCTATTAGTATGTCATAAGCTTTGAAGCAACACGCAAATAATATTGAGTCTGATCAGCTTAATATTGATGCATGAAAGTAGAAGTTATGGCTACTAATGGACAAGAATGATCTTTTAAAGGATTGTTCTTCTTTTAGTATCTTTCATTGAAGTAGGATGAAACATTGGGATACAGGTTTACCAATGTTTATGATTGTAAGATATTGGACCTGGCCAGTTCAGTACCTTAGTCACAACATTGATGCCTCTGCAACCAATGTGTTCAAGTCACTAGCTTAGAATGAGTACCAAGTAGAATATGATTTACCGATAACTGTGGTTAGCCTTCTAGAATATAGATAGTGAGAAATTAGTGTAAAGTTTATGCGGAGTTGGAATTTCTCAAAGCCCAATTATTCCCGACTTGGTGAGGTAAATTGTGATCGTGCGTAAGTGCCCTTGGTAACGAAGCCAAGAGGCGGGAGAGACTTACAGAGTCTAGTAGTGGTAATCTCACAACAACAAGTAAGGGGGTTATGTGTATTCCTATTCGGATTCATGTTAGGAAGATATACTCAATGGAAAATTGGTTAAGTATAGGAATAGATCGCGTCATTAAAGCATGAGGAACTCCACCCCAGGTTCTTTCAGTTAAGCTTCCTCTAGGACATAAATTCCTTAAATTCTAGTTCCTTTTTTGATTGGCGTTGACAAACTATCTAGGTAAGTTCTAGAAATCAAATTCTTTAACTTCTTAGGAAATTCACCAAGCCTAAATGAGGATTAATTTTGTGACTAAGAAATTTCATTGCTTATTCTAAATCATTATATGCCTTCTTTCTTGATGAATTAAGCATCGATTCTACTTTGACAGTCACGTATCCTTAGAGAGGTTCAAGAATGTATTTTCTTATATCGATTAAATTAATGTTCCTACAGGTAGATACCTCTGATAGTAACTCTACCCCCTTCACATAAATGTGGCATAACATTGTATCTTGAAATTTGTCCTCTTTGCGAGTTTTCCTTGAGATATAATCCAAGCCATGCTTAAGTTCAGGTTTTAGAAATCCTCTCTAATTGAGATGTATTAGGTTAGTTTTGTTAATTTAATCATTAAATGAAACAAGTCCTACACCTTACCTTATCACCAATCTTAGAATTATTGTCTTGGAACACTTTAGACACTAAGTATATCCTTACTCAAAGCTGATAAGTTAGGAGCTAAGTATATTCAGTTTAGACTCCAATTCATATAGTGGACTCGAAAGAAAATTTGTTGAATATTTTGCTACAACTTAGAGTTAATTTAGGACAACAACAAGAGCTCTTAAATTCTTTCTATGTGGGCATCCAGACACATTGACTTTCCCTCTACTTGCCAATATCAGGAACTCCTAATAAACAACAACTGGCATTAACTTTTTTGTATCTAAATTCGATTCTCTAATTAAGACGCCTTTATCTGGTTATCCATTTAATCTTAGTCTAATTCTTATTATAGGATCTAGACAATGCTGTTTTACACCTGAGTGATTAGAAATAAATCTTCCTCTTCTGATGCTAACTACGGAAGTTTTGGCAATCAATTTCCCTCATAATCTGCTGGTATTTTAAAACACACTCTTAGATGCTTCTATACAAAGGATTCCCTGAGACATAGATCCCTTAAACATTTTTAGGTACTCTACGAAGACTAGAAACCACCCTTGTACCTTAACTAAGTTTGTTACACTCGTTGGTTATCTAAGAAACTATGTCACCAAGTCGATAATTGAAAGGCAGTCAAACTTATTTCATCATGCCTACCCTGAGTTTCTCGTTTTCAGAACCGTATTTCTCATAATCTCAAATTTCATTTAACTTTGAAGTTCTAGTCAGTATATGAAATTCTTTCAAGCATTAGTATAACATCATCGTTAAGGATTTCTTTGGTAATCTAAGCTCTGAAACCATTTTGATGCTTTTCAAAATACCCTTATTTACGTTCAAGTTTCAATACTTAGATCCAAGTTTCCTTGGAAGACGAATTAATCAGAGTGGCACAACGAAAGCGCTAGAGGACTTCCTTATAATATTCCATTCAGATTCTTAAGATTTGGAGTTTCCCAAAAGTTTAAACCCATCTAAGTTTCTATCTATGCATTTGGTCCCTAATGGGTTATTACTAATCATTAAGAAAATCTCTTTTAATTCTCAATTTCAAATTGAACATAGTTTTCCAAACTTTAAATCCTATAAAGTTTAGACCAGTCCAACTACTCCTTGTAATTATCTGAATTTAAGTTGTTGGATAGTTTCCTTCGCAGATTCCTAGAAACTTAAACAACTCCGGTTTTCATATACTTTCGGATTCCGGTTAAGCACCCCCGACTACTTTGTAAGTTCATTGAGAGTACTTATTTGAAGCATAAGCTAAAGATAAGTTTAGCTTTGTATCAAGTCTCTAAATTAAATCCTTGTGAGGTTACAAGAATTTCCTTGACATAATACGCCATCAATATAGTCATCAACTATAATTCTCTCGCTAAAACAAATATGTGGACACTCGAATCAGTTCTGGATTTTCTGCACCCCGAGTTCTTACTTAAGTAAGGAAACAACAGACCCTTTCACGTAACTATCATTTCAGTCATTCTCTTCATAGCATGTCAATAAGTTCATAAACTACTAGTGTTGAAAGCCACGTGCTAAACACATTCTAATCCTATCAAACTCACATCGACAATTTGGGAAGGTTTACTCATCGTAGAATTAAGGTGTATACCCTAAGAAAGTGTAGCAAATTACCTTTAAATCAAGGAACCTTTCATAATACGTTTAAGGACTCTAGACTTCTTGCAATGAATTCCCTTCCACTCTACAACAAGGACGTGATGGGTTATACGACTTGAACTTGGAACCAAACTTCACCAGAAGTACCAATACGTTTGTAGAATGTTAACCTCTAATTCAAAACTAAAGTCTTAGTGACCATTTAAGCTTTCTTTAAGAAATTCTAAATCACGATGATAAATTAAGTTAAGTTAAACCGTTCGTAGGTCTCGTATCTCTCTAAAGCCTAATTTACGAATTGATGTCACTTTAAGTTAATTCCCACTAGTTCAAGTTCCCCTCAAATTGAAGGGTAACCTTAATAGAAACTGGTTCAGTTACACTTATTCTATTCAATAAGTCTATGAAATTTCATTAAGTACCTGATATCCAATATTATCAATTTAAATTATGCAATTCTTATCAACACTATCCCCTAAATTGCGGTGAATACTTCAGTGGGATGAAGATCAAATCTCAGTGATAGATCCTAATTTTCTGAAAATGTACTTGTAATCTAATCACCTTATTGTTTCCAAACTCATGATTGAGGATATTATAATTCTAAAACAAGGTCCTAAATTCATGTTCCCAAATAGTGTATGGGTTCACTCTATCCGTTTAGGTCTTCCTATAAATATATAACATAAATGTCGAAATTCTAAGTAAGCCGCACTACACTTGCTAAAGTTTACCCCATCAGACTCCCGACTTTACTCCCAACTCTTGCTAGTTAAAATGCGTTAGGTTTTGAACCTATAAGTCTCTCGCGATATCTCAGTTGTGAATGTTCCTTTGAGCCAGGAATTAAAACGAATTGTTTGCACACAATTCTTTTAAGGGGGATACAATTGTAACATCCCAAATTTCTAATCCCTTAGAGCTAATTATTTAAATTCCCACTTTTGGTCCTTAAGGGACTATTTTAGGAGATTTGAGAATTTAGAAACTGTTATGCAAATTTTGAAATTGGTTGTTAGTTCCTCTAAGTGTTAAAATGTTTCATTTTGACCTTGAAGAACAATTAATTTATATAGAATCTAACAAAAAGTGCATAGGTAAACTAAATTAATCATTGACTTTGAGTTTTACTCAATAGCTATTGGCTATAAAAATAATAAAAGTGGGAATAGTTAATAAATATAGCATTGATAATGTAAATGCGACAAATATTTTGGAACAAATTTTTTTGGCTAAAGCGGCTAATATTTCAGAACGGAGGGAGTAGTATTTTATAGTTTAAAAAAATTTAGAAAATATTATAATGAGTTTAGCCCAACAGAAATTAAGAATATTCTAAATCAGCCGATAAAGTTTATTATATATTTTTACTGAATGTACGATAAGGAATCAATAAAAAATGAGTCAAATCCCTTCTTTTCGAGTTCACTCTCTTCTCCTCTCTGAAAATTCTCTGTCCCTCTGATATCTTCTGTTCTAATTCCCTCTTCTTCGCTGTTTTTTCAATCCGCTCTTCTCCCTAAACTCTGGTTCATAACACTATTCTAAAAAAGGAAAATTTTTTTGGTACACAGATGTAGAGCTACATTTTTTAAAAAAATGAAAGATGTAATTGCTACATACAAGCATATATGGGATGGTTGCCGGTGGATATCAACCCACGAAATTATCTAATCTAATGGGAAAATGTTATATGTGTAGTACAAGAGAGACACACTACCGCTTAGAAAAACAAAGATAAATAAACAAATTAAATATTAGAAACCTTCACAATAAATAAATGGAAAATACTAACAAGTATAAATGAAAAAACGAATTAACACAATACTTTTAATTTGGTAAATATTTAAAGTTGCTGCTAATATATTAAAACAGTTATCAAAACCAAGTTCTTGCATGTATATTTAAATCCAATAGTGCTGAACTAGTGGCGATATTTGAATACTTTAAGTCATGACTTCCTACTTCTAATTAATCTCAATTGCTTTTATTGTATAGAAGACATTCTTTCTTGTATGTTTGATTAATTGACAAGATCTATTTTTACACAATTAAGAGTATATATGTTTCAGTTTTTAAATCACAATGTATGTCAAATCAACCACACACTAAGGATTGAGATGAAGATCAGATGATATATCATACTCAGAGAACTTGTTATCAACCCAATCCTTCTTAGTATCCTCTGCTTTCTCTTTTGCATCTTCAACAATATCATTACCCCATGCCACACCAATTTCCACACACACCACCATCAACAAAACCTTTGTGCTTCCCATTCTCCCCCTCTTCTATTATCTTCTACTCTTTCTCTTTGTTTTTTTTGGAGTGTAACTTTTGTGCGTGATTTTTTTAAGAAGAGTAACTATTCGCACACAACTGTGTCTGTACAACACGTGTACAACTTGATAACTAATATCCATGCTACTCCAAGGACCTCTTTGCTATATTTGTTCCATTTCTATTTTGTTTCTTAAGTTGCTATTTTGCCCTCTATAGGTTTGTGTTAGTTAGTTATTAGGATAAGTATTAGCTTTAGTTAGTTTTCTGTTAGTTATCAGTTTTTTCTGTTATTTCCATTGTAATCTCTATATTCTCCCTCTTGTATTTCTATAGTTCTATAAATAGACTAGTTGGGCTAAAATGGAAAGCTTACCAATCGTATTTTTTATTTTTCTATCAATAAAAATATAGTTCCTTATTCTACATTCTGCAGAAATAATGTTCTGCATATTATGCAGATTCTGCATTCTTTGATTTTCTTGCTATTTTTCACATGGTATCATACGTCCCTCTTTTGGAGGAGGCTTCTGCTATTAACTCCGATCTTTCTCTTGTTCTTTCTATCTTCTTGTTTCTCGATCATGGCTGCTGCCGGTGCTCCACCACCTGCTGTCGTGTTGACCTCAACGACCCCTTTTTTCTACACTCTCATGAAAGTCCCGCGAATGTTCTTGTTCCTATCGTCTTCAAGGAAGATAATTTTCACCAATGGTCTCGCGCTATGATGCGTGCTCTGCGCAGCAAGAATATGTTGGGCTTCCTCTTCAACGTCCCGCAGCTACTGATGACAAGTTTCTGATGCAACACCATGGTTCTGTCATGGATTGTTCATACTCTTGATCCACCTATAATGAATAGCATTTTGTGGATGGAGACTGCTTATGATGTATGGCAAAATCTTAAGAAGCATTACCAACAAGGTGACTTGATTCGTGTGTCAGAATTGCCAGAAGCTCTCTACAGCTTCCGCCAAGGAGAGCTCACTATCACAGATTATTTCAATCAAATGCAGTCTTTATGGCAAGAATTGGATAATTACAAACCCTTGCCTTGCTGCAAATATGCTACACCCTGCAGCTGTGATATGTTATCAACAATTCAGAAATATAGAGATTCTGACTATGTCATACGCCTCCTTAGAGGTCTGAATGATCAATTTTTTTGGTTAAGGTCCAATATTATGATGCTTGAGCCTTTACCTGATGTAGATCGCATATTTTCTTTGCTTTTTCAATAGCAGAGACATATGCAACTCTTTGCTTATGATGTTCGTATGTTTGAGAACCTAAATATGGTTCAGACAACCAACGAAGCACAAGGGCATGAGAAATCCACTCAACTTTCTTAATCCACCTTTCCCAAACCTAGTCATGGGGAAAACAATACAAAAGTTTGTACTTTCTGTGGAAGCTTGGACACGCTGAGGATACTTTTATAAAAAATACGAATTCCCTCCAAATTTCTTCAAGAAAGAATCTAAAGTCAACAACTGCATGAGGGATTCTGCAGAAATTGCTTCTATGGCAGATGATGATGTTGCTGCTGAGGACCAGGACCAACATGCCATTACTTTCACACCTGAACAGCATAAAGCACTCTTAGCTTTACTACAGAACTCATCTCAACACATCACAAACAACTTCACATCCACTTCAAATGCAAACAATTCCTCCTCAGGTATTGTATGTTTCCTTCATAGCCTTTGTAAGTGTCAATTGTGAATTATGGACACAGGTTCAACTGACCATGTGTGTCATAATCTATAATTCTTCTCCTCTTACAAACAAATCAAGCCTATTATTGTTAAACTTTCCAATCGATATATATACATATCTAGAATTGTGTTATTTAACAAAGAATTCTTTCTCACTGATGTGCTATATATACCTAATTCAATTTCAATATAATATCCATTATAAAGATGACTGACACTATCATTTGTCAGCTTCAAATTGACAAAAGTTCTTGTCTGATACAGGAAAAGACAACATTGAAGGTGATTGGATATGCTAAGCGTAACAATGGACTTTACATTTTGGATGATGTTAATCCTGTTATGAGGCATGACCCTATTGTTTGTAATTTCAACATTATTAATAGTGATTTATAGTATCTAAGACTAGGCCATACCTCTTTTGACAAACATTCTGTTTTACATAAACAAATTCCTTGTATTGATTTTCCAAGGAATAATTTGCCTTGTGATGTTTGCGCTATGTCTAGACCCAAGAAACTTCCCTTTCCCATTAGTATCAATAAATTTGCACGTATCTTTGATCTTCTTCATATGGATATATGGGGCCTAGGCCTCAACCTTCTATACATGGTGAGAAATATTTCTTGACTATAGTTGATGATTTTAGCCGACATACTTGGGCTCTCTTGTTAAATCATAAGCATGAAGTTGCACAGCATATTAAACATTTCATCTCCTTTGCTGAAAATCAATTTAATTTAAAGTAAAAGCTATTCGAACTCATAGTGGTGTTCAGTTCCTTATGCATGATTTCTTTAAACTAAAAGGCATTATTCATCACACTACATGTGTGGAAACACCTCAACAAAATGGGTTGGTTGAGAGAAAACACCAACATCTCCTTTCTATGTGTCGTGCTCTTATGTTCCAAGCTTCTCTTCCAAAGGTTTTTTGGTCCTATGTTCTATCACATGCTATTTTTTTTTATTAACAGATTACCTTTCACTTCCTTGAATAACTACTCTCCATATGAATGTTTACATGCTTAAAAACCTGATATGTCTTCCCTAAAGGTGTTTTGTTGCTTAATGTATGCTTGCACCTTACAAAGAAATAGAACCAAACTAGATTCTCGTGCTAGAAGATGCATTTATATTGGACAAAAATTTGGCACTAAAGGTTTCTTGGCCTATGATCTGAAAACTCCTGAAATATTTGTAACAAGGGATGCCAAATTTTTTGAGCATACGTTTCCATATAAGCATATGCAAGATTCAAGTGTCCCCCCAGCCTTTAACTCATCTGTGTCCTATTGTTGATGAATGTTTCAGGTTACACAACACTGTTGAGATAAATGAACCAGTTGCTACTGAGATGGGTAACCATGACACCAACATTCCTGTTGCTCATAATTTATCACAACCTGAAGCTCTACACTCAGATCCTCCAACTGAACAACTTCCATCTCTAAGAAGATCCACAAGAGAGACACAACCTCCTTGTCACTTAAATGATTACTTTTGTTATCTTATTAGCAAACACACTGCTGAGATAAAATAGTAAGATATCCTATCTACAATCATATCTCTTATTGTAATCTTTCTAATTCTTATAAACATCTGGTTGTGAACATTAATTAGCACACTGACCCTAGAAGCTTCAAAGAAGCTATCTCTGTACCTTATTGGAAACAGGCCATTGATGAAGAATTTAATGCTCTCCTAACCAACAACACTTGGACCTTATGTCATTTACTAAAGGGCAAGAAGGCAATAGGCTGCAGATGGATATTCAAAACGAAGTTACAAGCTGATGGCCATCTTAACAAATACAAGGAACGCCTTGTTGCAAAAGGGATATACTCAAACACATGGCTCGGATTACATGGAGACCTTCATTCTAGTGGTTAAAATGACCACTGTCCGCATGCTCCATGCCATAGATTCAATCAAACAATGGCGTCTACATCAATTAGATGTCAATACTGTGTTTCTTCATGGAAATCCTCATGAAGAAGTCTATATGGCTGCCGCACAAGGTTTCTCCCTCCTTGAACTAGGAATGATGTGCAAGTTAAACAAGTTTGTCTATGGGTTAAAGCAGTCCAATAGACAATGGAACGAAAAACTCGCTTAAACTCTCCACAGCATTGGCTTCAAAAGGTCCAAAGTTGACTATAGTCTCCTCACTAGACAAGGTAAATCTAGTTTTTTAGCTATTTTTGTCTATGAAGATGATTAAATACTTGCAAGTCACAACTTATGTGAGATCCAAGACATAAAGCACCCATTGAATCAACACTATGTATCAAGGACCTAGGAGAATTGAAATACTTCTTGGGCTTGGAAATTGCTCGCAACAACTCTACCTCGATCTTCTGCATGAAGCTGGAATGCTTGCAATTCAACCCAACAATACACCTATCGAAGTGGGACAACATCTTGTGCATGACAACAAGAATATTCTCTCTGACATAACCTGCTATAGAAGAATCATTGGTAGACTAATTTATCTCAAAAATACACGCCCTTATATCTTCTATGTTGTTGGCAGATTAAGTCAGTTCTTAGAAGCTCCCACACCTACACACCAATCTGCAGTATTTCAGGTCTTAAAATACCTGAAGAACAACCCAAGAGAAGGTCTATTTTTTCGTGCTACTTTAAGTCTCAAGCTATTGGGATACTCAGATTCAGATTGGGGGACATGTAAGGAGAGAAGAAGATCCATCTCTACTCATTGTTTCTTCATAGGAACCAGGTTGATTTCATGGAAAAGCAAAAAACAGAAGTCTATCTCTAGGAGCTCTTGTGAAGCCAAACATAGAGCACTTGCCAATGCAACATGTGAGGCACAATGGCTTTTAAATCTCCTAAAAGCTTTCTGCATCCCTCATCAAGCTCCTGCAGTCATTTTTTGTGACAATGACAAGGCCATCCATATTGCAAATAACCATATTTTCCATGAGCACACAAAACATATTGATATGGATTGCCACATTGTTAGAGATAGAGTTGAAGAAGGTATTATTCATTTAACACCAATACAATCCAAAGAACAAATTTCTGATTTTCTTACAAAACCGCTTTGTACAACTCTTTCCATCATTTGAAGTCTAAGTTTGGCTTGAAGGACATATACAATCCAAGCTTACGGGGGGATGTTAATAACATCCATGCTTCTCCAAGGACCTCTCTACTATATTTGTAATATTTCTGTTTTGTTTTTGAAGTTGCTATTTGGCCCTCTATAGTTTTGTATTAGTTAGTTATTAGGATAAGTATTAGCTTTAGTTAGTTTTCTATTAGTTATTCGTTTTTCTGTTATGCTTCTGTTTTTCTGTTTTTCCATTGTAATCTCTATTTTCTCCCTCTCGTATTTATGTAGTTCTATAAATAGGCTAGTTGGGCTAAAATGACAAGCTTACCAAATGTATTTTTTGTTTTTCTATCAATAAAAATATTGATCCTTTTTGTCCATTCTACACAAACAATGTTCTACATATTCCGCAAATTCTACATTCTTTGATTTTCTTGCTATTTTTCACACAACTGGTTAAATGTGAAGAAATATATAGTTAAACCAGTAGGTGATTTGGTTAATTATAACACTAGTGTTACACATTTTTCTGGTTAAGGATCAATGAATATGTGGTTAAATTACTATGTAATTTAATTAATTTTAATATTACTTGTTATGGACTGGATTTATAGTGACCCGGACAGTAATCACTAATCGTTATAGATATGGCGAGAGGCAACCTGCCTACCATCCCGACTAGTAGACGGGATACAAGATGAGCTACATGATATGACACAAACTACGAGCTTGGCCAACACAACAATAGGGAGTTTATTCCAAATGGTTGATAGACAAATTATCTTGCTGAAAACTCTAATGGTGGTGGTCACTGTATATTGCTCAATAAATGTATATTTTTACTATTGTAAAGAGATTTACAGACCTGATCTTTGCAAATTATGAAGAATCGAATGCAGAAGTAAAAGCAGCAAAATCAAGAATATAGCAAACTAGGGGACTAAAATAGAGCAAACAAAAAAATAAGGAGACTAAAATACAGCAAATTAAAAATTAAGGGAACTAAAATTGAGCGACTAAAAACTAGAGGGAGTAAAAGAGCAATTAAGCCTGAACAGATTTGATATGCATATAACACATATAAAACATGAACCTGTACAATGCATAATTGAACTTGAATATGCAAGTACCAATTTAATTAAACCTAGAAAATGGTAGAACTAACCACCAAGACATATGAGCAAAATCAATGCCAATGACTTTATATTCTCCCATAACATTACTATCTTGGATATAATTTTGAATTCACCAGTATAATGCTAAATTTCATAGTCTTAAAAGGTATGATATAGTCTTGCCATTAAAAAGTCATAACATAACCAAAGTACATAGTCATAAAAGTCATAACATAGCCCTGCAATAATCCTAAATACAAAAGTGTCAACTAGCATTCAAAAGTTTGGCCCATGACCTAAAAGGTCTTAACTCTAGCTTTGAGTTAGTTGAGATTGAACTCTAGTTTTGGTAACTTGTTAAATTACTGGACCATTACTTCCTTCTGCCGCTTCTCCCTTATTGCTTTGTCCCACTTTTCCTTTTCCCTAGCTGCCTTGTCCTCTTGTTGCAGGTCTAACAAAAAATAGTTGTGTTTAAAGTTGCTTTTATATCATTAATTAGATAAATCACAATGCTTCATCTTATTTCCTCCTTTCGCAATGATCCTATCGGCTTGTTGTGCCTTCCCTTTGCATGTCTTCACATTGTGGCCCTTCTCTCCACATCTCGAGCATTTCGCAGTTTTGTGCATCCTTGGTAACTTGTGAGAGTTTCTTGGTTCATCATTTGCTTTTCTCCTTGCTTTCTTGGGCCTTCCTGGAGCCTTTCTCGTGTATTGTGGATTAATGTCCGGATAATTAACAATAGGCCATAGCTTTGGTCCATTAGAAGGAAATATGATGTTCGAGTATGTATTCAGAAAAGTTTCCTTTATACATTCAAAAATAATGTTCAGTGTCGGTCTTTGCAAATATACACAAGAAATTAAAAGTACTGAACATATAGACTTACTTATAGTATGAGCTAAAATAATCTTCAACATGACTATTGTTAGCCCATATACAACTAATAGCATTGCAACATAGCACACCAGAAAGGGCTCATCTCCTACAAGAACAAATCCTGCACTTAAATTAATCACATATGTGTCAACATGATTAGTCATTGAAAATCTTGCATATGCGTTATCCCCACTCCAAGTAGGAAAAATCAACTTGTTTTTTAGTATCTTTAACATTTCTTTCCTATACCTGATCATTAAATTCGTCTGTGACACAAACCTATTTGTCATATAATGCTTAAGGCCATCCAAAAAACTGATTATGGGCTTATCTCTATACTCTAATATAGCCCAATTAAATGCCTCACACATGTTATTCACTTGTAGATCACATTCAGTGTAGGAACTAAATGTAGACCTGGTCTACACGGCTAGTGAATACTTCATTAATAAAGCTGAATTGAGTTAACAAATATACCTTCTGCTGATCAGATTTAAAGGACCATCTCTTCCTCTCCACCATGTCCAGGTCATTCATTAAAAGCTACAAAAATCGTTATGGACCTAACCCGCAAGAGAGGCACCTACTACGCCCACTGGGTGGATTAAGCTGTAGGTACCATGTCGTGTTCACCATGACATGGTGTTAACCTTTTAATGGTGCTGGAAATGGTTAACTTGTTTCAGTATAGTGACTATACGTGTATCGTCCACAGGGAGCACTTGGATTATTTCAATTAAGAATTAAGTTGATGAATTGTTCAAAAACATATCAAGATTGTGAATGGAAAATAAAATAAACACTAAATAAAGAGATAAACAAATAAGATAATAAATCACCTGGGATTGAGTTTCATTACTTCACCTTGTTTCTTTCAAGTAAAGATAAATATTATAAGAAAAGATGCATACTCAATGTCACAAGTGCAAATACCTTTGTCACTTGATTCTAAGACACTAGTTTCTAGAGCCCAATCCCTTGGCGTTTTAGGAACTAAGTCTTGCATTAAGCAAAGTATAAAGCAATCATAAACACTTCCATCTATCCCTAGACTAGAAGGTTTTATGAGAGTTTTTCTCCAAATCCGTTTATAAACCAATTTTCCAATTGCGCAAATAAACTAACACAAGGCAAAAGGTGATCAAACTTAAACCAAGAAAAGAAGAGCAGAAGAAGAACTCCAATTCATAAATAATATAAACTAACAATTGAAAGAAACAAGCGACGAAGTAATTACATTCAATCCCGGCAGAAAGCTTAGCCTAGCAAGGCCATGAACTTCAAGAACTAAACCTAAGAGTATTAGTACTCTGACTAAAAGCCTAAACTTTGTGGTTTATTTCTATACAATTCAATATGATATCTTCTAACTTCTGAAAGGTTGTATTTATAGGTGTTTTGGGCAGGGGTCTGGCGCTCGAGCGCCCTCCTGGCGCTTGAGCGCCCTCCTGGCGCTTGAGCGCTGGCCTGACACGTGCTGATTAATGAGCTTAATTGCCTGGTTAATGCGTCTGGCTCTTGAGCCCTGGTGTGGCGCTCGAGTGCCAGGCTCATAACTCTGGCATAAAGGATCCAATGCTCAACGGTTACTGGTGCTCGAGCCCTAGTGTGGCGCTCGAGCGCCAGAGCATTTACACTGGCAGAAAAGATCTTATGTTCCTCAGCTTCCAGCGCTCGAGCCTTGGTATGGCGCTCGAGCGCTGGCCTCTTATATGCTCCAACAACTTGATCTTCTTATTTTGCCTCCAAAAACACCTGAAAATACATTTCTAAGTTAGAAAACCTATTATTACCACTTATTTACTCTTAAACTCACAAAGTAAGGAAAAAGGGTGAAATTATGTATAAAAACTTGTAATTCCTAGAGAAGATAAGTGAAAATCCTTTATTAAATAAACACACTAATTTGCACTTATCAAACTCCCCCCAACCTAAGACTTTGCTTATCCTCAAGCAATGTATCCTAAAACAAAGAAAAACAACAAAAGAAACATGGCAAGTATGGGTTAGAGCAAGGTGTATCAAACTTTAATCCTCATGATATGCATAGAAAGAGTTAAGAGAGAGACTTGTGATCACCCAATTTACATAAGCAACGAACCAATTTATGACTTAAGTGCAAAGGAAATTGTAATCAACCATTAACAAAGGTTTACTCTCAAACCTTACATGGTGTCAATTTCGCTCATTCCTCAATGTCACTTATCTTGAATTTTGTTTTTCATTTGCCATCAAACCATTTCACAAAATCGAATAATAAATCAAGAGGTCTTTTCAAAAGGTTGTAATGAGGCTGGGCTACAAAGAATTTTTGTTTTTCTGGTTAAGCAAAACGAGTTGGAGAAAATATTTTCATATATTTACACATTTTCCCCCAACCTATTCTACAAAACTTGCTCACCTCATACTTCCTTTCAAGCCACCTCTTCAGAAAGGGAATCTCAACCCCACTCTTGAAGTGTGTTGGACCAGAGGAAGTATGGTATGTGTTGGCCGAGATACATGAAGGAAGCTGTGGACATCATGTCATGGCCACATCTTTAGCCAGAAAGGCACTAAGGGCAGGGTACTTTTGGCCGACAATGCAGGAAGATGCAACTAATCACGTGAAAAAATGCGAATAGTGCCAACGACATTCTCCCATCCCTCACATCCCGCCGGAAGAAATGCACACTCTCTCAGCCCCATGGCCATTTCATACATGGGGGATGGACATCCTGGGACCCTTCCATAAAGCCCCACGACAATTAAAACATTTGGTAGTAGCGGTGGATTATTTTACTAAATGGGTTGAAGCAGAGCCTCTAGCCACAATTACTTCAACTAGAGTACACGCTTTTACATTTAAGACAATAATATGTCGCTTTGGGATTCCGCCAAGATTGAGATGGATAACGGGACTCAATTCACAGGAAGCTAGTTCAAGGAGCTTCTGGAGGGCCTGCAAATTCGACATCGTTTCTCAAGTGTCGAGCACCCACAAATAAATGGACAGGCTGAATCAGCTAATAAAATCATCTTGAACGGCTTAAAAAAGCAACTTGAGGATGCAAAGGATGCATGGGTTCATAACTTGTATCAACTTCGGCCTTAGAAAAGGCGACTTGAATTTCCTTCTTCTCTTCTGAAAGCTTGACATTCTCCAACTTCAATTGATCAAATTTGGAGGCCGCTTTAGAAACTTCAGCATGAAGCTGAGCCTGAGAAGACTTCAGCGCATCTCGCTCTCTAGTAAGAGCCTGGATCTACTTCTCTGCAGCGGCTTCCATGGCCTGCAGCTACTGTTCAAGGTCAGCAGCAGGGTTGGGCTTTTCCAATTCTTCATGGAAGAACTTCAGGAAAGCAGACTGGCAAGACATCCAGCCAAGAGCCTCCCCGACATTGGCCTACAGGATAAAAAGCAACTTAAAAACTCGAACGAGAAGGTAAGAAGCATGTAAAGAGAAAGACTAACCAACACTCAGCATACCTTCAATACAAGGCAGGGGAGCTCATTGAAAACTCCCCGTGATGAAAGGAAACAATGGGGGCTTTGAAGCCTTCCCATTGAGAAGAAGACGATGATCCCGAAGCAGGGGTGGGGCCTGAGAGAATTAAAACAAGTAGGATCAGCGACTTCATAGTGTCAACGACTTCGCAAATTAATACCGCACAATCCAAGCAAAAGGAAAGGGAATGCTCTGAATATAGACGATACCAAACTAACCTCTCTTCCGTCTTAGGGCAGGGCCAATAGTTTTCGCCTCCTCCTCATCATCCGAGATAGAGATCTCGTTCTGAGGATTAGGGTGGACTGATTCCAACCCTTCGGAAGCAGGAGATGGAGATGCCTGGCCAGTCCAGAGGACGAGTTTCCTCTTTTTGGCGGCTTGGGCTTCAGGGTGAGCCACAGAGATCGCAGCAGCACCAGCAGTAACAGCAGCGGGACCCTGGGGGACCCTGGGGGACTGAACTCCATGATCAGTGAGCAGCTCACGCTCCAAGTTCTGAGCAGGGGTTTCCTTCTTCCCCTTCTTAGTCATGACACCTTTCTTCTTCATCATTTGGGCGTATCCCGACATGATGGCACTTGCTGACATAGAAACGATATCAAGGTCAATACGACATATCATATACAAATAGTTACGATTATTTTAAACATTAAATAATAACATCAAGAGTACAAAAGTAGTAGCAAACAATGGAAGACGACATTACCCAAGGTATCAGCACGACTTATACAACGAATTTTAATGACGACCTTGCACTTGATAAGGTCATGCTTCCCATTGAATTTAGGAAGGCCAGCGATGATGGCGTGATCAGAATCCAATAGTGAAGCCTGGTCAGTCACGAAGGATTCCACCTCCCGGAGGCAATGGTCATATTTCCAGGGATGACCCAAAAAGGAAACTCTTCTCTCGTATAGACACCTTAAAGTAGGACTCTTTGAAGGGAGAGAAAGAATCCTCAAAGAGCTGAAAAAATAGATGATCTTTCCTTTGGCGGAAGGAGATGAATCCGAAGTCTGAAAGGTGGTAGGGAGAAAACAGGTATAAGACACTCATAAAGCAAAAAATTTGATGCGACTTCAATTCGGTTGAGGATCTTGACTTGGAAGTCCGAAAAGGGGAAGCGGAGATGGATGTCACGGAAAAGACACTCATAAAGCATAAGGAAGTCTGGTGCTCCCCTTTGGGGGCAGGATCCGATCCTCTCGTTGGGATCCACACGTTCAGCTTTGTAGAGGGTGATGGGAGCTGAAGGGTCATCCTCTTTTGGTATGGCCCCGGGAAAGTGCATGGCCTCCCTGAACTCGACTTCCACGACATGAAATTTCAATGTCGAAGACAATCCCGAAGCAACTTGAAGGATTTCGTGGTTAATCCAGTACATCCTCCTTACTTCCCGAATGCCCTTAAGCCTCTTGGGAACTTTAATCCTAGCGGCTTTCTTAGGTGGGCCATACCACTCATGAATTGTTTGGTGGCGACGCTCTAAAGATTTTCTTTTAGAATTCTTCCTAGCAACTTGGGTGGGGATAGAAGTCGTGGGCGACTCTAAGCCCGACATGGGAGATAAAGCCAACATGGGTTCTACAACAGAAATAGGAGGAAGATACAAAGGGTCTGAGGATTCAGCAGAACTAGTAGAAGAAGCAAAACTAGAAGATTCATATGAGGTACAGACTATCAGGGGCACTGGAAACTGTAACCTAGACATTATAGCATTGTCACTACCCTTGGAAGATTCATCATACTCGTATTTACAAACCACATACCTTAAAGGTATGAGGACAACAGACAGTGAGAATGGAGCCCCAGAGAAAGAAACACTTTGGGGAATTCCAGGGACAAATTCCTCGAAAGCCTCAAAGAGAGGTTCATCATCAGAACCAGGGGTTGAAGGGGGAGTGGGAATGTGATGCCCACTGCCATCACTAATTTTAGGCCCACAAGGTGAACCAATGAATTCCCCAACTTCCCTAGAGAGAGATTCCTTTGGGGAAAATTAATGGGCCTCTCAGGAGTTAACATTTTGAGAACGTAGAGAAAAAGAAATAACAAAGAAAACGAGTAGAGAAGGGAAGAAATACGTGAGAAAGTGGAGGAGAGGAAGGTTGAAGATGGCTGGAAAACGGCAAGAAAAGAAAGAACTAGCTGCAAACAAAGAGAAAATACGCAGGGAAACTTGGAGGCGAAGAAGTGTTCTCAAACAGAAAGAGGATGTATTTATAGAAAGAGAAGGTGGAATATGAAACGTGAAGAAGAAGTAACGGCCTAGGGTGCATTAAATGCCCGCAGGCCTGATGTAACAGAGTGATAATGTACGCGGCCCAGGAAGGATCGCGAACAATCCAATGAGAACACGTGTCAAGATGAAAACTGGCGGAAGAATCTAAACGGTAACGACATAGAGGGGGTACAAGTCGTCAGGTCATGTCAGGACAGGATGTCAACGGCATGCCTCTCGACATACCGCAGACTTGGGGGCAACTGTTATGGACCTAACCCGCAAGAGAGGCACGTGCTACGCCCACGTGGGTGGCTTAAGCCGTAGGTACCATGCGTGTTCACCACGACATCGGAACCCGACTTAACTTCCAGAGAGCTCCATCCCCACGTGGGGTTAGTTACAGATCCGTACTTAGCGCCGCAATTCACGGAGATGTGACAGAGACAGGTTTGACTTTAGTAGCCCATAGAACTCTATAAATACTGGCAGCCTCTCTTCATTTGGTACGCTTTTCTTATCACTTGATATCTGAGTTACCCTCACTGTGAGAACTTACTAACTTGATTGTTGGAGTGCTTGCAGTATCCCCTCACCGCCAGGTGATTGGCCGGAGGTCTCAAACCACCATACCGGAGGCCAGAATGGAGCTCATGGCCGCCATGCTCAATGCATGACGGATCAAAAACCAAGCCCATGAAGCTGCGGTTTCAGCCTCAGCCCATGCTATTGGGAACATTTGATTATTCCCATCTTTCCCAATTGCAGCCAAAAGTTGTCCTCCGTAGAAACCTTTCAAAAGACACCCATCAAGGCCTATCAATGGCTTGCAAGTCTTCACAAACCCAACTTTACATGCTTCAAAACAAGTGTACATCCTCTCAAAGATTGGACCATCTCTACCTTCAACACATTTCATTATGACTGTGTTATTTGGGTTGCTCCTGATCATTTCCTTAGCATATTTTCTTAAGTGCTTGAACTACTCCATTACTGCAGCTTGTATCATTTCTAAAGACCTCTCTTTTGCTCTATAAGCTTGGTGTCTAGACAATACAACACCCCATTACTCCCTTGCCTCAGCTATCAATGCTTGTGACTTCATGTTTGGTGTATGTTGTAACTTGCTCATAAATTTCATTGCTAGCTTTCCTGTTCTTTCCTGTCACTAACTGAAAGTATGTGTGGAAGGTAGATTTGCTGAATCTCACATAAAAAGGGCAACCCTTCATACACTTAACCACTATTCTTTTTAATTCATTTATTGCCATCTTTAGATTCTTCTTCACAATAAGAGCATACTCCTTAACAGCTTGCTTAATGTATTCTCGATTACAGAAAGTTTGGCCTACCTCGAATACAATTGGGCTATTATCTTTAGGAAGCTTGAACCTAGAAAATCTAGCCCTAGCTATATCATCATCTTCATCAGAAAATGGTGGAGACTCTAAGTCATCTGAGTCACCGTCTTCATCGATAAAATCATAATATGTAGTAGGCTCGGTCTAAAAGCATTGATATCATAGTTTTTTCCCTCGCCTGTACTATATGGTGTATTGGTTGTTTCTTGAGGCATCACTTTGTGCACTTCTAATATTCCTCATAATCACGGTTATCCACTGATATATCAGACTCAGCTCCTAAAACTTCTTTCACAGCATCATCTTCATCCTCTCCAAACTTAAATTCATTCTTAAACTCTTCGGGATATTCTTCAGAGTCCATCTCTCTTTCTTCGTCACTAACCACTTTCTAGAATCTAGTGTTTAACTTTTCTATTCCAAATATCTCCACTTCTATAGGATCACATCATTCAATGTCTTATTTTTCATCTCATCACATTGTGTTTGTGAAAGCATATATTAACTTGGTTTCTTTTTTTTGTTTCCCACTTCTTCTTATAAGCTAAAATTTGATTAAATAGGATCCCTAAAAATCTCTTTTACTTATAAGTTGCTTTTTTTTTCAGTTAAATGAAAAACACTAAAAAAAGAACTTTGTTAAAATTTTAAAATTATAGTTTCCAACTTATAAATTGACTTTTCTTTGTTATTTCTATTTTAATTTGAAGATTCGAATTTAATTTAACAAGTGCCTTCTAATTTTGCTTTTAAAACACTTATTTATAATTTTAAATATAAAAAATATTGGGTTAAACACTACTTTAATAATTTAGTCTATAGAATATGATATTTTTAGAGTTTCGTAAAGAGAAATGTTTCTCTCACAACCTAAAACTTCTACAATTCTCACAACTGAATAAATGTGAATGAATATGTAGTTAAATCAGTATAAGAATTGGTTAATTAGTAGCTAGTAATAAGTAACTAATTTATATAATGATTTAATCACATATTTCTTCATCTTGTTATTGTTAAATGTGAAGAAATACATGCTTAAATCAGTACCTAAATTGTATAAATTAATGCATAATAATTAACCGATTCATATACTAATTTCAGTACATACTTTTTAACGTTTAACCAAACGTGAGTTGTAAAAATTTTGGTTCTCTGTATATAATTACATTTTGGTAAATGGACTATAATTCATAGACCAACCCCATTTTTGTGGGTTCTAAAAAAATGGAGACCCATATAATGGCATAAGTAGCTTGCAGTCTTTTGTGGAGTTGCCCATTTATTTGCAGACTTAAAGAATTAATGATGTGTTTGGATTAGATTTTTTTCTAACGTATATTGGATAGTTGTATTTTGCATTTTATTTTTTTTTTATCATTCTTTTAATAAAAGGAAAAGCTATTTGTCACTGAGCTAAAAATTGGATACTATTTCAAAAAGCATCAAAATTTCTTTTTACTGCTTAAAATTATCTTAAAAATTGCTTCTAATAGCAAATATATGCAAACAAAAATCAATTCGGTCTCACACAATCAAATTTTTTTCTACAGCTTATTTTCACAATTAATCACAACTAATCGAAACACACTATAAATCTAAGTGATAAGCAAAGCAGTCCATTTTTTTAGGTACATAATATAAACACTGAACTATTTTCATAAATACTATTTTGGATAGTTATAAAAACAAGATGGGACTTAGAGCCGGCAAAATGGGCCGGCCCGTTAGGGCTACTCGAATAGATAGATAAAATGGGAGGGTTTGGGTATTGAAAATACAAGTCCGAATAAAGTCGGACATTTTTAGCCGGGACCACAAAAGCCCGTAAAAAACAGACTCGGGCTCAAAAAACCCGCCGGGTTCGGGCTATCCGCCCATTTTGTTTTTTTTAAATTGTATGAGTGCAGGTACTATACAAAACGTAAAAAAAAAAGATAATAGCTGTCCAGTCCAAATTTGATAGCCCACTATCACTATGATGAAAAAAAAGCTTAAATCATTAAAAAACAATTAAACTGTATTAGAATTAGAAACTTAAATATGGGACAATCTCTCCATATATCATTCTCAAAGTAGTATTGGTCTATTTAATATTAGCGACTATTGAATATAGCATGAAGTTGGCGTAAAGTGAAGAAATAGAACTATTTTTTTGAAAGGAATGGATGACAATTTTTTTAATGACAATAAATATGAGCTACCCAAAAAACCCCGATGTCTACATAGAGCCGGGCTGGACTTTTAAAATGAGAGACCGAATAAAGTTGGGTGTTTTAAGCCCGCACCGCAAAAGCTCGCCACCTGAATAGGCAAGCCCGAATAGGGCCGTGTAGCCTATTTGGACAACTCTAATCGGACTGGTCAATTCAACTGTTTGGACCCGGAACCGGTTTGGAGACTGATTCGGGTCTTGAATTGGACCGCTTATGTTGTTTAACTGGCTAGAACCGGTGTAAACCGGTCGGAACCGGACCGGCCGGGTATCCTTGGCAAAGCAACAATGTGTGCTCCCTTTAATTCAAAAAAATAGGCGAAATGCTTGCACCCAAATTCGAACCGGGCTCCTGTACTGTTCCTAAAGGACAAAAATCACTTACCGAAGTTCCTTTTGTAATTATAACTGCTTATTAACAAATATGTTGCTTTTCTGTTAGTTTTTTCTAACTTTTTTAACAAAATTTATTTTTCACTTTTGAGTTTTGATTAATTTTAGTTCAACTTACTAACATTGATTATAATTATTAATGTATAATCTTGTTAATTTTAAAAACAAGTCAATAAATGTTAAAGTTATTAACTTAATCAAATTTTTTTGGTTTCATATATATAAATATAAATATATAATTATATATAAATTATTCGGTTTAGAGAGAGACCTAGTGACCTCCTGGTTGAACAAGTGAGCCAATGACCCAGTGCCCTCAACCGAGTTTTATAACTATGTTATTTTGAAAACTTTTTAATTTTTTTTTTCAGAGTTTTTTTGAACTTAGTTTAACGATAGTGAAGGAGCTACTCTTTCTTGATGGTAGTCTAAGGTCACATTTATGGTTTTTAATTTCCCTTTGTTTGTTTGATTTTCTAATGAAGTGAATAGTTTATGTTCATAATGTATTATCTTCTTTTCTTTAATGAAATATTCCCCTTAAAAAAAAAATCTTTATCATCCTTATATTTTCATTTATTATTTCTTATTTATATCATATGTTCAATTTTTCCTCTTTCTTATAATAAACATAGGAACCAAATTTCATTCGGATATAGGTTGTATCATTGTTCACTATATTAATTGAAAATATGGATGATTTAATTTCTGAATTATTAAAGCCTAATTTTTTTAGCGCTACATATTAGTTTTTTTATATTTTAAAAAAGGATTTATTTCAGTTTCATTAACATCGTTAATTTTAGAGTGTGTTTGAATGTGGTGTAATCCTAAATTTTAAAAAAAAATTAAAATTCTAGGTAAATAAATTATTTCATTTCAATTGCTCTCTTATTTAAAATTATTTATTTTGATGGAGTAATCAAATTTCTTCATTTTTAAAATAATTGTTTGGATGAAATAATTAAATTTCCTTCATATGCAATTTATTAAGGTTTTTCAATTAGTTTCCAATAAAATCACATTTTAAACTTAATACTGTTGTGGACCAGAATAACAGTATCCCGCATGTGCGTGTGCATGCCGGGTCAAATAGCCACCAATTACCGTGGGCATCCCGGTAAGTTGAGCACGACCAATGATCAAGGCCCAATTAATGAGGATTGGGCCTAGATACAACACCTGGCCCAATGCGGACCGAACTTAGGTCATTTACTACACTCTATAAATACTATCATAATGCACCATGCAAGGTACGTACAAAATATTATCACATATAAAAACCTTAATCCACTCACTGACTTGGGCATCGGAGTGCTTGCAGGTGCACACCACCGCCGCCGGAGCTCAGGACCATCCGAAACATGGTATGTTGTCACTGAAGTGCATGAAGGAAGCTGCGGTCACCACATTGGTGGCAAATCTTTGGCAAGGAAGTCATTGCGGACAGGATACTTTTGGCCAACCATGAACAAAGATGTAGCTGACCACGTGAAAAAATGCCAGAAGTGTAAAGAACATAGTCCGCTATCCCACATCCCGGCCGAAGATCTGCATAGCATTTCCACCCCTTGGCCTTTTCACACTTGGGGCTTGGACCTCTTGGGACCTTTCACACCAACTACAGGTCAGTTCAAACACCTTATTGTTGTTGTTGATTATTACACTAAATGGATTGAATTAGAACCTTTAGTCAGCATAGCATCAGTAATAGCCCAGAATTTTGTCTTCCGGCAAATAATATGCTGGTTTGGTATCCCGGCGGAAGTCATCTGCGACAATGGGACCCAATTTACCGACAAAGAATTCTGAGAAATGCTAGCAGGGCTCCACATCAAGCAATATTTTGCCAGTGTAGAGCACCCACAATCAAACGGACAGGCAGAGTCCGCCAACAAAGTCATACTTAATGGCTTGAAGAAGAGGTGTGAGAAAGCTGGAACTAGTTGGGTGGAAGACCTTTATCAAGTACTTTGGAGCTACAGAACTACTCCTCATAGCTCCACTGGAGAAACTCCATTTCGAATGGTATACGGATCAGATGCCGTAATCCTGGTAGAAATTGGGCATCCATCTTGGAGGATCATGTATCCTGCACAAGAGAATGAGCAGCTACTCAGAGAAGTTCTGACATGGTCGAAGAGATCCGAGAAGCCGCCAGAATCAAAGAACTATCTCGAAAGCAACAAGTTGCCCAAAGATACAACTTGAGGGTTATCCCGAGGAGCTTTCAACCTGGCGACCTAGTCTTACGAAGAGCCAGCATCGGAAATCGGGATGCTAAAGACGGGAAGCTTAGAGCAAATTGGGAAGGCCCATTCCGAGTCAAGACCACTGCAGCTAACGGAGCATATCATCTAGAGACTCTCAAAGGCAAAGAGATCCCAAGAACACTTAATGTCGCAGACTTAAGGCGCTATTATAGTTAAGTTATGTAATTTACATTCTTTGTAATAAAGGGTACTCTTTTTCCTGTAGCAGGTTTTATCCCTAAGGAGGGTTTTACTGCTAGAGGTTTTAACGAGGCCCCCATTTGTTATTTGTTTCTTAATAAAGTAGAATTCTATTCACTCTTACACAAACAAGTTAGTTCAATTCTTAATAGCAAGCAGATCGAAAGAAAGTATGACAAGTACAAATAATCCGAGATTGAGGTGTCGGCAACAAGCAAAAACCGACTAACATACAAGGCCAACAATGAGTCGAGATACCATTACAGGTAATTCTCTGCTACAGACTCAATAAGGACCCTTCCCGGGTTAACCCTGGCCATAAAGAAACATGAAGTACCGCCAAGGCCTTACTTCAACCTAAACCCAGAGAAAGCACAAACTACTTTCCCTCCTATTGAGGAGCTAAAAGGGCGACATAACAAATGTATCCCTAACAATTCAAACGATATAAAAAATCTCCATATCAAGCGAAATTTAGAGGCACCTTGAAGTGGTCACGCCTCAGCAACATACAGAAATGCAATAAGTAAAGCATTAACTTTAAAGCATAAGGAAGAAGTAAACAAAAGCCATACATAAAAGTCATCCCGAAACATCGAGATGAAGAAAATCTACATTTTATATAAACTTGTTCGTAAAAGTTACAAAATGAGAACAGAACGCGAGAAACATAAAAACGAAGAAATATCAAACTACTCAGCCCCTCCACAGATGCACCTTCAGGTTCTTGAGGGGATCAGTAGGAAGAGGAGTGCTGCAATCAAAGGGCTCGAGTCGGGGGTCAGCAGGGTCAATAGGTACGGGATGGTAAGGATCATAGAAATCCATAAACATCCCATCCTTCACGCTGTGATACTTGCAAAGCGCACGAGTGTTCAAATTAGTCCCGGGATTCAAGAACAGGAGGGTCTTCACACAATCACGGTAGGAATCATCCACCATAGTGTCCATATCTTGATAAGCCTCCTCCAATTTCTCTTGAGTCTCCCGCAGCTCAACTTGCGTCTCGTGGAGCTTCGAAGCTGCCCCCAAAAGCTCAGACTGAAGAAGGCTAAGAGCAGAACCATCTTCCTCCGCCTTAGTCTTCAGCTGAGAAACCTCACCCTTCAGCTTGGAGTTTTCAGCATCCAAGCCAGCAGCCTTCTCTTTCTCCTTGGAAAATTCTTCTTCCATGTGAGAGAACTTCTCCTTCAAAGAAGCAAGTTCCTTCTCAGCCCGGGATTCTGATTCCTTGACACTCTGGATCAAGGCATCCTTTAGCTCCATGTCATCCCGGAGCTCCCGCAGCTGAGCCCTCAAGGAAGAAGACTGGCCCATGTCCTCCGCCTGATCATGAATGTGTTGGAGCATAGCCATGCTCATAGCCGTCCAGCCCATAAGGGATTTGGCTTGCTCCTACAAAGACAAAAAACAACAAGAAGACATTAAACACATATCTACCGAGATCAATCATTATAAAGTTGACAAACTTATATGACAAAGATATATACCTTCACGGCAGAGGCTCCCCCCTTGGTGAAAAAGTCCCCATGTTGGAACTTAATCAAAGGAGATTGGAACCCCTCCTAAGCAGACGATGGAGTAGAGAAGGGCGCCATCAAAACCGGATTCATCCCGGCTGCAGGCCCTTGGGCATCTCCAGGTTGGTCACCTACAAATTGAAGTAAATGATATAATAAGAAGACAATACAGGGTCCCTGCACGACTGAAAATTCCAAAAGACAAAAGCATACTGAACTTGGTTGTACGACGACATTTTGGCTGCACGTTGGCCACTTCAGCTCCAGAGAATGGAGGAACGGATCTCTTAGCCGGAGAGGCTCTTCTGGCATGAGCTACGTCCGAGATGCTAATCCCAGTAGAAACTACCGGGACAAGTGCAGGAACCAGAGTAGGAGTAAGAGGTGGACTAGAGGCAACAACCTTCCCTTTTCCCTTGGCATCTCGCTTCTGCTTCTGGAGGGCATAATTGGCCATGATCTCGGCTGCAAGAACAAGAACATACTTGTTAATAAAAGTCGAAAACATGGAAATTTAGATAAACAATGTTGTGCAATGAAAGACAATGCCCTACATAAGCATGTCGCCTGGTCACGACGAGATACTCCTATCACATCCTTACAATGGATGGGTTTCCCTCTACGCTCAATAAAGGCGCACAGATTCCTGAAGGTTTGTTGATCTTCTTCCTCCGGGAAGCCAATCTCCAATTCTTTCAGAGATAGCGACCTTTGGTAATGTTCCTCCGTCCAATACAACGGGAACAAGGGTTGTTTGTCTTGTTCCATCCAGAAGGGAGTGCAATCTTCGGTCCGAGGGATAACTTTAACATAAAAATCCCTATGAGCTTTGAAGGATTCTTCATAAGGGACAAACAATTGGGGAATCCCAGAGCGATGACGAAGGGATACCCAATTCTTCTTCCTCGGATCGTGATAAAGGCCAAAAATATATAAGAATAAGGTCGAGGAGCAATGCCAGCCTTGGGCCCAACAAAAGACCTCAAAGGCCTGAAGAAACCCCCAACCGTTAGGATGAAGCTGGGTTGGAGCGAGATGAAGATTGTGCAAAACTTCAATCTGAAGGTTAGAGAAAGGAAACCTAATTCTGAGCTGGTGCCACAAGGACTCCAACATCATGATATAAGAACCTTCACCTTCAGATGCCGACGTACAAATTCTTTCTTTCTTGCTCGGAATGACCAACTTATGGTTTGAAGAAGGATCAACCTTAACGTCAGTCCCAGGGGTGTTGGGCCCATAATGGAAACATTTCCTCCAACGCTTCTCCACCTGCCTGAGCCGGCGACCATCCTTCACTAAACATTCCTCCCGGATGATATCCTAGGGAACCCATAACATTCCCCAGATATTCTTCAATTCCAAGAAATCAGGGGGACATTCAATTCTAGGTTGAGAAGTACTGGGTTTTCCCGTTCCTCGCACGACAACTTCTGAGCCCCCGGCATCGGATGAAGTCGGTACATCAGCAGAAGATCCCGGAGCACCAGAAGCTACCGGGATAGGAAGGTCACCTTGAGTAAGATCCATATCTACACGACAAGAGAAAGCAGAATCAGTTCCTGCGGAAGAATGGCTATGAGAGGAACATAAGCAGGGTCAGACTCGGAATCTAAGGAATGTGTCATAGATGACGATATAGATTCCCTATCTTCTGGAGGATCCCCGGGATGGGAAGACTCAACCTCATCTCCCACCGGGATAAAATTGACGGGAGCACGACGATCTGAACCCTGTTCGACAGGGACAGAACTCTCGGAACTATATTCATCAGGAAGATGGGCTGATGCAAGAAGAAGAGTAGAAGGTTCTGGGTTCAAAGTGTTAAACGACCCACTCACACTTTGGGTAACTGACTCACCACTCTCTACTCGTTGCGAATACAGAGGATAAAACCAAAAATGGAAAGATTTACAATAATCAGGATTGGCTATGGAGGGCGTACCAGGACAAGGGTTTGGCTCATTAGAAGACCTATGTTTGCGAAGCCCCCTCGCAAAACTCTCAAGAAGTTCAGTATCATTTGATTCTGAAGAGGAACTACTCGTCAACACAATAATATCATCGGCTATTTTTGAAGGAAAGAAACCCATAAACTACAACTAAACCCTAATGAAGGGGGGGGGGGGAATGCAACAGAACAATCCAAGAATCAGGAAAGAATTAAATAGAGGCACAAATTAGTAAAAGTAGAAGAAATACCTGAAAGATGAAGAAAAAATGTTGCTAGAAAACGGGTCTGAAAAACAAGCACGAAGATGGAAGAAGAAAGGTTTTCAGAAGCTCTCTATCGCAGGAAATGAAGAGACAGGAAGCGCGAAAGTGAAGAGTAAAAACTTGAATAAATGAAAAGGTGAAAATGTAACGGGTGAAAAGAAATAAAGTAAAAACCGTCACATCACCTTAAGTGAAATACACGCGCCCAAAAAGTAAACCAACCGTCATCTCGTGATATTTCCAAAATCAACATCTACAATCCACCCTGCATGATAAACAAACACGTCAACTTTTTCCAAGAAAAGCTTGACGACTTGGGGGGCAACTGTTGTGGACCAGAATAAAGTATCCCGGATGTGCGTGTGCATGCCGGGTCAAATAGCCACCAATTACCGTGGGCATCCCGGTAAGTTGAGCACGGCCAATGATCAAGGCCCAACTAATGAGTATTGGGCCTAGGTACAACTCCTGGCCCAATGCGGACCGAACTTAGGTCATATACTACACTCTATAAATACTATCATAATGCACCATGCAAGGTACGTACAAAATATTATCACATATAAAAACCCTAATTCACTCACTGACTTGGGCGTCGGAGTGCTTGCAGGTGCACACCACCGCCGCCGGAGCTCAGGACCCTGAAGTAATTTTACTGCCCTTTGCTGATCAAGAATACCATCTTGCACGTCCTATATTCCCATCAGGTTAGATCACAACAAATACAAACCTAAGTTTTAGATACCACAAAATTTAAAAATTGAATAATAAAGTATTCTTTGATCTATAAAAAAATAGCGATAGCATATGTGCTTTTTTTTCAAAAAAAAAAGAAGTTATGGCATATCATCCAATTCCACAGATAAAGAAACACAATGGGGGGGAGAGAGCGGGTGAGGAAGAGAGATTGTAAATGGAATTTGAAATTCCCAATTTCATGATGAAATTTGAAATTCCCAATTTCAAGATGAAATTTGAAATTCCCAATTTCAAGATGGAATTTGAAATTCCTCAATTTTAATTGTGTGTATTTAGCGCAACTAGCTTATAGCTTATTTAGGAGCTTATAGCTTATAGCTTATGAGTAAGTAGAGGTGTTTGATGACAACTAGCTTATAGCTTATATAAGCTATAAGCTAGCTTTTGAAAGCTAGCTTATGAAAATCTACATCAAGTAGCTTATAGCTTATGAAAAGTAGCTTTCAATAATTCTTTTCTATTTTACCCTCTAGTCATTTACTACATGTTTACTCTATTAAATAATTTATTACATGTAATTATTACTTGTCCTTTTAAGTCATTTAACAAATATAAGCTACCTAATAAGCTAATTTTACCAAACACCTCTACTCAATTATAAGTCACAAGTCATAAGTTATAAGCTACAAGTTATAAACTACAAGCTATAAGTCATAAGCTATAAGCTATAAGCTAGTTTTACCAAACAAAGCCTAAAATAAAGGTGGGTTTTAGGGTGGTCTGAGGAAAAACAAAGACCACCGTTGAAGGTATGGAGACCCCAAATAGTAATTTGTGAAACTTTTTAACTTTTGCAAAAAAGTCCTAATGTGGTAATCCCAATTTTCCTCTCACTTTCCTATTTTTCCTCTCACAATTCCTCCCATCTTTCCTCATCCAGTAAGAAAGCCCTAGCCGTCATCACCTTTCTACTTCCCTCACCTCCATCTTCTCTTCCTTCACCATCATATCCTCTGTCGCCTCATAATCTAGTGCTTGGAGTTGAACTCCCAGCAAATCCTCCCACATGTGTGGAGGTACTTCCCTGTCATCGAACACAACACACAGAATAAAACAAGATTCCAGCAAAGATAGCACCAGATCCAACCACATCAACTAGAAAACGCAGAGGAACAACCCCTGAACTATGCTGCATAATTTATATACATTTATTTTACAAAATATTTTTTAATAAATTAACAAATAATGTAGTAAGTATTAAATATAGTATAAATGAAACAAAATCCATTCAAATAAACAAGAAATTTGAAATCAGAGTTTGACATTGAATTTCAATTTAAAAAAGAACAACCAAATAGCACATAATATGAATACCCCACTATTCTCCCGTGGCTTCTGCACTTAGTCCCACAGATGGCACCATCCCACCCTCCCCTCTCACTTCAAAACCGTTTGCTTAAAAAAGATTTTGAAGAAAAAACACCTTCAAACCCGCATGCTAATTTCTTCGTCCAGAGATTTCTTACATAACTCCCCTGCTTTCGTTTCACAACTTGTTTCCTACGATTAGTTGTGTTTATTAAATAATTATTTGAATGTAATCTCTTGTTTCTTTTCTTTCTAAGTTACTGTAAGTTGTAAGTTCTTAATTAGGGGAAGATATTAATAGAAAAGATTGAGGTTAAAGGAGAAGAAGCTTTGTTCAATAAAATCTTTTTTCTAGTGGGTGTTGACAAATGAGGTTCTAAAATAACTCTAATTCCTTTTTTGTGAAGTTTTTAAAATATTGGACCTTTTTGCAAATAATTTAATATGTAAAGTTTTTAAAATTTACAAACCTCACAGTTGAGACAAAAATTCTATGATCACCATAGACAACACCTAAAACAAATCCCTACTTAAAATACTTGGATTTTAAATTCCTTCATATAAACCATCGAAATAAAGAAATTTAAATAATAGCATTTTAATTCCCTTCAAAAATCACATTACCCTTAAAATTCCCTTCATTCAAAGACACTTTTAGTACATGAAATATCTAAAATTTGAAAATCAATTCGAATAGATCCTTATATTTGTATAACAATTTCAATTTTGTTCTTGAATTTTTCCAAAGAAATTCAATTTAATCGAAGATCTTAACAATTTTAATTGGAAACTATAACAATGACTAAACTTCATTTTAAAACGCGATGTCAGATACATATTACCACCGACTCCAACGGCGCTTCACTCCTAAATAATTTTCAGCAGTTGATAAGTGAAAATGATCTTTATTATCCATTATACATTAAATACTTCATTAGCTTTTTCAACATTAAATACTTCATTAGCTTTTTCACTTTATTGCTCAAGAGAACTCATTCCATCGGTGGCACTTTCCGTATCACGCGATAGTTTTTCCTTTCTAATTTTAGCCTTCTCTCGGATATTAAGGTCCGGTCAAAGGTTTATTTTGTTGGAAATAAGTTCCACATCGCCTGCTTCACTTTTCGTGGTGCAGTTTAAATACCTGTTGGGCTACTCCTCATATTACCATGTGGTTTTGTGATGGAACCTTAACGTGGTATCAAAGCAAGAGCTCAACGCTTAACAGGCTCCCGGTTTGTATGCATATTGCCAATTGTGATGGAACCTTAACAGGTTTTATTTTTTTTACCACGCCTAGCCAAACGATCAATTTTTTTTTATCACGCCTAGCCAAACGAACTTTAATGTTGGAACAGAAATGGTTATTCTTAATGTGTTAGATGTAAGAAACTCTCAAACAATAATCATTTTGATGTTTAAGTTCTATAAAGAATCTTAATATTTGAGGAAAAAACTGACATTAGTACATGAAATATTCAAAAAAATGTTAATTCTGAATTTAAGTTCCAAAATAACCGTTAATCTCCTAACTAAAACAGACCCAAATGTCCGTTAGGTGCATAAAAATTAAAACAATAATAATTATTTTGAAATTTACGATCAACAACAGACCCCATTCTCAAAGTCCCAACGTCTAGCTTTGAAAGCGATTTTTCTTCATTTTTTAATCACAATAGAGGTGATTTTCTCCTTCATTCTTCTATTTAATCTCTTTCTCTGTCATTTTCTATAGTTGCTTCCTATAGGTTTCCGCTTCCATGTTCATGTTCTATTCAAATGGAGTTTTTTATTTTTATTTTTAGGGTTTTACATTAATTTTTCATGCTAGTTTATTGCATTTTTCAATCTTTTGGTTCCTTTTTTGGTTACATTGCGATGGATTATTGATGATCAATTTTATGATTATGCAATTAGATTGTGAGATGTTACTAAGATGTGTCCAAGCTCTATTCAAATAGAGCTTCTTTGTATTTTAGGATTTTATATTGATTTTCATGCCAATTTTTATTATGTTTTTCAATTGTTTGGTTTCTTTTTAGGTCATATATAGCGATGGACTATTGATGATGAATTTTATGATTATAAAATTAGATTATGAGATGTTATGAAGATGAGTTCGAGGTTAATCGTGAAAATCTTAAATATCAAATTAGTATGTGATATGACTGACATTCTCGGTTACAATAAACTTCTAATTTAGTACACCAACACAAAATAAAATTATTACCACAATAAACTGGTTGAGAATCATGACCTTGAGAAAAGAGTGCTAGAGTAATTTCCACAATGAATTTGTGAGACTACTTATTGATTTGCAGCCTTATGTAATCAATATTGCCTTTACATTCACATTGCTAGGGTAGCAATGTTTCCTGCTATTGTTAGATCCACAAGAAACTCTAATATCATACTTAACTATGATAGGAAATACAAGAAGGCACTACTAGAAAATGTGCTTTTAGTTGTGATAATTTAGCGGTGGTTAATAAAGTTGTAGATAAATTCTTGAATAAGGGCAATTGATTAAACCATAGGCTAATCACATACATTACCTGAGTTTAGTGTGAAACATAACCAATGCCAAATAAGTATGCCTTCACTTGCTTGAGCCTCATATTTTCTCATTCTCTCATCTCTCCCGCACAATGAAACATTCATGCCCGAGCCCCATATTTTCTCATTCTCTCATTTTTATTTCTAGTCCACTGCATTCCTCAAGCATTCAAGTCTCACAGTTTCAATTCAACATCCACTGGTCATGCTCGTTCTACATTCGCAAAGAGAGGTTTGTCTAGTGTTCAAGTTTAATTTAGCACTGATATATTATGATTTATGAATTTTTTATCTATTTGATCTGGTTCAAACAGTTTGTGTGTTTGTCTTGAATTTGTAGAGGGGTATAACAGTGATGGCCAAGGATTTTATCAAAACTCATCAGCAGATTGAAAAGTTTTACAAACTCGAATCTATACTTCACGCTGTTGTTTCGAGGATTCAGGTAGTGTTCCTTTTTATTGTTTTTTACTTCTCTAATTGACCATGGCAATCATTCTTCTTAGTTCAATTTATTTGAGTAATTATTGTTATTTAATCTAAATGAAAGTAACATTTAGATTTTGTAGCAATTCAAACTCCAAACCTAGGGCCAGATGCTGTAAATTTTATCATAGTTCATGGAGTAGTGGATATACTTTGTTTGTGGTAAGAAGGTTGCACAAGTAAGAACACTTTCTTTAGATAAATCATTTTTGGCTCCATATGAATTTTGATTTCTGTCTTGCCCTAAGTTTTTCTAATGAAATGTGAAATTTATTGAATATTATGAGAATGAATAGGTTCCATTGTTTTGTGTGTTTTCTATTTACATCACTATATGTTAAGCTGTAATGAAGCATCCTTGGCTTCAGGTGTGTCATGCAGTGTTCTCTTAACTTTGATATAATGTTTTGTTCTTTAATCGCTATGAACTTTTCGTTTTATTTTTAGTTACCTCATAACTCCTTTATTTTAATAATGGTGCAGACATTGAAATATGGAGTGCCCTTTCCAGATCTAAAACCCCTGGGTGAGGAAACATCTATTTGCTAGAGGTCCTTATCATGTGCGCAATACCCGATTTTTATCTTTTTCTGTTGTTTGTTCGATCTCTGCAACATGCACGCATTTTTTATTATGGTTGAGGAAATGGACAAAATATGCATCAAGTTCACGTCAGATTTCCAGTTGTTTTTAATTTGTAATTTCAAACAATATGATCGGCTTGTTTACAAGTGTTGTACTATTACTTTATTTCTTTGTGCGATTGAGCTGATAAATACTGATTAAGTAACTGTAACTTAAAATGACTAGTTATTGATTCAATTGCAAAATGACTAATTAAGTGTTCAGTATGAAAGTATTCTTACATATTTGATCAAGATGTTTGCAATCATAAAAATGATTATAAGGCAAAGAATGCAATACACTGAATTTTAAGTTTCTTAATTTAACAATGTGAATGCTAGCTTGATTTGATCATCTTAGGAACATTACAATATAGCTTAATTAAGTTGCTTAATTAATGTTATAATATAAGCTTAATTAAGTTTCCCGGCTGAAGTTTTCTACTTCTCTTAGAGATTTATATTTTGGCTTGAATTTTTTAAAAAAGTTTGTTGAAATAGATGTTAAATTCAAGAACAGAATAATAAAAATCAAATGTAACTAGTCACCTATGCATGTAGACGAATTTAGAGCCAAAAATTGTGATCATTGTAATGGGTCATTAAGATAAAAATGTGAGCCAAGTTCATTCTTTGTTCAAATTAAGATATAGGACATTGGTTATTCCAATTATTTAATTTAGTCTTTTTTCATGTCTAGCAACTCTTTATCCATTAAATCTTGTTACTTACTTGTGTTAGGATATGTAAGTCTGCAAGTTGTGAAAAGAATGCAAGTTATTTAGCATTTCAAAACAGAAAGGTACGCTATGGTGCTTTATTTTGTTCTTTGCCTTTTCAATCTATGCAAATTTATTTTGTGTTCTGTTCTGATTTTTCAATGGTTGATTTTGAATTGTATTTGAATTTCTGCCATGTGTTTAGAGTTAGACACCCAGAGAAGAACAACCATTGATAGCTCAATCAAGGAAGAAAGAGATCGAGGAAGAGAACTTGAAGAAGCAGAAGAAACAAAAGTTAACAATCAGGAAATGAAGAAGGACCAGTTAGCAAATATCTGATAAAGTGGGCTAGTTTTAAGGATAGCAAAGTAACCCCTAGTTTTTTCTTTTTAGTCCCTGCGAAGTAGTGTTAGTTATTTTTTGTTTTATCTGTTTTCATTGGCAGTTAGTTTACAGTTTTCCTCTGTATATAAAACTATGTGATTTCTTGTAATCAATTAATTCAAGATAAATGAAATACACCATTCCTTTTTCAATTCGCTCTTAGCTTTGTCTCTGTTCATCCATGTCCTCTGCTACATCTCCCTTGGGCCATTTTTCATGGAGCTTCCGTGATCCTCATTAAAGGAAAGTTAACATGGTATCTCAAGCCATTGTTGTCTAATGATCCTTCATTTCATCTGGTTATTTCTTCCCCTTTTTCTTTGTGTTTTCTCCCTTCTTTCTTGTTATCTCTTTTAGTTCTTGGGCTGTTTGATTCGTCTGTGTTTTAGTTATGGCAAAAACCACCATTGATGCTTCAAATCTGATGTTTGTTCATCCGAATGAGAACCCAGGGATGCCTCTAATTGCGGTTGTTCTCAATGGGCCAAATTACCATGCTTGGTCAAGAGCCATGTGCGTTGCTCTTACAATCAAGAACAAACTTCAGTTCATCAATGGAGGTCTTCCCAAACCGAAGGATGATGACCCTTCTTTTGAATCTTGGGATAGATAAATTCTTTGGTTATTGCCTGGATTAATCAAACCTTGAGCCCTTCCATCTCAGAAAGTGTAATCTGGTTGGATACAACGAAGGAGATATGGGAGAATCTGAGGAAGAAATTTCACCAAGCAGATGCGTTTAGGATAATCGCTATTCAAGGACAGTTGTACAATCTCCATCAAGGAGAACAAACCATTGCTGAGTATTTCACCAGAATGGAGAAGCTGTGTCTTGAACTTGATAGTTTCAGACTTGTCCCTCAATTTTTGTGCAAAGTTACATGTTCTTGAACACTCATTCCAACTATCTTAGCTCATAAAGAAAATGACTATGTCATCATGTTCTTAAGAGGACTCAATGAGTCTTTCAGCAATGTGAGATCACAAATTATGATGATGACTCCGTTACCAGATGTTAAGAAGGTTTTCAACCTCTAGTGTTAGCAAGAAAGACAAATTAATCATGGTGTTGAGGAGCCAAAATTCTTCTTTAACACTAGTCTTTCGGAGAAGAAGAAATTCAAAAGAAAGAACAAGTTCAAAGGCTCGAAAGGTGGAGGTTATTCAAACAAAGTGTGCACTCATTGCAAACAATGTGAGATCACAAATTATGATGATGACTCCGTTACCAGATGTTAAGAACGTTTTCAACCTCCTGTGTTAGCAAGAAAGACAAATGAATCATGGTGTTGAGGAGACAAAATTCTTCTTTAACACTAGTCTTTCGGAGAAGAAGAAATTCAAAGGAAAGAACAAGTTCAAAGGCTCGAAAGGAGGAGGTTATTCAAACAAAGTGTGCACTCATTGCAAGAAAACTCGCCACACTGCAGAAACTTCTTTCAAGAAATTTGGTTTCCCTGCACACTTGAAGAAGAGTGGCTCAGTTAACAATTGCATAGCTGATGAAGAAAGCTCAGAGGTCAGTGAAGGTGATACAGATTCACAAGAAGGAGCAGCCACAAGTGATGAAACTGTTTTTGATTTTTCACAAAAAGGTAGTTCTAATGCCTTGCTTCCTATTTATAAAGCTTCTAGATGGATAATTGACACGGGAGCCACTGACCATGTTTGTCACTCCCTCAAAAGCTTTCAATCCATCAAGAAAATCAGTCCTTGTCTGTTAAATTACCTAATGGAGATTATGAAAAAGCTTCCATGGCTGGAACCATTTTCTTCTCCAAGGACTTCTATCCCAATGATGTTTTATTTATTCCAACATTTGAGTTTAATCTCATTTCTGTTTCTAAATTAACTGCTGATCTCTTGTGCCAATTAGTCTTTACTAAAAGTGATTGCCTTGTGCAGGACCAACTTACCTTGAGGAAGATTGATGCTGCTAGTGTTAGAGGTGGATTATATGCTTTAGATGGTTCTACAAATCTGGTTACTACCTCTGTTGTTAAATTTGTAGGGGTGAATAAAGATAATATTTGGCATGTTAGGTTCGGGCATCCTCCATTAAGTAGGATGAAGAAATTGAAACAATACTATCCTTACATAGTTTCTAATAAAAATATCATGCCATGTGATGTATGACACTCTTCTTGATATAAGAGAAATCATTATGAAAAGAGTAATAGCATTGCTTTTGCTATTTTTGATCTTATCCATATAGATATTGGGGACCATTGTCTATTTCCTCGGTTCTTGGGCATAAATATTTTCTGTCTATTATTGATGATCATAGTAGGCCTTCATGGATTTTTTTAATGAAAACCAAATCTGAAGCTTCCAATCTTGTAAGGTATTTTGTTAATCTGATTGAGAATCAACATAAAACAACCATTAAATGCATAAGAAGTGATAATGGACCCGAATTTCAGCTCAAATCCTTTTATGAATCCAAAGGTATCATTCATCAAACCTCCTATGTTAAATGCCCTGAGCAAAATGGCAGGGTTGAAAGGAAACATCATCATGTCTTGTCTGTGGCTAGAGCTCTCTTGCATCAATCTAAAATCCAAAGGTTTTCTAGACTTATGCTATATCTCAGGATGTCTTTGTCATCAACAGGCTTTCTAGTAAACAGATTCAAAATATGTCTCCTTTTCATATCCTTCATAATAATGTAGCTAATATGAGTAATCTGAAATGTTTTGGATGCCTTTGTTATGCTTCCACTTTATCCAGAAATAGAAACAAGTTGGATAGTAGGGCCCGGAAATTCATATTTCTGGGATACGAACAAGGAGTCAAAGGAGCTATTCTTTTTGACTTAGCCAACAGAGAAATTTTCCTAATTAGCAATGTGAAATTCTATGAATCTTTTTTTCCTTTCATAGATAAGTAGGTGGAAGATATGGCTAAATCACACAACTTTGCAGTAAATCCCTTAGCAAGACTAAGATCTCATTACATGGATATCATAGAAGAACCTGATGCTGAAGAGCAAAGAATCACAAATCCAAATGAAGCAAAAGGAAGGAGGAAATCTCTCAGAGAAAGGAAACCTCCCGAGCATCTAAAAGACTATGAATGGAGCATTACTAGAATAGATGTTTCAGATCAAGGCAGCTTAGTAAATAGCATTCAATCGGATAATCTGGCAAAATCAAGTATCCTATAAACAACTATGTGGGATACATCAATCTGTCTAAGGAATTCAAACACTTCTGTCTAAGCATCTCTTCTGATATTGATCCTACTTCATATAAACAAGCTATTCAACACAGTCATTAGAGAGAGGCCATCAAAAATGAGCTGCAAGCTCATGAAAGAAATAGAACCTCGGACTTGACAAAACTTCCTTCAGGGAAGAAAGTTGTTACATGCAAATGGATTTTAAAACCAAAAGAAAAGCTGATGATTGATTGATGGTAAATCTTTTTATTGACGCCCGATTTGTCATAAATGTCGGTATTTGTCAGTAAATGTCGGTAAATCTTTAAAACTCCCGTATTTGTCATAAATGTCGGTAATACTTTTATCGAAACCTGATACAACTGATTGATTGTTGGTAAATCTTTTTATTGATACCCACTCATAATTTCAAACCCCTAACACTAGTTCTTTCAATTAAACCCCACACTACTTCTAAATTAAATTCTACATATTACATATAATAAAGAATTTGAAACAAGAAAAATAGAGGGAAAATTAAAACAAGTACCCAAGCGGTGGTAGTGGTGGCCGTGACAATGGTGTGGTGGTGGTAGTGGACGGGGTAGAGAGGTGGAGGTTCGCCGGAGGAAACTTGCTAGAAAATGGCGAAATGGGGAGTAGTGGTGGTGGTTAGAGTCGCCATAGTTATATGAGAGGAGAAGAAGCAAATGTATTTTGTGTTGTGTAAAGAAGATTCTTATCCTCTTAATTCTAATAAGACCATTAGCGAAGGCCAATGCTCTCGCAAAAAGCTCCATGTGGCGTGTGCACTTTAGCAAGTGCTTGATCCCTTGCAAACCTTATTCTTCCTGCTACAAATTAGTGACAAAAAATGACTTGCAAATATTTTTTACCGTTATAGATTAGCGACGGCTATAGTCATCGCTAATTACCATCCCACTTTTTTTATAAAAAAATTAAATTATTGACGGGTTTCACCGTTCATATATATATATATAGGAGGGATCAAATGACACCGGTGTAACTTACACCAACTCTTACACCGGTTAATAACTATTTGTCGAAGATGTTTTTTCACGAAACCCACCGTAGGATTGAAATTAATTATCCTATAGATTATGTCTACAAAATTTCACATCATCATTCTGAAATTTTCTAATACTCCAGCAACATACTAAATAAGTTACGTAAAATATAGTTTTAAAATATATTAAATCAACGGTTTGATTGATGAAATTCAATGTCGATGTTAAGTTATGAAGCAGAATAAGTATCCCAAGATTTACTGGAGTAAGTGGATATATATATATATATATATATATATATATATATATATATATATATATATATATAACTTTAAAGATAGCGACCCTCACTAAATTATTGTCGCTAATTAATCAAATTCTTGTAGTGGTCGTTTATGGCATTTTTTTTAAAATCGTTTTGATGTGAAAGGACTAACGTAGTCCAAAAATACGAGTTAAAGGATGAAATTGATAAAAAAACTTAAAGGATAAATATAGAAATCGGTAAAACATAAAGGACCAAATTAACGATTAATTGGAAAGAAAAATAATATAAATGCTTCTTTTATTTTAAAAACAATGATGTAACACAATATATCAAAATATGATTGATGATGACCTTACACAAATGAAAAAAAAAATTTATAAAAAAGTACAAGGAGTCCACACGAAAATATTTTGATAATCTCTTTCATCATCAAGTAAAAATATATCAGATTTTTCATTGGTAAATGTTGTTGTATAAATAACAAATTAAAAGAGGATTCTCTTGCTTGAGCCCACTTCAAAAGGGAGAAAATAGAGGACAAATGGAAAGCGGTATGTAAATATTGTGAAAGGGAACTTGGTGGTGATACAAGATCATGTATGAAGCATTTGCATGACCACATTAGAGCTTGCAAGCTTCGAATAGTGAGGGGTCCAAAGCAGCCAATACTAAAAACTCTTCAGCAATCATCATCTTCGATAGGAGATAGAGGCCAATCTATTTTAAATGAAAATTATACCTTTATTCAAGATGCTTCTAGGATGAATTGACAAGGACGATTGTATTGCATGAATACCCTCTTACTATGGTTGATCACATCGGGTTTCGATGGCTTTGTAATTCTCTCCAACTTATGTTCTAAGTAATTTCCCATAATATGTTGAAGGCGGATGTAATAAAGTTCTATGAAAGTGAAAGGGCCAAAACTATGAAGTTAATTCAAAATCATTCAAGTCGCGTAGCTATAATAATAGATATGTGCACTGCACGCATCCAATCAAAACCAAGGGTACATGACTATTGCAGCTCATTTCTTTGATAACAATTGAAATTTGCAAGGTCTGCTTATGACATAAATAATCATTCATGTAAGTTTTATGGTTTTAAATTTATATACTTGATAACATGAGTAATTATAGTAACATGTATTTATAGAACTTGGTTGTAACATGAATCATTATTTAATTTTAGGTTTATGCGTGCACCGCATACTAGTGATTATTGCAGAGGTTATAATTGAACATTTATTTGGGTAGAATCTGGATAGGAAGGTATCTACAATAACGATCTATAATTGTAGTACTAATGATTCCTAAAATTCTTACCAAGTTTGGACGTAGTAAATTTATTTTGGCAGGGAGTTTGCAGAGGTTATGTTATGCCCATATTTTAAACTTGATTGCGAAGGATGGTGTTGTGATTGTACCTGAGAGATAACCTGAGATGATGGCCGTAAGCGTATCTCCAATGATGATGGATATCCAATATAGCATCGTGACTCCTCAACGGCGGTGTTGCCACCTGTAGAGACTCCAACGGTCAAGTCAGTATGTGATTTAGGTTATATGTGGTAAATTGGATGGAACGTACCTTGCATGGAGTATTCATATGGATATTGATATAGAGTGTATTAGGGTTAAGTCTGTATCATCATGGGCTTAGCCCTCGTTGTCCAGGCCCAATCTGGAGTTTGCATCGTAGCGTGCATCTCGCTTGGTTTCTTCTCGGTCAAGGGCGGGGTACGACTTGTGATGTTTAGATGACATCTGACTAGGTACCGAGTTATTATAATCCTGGGCCATAACAGTTGCCCCACAAGTCGTCGGCTTCCCTTGTGGTGAAGTCGTCAAATTGTACACGTCATATGTCGTCTTGGTTCCACGCTTTGAACTCGCCATTAGATGCGCACGATTGATCTCCCTCGGGGGACGTGTGTCCACGCGCCATTATAGGTTATCGTGCGTTATGATTGAGGGGTTTCTTGAGTCACTCGCTCATTAATGTGACGAGACGGTTACTATTTCTATTTCTCTCACCTTCTTCATTTGCGTCTCATACTGTGCTTCCCTCTCTGTTTGCTTTATTTCAAAAAAAACTTCATGCAGTCTTCTACTCTTACCGAAATTTTCCCCCTTTGGAGTCTTCTTCTTCGTAAGGAGGAAACTATTCTCCAGTCTTCCTTGTTCGTTTCATCTGCTAAATTCAGGTATTTCTCCTTTCCCTCCTCATCCTGTTTTGCTTTATTTTATCTATCCTTTTCTATTGTGTGGTTCTGGATCTCCTTCTTAGGGTTTTTCCTGGGTTCTTAGTGTTATTTTCCCTAGTGTGGTCATTCCCTTCCTATGGATGAGCAAATCATTGTCCTTACCAGCAGCTCTTCTTCTTATGATTCCTGTGACACTGAGGTCCTTATGGCTTACGCAAATAGGCTCAACAAACCTTTAAGAGCTCCAAATTATGATCTCGTGAGAGGTATATGTTTTGTCAACAATCCTCACTTCTCAGAGCCTCATTTCATTTGGGCTTATTCACCTCAAAGCTCTGAGAGTGGAGAGTCTGTTACCCAACATGTGAGTGCTCCCTCTAAGGTTCTGAATTCTGAGTCACCGGTGTATGTAGAAATGATTAGGAAATCCCTATAAAGTCCTCTTGATTCAGCCGAAACGGAATATAATCTCGGTCATAGCTTAATAAAAAACCATCTCTCCCTTCCTGATCCCAGAGGTTATCTAAAGAACACGGATGAATTATCATCGTCTATGACGAATTCCTTAGATTCTGAATCTGATCTGGCATACCAGCCTTCTTCCTCTCCTACCCCCAGTCCGCCATTTCTGGGCTCTAACTGTTCTTCTTCTAACCTTTTAGATATGGCGCCCAAGAGAACTCGCTGTCGAGCCACCAAAGTCGTCGCTGCCCAAGGTGGACAGGACGATGGGGAACAAGCTGGTCCCTCCGGGGTTCATTTTAATCTACAAGCAATGAGGAATGAATGGTCTGGTATTAGGGGTATTCATAATTTGTTGTGGGTTCTAACTACTTGGCTTAGCCAACCCAGCGACATCACGTCTCCTGCGCAACTGTCGTTGGTGGAAACTGAGTGGAAGAAGTGCTTCCACTATGGTCCCAACACCCCAGATAACTCCTATACTTCAGATCCTTCTCAAGACTATCAATTGGAAATCTCGGGTGAAAATGAAAGGATTTGTTTGTATGCTATTCCAGGATCCAGAGCCTTTTTCATGGCATATACCGCCATGTTCGATCAATTAAAAATTCATTTCCCCTTTTCGTATTTTAAGATAGAAGTTCTCCATCACCTTCATATCGCCCCCTCTCAACTCCATCCCAATGGCTGAGCGTTCTTACAGGCCTTTGAAGTCTTCTGCTGGGTCAACGAGTGGAAATACTCGTCTAATCTATTTCTATATCTGTTTGGCCCATATCGAGGATCCTCCATCTGGTCTTGGGTATCCCTTCGGCATCGTAAGAATGTCACGCAGATGTTCATTCCGTGGGATGATTCCGTTAAGGTATGGCGGGATTTGTACGTGAAAGTGACGCCCAAGAAGAACGACTTCATCGCTTTTTGGGAAAGAGCTGATCGTGAAGCGCTCTTTCCTCTATATTGACGACAGAGCATTACTCTAAATCACTTACTTGTGAGGAATTAGATGCGGCTTCCTTGACGACGATGATGCAAGGACTTTTAATTACTTGCATGATTTCGTCACTAGCCAAGGAATGGCGATCCACTGCCGAGATGTACTTGGGTCATCCCACGCTAGTCCCGCCTCGTGTTTATGTATTAACTCCTCTCTAGACTTCTTTAATTCCAGATATTTTATTTGGTATACTGACATTCCCTTGTTTTGCAACTAAAATCATGGCCAAATTTTCTGCACGATTTGATTCCAAGGCAGCCAAGGATGCCAAAGGTAAGGGTTAGGTTAATCTGCCAAACTCCCTTTCTCATGGCGGAGTTGAAGCCGCGGCGGGAAGTAATCCCGGTGTAGGCACTAAGGCGGTATCCACTGCTCGCGGTTCTCCCTTGGTTGGAAAAAATCCTGTCTCTTCGGGAGCTCAGAAGGGAGGAGAGATCCGTCAGAGCAAGAGGGCACAAGTCTCCCAAGGTGAAATTTACTTCTTATTCTTTCTATCTCTCCGTATACTTTACTTCCGCTTGTTTTTATTTCATGTTTTTGGAATTTCGTGTGCAGCTGAACCTGCCACGGTTGAGGGTGGATCTTCTACAGCTCTTATCCCGGCTGTGTGCACTCAGCCTCAAGTTTGGGAAGGTTTTCAACCTCCCAGCATTCAGTTTAGGCACGTCGAATTATTTCAAAAAGGAAGCGCCGAAACTCGGAAGGTAATTCTCTTCTTGACATGCACATCTCGTCAAGCTTCTTCCTTTGGGTGTTTATTAACTTCTTCTATTTTATTTACTGTAGGGCCAGATCCAGTCCCTTATGGGTTGGATGTCCATGGGTTTGTCCATGCTCCAAGCCGTCCAAGAGGAAGCGGATCATTCGGAGGTTGTATCTCGGTTAAATGGTGAGCTTTGGGATACCCAAGATGACCTTGAGCTGAAGGAAACTTTGCTTAAGAGTTCCAAGGAGAATTTTGGTCTTCTGGAAGGTCAATTGGCCGCCTTCAAGGAAGACGTAGAAAAGAAGAATAGGGCCCTGGCTGAGCGAGATGAGTTACTTGCGGCCGAGAAGAAGGTGGAGTTTAATGCCGCCAAGCTGAAAGAGTCGGAGGAGGAAGTTACTCGACTTAAAGCTCAGTCTATCGAGCTTAAAGCCGCCTTGGATGCCAAAGATGACGAGATGATAGCTGAGCTCAAGGAGGCCGGCTATGATGCCTATTGGGAAGCCGTCAAATTTATCGTTTTTTTGGAGCTCAATCTCCTCGGGCTGGATCCCTTTCATGGCCTTTATCTCTCCTAATAGAGGAGGCCTTGACCTTTATCGCCTTCTTAGAAGGGACCTTGGCCTCCGGCTTTATATTCCGTTTAAAGTCGTCGTGACCTTTATCACCTTCTTTGAAGGGACCTTGACCTTCGGCTAGAGAAGCCATTTTGTGCCGTCATGGCCTTTATCACCTTCTTTGAAGGGACCTTGGCCTTCGGCTTGATAAGTCGTTTAATGTCGTCATGGCCTTTATCACCTTCTGTGAAGGGACCTTGGCCTTCAGCTTGACAAGCTGTTTAATGTCGTCATATATAGCATCCAGAATGTTTTCGGACAAGATCGCTGTCATTCCTGCATTTAATACAACACTAACAAACAATATTGGAAGTATAAAAGCGGTCATCTTATTGCACGAAATTCATCAGTTGGGGCCTCGTTAAACCCTTCAGCAGAAAAACACTCCTTAGGGATAAAACCTGCTGCAGGAAAACGAGTACCCCTTATTACAGAATCAAAGTTACATGATTATTCAACTGTAATACCGCCGCAGATCAGCGACATTCAAAGTTCTTGGTAACTCTTTGCCTTTCAAAGATTCTAAGTGGTAGGCTCCCTTCTCAGTTGTGCGCTTAACCCGGTATGGGCCTTCCCATTTCGCCTTGAGCTTGCCATCGTTAACATTTTGATTGCCAATGCTGGCTCTTCTCATGACTAAGTCCCCTACCTGGAAGTTTCTTCTAACTACCTTGAGGTTATACCTCTGTGCTATTTCCTGTTTCCTTGATAACTCTTTTATTCTGGCGATTTCCCGCACTTCATCTATCAGGTCAGAATCTTCGCGAAGTAACTGCTCGTTATTTTCAGCGGGATACATCAGTCGCAAAGAGGGTTGACCAATTTCAACCAGGATAATTGCGTTAGATCCATACACCATTTTAAAAGGAGTTTCTCCAGTGGTACTGTGAGGCGTAGTTCTGTAGCTCCAAAGTACTTGATACAAGTTTTCTGTCTAGCTTGCTCCTGCTTTCTCAAATCGCTTTCTGAGGCCATTTAGAATGATCTTATTTGCAGATTTCGCCTGGCCATTGGATTGGAGATGCTCCACACTGGCGAAGTACTGCTTGATATGAAGTCCTGCTAACATTTCTCGAAATTCCTTATCTGTGAATTGGGTCCCATTATCGTAGATAACCTCTGCCGGGATACCAAAGCGACATATAATTTGGCAAAAAAAAACGTTTTGGAATTTTATAGATGCTATTCTAGCCAGAGGTTCCAATTCAATCCATTTGGTATAATAATCAACAGCAACAATTAAATGCTTTAACTGACCTGCCGCAGGGGTGAATGGTCCCAAAAGATCCAGACCCCAAGTGTGGAAGGGCCAAGGCATTGAGATGCTATGCAAATTTTCGGCGGGAACGTGTGTGAGGGGACTGTGTTCCTGACATTTCTGACACTTTTTAACATATTCCGCTGCATCGGTGTTCATTGTGGGCCAAAAATATCCCGCCCGCAAAGACTTTCTCGCTAGAAATTTCCCGCCCATATGATGTCCACAGCTCCCTTCATGTATTTCTCCTAATATGTACCAGACTTCAGAAGGTCCGATGCACTTGAGCAATGGGGTGGATAACCCTTTTTTGAAAAGATGCCCTTCAATTAAGGCATATCTAGTCGATTTCTGGATGATCTGTGTAGCTTCTTTCTGAACGTTGGGCAGTATCCCTTTGGCGATATAACTTCAACAGAGTCCTCCAATCTTCGTCCTCTATCTGGAGAATTGCCCCTGGGGCTGGGATGACTTCTTCTACCACTGAACGTAAGATGGAAGCCGACTTAGTACTTGCCAGTTTTGATAACAAATCTGCCCTGCTATTCTCCGAGCGCGGGACATGCTTGATCTCAAACTTAGAAAATCCCACCAAGTTTTCTCTGACCAGGGCGAGATACTTCTGCATCAAAGGTTCTTTTGCCTGGTAATCTCCCTTGATTTGAGACACTACCAGCTGAGAATCTGAATATAGGGTCACTATTGTGGCTCCCAATTCCTTGGCTTCTCTTATTCCCGCTAGACATGCCTCGTATTCCACTTGATTATTGGAAGTTGGGAATTCAAATTTAAGGGAATATTCGATCGCCATTCCTTGGTCGTTCTCAATCAGAATCCTGACTCCGGATCCCTTAATAGTTGAGGAACCATCCACATATATCGTCCATGATCCCTGATTTTGGTCCCCAGGATGTGTCATTTCTGCTACAAATTTTGCTAATACCTGAGCTTTTATCGCTTGTCTTGGCTCATAGGATATATCATATTGTAAAAGCTCAACTGCCCAAGCGATCATTTTCCCGGCAAGATCTTTGTACAAGACTTACCTGATTGGTTAGTTGGTGCGAACCGTGATGGGATGGCTTTGGAAATATGGGCGTAGACGTCTTGACGCCAGTAACAGAGAGTATGCCACCTTCTCCAGCCTTTGATAGTTTAACTCTGATCCTTGCATAGCTTTGGAAACAAAGTATACCGGATTCTGGGTCCGAGAGTCTTCTTTGATTAAAGTTGCACTTACCGCTTCGTCAGATACCACCAAATATACATACAAGGTTTGGCCAGGATCCGGTCTTGATAAAACTGGGGGCGACGCTAAGACTCCCTTCAGCTCTTGGAAAGCTTGCTCACATTCTGCATTCCATTCAAAATTCTTCTTGCTACAAAGCATCTTGAAGAAACGCAAGCATCTCTTGGCCGAAGCCGGCAGGAAGCGGGTTAGGACTGCTATCCTTCCCGTTAATAGCTGGACTTCTTTTATAGTTTTGGGACTCTGCATTTTTAGTACAGCACCACACTTATCCGGGTTGACATCAATCCCCCGGTTTGTTAGCATAAATTCCAAAAATTTACCAGCTTCTACACCAAAAGTACATTTATTCGGATTCAATCTTAGATCATACCTGCGTATTTGACCAAAGGTTTCCTCCAAATTCGCCACCGGGTCTTCGTGTTCCGGAGTTTTGACTATCATATCATCAATGTAGACTTCTAGGATCTGGCCAATTTGTCCTGCAAAGACTTTACTCATCATTCTCTGGTAGGTCGCGCCGGCATTTTTCAGACCGAATGGCATCATGTTATACCAGTATACTCCCATGTCGGTAATGAAGGCGGTTTTCTCCTCATCATCGGGATGCATCAGTATCTGGTTGTATCCGGAGTATGCATCCATGAAAGAAAGATATTTATAACCCGCCGAGTTGTCTACTAACTTGTCAATGCATGGGAATGGGAAGGGATCCTTCGGACAAGCCTTGTTCAGGTCGGTGTAATCTGTACACATTCGCCACTTCCCATTGGCCTTTTTCACCATTACTACATTTGAGAGCCATTCCGCATAGCAGATTTCCCAGATAAACCTGGCATCTAGGAGCTCCTTAACCTGTTTCTCAATCGCTTCTGTTCTCTCAGGCCCCATTCTTCATTTTTTCTGAGCTACTGGTGTGCATCCCGATTTGAGGGACAAACGATGGCATGCCAACTCTGGTTTGACTCCCGGCATATCGGACGAGACCCAGGGAAATAAATCTTTGTTTCTTTTGAGAAGCTCAATAAGTCGCCCCTTGATGATTAGGGGCAAATTTGCTCCTACCTTCACTGTTTGGTCTTCCTTCTGCCCAATCTGGACCAGAATCTGATCCCCCTCTGGTTGAGGCCTCTGCTCTTCAAAATCTGCACGGGGATCGAGGTTGGTCATCATTACCCCCGCCTCTGATGGCAAGTTGTTAACCTTTTAATGGTGCTGGAAATGGTTAACTCGTTTCAGTATACGTGTATCGTCCATAGGGAGCACTTGAATTTATCCGATTAAGAGTTAAGTTGACGGATTGTTCAAAAACATATCAAGTTGTGAATGGAAAATAAAATAAACACTAGATAAAGAGATAAACAAATAAAATAACAATTCAGCTGGGATTGAGTTTCATTACTTAACCTTGTTTCTTTCAATTAAAGTTAAATATTATAAGAAAAGATGCGTACTCAATGTCACAAGTGCAAATCTCTTTGATCACTTGATTCTAAGACATTAGTCTCTAGAGCCCAATCTCTTGGCACTCTAGGTACCAAGTCTTGCATTATGCAGAGTACTAAGCACTTCCATCTATCTCTAGACTGAAGGTTTTATGAGAGTTTTTTCTCCAAATCCATTTATAAACCAGTTTCTCAACTGTGCAAATAAAATAACACATGGAAAAGGTGATCAAGCTTAAACCAAGAAAAGAAGAACAGAAAAAGAACTCCAATTCATATATAATATAAAAACTGATAATTGAAAGAAACAAGAGACGAAGTAATTACATTCAATCCCGGCAGAAAGCTTAGCCTAGCAAGGCCATGACTTCAAGAACTAAACCTAAGAGTATTAGAACTCTGACTAAAGCCTATACTTTGTGGCTTTTTTCTATACAATTCAATATTATCTTCTATCTTCTGAAGGGCTGTATTTATAGGTGTTTTGGGCAGGGGTCTGACACTCAAGCGCCCTCCTGGCGGTTGAGCGCTGGCCTGACACGTGCTAGTTAATGAGCTTAATTGCCTGGTTAATGCGTCTGGCACTCGAGCGCCAGGCTCATAACTCTGGCAGAGAGGATCCAATGCTCAACGTATTTGGCGCTCGAGCCCTGGTGTGGCGCTCGAGCGCCAAAGCATTTACACTGGCAGAAAGGATCCTATGTTCCTCAGCTTCCAACGCTCGAACCTTGGTCTGGCGCTCGAGCGCTGGCCTCTTATGTGCTCCAGCAACTTGATTTTCTTATTTTGCTTCCAAAAACACCTGAAAATACATTTCTAAAGTTAGAAAATTTATTATTACCACTTATTTACTCTTAAACTCACAAAGTAAGGAAAAGAGGTGAAATTATGTATAGAAACATGTAATTTCTAGAGAAGATAAGTGCAAATCCTTTATTAAATTAACACACTAATTTGCACTTATCACAAGTCCCGGCGCTCCATTTTCTTCTTACCCTTTCCCTCATGGATTTCAACGGGTTTTATGGGCGTCTTCGTGATTTTCATGCTCTCCTGGTAACATCGCCTAGCACCACTGCCCTTTCCCCTTACTGTGATAACGGATCCATCTTCCCCGGGAAACTTCATAGCCAATTGTATAGTTGAGACAATGGCATCCAAGTGGTTCAAAGTCGGTCGTCCTAGTATGGCGTTATAAACCGATGGGAAATCTACAACGATGAATCTGGTCATTACCGCCTTGGTGCTCGGCTTTTGCCCAAAAAGGACTTTCAAATCGACATATCCCTTCGGCAGTATAGTGTCTCCTGTGAAGTCGATCAGACTGCCCTTGTGAGGGATTAAGTCCTTGGAACCCAGGCCTAACTTGTCAAACAGGCTCCAGAAAATAATGTCCGCCGAACTTCCCTAATCTACGAAAATCCGATGGACTTCAAATCCCGCCATACTTGCGGCAATTACCAAGGGCTCGTTATCTCTGACCTGTTCCTGTGGCAAATCAGCATCAGAAAAGGATAGTACTGGGTTATTTACCTAGGCCACCTGTGAGCACGAGTCCCTGGCATCACGGGTCCTTTTTCTATCTTCCAAACCCTTCTAGCTTGTTCCCCCTGCTATAACTTGTATTACTCCTCTTTGCGGGGATCCCTGCTTACACCTAGGGCTCCGAGATCTATTTCGGGCTTCAGGTCCCGGGTGCTTGTTGGCTTGCAGTGATCTCGGTCGTCGCTCCCGTGTATTGGGACTTTGCCTATGGTCTCTTCTGTCGTTGGAATCTTAAGTATAATTTCTGAGCCTTCCTTGGCGAATCAACTTTTCAATGGAATCCCGTAGCTAGACGCACTCGTTCGTTGAGTGCCCCTTTTCTCGGTGATAATGACAATAGCGGTTCTCAAACTGCCCTAGATTCCTGATAGGTGGGAGGTCTATCCCTTATCTCTGAATTCATCACCTCCTTATAAACTGTCGCTGGTGATACGGTCAACGGGGTGTAAGTATTGAACATTCCTCGGGGGCCTTTTGACGGTTTGTCTTGGGCCTTAACCTCCTTTCCCCGAGATTGGGGGTTCTGCTGGTTCTTCACTTTATCATCTTTTTTAGCGGCTTGGGCTGCCTGAGCCCTCTCCATTGTTCAATTGTGATCCATTTTTCAGCTCTGGCCTTCAAATCGTCCATGGACGTTGGCTTTTCGCCAGCTAAAGCTTTGGCAAAGGCGCCTAGTTTCAATCCTTTGACAAAGAAATATAACACTAAGTTAGCTTCAACATTCCTAACTTCCAGTACTTCATTATTAAACTGGATTATGTATTCTCTTAGAGATTCGTCTTTCATTTGTTTAATTGTCTCCAAATGAAATTTAGGTGTGAACTGTCTTTTACTACTGGTAAAGTGAAAAACAAACTTATCTTTAAGGGTCATCCAATTGTTGATGGACTGTGGCGGGAGATTAGAGAACCACTGGCTTGCTGCTTCTAACAAAGTCAAAGGGAAAGCCCGGCATACGATGGCTTCATTGACCCCTTGGAAATACATGGCTTTTTCGAAAGTGCTCACATGCAGAGTCGGGTCCTTCGTCCCGTCATATTCTTTTAGCTGCTTTGCGAATTGGAAACCATGAGGTAATGCATGGGACATGATCCAAGGGGTGACGGGTTGTCAATGTAGCCAAACTCTAGGATATCTTCTGCTATGTGCTCTTGCGAGCCGGCTTGTGGGCCCCCCTAGTGTGCTGGTGGCGGGTTGGCACCCCCTATTTGAGATGTCGCCCGGAGATCTTGCTGAGCAACATCTTCTCTTTGCTGGCTTATCCTAATTTCCAATTATCGCTCTGCGTTGCGCGGATCAGGATTGCCACCAATCTGCGGATTGTCAGGGTTACTTTGTTGCCCATCGAACCGCGTTGAGGTTGCTTCTCAACTTCTTGGATAGAACCCGCTTCTACCACCTTCTCCTTACCCTATCGAACCTGCTCTCATTTCTTCAAGGTTTCAATCTCCTTTGCCTGTGCTTGCACCAAATTCTACAACTTAAGGAATTCGACTTCTAGGTTGAATGACGGTTGCGGCTCTGCCTGCTGGTTGGACTCCTCGTCCTACTGGCCATCTCTCAGGTCTTGAAGTATGGGATCGTTATAATCCCTGTTGCGTGTGGAATATACCATTACTAAAAATAAAGAGAACATAACCTTTTGTCACGTTCCCCACAAACGGCGCCAATGTTGTGATCGTACCTGAGAGATAACCTAGGATGATAGCCGTAAGTGTATCTCCATTGATGATGGATATCCAATATAGCGTCGTGACTCCTTGACGGCAGTGTTGCCACCTGCAGAGACTTCAACGCTCAAGTCAGTATGTGATTTAGGTTATGTGAGGTAAATTGGATAGAACGTACCTTGCATGGAGTATTTATATGGATATTTGTATAGAGCGTATTAGGGTTGAGTCTGTATCATCATGGGCTTGGCCCTCGTTGTCCAGGCCCAATCTGGAGTCTGCATCGTAGCGTGTATCCCGCCATGTTTCTTCTCGGTCACGGGCGGGGTACGACTTGTGATGTTTAGACGACATCTGACTAGGTATCGGGTTATTATAATCTCGGGCCATAACAGATGGAATGTCAACCATCCATGATTCCATTGAAAAGTTTAGGGATAGTGTTTCCTTTTGGGTTGGAACACCTAAGAGGGAAGCAAATTTTATTGAGGCTTGTGAACAATTAGAAATTCCTTACTCAAAGAAACTTTCAATGGATTGTAGAACTAGATGGAATTTGAAGCGTTTGACTCAATAGTAGCCTCCATATAACTCATTGCCAAGTGATAATGATTGGAAAATGGCAATGGAAATTTGTGAGAAGTTGGAAACCTTTATTAAGTTACTGAGTTATTTTTGGGTATACAATATCCAACTTCAAATGTTTATTTTTCTAAGTGCGTGAAATTTGGTTGGCTTTGTATGAATGGATTTTTTTCTTAATATAGCACCATTCAAGCTATGGCTGAGAGCATGATTCCCATGTTGGAGAAGTATTGGGGCATGCTCAATGGGGTGATGGCAATAGGGGTTGTTTTGGACCCTAGGTTTAAAATCAAGTTGCTAAATTATTTTTTCCCTCTCTTGTATGGAAGTGAAAGCACAAGTCAATTGAATAAGGTGAGGAAATTATTAGAAGATTTGTTTTTTGAATATCAATCTAAGGAAGGTAGGACTACTCATGATTCTATTTTCACTTCGTCTTCAATAATGTCTAGTTTGGATAATAATGATGGAAAGGTTGATTAGAGTTTTGATTTTTTTTAAATATGTTCAAGAAACTTCTTTCGGTGATTGTGTTAAGTCTAAATTACATTTAGACTTGAAGGAGTTGTATTGCTTAATCAATCAAATTTTAGTAACTTTGATATTTTGGGATATTGAAAAAACATTGGAGTCAAGTATCCTACTTTGCAAAGAATTGCCAAAGACTTTCTAGTTATTCCTATCTCAACCATATTTAAATGAAGATAATTTTTTACTCCACATCACAGTAAATTAAATGAAGACACGGTTAAGGCATTTTTGTGCTCTCAAGATTGGTTGCACAATGAGATTGAAGGTAATAAATTTAATTTACTTGTAAATTTTTCTACTAAGCACTTAATTTATTTTAATGATTGTATAATTGTATCATTAGGTTACTTGAAATCAAAGATGGAATTTGGTACAATAGTTGAAGATGCAGATGTAGTTACGTAACAATGGTATGAAAAATTTATTATGTTAATTCATGATTTTTTTATATTTTCTAAACACATATTTACATGTTTCCATTGTGTAGGTTTGATGTTGAAGATGTTCGTTGCACTTGGATAGAAGTATGAAAGACTTCATTGAACATGATGATGACTTGTTCTTGCAAATTTGGCTTATTTGTAATGTTATGCTAGTTTTCATGTGAGCTCTTGCACTTGTATTGTGTAACATTAATGTGTACTCTTGGATATTTGTAATCTTGGATGTTTTTGTTTAATGCTAGCTCTTGAACTTATATTGTGTAACATTAATTTGTACTCTCTCCGTTCCTATTTAACTGTCGGGAGAGAGAAAATCACACATATTAAGAAATGTAATAATTGTTATAGTTTTTCTCAAAATAAATTTTGAACTATCCATAATACCCTTTATCTCTCATTGTTTGATTGGTTGGATAGTGGGGCATTGATTAGCCTCCAATTAAACATAAGGTTAGAATTGGTAAAAGTTCAATTAATGTTACATTGAAAATATGAGTGGACAGATAAATAGAAACAAGATTTTTTTCTCTCTCCGTACAGTTAAATAGGAATGGAGGGAGTACTTTTAGATATTTGTAATCTTGGATTCTTTTACATCTTGTGTGGTTTCATTACTATTATTATTGATTTATTTTGGTATTTTAGTCATGTTTCAAACATAGAATTAATGCCTAAATTTGTTATTATTGAAAAATTGAGATAAAACAAAAAAATGGCATTTTTTATAATTTGTTGACATTTATTATATTTTTTAATATTATTTACGGGGGTCTTCAAAGGTCCCCGCGGGGAGGCAAGGAACGGGACAGGGCCAAAAATATCCTCACCACGGGGAGCGGGGACGGAGAGCACGGTGAGGTTTACGGACGGGGAGTGGGGGAGTAGTCCTCGCCCCCGCCCTGCGCCATGCCTAGTCAGTATTGCATGTGAACAGGTCTTTAATGACTATATTACCCTACAATTGTCAATGTGTAATTGTGGAAAAGAAAAAGAAGAGAGATGATAGAAAAAACAAAGAAAATAAAGAAAAGAAAAAGGAAAAATTGATTGATAAAATTATTAAAAATAAATAGTAGTGTGACATGAGTATACTTGTTCAGGTTTTAAGTTTGATACCCTCTATAAGACTATAACTATGTAGTACTCATTTTGCTCACATTAATTATGTATGAAATTAATTTATTTCATTTGTTTGAATAATATTAGTTCTACGGAATATTTGTCTCGTCATATTAATGATGTATCAAAAAAATTTTGTTTAAATTATCTCAAAGAAAACACATAGATAGTAATGGGGATAAGCCAAGACCCTTGCCCATATATCATGAGTTGAAAACGCTACAAACGTATTTGAAAGGAACAAAAGTCTATCTAGGTACTTTGATTAAGATGAAGTCCTAAACCATTACTTACATCAAATTCCCATGAAGGACTTTCGTTACTTTCAAATAGTCTATAGCCTACTAAATACTGAGATTATTTTTTTATGTATTATATTTATAATATTCAATTTATAAGAGTTGTTAGATTTATTAAAAGTAATATAAGTATTAGTCATTAAAGTTTTTTAAAAAATATATTATAAATAATTATGCTAAGGGAGTTCATTGAACACTTCACTATAAAGTACATTTTTAGTGTAGTTTGAATATTTTTCATCATGCTCTACGATAAGAATTCTTAACCCTTTTGGAGATGTTACTCTAGACAACGCTGCATATAATTGCCCATGAAAAAACACTGATTTTAGCAAATATAACCCAACATAATTCAATGATTAACGTCCCTGACTTTGGTTTATTGTCATTGCATAATATACTTTTACTAGAAATTATTTTCTTCACAAAATAAAAATCACTAGTCTTCTAAATGTGTTAACATTTCCAATGTGGGGTTAATGTTCCTATGTAACATAGCAGGCATTCCTTCATTGAGTTGCAAGCAATGATTTGAAAATATGTTAAAATTTAAATTATTTAAAAAAAGAATAAATTTTAATTAGATTTATTTGTTACCCTATTACTCTTAGAAGGTGCTAGTTCCAAAGTTTTAGGTATAGTCTTGGGTTTGTCCAACATCAAAAGATGCATAGAATTTGTAATTTGAACACTATGGACATCGTTGGAATCCCTAAAATAAATTCAAGGAGTTTATTAACATATTTGCAATAAATGAGTAATTTTAAAATGACATTAGTATATGTATTAAATATATAATTTACTTGAATAATTGTTTGAGTTCTCTAGCCTCTCTCTGATATGTCAATATTGACATAAATGTTGGTTGATCTCGATGTAGAAATGGATAAATCACCTGTAATTATATGGACATAATTAAATCTTAAATTATTGTAATTAAGCTTTAATATTTAAATGTACATTGTTAATAAAATGTAATAATATGATTACGTTACCTCGAAATTATGTAACTCTTGTAATTATGTAAAGATTGCAATATTAAGACTTGAAATTTTAGTGGCACTGGCATTCATTTTCTCTTCAAAATAAGTAAAAAATTCATTCCACATTGTTATTTTAACTTTATTTTCCCTTTCGAGGAATTTAATTATATTAATAACATTGTTTTAAACATATTTGTTTGAGGAGGTATATGTCTATACAAAAATAGTATTTCAAAGCCTAAAAACATGCTTCAATCTTATAAACAATAAAAGTTTACATAATTTATAATTCAAAGGAAATTAGAATTAATTATGTTGTGGACCAGAATAACAGTATCCTGGATGTACGCACACATGCTGGGTCAAGTAGCCACCAACTATCCCGGAAGCATCCTAGTAGGTTTGGCGCAGCCTGTAATCACGGCCCAGTTAATGAGGTTTGGGCCCAGGCAATAGATCCTGGCCCAATACGGGTCACACTTAGGTCATACACCTCACTCTATAAATACTATCATTAATGTACCATGCAAGGTACGTAAGTATTCTATCAGATGCATAAACCCTAAGCGTCGGAGTCCTTGCAGGTGCACACTACCGCTGCTGAAGGTCAGGCCTAGAAGATATTAATTCTGCCCTCTATTGATCAAGAAGACCACTCTGTTCGTCCTACATCCTCGTCAGGTAAGATCACAATATTGGCACCGTCTGTGAGGAACGCAACAAAAGTCTCGTTTCCATCCACTATCAACAATGGTTGGCTCAACCAAAAATAGGGATTACAACGATACAAGTGTTCAGAACCAAGGAGCAGGACAACATGCTGGTGCATCAAACCAAGCAAGGGCATCCCAACACTTTGATATCGAAGCAGAATTTCGTAAACTGCAACAGCTGGTGCAGGCATAGGCTAAAGAGATTGCAGATCTCAAGGAACAACGACGAAAAGGCAAGAAGAAAGTTGTTGTGGAGGATGATCCAGAGGAGGAAAGAGCCGAGAAGCATACTCAGGCAAACCTTGAGGATGCGGAGAAAGATCATAACAATGCGGAGAAGCAGCAACGGAAATCCGTACTCGAAGGGGATAAGGATGAAGATCCTAAAAATTAGGAAAGGCAGTTGGAAATACGGGCGAGCCGCCGACATGAAGGGGCCCCACACCAATCTCGGGTGGAGGGGGCCAACCCGCCACCTGTCCCTCATAGGGGCCCGCAAGCTGGACAAGCTGCCGGCAACCAGGAGCACATGGCGGAGAATATCCCAGATTTCGGGTATATTGATAATCCTTTTACACCCTAGATCATGTCCCATGCTCTTCCTCATGGATTCCAGTTTGCAAAGAAATTAAAGGAGTATGATGGGACCAAGGATCCCACCTTGCATGTCAGCACCTTTGAAAGAACCATGTACTTTCAAGGGGTAAATGGGGCCATTGTATGTCGTGCTTTCCCCCTTACGTTATCTGAGGCTGCAAGTCGTTGGTTTTCAGATCTCCCACCGTAGTCCATCACTAACTGGAAAGCTCTCAAAGATAAGTTCATTCTTCACTTCAACAGCAGTAAACGACACTTTAAGTCTGAATTCCATTTAGAAACTGTTAAACAGGGAAAAGATGAATCTCTACGAGATTATATAACACGCTTTAATGACGAAGTATTAGAAGTTAGGAATGTTGAGCCTAACCTGGTGTTATATTTCTTTGTGAGAGGATTGAAACCAAGAGCTTTTGCCAAAAAACTGGCAGGAGATAAACCTACCTCCATGGACAATCTAAAGGTAAGGGCTAAAAAATGGATCAGAATAGAAGAATGGGAGAAGGCCCAGGCCGCCAAGAAGGAGGACAAAGCAAAAACTACTCCTCCAAACCAATCTCGGGGTAAGGATGAAAAGCCCCGAATAGCTCTCCTAAGAAGCGCAAGGGTCTTTTTAATAATTATACTCCGCTGACAATCCCGCCAACTTCAGTGTTGAAAGAAGTGATGCACTCTAAGCTGAGAGAACGACCACCACCATTGAAAACGGTTGGAAAACACAAGAATAAGTACTGTGAGTATCACCGGGATCATGGGCATTCTACTAATGAATGCATCTAACTCCGGGATGCAATCGAAGCCCATCCCCCTGGATTCAAACACCGAGATCAACAAACAGAAGTCCGGCATCGATCCTGGAGCCCTAGACGAACTCAGGAGTCCCCTCCTAGGAGGGTAATCCAAGTCATAGATGGAGGAGCCAGCTTGAAGGGTTTTGAAGATAAGAAGAGGACCTGAGATGCACGGGATTATTGTTCCCAGGTAACTGCGATAGCTAACCCAGTTCTATCTTTCTCGGATGCAGATTTCCCAGAAGAACGCATCCAGGATAATGAACAATTGGTCATAGCAGCCAATTTGAATGGTTTTGAAGTCCATTGAATCTTTATTGATCAAGGAAGTTCAGCAAACATTATGTTCTAGAGCCTCTTTGATAAAATGGGACTGGGGTCCAAGGATTTAATCCCTCACAAGGGCAGTCTAATTGGCTTTATTGGAGACACAATCATCCCCAAAGGGTACGTTGACCTCAAAGTGAGTTTTGGCAAAAAGCCAAGTACCAAGACAATCCCGACTTGATTTATAGTGGTGGATTGCCCTTCAGCCTACAATGCAATCATTGGGTGGCCAACTCTGAATAGCCTTGGCGCCATAGTCTCCACCATCCATTTAGCCATGAAGTTTCCCGGAGAAGACAGGTCAATAGTAACTATCCATGGAAAAAGCAGTGATGCAAGAAAATGTTACCGAGAAAGCCTTAAAATCACAAAAACACCATCTATCCTGCCAGTAAAGGTACAGGAGAAAGGAAAGCAGAAGATGGAAAGACGTGACTTGATACGAGATGCAGGGGTCATGATGACTAACCTAGATCCTAGAGCAGATTTTGAGTATCAACAACCCCAACCAGAAGAAGACAATATTTTAGTCCAGATAGGGCTTAAGGAGGATCAGACTGTCAAGATAGGGGCAAACCTGCCCCCCATGATCAAAGAACGACTCATCGAACTGTTGAAGATGAATAAAGATCTGTTTGCTTGGGTTTCTTCCGACATGCCCGGTGTAGACCCAGAATTTGTGTGCCATCGCCTTTATCTAAAACCGGGATGCACCCCGGTAGCTCAAAAGAAAAGAAAAATGGGCCTTGAGAGAACGGCAGCCATCGAAAAACATGTTAAGGAGTTATTGGACGCAGATTTCATCCGAGAAATACGATATGCAGACTGGTTTTCCAATGTGGTAATGGTGAAAAAGGCTAACGGAAAGTGGAGGACGTACAAAGATTATACAGATATGAACAAAGCATGCCCCAAGGATCCATTCCCTTTGCCTTGTATCGATAAACTTGTTGATAATTCCGTAGGTTACAAATATCTATCCTTCATGGATGCCTACTCTGGCTACAATCAGATCCCAATGCACCCTGAAGATCAAGAGAAAATGGCATTCATAACCAACATGGGTGTTTACTGTTACACGATGATGCCGTTCGGTTTAAAGAATGCCGGAGCAACATACCAGCGGATGATGAGCCAAGTTTTTAAAGAACAGATTAGAAAGATCCTTGAAGTCTATATCGATGATATGATAGTGAAGACTCCAGATGACAAAGATCCAGTGGCTGATCTACATGAAACATTCCAACAGCTACACAGTTATGATTTAAGGTTAAATCCCAATAAATGTACCTTTAGGGTCGAAGCCGGAAAATTCTTAGGCTTCATGCTAACCAGTCGTGGAATTGAGGTCAACCCCGACAAGTGTAGTGTCGTGTTGAATATGCAGAGTCCTAGGACCATCAAAGAAGTCCAACAGCTGACTGGAAGGATTGCTGCATTGACGAGATTCCTCCCAGCTTCTGCCAGGAAATGCCTACCATTTTTTAGGACTTTGCGGCGTAAGGAAGAGTTTCAATGGAATGTAGAGTGTGAAGAAGCTTTCCAGGAGCTGAAGAAAACTCTGTAAGCTCCACCAGTCCTATCCCGTCCAGATCCTAGACAGACCTTATACCTTTACTTAGCTGTCACCAATGAAGCAATCAGTGCGGCCTTAGTTAAAGAAGAATCCTGGAACCAGAACCTGATATACTTCGTTTCTAAAGCATTACAGGGATCAGAGTTGAACTACCAACGGTTGGAGAAAGTCGCCTATACCCTGCTATTGGCATCTCGGAGGTTGAGACCATACTTCCAATGTCATCTCATCACGTACGACATCTCGTACGAACCACGCCAGGAAGTTAAGGCCCAAGCCTTGGCAGATTTTGTAGTCGAGATGACATATCCCGGGGAAGAGCCAAGAGGATCTTGGACTATTTATGTTGATGGTTCCTCAAACCCAAAGGGAGCTGGCGCTAGCATATATATCGAAAATGATGAGGGGGTAACCGTGGAGTATTCTCTGAAGTTTGAATTCCCAACCTCCAATAACCAAGCAGAATATGAAGCCTGTTTAGCCGAAATAAGCGCGGCAAAGGAGCTAGGAGCTACCGCGATCACTTTATGTTCAGACTCCCAGCTAGTGGTATCCCAGATAAAAGGGGAACACCAAGCAAGAGAACTGTTGTTACAAAGATACCTGGCTAAAGTTAAGGAAAGTCTACTCGGTCTTTCTAAGTTCGAGATCAAGCACATTCTCAGAGAAGAAAACAGTCGTGCAGACCTGCTCTCAAAGTTGGCCAGCACCAAGTCATCCTCAACCTTGAAGTCAGTGGTAGAAGAAGTTCTCCCTTTTCCTTGTGCTATTTTGCAGGTTGAAAATGAAGATTGGAGGACCCCAATAGTGGAGTATATCACCAAAGGCTCCATCCCGGCAGATGCTCCGGAAGCAAAGCGGTTGGTGCAGAAAGCATCCCGGTATACCGTGATAGAAGGACAGTTGTTCAGAAGGGGATTGTCAACTCCTTTGCTTAAATGCATAGGACCATCCTAGACTTGGTATGTTCTCACCGAAGTACATGAAGGAAGTTGCGGTCACCACATTGGTGGCAAATATTTGGCAAGGAAATCCTTACGAGCAGGATACTTCTGGCCAACCATGAACAAAGACACATCTGAACATGTGAAGAAATGTCAAAAGTTCCAAGAGCATAGTCCACTGTCCCACATCCCGGCAGAGGATTTGCACAGCATCTCCACCCCTTGGCCTTTCCATACTTGGGGCTTGGACCTCCTGGGACCCTTCACACCAACCATAGGTCAGTTCAAACATCTTATTATTGCTGTTGATTATTGCACTAAATGGATTGAACTGGAACCGTTAGCCAACATAGCATCAGTTAAAGCTCAGAATTTAGTATTTCGGCAAATAATATGTCGGTTCGGTATCCCGGCAGAAGTGATCTGTGACAATGGGACCCAATTTACTGACAAAGATTTCCGAGAAATGTTAGCAGGACTCCGCATTAAGCAGTATTTTGCTAGTGTGGAGCATCCACAGTCTAACGGACAGGCAGAATCTGCCAACAAAGTTATACTTAATGGCTCAAAAAAGAGGCTTAAAAAGCTGGAACTAGCTGGGTGGAAGATCTTTACCAAGTACTTTGGAGTTACAAAACTACCCCTCATAGCACTACTGGAGAAACTCCATTCCGAATGGTGTACGGCTTAGATGTTGGACATCCATCCTAGAGGGTCATGTATCCCACACAAGAGAACGAGCAGCGACTCAGAGAAGATTCCGACATGGTAGAAGAAATCCGAGAAGCAGCTAGAATCAAAGAGTTATCCCGGAAGCAACAAGTTGCTCAGAGATACAACTTAAGAGTAGTTCCGAGAAGCTTCCAACCTGGCGACTTGGTCCTAAGAAGATCTAGCATTGAAAACCGGAATGCCAAAGACGGGAAGCTCCGAGCAAACTGGGAAGGCCCATTCCAGGTCAAGACTGTTGCAGCCAATGGAGCATACCATCTGGAAACTCTCAAAGGCAAAGAGATTCCAAGAACGCTTAATGTCGCAGATTTAAGGCGGTACTATAGTTAATTTATGTAATTTACATTATTTGTAATAAAGGGGCACTCTTTTTCCTGTAGCAGGTTTTATCCCTAAGGAGGGTTTTACTGCTAGAGGTTTTAACGAGGCCCCCCATTTGTTATTTGTTTCATGATTCAATAAAGCAGTATCTTTATTTACTCTTGCACGAACAAGCTAGTTCAATTCTTAATAGCAAACAGATTAGAAGAAGGCATAACAAGTACAAATACTCCGAGATTGAAATGTCGCCAAAGATGATGCCGACATACAAAAAGGCAAAAAATAAGACGAAGTACCATCCCGGATAAACCTCAGCTACAAACTCAAAAGGGGCCCTTCACGGGTTACACTTCAACCAAAAATCAGAGAAAGTACAAACTATTTTCCCTCCTACCAAGGAGTTAAAAGGGCGCCATCATGGATGTACCCTAACAATTAAAATGATATGAAAAAAAATTCCATATCAACAGGATGCAAAGAGGCACCTTGTGTGGTCAAGCCTCAGCGACATGCAGAAATGCAATAAATAAAGCAAGAATTCCGAAACAAAAAGAAGTAAACAGAAGCCGTACATAAAGAACAACCCGGAACATCGGGATGACAAAGTTTACACTTAATATAATTTGCTTACTAAGAGTTTACAATACGAAAGTAGAACAAAGCAAAGCAGAAATAAAAAAACATCATATCATTCAGCCCCTCCAGCATCTGCACCTTCGGGTTCCTGAACAGCATCAATAGGAGGAGGAGTGCTGCAGTCAAAGGGCTCAAGTCTGGGATCAGCGGGATCAAGAGGCACGGGATTGTGAGGATCATGGAAATCCATGAACATCACATCCTTCATATCGTGATACTTACAAAGACCACAGGTGTTCAACTCTATCCCGGGATTCAAGAACTGGAGAGTTTTCACGCGGTCACGGTAAGAATCATCTACCGTGGTGTCCTTGTCTTGATAGGCTTCCTCCAGCTTTTCTTGAGTATCCCGAAGCTCGACTTGAGCCTCCAGAAGCTTTGAAGTCGACTCTTGGAGCTTGGAACACAAAACGAAGAAGATTGAGAGCAGAACCATCTTCATCTACTTTAGCTCTCAGATGAGAGACCTCATCCTTCAGCTTTAAATTCTCGGCATCCAAGCAGGCAGTCTTCTCCTTATCTCTAGTAAAGTCCTCCTCCAAAGGGGATAGCTTCTCCTTTAAAGAGGCAAGATCCTCGGTAGCACGGGATTCTGATTCCCTAACACTTTTGATCAAAGCCTCCTTCAAAGACATGTCATCTTTCAGATCCCGTATCTGGGCCCTCAAGGAAGCAGCCTGGCCCAAGTCTTCAGCTTGGTCATGAACATGCTGCAACATAGCCATGCTCATAGTCGTCAAGCCCATAAGAGACTTGGCTTGCTCCTACGAGGATAGAGATGAAATAGAAGGGTTAGAAATAAAAGCGACCGAGATCAATCAATATGAAAAATATAAAGACGACAAGTAACACATACCTTCACGGCATCGACTCCACCCTTCGTGAAAATTTCCCCATGCTGGAACTTAATCAAGGGAGATTGGAATCCCTCCCAGGCAGAAGAAGGAGTGGAAAACGGCGCCATCAAAATCGGGTTCATCCCGCCAGAAGCCCCTTGGGCACCTTCAGGTTGGTCACCTACAAATTGAACCTATATGATAAAGAGAACGGCAAAGAACCCTTATATAATGGAACATGAAAACAAAAGCATACCTTTCTGGGTTATGCGCCGACGCTTTGGCGGTACAGGGGCTACCTCGATGCCAGTGGATGGAGGCGCAGACTTCCCAGCAGAGGAAACTCCTCCGGAAGAAGGTGCAGGGCCAACAAGAGCCGCAATTGAGACATTAGTCCCGGTAGAAGAAACCGAGATGGAACCTAGAACTGGAATAGGGGCAGGAGGTGGACCTGAAGTACCAACCTTTCCTTTCCCCTTGGCATCTCGTTTTTGGGAGCGGTTGGCATAATTTGCCATGATCTCAGCTGCAGAAGAAAGAATACACTTGTTAGTCGAGGCAAAATAATCAATGACAAAGAAAAATGACAACATCATACAATAAAAAACGAATTCCTACTTAAGCATGCCGCCTGATCACGACGGGATACCCCCAGGACATCCTTACAGTGGATGGGTATCCCACCCTGTTGAACGAGATCGCACAAGTTCTTGAAGGTTTGTTGGTCTCCTTCTTCAAGAAAGCCAATTTCCAACTCCTTTAGAGACAAGGACCTCCTGTAATGTTCCTCCGTCCAATAAAGTGGGAACAAGAGTTGCTTGTTTTCTCCCATCCAGAAAGGGGTGCAATCTTGAGTCCGGGGGACAACTTTAACAAATAAATCCCTATGGGCCTTGAAAGATTCTTCATAGGGAGTAAAAAGTTGGGGAATCTCGGAACAATGGCGGAGAGACTCCCAGCTCTTCTTCAAACCACGGTAAGGACCAAAAATATACAAGAACAAGGCTGAGGAGCATGTCTAGCCATTGGCCCAGTAAAAGACCTCAAATGTTTGGAGAAATCCCCAACCGTTGGGATGAAGCTGCGTAGGAGCGAGATGGAGGTTATGCAAAACCTCAATCTGGAGGTCTAAGAAAGGGAACCTAATCTTAAGTTGATGCCATAAAGACTCCAGCATCATAATATAGGAACCTTCGCCTTCCGAAGCCGGTGTACAAAGCCTCTCATTCTTCCCCGGGATGACCAGCTTGTGATTGCTCGAAGGGTCAGCGGAAGTATCAGTCTCAAGAGTATTTGGCCCATAATGGAAGCATTTTCTCCAACGCTTCTCCACCTTCCTGAGCCGGGCGTTGTTTTTCACAAAACACTCTTCCCGGATGAAATCCCAGGGAACCCACAAAAATCCCCAGATATTTTTTAGTTCCAGAAATTCAGGGGGACATACAGAAGGAGGCTGAGAGGTACTAGTTCTGCCAGTCCCTCGCGCAGCCACCTCTGAATCACCGGCATCAGATGGACCCGGTACGCTTGTGGAAGATCTAGGAGCACCAGAAACTACCGGGATAGGAATGTCGCCTTGAGCAGGTTCCATATCTACATGAGCAGGGTCAGACTCAGAATCTAAGGAATGTGTCATAGATGATGGTATAGACTCTCTATCTTCCAAAGGATCCCCAGGATGGGAAGATTCAACTTTCTCCTCCATCAAAGGAATGTTGACAGGAGCACAACGATCAGAATCTTGCTCCACAGAAGTAGAACTTCCAGAACTGTATTCATCAGAAAGGCGGGCTGAAGCAAGAAGAAGAGCAGAAGGTTCTGGGTTTAAAGTGTTAAACGACCCACTCACACTTTGGGCAACTGATTCACCACTCTCTACTCGCCGAGAATACAGGGGATAAATCCAAAGATGGGCAGATTCATAGTAATCAGGGTTGGCTATGGAAGGCGTACCTGGACCAGGGTTTAGCTCATTAGAAGACCTATGTTTTTGAAGCCCCCTCGCAAAACTTTCAAGAAGTTCAGTATTATTTGACTCCGAAGAAGAATCACTCGTCAACACGATAACATTATCGGCCATTTTTGAGCGAAAGAAACCCAGAGACAATAACTAAACCCTAAAGAATGGGGTAGGATGCAACAAAATAGCCCAAGAATCAGAAGAAGGAAATTGCAAAAGCGTAAATTAGCACAAGGTAGAAGCAATACCTGAAAGAAGAAGCAAAAATGTTGCTAGAAAGTATATGCTTGCAAGCATGCACAACGAGGAAGAGAAGGGTTTCAGAGCTTTTTGTCACAGGGGATGAAGAGGCAAGAAGTGCGAGAATGAAGAGTGAAAACTTGAACAAAGGGAAAGGTGAAAATGTAACGAGTGAAAAGAAATAAAGTAAAAACCGTCACATCATCTTAATGAACGTGGGGCCCAAGACCACGCTAATCATCACGCACAATGCCCAAAGTGGAGCGCGTGGAACACACGCGCCCAAAAAAGAAAAACCAATCTTGGGACATTCTGCCAGAATCATCATTGGAAAGCCACCCGGCATGACAAATAAACTCGTCAACTCCTCTCGGAAGGAACTTGACGACTTGGGGGGCAACTATTGTGGACAAGAATAACAGTATCCCGGATGTACGCACACATGCCAGGTCAAGTAGCCACCAACTATCCCGGAAGCATCCCGGTAGGTTTGGCGCGGCCTGTAATCAGGGCCCAGTTAAAGAGGTTTGGACCCAGGCAACAGATCCTGGCCCAGTACGGGCCACACTTAGGTCATACACCTCACTCTTTAAATACTATCATTAATGCACCATGCAAGGTACGTAAGTATTCTATCAGATACATAAACCCTAACACATTCACTGACTTGAGCGTCGGAGTCCTTGCAGGTGTACACCACCGCCGCCGGAGCTCAGGCCTAGAAGATATTAATTCTGCCTTCTATTGATCAAGAAGGCCAGTCTGTTCGTCCTACATCCTCGTCAGGTAAGATCACAACAAATTATATTAAATTAACTTTTGCATAACATTAAGTCACATAGTGTTAATTTGTGAAGCTTTGAAAAAGCTTAAAACATACTGAAAAAAATGTGATTGATTTTCAGAAATTGTACGATGCAATCAAATAATTGTTCCATTTTAATAACCTTGTTGAATACAATATCAAAATTCAATAAAAATAAATGTATGTTATTGGGGGTGTTTGTTTCAAGGTTTTATATTGCATTTCTTATTATCTTATTACTTGAATGCATTCCCTATAATGCTTATTCATTGGTATTTTAAGACATTCGGTTAGTTAATAACTTTAAATCCTTAGAATATTTTCTAAAAGTTCCTAAAAATATTTATAACCTATTTATTACATATTCATAGCCTATTTATTACATATACTTTTATTCCAAGAAATTATTTTTAGTTATATAATTAGTAACAAATAAATAGTAAGTAGTTATTGTATTTATAATATTAACATTAATTTTTTTATCTTCTTAGCATTTATTTAAATTAAATATATGTATATTTATAAGTATATTTTGAGAAATAATTTGATTGATTTTTTTTTAAAAGCTTTTTGAAACAATGTTCAATTTTTAGCTGAAGGACAAAAACTTTTTTCTTTGTTAAAAGAATAATTAAAAGCTTTTATAAGTGCAAAATACAACTATGTAACATACATTAAAAAATATCTTATCCATATACAACCTTAGTATATACATATACATTGTCACACTAATTATATGGTAACGACAGGTTTCTTATTTTAATATATATCATTCGTTTGATTCATTTATAATTGATGTTGACAATTAGTGTTATAATACTAATGGATGCTATTCATTATATTCATTTAATATACGGTTTCTTTAATTTGATTCATTTGGTTTTTCTTTTTTTCTAATTGATTCATTTATGCTATTCATTCATGATTTCATGATATTAAGTTGAATTTGTTCTTTAAAAGTTCTTTATATATAATATTTAAAAATGATTTTTTATATTAAATTTGTCCCTAAAAGGTTTAATATACAGTTAAATTAATTTTGAAAAATTAAAACACTATCAAGTTACTTTTAAAAAAAAATTAAATACTACTAAATGTATCTCTTAAAGATTTAGAATAATATCAAATTAATCTCTTATGTTAATTAAAGAAAATCCATGAAACATTTGATTTAATATTTTTGCCATATAAATCAAATCAGTCCCTGAAACATTTGATATACTACTAAATTTTTTGAAAATATTTAAAATACAACAAAATTATTTTATAAAGATTTAGAAGAAAATCACTTGTAATATACTACTATTTTTTTAAAAATTTCAATAGCCACACTAATTTTTTGTTATAACGCAACCAAACCAGACCCTAATTATATTGTTCAATTTCTATGTGAAGTACACACTCATGAAAATTAGTTGAAAAAATTTGAAACATGACTAACATTTATAAGATTAATGTTAAAATATAATTAAACAATGGGATAAATTATTAAAATTTGAATGTTAAATTTAATTTTTCAAAGTTTTTTTTCAGATTAGATTAGTTTCTTAAAGGTTTAATATACTACTAAATTAATTTGTTTAAAAAGTTAAAACATTATAAAAATTTGTAAGATTAATGTTAAAATATAATTAAATAATTGGAGGAATTATTAAAATTTGAACGTTAAATTCAGTTTTTCAAATTTTTTTCTCATATTAGATTAGTTTCTTAAAGGTTTAATATACTACTAAACTAATTTGTTTTAAAACTTAAAACATTATAAAAACTTGTAAGATTAATGTTAAAATATAATTAAATAATGGGAAGACTTATTAAAATTTGAACATTTAATTTAGTTTTCTAAACTTTTTCTGATATTAGATTAGTCTCTTAAAGGTTTAATATACCATTAAATTAATTTGTTTAAAAAGTTAAATCATTATAAAAACTTGTAGGATTAATGTTAAAATGTAATTAAATAATGGGAGGAATTATTAAAATTTGAACGTTAAACTTAATTTTTCAATGTTTTTTCTCATATTAGATTAGTCTTTTAAAGATTTAATATACTACTAAATTAATTTGCTTAAAAAGTTAAAACATTATAAAAACTTGTAAGATTAATGTTAAAATATAATTAAATAATGGGAGGACTTATTAAAATTTTAACATTAAATTTAGTTTTTTAAAGATTTTTCTCATATTAGATTAGTCTCTTAAAGATTTAATATACTACTAAATTAAATTAATTTGTTTAAAAAGTTAAAACATTATAGAAAGATAAAAAGGTGAATTACTTGAAGAGATTAATAGAATAGTAATCAATACATTTAAGTATTTAACGAGAGTTCAAGTCAATTTTACATATAGGGTCCGTTTGATTTGTTAATTTTTACCGTACCGCACAGGACAAAACATTTTATAGTGTATTTGATTCAAAAACCTGTCAAGAGACAGCACAATATTTGAGTAACTAAACAGCACAAATAGCCAATTTTTTTTTACCCCACTAAACCAAGGGACAAGTTTCTTATTCCAAGCACAAATTAGGAAAAGCCAAAATTAACCTTGCATGTTTACTCAGTGGTGTAACTACCTCCCCACTTTCCCCACTTACCCAAGGTAGTTTATGTTGCATTATTTTTTTTAAATCAATATTTACGTTATTTTTTTTCACTTCTGCGTATTTACTGGTTAACATGATATATATTTATATACACACAAATAATTAAAATAACGTATTCATAATAAAATAAACTTTAATGATAAATATAAATATTAAAAACTAAAGAGTCAAAAATATTTTTTAATAATAATTTTTGTTTTTATTTAATATAATTATTATATCACAAAAAATATATTATGTAGTAATTTATTAAAATATGAAGTTTTAATTTTATAATAAATAATAAAATAATAAAATATTTCTAAAATATTATGATATTATTTTCTTAGAAAAATTAAAGTAAAATTAATAATATATAACATGAAGGATATTATTGTAAAATTTATGTTGTGCTTCTTGTTATGTGCACTGAGTATCAAACAATACACAACACAAAAGGTTGTGCAGTGTCTCATGAAAGTTGTACTGTGCTGTTCATGTAACAAACGCACCCATAGTATATATGGGTCTTGCCGAATAAGAATAATGTGTTTTCTCTTGATCCATAATCTTCTAAGCCTCTTTTTCCTCACAAAGATATGCACTGAGATCTAATTGCAAAGGAAAATCGAGAAACAAAGAAATTTCATAGGATGTCAATCTAGAAAAACTTTAGAAGAGGTATGTTCTTTGTACCTACTGCCCACCTTTCATTAACATGACCAAGAAACCACCATAACACAACAAAACAAGTGTAACAAAATTTATAGTCATGAGAAGTGTTGGTGGAAAATGGGTTGCAGATACATATTTTTAATTTTATGATACTTTGATTACCTCTCTGGTTCTTGACTTCATTTTGCATATCTGATGGCATATTATTCCTTAACAGGGTTTCAAAGTATGTGGATTTCTATTTGTTAGGTGCGATAATGAACCAGCACCATGGACAAGGTAATTACTCTTCTTTTCTATTGTAATAGTAGAAAATTTAACCCTCCAACGTTTTCCCTTTGTTAAATTATCTCAAATGAAACACTTAAATGGTAGTGGGGATAAGCCAAAACCCTTGCCCACAAATCATGAGTTGAAAAAGGCTATAGACATATTTGAAAGGAACGAAAGTCTATCTTGTTTTGACTTTGATTAAAATGAAGTCCTCAACCATCACTTATATCAAAATCCCATGAAGGACTTTGGCTACTTTCAAATAGCCTATAGCCTATTTCAACTCAAAGGATAGAGGGTATAGGTTTTGGCTTATCTCCACTATCATCACAGTGTTTGCACTAAATATAATTAACTAAATAGAAAGTGATGGGTCAAATTTTTTCTGCTACTGAAGAGGAGAAATATAAACACCTCGTCCAGGGTGTAGGTTCATTGTCACATGTAACGAATAGAAATCGACAAACTTTGAAACCTTTATAAGGAATAGTTTGCCATTGGATAAACAACATAAAAATCGAGAACCAGAAAAGAGGTAGTCAATGTATCATTAGATTACAAATATCTAATTGCGGTCCCGCTATCTGCCAACACTTCTCTGTTCTGTAAATTCCAACATACTATATTTGTTGTAATATGGTGATTTCTTGGCTATGTCAATGAAAGCTAGGAACTAGGAAGACAAAACATACCTCTTCTTAAGTGTTCCTTTATTTACATCCTATAAAATTTATGTGTTTCTTCATTTGGCTTTGCTATATCATAGGGTCCCCCATTTTGCACTTGCATTTTTCTAGGAGGTGGGGGTTTCTTTCACTTTCAAACATGCAACTGCGTCACCATGCCACCACCATCATACTCCTTTGCTCCTATTGTCTAGTCAAAGGCTGCACCCGCGACTTCCATCACGGTTAGAGACAAAGATAATAACTAGTCAGTTATATTTGTAATAAGATTATTCTAAGCATATTAGTTAGTTGCTATATTATTCTTATCTTCGTAGTTTAGTTTCTCTATAAATACAGAATGTATTCAATTGATTCAAATTGAGTTTAAGGAGTATTAATAATATCTTTTCTATTTATTCTATTCCCTTTCACTCCACCATGTTTCCTAATATGGTATCAGAGCAGTATCATCCTCCGTGACCCGTGCCACCTTATTTCCGCTGCCAGTTCCTAAAATATGGAACATTTCATAATCTTTCTTTTCTAGTTTTTAAATCAATAAATTTGTCCTATAGACTTTCATTTATCTTTATCACTTCCTACTCCCATATTTCTCAATATTTTTATCAATCTTTTGGAACGACTATTTTCGTTGATCACTCTTCTGGAACGAGACTCGAGGAGACGCTGAAACAAGATGGACGAGGCCTAAGAGAAGGTCGAAGACTTGAGAGCTACGAACCCGACCGTTTCCGTTTATCAACCTTTTGGAACAATCGTTTCCATTTATCAACATTTTGGAACAAGACTCAAGGAGACGCTGAAACAAGATCGATGAGACCCAAGAGAAGGTCGAAGACTTGAAAGCAACAAACCTGACTGTTACCATTAGGATTTCTATATTGTTCATGTCATTTCCAAGCTGATGTGCTAAAACGCACTTCCAGCTTGCGGGGGAGTGTTAGAGATAAAGATAATAACTACAGTTATATTTGTGATAAGATTCTTCTAAGCATATGAGTTAGTTGCTATGTTATTCTTATCTTCGCTATTTAGTTTCTCTATAAATAGAGAATGTATTCTATTGATTCAAATTGAGTTTTAGAAGTATTAATAATATCTTTTCTATTTATTCTATTCCCTTTCACTCCACCATGTTTCCTAATAATCACCAAGTCGGCACCACCTTACTCCATTCTGAAGACAGTTGCTAGACTACAACAAATTTTAGATAAATCAATTTCCATCGTTCATTTGCTTGATCTCACCACGCAGAGTTTGGATCCAAAAGCGAGCAAGAGTGGTGGTCAAGGTGCAACCTCTACGGTCTCTCTGTTGACTGTTAAATGTCCTTCTTCCCCTCCTGCACAGTAACGATGCATTTTCTCTTGATCCAGTAGCTTCTAAGCATTTTTTTCCTCACAAAGTTCTCCACCCTTTCTCTTCTTTGGGACCATCAGAATTGTTGACTCACTCCTTCAAGACTCTCTCTCTCCGAAGCTCTTAAATGATTCTGCCATTGGATTTTCAATGTCTTCCTTCCATCCACATTTACTTAGCCGTTCTTTCTAACAAGGCATCGTCAACCTTCAATGGTTTAACCAAGTTATGCTTATGTCTTGCATAACATTACAATTCATTCTCTCTGTCTGATTTGGTGGTGCTAACATCTTATGGCCTTCCAAGTTGGTGATCTGTTAATGAGGAGAGCCAGGATTCAGAATAGAAATGTTAAAGATGGTAAATTCAAAGCAAATTAGGAAGGTCCATACCGGGTTAAAAGCACTACAACAAAGGGGGTGTATCATCAAGAGACTTTGAAGGGTAAAGAGCTACCAAGGACTCTCAATGTCGCTGATTTACGGCGTTATTACAGCTGAGCAACAATGTAATCCCAATTATGTAATAAGGGGTACTCTTTTTCCTATAGCAGGTTTAATCACTAAGGAGGGTTTTTCTGCTAGAGGTTTTAACGAGGCCCCAACCAATTCTTTTCAATAAAAAGTGTTGATTTTAATAATGGTTAACCTGTCGAGCTATGATGTGTACATGCTATGTTTTTATTTTTCGGATGCAGCGGATTTAATAATACCAATACAAGTGTCCCGGAAGAAAAATTCAAACAAAACTACATCAAGAATTATTCAGCAAAAACAACCGAGATACATATGCCACTGACCTTTGAAGGCTTGAAATGAAGTCTTCTTCTTCTTGGCAGCAAGGAGCTCATTCCGCTCAGCTAAGGACTTAGCTCTCTTTTCAAAATCCTTCTTCAGGTTCTTTAGCTGGCCCTCCAACTCGTCAACAGTCTCCTTAGAGCTCTTGGGCATCGACTCCCACAGCTCGATATTGTCCTTAGCATCTCGGAGGTCACCCATCAGCTGGGATATTTGCTCTGAACTTTGGGCCTCCTCGTAGACATTTTGGAGCATGACCATATTCATGGCCATCCAGCCTATGAGTGATTGGACCTGACCATGGGACGAAACGAATAAAGATTAGAATGGCATCCAAAATAGAAATAAAGAATATATGAGAGAAATTTAAAGGAGACTTACCTTTCTTGTGTCGGCATTCCCCCGTTGGAAGAAGTCACCGTGATTGAATTGGATGGTTGGAGAAGAAAATCCTTCCCATACCTGTGGCGGGTTCGCAATAGCCGGGATAAACTCAAAGGATGAACCACCCTCAGTCTCGGAGGGAACGTCTACAGTCAACATTTCTGAATGAGTCAATAGAAGGAATGAATAATAAAAATTGAATGACTAAGAAATACAAAAAGCAAAGATAAGCAAACATTACCCTAAGTGGTGCGCTGGTGTTTACTTTGCCTAGCTTCGCCACCTTTTTTAGTGGCCGCAGCAGCAGGGGCTTTACCCCCAATTAGAGACCCTCTGGCCGTGGATGTCGGTATAGCACTAGAAGGTTTTCCTAGGACTGCTTCAGTCCCGCCAAGTGAGGGAGAGCCGGGTGGATTCACTTTCCCTTTGCCTTTAGCATCTTTGGCAGCCTTAGCATCAAAACGAGCAGAGAACTTAGACATTATTTCAACCGTAGCAGGAGAAAGAGATATTAGTACAAATACTCCAAAATAAACAACCTGTAAAAGAAGAGCAAGAAAAGCTTTTACATAAGCAAGTGGCGAGATTAGCACGGGAAGCCCCCATGACATCCCGACAATGGATGGGCATCCCTTGGCTGCTCACGAAATCATGTAAGTTATTAAAAGTCCTCTGGCCATCAACTTCAAGGAAACCACATCCCAACTTGCCATACGCCAAGGATTTCGAATAGTGATCTACAGCCCTGTACAGAAGAAATAGGGGCTGACAATTAGCATTCTCCCAAAAAGGAAGAAACCCCTGTTTCTTCGACGTAACTTTCACATACATATCCCGGTGCACTTTTACAGAATCATCCCACAGGATAAAAATCTGTGGGACATTTTTACGGTGACGAAGAGAAACCCAAGACTTTTTGGTGGAACCTCGATATGGGCCGAACAGGTACAAAAACAGGTTGGAAGAATACTTCCATTCGTTCGCCCAGCAGAAAACTTCGAAGGCTTGCATAAACGTCCAGCCGTTATGGTGAAGTTGAGAAGGGACTAGATGGAGATTATGCAGGACTTTTATCTGAAAGTTCAAAAATGGGAAACGGATACGAAACTGGTCAAACATGGCGGTATAAGGCATGAAGAAAGGCTTTTCTCCCGCAACTGCGGCCGTACAGATCCTCTCATCTTCCCCTGAGATCTCAAGTCTATAATCGAGTGAGGGATTAGTAGTGTAGGAGTTATCGGGTGTATTGCGCCCATAATGAAAACATTTTTTCCACTCCGCTTCAACAATCTTTAACTGCTTCTGATTCTGTATGGAATAGGTCGGGTTCAACTAGGGCGCAGGTACCCACAATAGATTATCAATACCCCTGATATGCTCTCATTCAGGTCTCATTGGTTGAAGATCTAGGTCACCCCGGGATGGACTAGCTTCATCAGTCCCAACGATGGCATCCGTATCCCGCTCTTGATCGGCCGGGATTACAGGTTGTGGGTGAGATCTTTTGGGCACCATATCTACAAGTTTACAAGAGGAATGGTTAGATCCCGAAAGAGAAGGGCTAGGGGTAGGAGAACGAGAAAGACAATAAGTTAGATCAGATTCAGAATCTAAAGAATTAGCCATGGAAGACGACATATCTTCAGGGTTTTCCGAGATACTTCCGGGATCATTTCGCATGGTATTGGTTCTAACAAGTGCTCTTTATCGGGATTTTCCCTAGAAGAATTCTCCGAAGATTCCCTAGTGGCAACTACGTAGAGAGGTGGTTCTGGGTTTAAGGTGTTGAAGGACCCACTAAACAGCTGGGTAACAAACTCTCCACTCTTAGATTTTTGGGGCGTATGCACCCAAATAGCTTGAGGTTCAGAAAAATGAGGAGTATTGATGGAACATATACCTCTCACGAGATCAGGATTTGGAACTCTCGAGGGTTTTGAAATCCTATTCACCAGAACCCTAAGATCCTTGGTGTTACAGGAATTGGAAGAGGAACCGCTGGAAAGGACTATGATTTGGCTTTCCATTGAAAGAGGGCAGGAAAATAAGAAATAAAAATAAGGAATTTGAGCCCTAAGAAGTAGGAGATTCAAACACACAATACAAAACTAACACACAAATAGAAATAGAATAGAGCAGGGAAGGAGAATGTAGTACCTAATCGAAGAAGGAGATGAACAGAACGATTGGAAAATCTCCAAACTGAAATAGCGCTCTTCGAAGAGGAAGAAGCAGAAGAATAGATGAATGATGCAATACGCGGAGAAGAAGAAGAACCGAGGAGAAATTTTTCATTGTCGCAAAGAGAATGAGTTTTTGAAAGTAAGAGCAAAGTGAGGGAAATATTCTTTTTTTTCCAAGTATTAAAAAGGAAAATTAAAAATGTCCCCTCGCATTAATGAGCGAATGGCTCGAGACTGCACGCAATCATCACGCACGTTACTCCATAAAGGCACGTGTTCTCACGCACCCCCAAATAAAGATCAACTGTTTCGCCCGATGTTAATACCGGGAGACGTGAAAATTCTTAATCGGCCTATTGCAGAGACGAACCGAAATATGAAATGCAACTCGCCGACTTAAGAAACGACAACTCGGCGACATGGGGGGAAACTGTTATGGACCAAATTCATGATAACCTGATCATACATCACATGTCGTCCTAGGCCCAATAAAGTGCAATCCGGAGAATATCCTGCCATGAAGATGGGATATGAAATGACCTACGAGATATAGCGAGGATCATGGATTGGGCTAAGGCAGAACATTCAAGGCCCATTAAGATCCACGATCAACCCTAAGGCACCTGATATAAATACATGCTTAAGTGCACCATGCAAGGTACGTAACATTCTAATTATCATACAAAAACCCTACTTCCAGCACTGACTTGAACGTTGGAGTCCTTGCAGGTGCACCACCGCCGCCGTTGGAGCTTGGACACCGAATCTTGAAGTCCATTGTCAATCCAAAGCCTGATCAACATTGCTTGTCCATTACCTCAGCTAGGTACAAACACAACAAGTACCTTTTTACTTTCACATCTTTAATTTGAATGTGGGCGAGGGTGGTATATATATCTTGAGTAATTCTAAATTTTTCTAATTCATATTAAAAGAATGCATGTTCTCAAATATCTAAACACATCAGTTAATGTTATACTTTACGACATCCGTGATTCGAAGCGGTGAATTATGATTATAATATTTCCACCCAAAACGATGTGAAATCAACAAATTGATCATAGCTGGGAAAATAACAAAGTCGCTGTTTAGAAAAAAAGAAAGAGAGGGTTAAGTCTTCCATCTTAAACGGGCACCACTTTTAAATTCACAGCGTTTACTTAGTATTCCCTCTGGTTCTATTTATAAGGTATTTTTAACCAAATCACTCATACCAATAAAAAGTAGTTAAATGTAGTTATTTGTCACAAAATTGATATGATATGTCAATTTTACCCTTCTAATATCATTAATTAAGAATTGGTTTAAACATTCATTTAATTATTACAACACCTTATTTTTTGACCCACTTCCAATAATACGCACCTTATTTCTTGTTCCAATTCCACTTCCAATAATTCATTTAAACATCACTTGCAATACTTACACATCCTCACTATTTAATATTGACCAATCAAGCCCACTGAAGTAAAATATTTATCCACTCATATTGATTCAACCAAATGAACATGGATTACTCTTCTTTCCTGTATTGCATTGTAAAAGAACATTGTCGTATGGCTCAATGAAAGTGCATTTATGAATTGAAGTTTACCCAGTAAAAATATATAAATAAGTTGAATGAATTAATAAGGGCAAAGTAGGAAAAAAAATTAAATACTTCAATGGAAGTAGTAAGTGCCCTATAAAAAGGACCAAATTTTTTTCTATATCTACCTTATAAATAGGACCAAAGGGAGTATATCATACAGTCCTATTTTGTTTTTCCAAAATTAACCCTCATCCGGATTTTTGGACCTGGTCCTTTTGGTGTTTTTCGTCTAAACACCCAAAGTGCACCTTCTTCCTTAACCTAACTCATCACATTACCCTCTTTATTCTCTCTTATTTATCCTTCCTCTCTAATCTGCTACCGATTCTCTTGTTTCATTTTTGGCTTGCACTGAGGATCAGATTGTGTAATGTGGAATTCTGCCGTATAGAATAACAGAAGAAAGATATGAAATACTGAATTCATTCATTTATTCTCAAATTAGCTAATAGAGGGTTTTATATACAATATGAGAGGCGCAGAAAGGGAAAGGAAAACAGAAAGCTCACTAACAAATTGTCAACTAATTAAGTCTATATATTCTATAAGCCCCCCTCAAGATGGAAGATGTTGTAAACACCCATGTTGGACAACATGTGTTGAAATGAAGTCTTTGAGGTGGCTTTGATCAGGACATCAACAAGTTGATGATGTCTGCGAACATGAACAAGCTTAAGAACACCTAAGTCCACCTTCTCGCGGACAAAGTAGAGATCCACTTCAATATGCTTGGTTCTTTCATGGAAGCTTGGTTTGGTAGCAATGTATATGGAAGATTAGCTATGACAATATAGGACTAAAGGATTTTTAGGTATCTGTAGATCAGACAGTAAGTTGCATAGCCAAATCAATTCACTAGTGGCTGGAGAAATGGCGCGATATTCAACTTTGCAACTGGATTTACTCACTGTATCTTGTTTCTTTGTTTTCCAGCTTAGCATGGAGTCAACTAAGAAGGTGCAAAAACCTGTGATGGATTTCATGTCACCCTTGTCAGGTCCCCATGATGCATCAGCATATGCATGAAGGTGCAGATTAGAGTGAGAACTGAAGATGACACCTTGTCTTGGAGAGTTTTTGATGTATCTTAGCACCATAAATGCAGCATCAAGGTGACTGGAGTATGGTTTTGAGACAAACTAACTCAGTTTATGGTAGAGCAATCTCCCGACAAGTCTTTGGTAGAACTTCGGATTATCCAGAGGAACTCCATCATCAGCAGCTAGCTTGGAATTGGGATCCATAGGGACAGAGTATGGTCTACAGCCTAGATGTCCATAGTCTTCAAGGATGGATAGAGCATACTTGCGTTGAGAGAGGAAGATCCCTTGCTTTGAGCGAGCAATTTCGAGGCCAAGGAAGAAATTGTGAGGTCCCAAATCTTTCAGCTTGAAGTGACTGGCAACAATCTTCTTGGTGGAGTTGATGATGGTGTTGCTAGGGCCTGCAATAATAATATCATCTACATAAGCAAGGATATCTACAAAAGAACCATGCTTACCTTTGGTGAATAAACAGTAATCGTGTTTGGATTGAGCAAATCCATATCGGTTGAGAAAGGTTTTGAATGTGTTAAACCAAATCCTCGAGGCCTGCTACAAGCCACAGATCGATCTGTCTAGTTTGCAAACCATTGGAGATGATGAAGAGTTGGGAGGTGCTTGGCATCCTTTTGGAACTGTCATATAGACCTCTTCTTCAAGGTGACCATTCAGGAATGCGTTATTGACATCCAGCTGTGCTAGATGCCAATTTTGTATAGCTGCAACGAAGAGAAGAACTCGTACTGATGTGAGCTTGGCAACGGGAGAGTAAGTTTCCATAAAGTCCAGCCCATGTTGTTGAGAATAGCCCTTTACTACCAAGCGCGCCTTGTATTTATCTATGGTTCCATCAACATGATGCTTGATCTTGAAAAGCCATTTTCACCCTATGCAATGTTTGCCTTGAGGAAGGGGAACAAAATGCCATGTCTGGTTATTTGGAGAGCTTGAAGCTCAGTTTGAATAGCAGTCTGCCACTGAGGAAGAGCAGCTGCTTGAGCATATGATTGAGGTTCATATTCACACGAGACATGGCATATAAAGTTCTTGTAGGGGGCAGATAAGGCATCGTAAGATAAGTGTTGTTGAATAGGATGTTGTGTAGGTGATGGATTAGTCAGTAAGTAACAATGGAAATCCTTGAGATGGCTAGGAGGCCTGGTAGTGCAAGTAGATTTGCGAAGAGCTGGGGGTTGAGGGTTGTGATCAGGAGCAACAACATCAGTTTCAAGAGTATCTGAGATAGGTGGAGCAGTTTCTGTAGAAGGGGGAGAAGGTATGTTGGTTTGTTGAGTTTGAGAGATAGTGGAATCTTGATCAGGTTCAGTGGCCATAGGTAAAGGAATGTCAGGGAAATCATTGTTGTCATCAGTTGAGTGTGATTGATCCTGAAAAGGGTAAATATCCTCATGAAACTGAGTGTCACGAGAGATGAAAATTTTCTTTGTAGATAGGTCAAGCAGCTTGTAGCCTTTGTAACCAATTGGGTAGCCGAGGAAAATAGCAGCTACAACGCAAGGAGAAAATTTGTTCCTGGAGGAAGTTAGAGTTGAAGCGTAAGTTAGGCAACCAAAACACCTGAAATCATGATAGTTAGGTTCCTTGTTGAACAGAATAGAGTAAGGACAGGTGTTATGAAGATTAGGACTAGGAGTCCTATTGATAAGGAAGACAGAACTTAGGATACATTCACCCCAATAGCATAAAGGAACATGAGATTGAAAATATAGATCTCTTGCAACATTCAGAATATACTAGTGCTTACGCTAGACAATGCTATTCTGTTGGGGACGTTCAACGCAAGAAAACTGATGTAACATGCCATTGTTAATGAAAAAATCATGTAACGACATTTCCTTCGCATTATCAAATCTGAAACATTTTATTTTAGCATGAAATTTAGTTTCAACATAAGCACAGAATTTAGGAATTATGGCCACAACATCAGATTTATGTTTAAGCAAATAGATCCATGTAAATCTACTCTTGTCATAAACAATGGTGAGAAAAAATTTAAACCCATCATGTGTAGGAACTTTATAAGGTCCCCATATATCCATATGAACTAAATCAAAACAGAGAGAATTTATTATGAAAAGGAAAGGGATAGCGATTTTGTTTTGATATATGACATATAGAGCAGTGACAATCAGTAACATGAGGGACAATTTTATTTTTATTATTCAACAACTTCATTACAGAACCAGAAATATGTCCAAGCCTATTATGCAGAGTAGTAAGACTAGGCTTAGCAGAAACAAAATTACAAGCACATACAGAAGAACTAGAACTAGGAATAGGAAGCTTGTATAATCCATCATGTAAGCTACCACTACCAATCATCGTCAAACTTTGCATTTCCTGTATACGAAAAGAGTTAGCACGGAAAACAATTTCAAAATCAAAAGAGTTTAAAAGGGCACGAACAGATAAGAGATTGCAATTGAAAGTAGGTATAAACAGGACATTATGCAGAAAAAGATTATCAGTAAAAGGGATAGAGCCAATTCCCTTGACCGTCACAGTGGATCTGTCAGGAAGATTAACAAAAGAGTTTGATAAATAATGTATGGTTTTAAATAAGTTCACATTGCAGAAAATGTGAGATGTAGCACCTGAGTCCACAATCCAAGAATTAGGATTAGTGAATTCAGAGGTTGAAGCTGACATGCAGATACATGCTACTTCGGTGGTGTCAGATTCATTAGTAGACTCAGAGTGTAACTGACTCGTTAGAAGAGAGATCAATTGCTGGCATTGGGCTTGAGATAAGGAAGCAGCAACAGGTGTGGGAACAACATCAGAACGTTCGCTGACTTGATTAACAGCAGCCTGGGATTTTGGTTTGAAGGGGTATTTTGGAGGATATCCATGGATCTTGAAGCAGGTGTCACATGTGTGACTTGGTATATTGCAATGTGAGCATACAGGTCTCTCCTTCTTGGAGAACTTGAATTTACCAGGGTCAGTTTTGACAGCAAAGGCCAACTAATCATGAGATGTAGAAGAAGATTCATTACCAATCTCCTATTGTTTTTCCTCTTGAGCAATCAAGGAAAAAACTTTGCTTATTGGAGGTAATGGATCAGAGAGGAGGATCTGACCACGAACCTGAGAAAACGAGTCGTTGAGACCCATCAGAAATGTCATCACGTATTCATGCTCAACGTGATCATGGTAAAAGGCCAGGCCACCGCAGGTGCAGGGGAGAAGAGGAAGCAGGGTGGGCCCATAACCCACAGGTCCCTGGATCGTAACCAGGCTTTAATACCATATAGAATAACGGAAGAAAGATATGAAAAACTGAGTTCATTCATTTATTCTCAAATTAGCTAAGAGAGAGTTTTATATACAATATGAGAGACGCAGAAAGGGAAAGGAAAACAGAAAGCTCACTAACAAATTATCAACTAATTAAGACTATATATTCTATACGCCGAGAACGCGTTTGCTAGATCGACGTCGTTTAGGGAGGAAGGAGAAGACGAGGAGGCGTTGCATTGGGCGGCGCTCGAGAAGCTTCCAACATATAAGCGAGCGTGCATGGGAATCTTTAAGAATCTCATCATCAATAAGAAAGAGATGGATGTTAGTGACCTACAAGCTCAGGAGCAGCGGGTTCTTTTGGAAAGGCTTGTTGATTTCGTCGACAATGATCCTGAGTGCTTCTTCCACCATATGAGAAGCCGATTCGACACGTAATTTTCAATTTCCTATCTATCTCTTTCCTTTTTACTCTGGTTAGAAAAATGTAGCGTAATAGGAATTGCTATTCAAAAGCAACCTTGTCATTGTGTTTCCTCTGTTTTCCTTTCGACCTTCGAGTCTCAAAAATATTCCTCACCTGTTACGTCTATATGTTTGAAATAATTATGAGTATTTGAAAGTAGGAACTAGTGGTTTTTGTGGTTTTCTTACTGCTATTAGTTCTTCGGTTTTCATTTAGCTTGATTGTGTTGGTTGCTCATGTCAAGTAGAAAATGTAGGTATAGCTAATTTTGGTGATTGTTCTTACTTTATGCGTGATCTTTGCATAGTAGATTTGGAGTTTCCCAAGATCCAAGTTTGATTTCAAAACTTGACTATCGAGACTTTTGTGCATGTTGGAAGCAGAGCTCTGCCTACGATTAGCCAATTTCATTTGTAATATGACTGAGGTACTTCCATTTTACATTTAGTTCATTTCATTTTCTTTGATTTTGTTCATATTGTTAGTTGTTACTTTACAATCCATTCTCTCTTTCTCATTTTCTCTGTAGGACACAACCTTCTAATATGATTTCCTTTTCATGACTAGGCTTTTTTAAGACAGTTACGGTTATACAGAAGAAAGAGAAGAAAATTGACAATTCTAGCCGATATCAGTGGGATTATTAGACCTTCAAGGTCAGTTTTCAAAGTTATTCAAACATATTTCAATTTCTCCATTTTGGTATCATGAATTAATTCATATATCATTCAAAGAAAATTTACATAGACAAAAGGTTTAAATATGTTTTTCATCCCTATAAAATAGGGGTTCAGTGCTTTTAGTACCTAATATTCATATTTTTGAAGTTAGGTCCTTAATAATTTTAAAGTGGGTGCTTTGAGTCCTTAAAAATACAATTGCACAAGGTGTTTTAACATATGTTTTACTAAATCATCATTTTTGGCGCCATTTTCTGGGTCTATACATATACATTAGTCTTTGACAAAGTGGAAGGTCATTTTGAATCAAAAGGAACAACATTTGTAGCTTTATATGAATGTCAAGCTGTTGTGGACCAGAATAACGGTATCCTGGATGTACGCATGCATGCCGGGTCAAGCAGCTACTAACTATCCCGGAAGCATCCCGGTAGGTTTGGCGCGACCCGTACTCAGGGCCCAGTTGATGAGGTTTGGGCCCAGGTAACAGATCTTGGCCCAATACTGACCACACTTAGGTCATACACCTCACTCTATAAATACTATCATTAATGCACCATGCAAGGTACGTAAGTATTCAATCAGATACATAAACCCTAACTCACTCACTGACTTGAGCGTCGGAGTCCTTGTAGGTGCACACCACCGCCGCCAGAGCTCAGGCCAAGACGTTATTCACATTGCCCTCTGTTGATCTAGAAGACCACCTTGTCTGTCCTACATCCTCGTCAGGTTAGATCACAACATTGGCGCCGTCTGTGGGGAACGCAACAAAAGTCTCGTTTCCTTCCATCGTCAACAATGGTTGGCTCTACTAGGAATAGGGATTACAACGATCCAAGTGTTCAGAACCAAGGAGCAGGACAGCAGGCTGGTGCATCACACCAAGCAAGGGCATCCCGGCACTTTTATATCGAAGTAGAGTTTCGCAAACTGCAACAATTGGTGCAGACACAGGCTAAAGAGATTGCAGACCTCAAGGAACAACAATGAAAAGGAAAGAAAAAAGATGTTGAGGAGGATTCAGAGGAGGAAAGAGCTGAGAAGCATACTCAGGTAAACCCGGAAGATGCGGAAAAAGATAATGACAATGCGGAAAAGCAGCAACAAAAATCCGCACTTGAAGGGGATAAAGATGGAGATCTTAAAAATCAGGAAAGGCAGCAGGAAGAACGGATGAACCGCCGACATGAAGGGACTCCCCACCAATCCCGGGTGGAGGGGGCCAATCCGACACCTGTCCCCCCTGGGGGCCAGCAAGCCGGACAACCTGCCAGTAACCAGGAGCACATGGCGAAGAATGTCCCGGATTTCGGGTATATTGATAATCCCTTCACACCCTGGATCATGTCCCATGCTCTTAATCATGAATTCCAGTTTGCAAAGAAATTGAAGGAGTATGATGCGACCAAGGATCCCATTTTGCATGTCAGCACTTTCAAAAGGGCTATGTACTTTCAAGGAGTAAATGAGGCCATTGTATGTCGTTCTTTCCCCCTCACGCTATCCGAGGCTGCAAGTCGTTGGTTTTCAGACCTTCCACCATAGTCCATCAGTAACTGGAAAGCCCTCAAAGATAAGTTCATTCTTCACTTCACCAGTAGTAAACGACAATTTAAATCTGAATTCCATTTAGAAATTGTTAAACAGGGAAAAGATAAATCTCTACGAGATTATATAACACGCTTTAATAACGAAGTGTTAGAAGTTAGGAATGTTGAGCCTAACCTGGTGTTATATTTCTTTGTGAGAGGTTTGAAACCAGGAGCTTTCGCCAAGCAACTGGCAGGAGATAAGCCAACCTCCATGGATGATCTAAAGGTAAGGGCTGAAAAATGGATCAGAATAGAAGAATGGGAGAAGTCCCAAGCCGCCAAGAAGGAGGACAAAGCGAAAACCACTCCTCCAAACCAATCTCGGGGTAAGGATGAAAAACCTCGAGATAGGTCTCCCAAGAAGCGCAAGGGTCTCTTTAATAATTACACTCCGCTGACAGTCCCGCCAGCTTCATTGTTGAAAGAAGTGATGCACTCTGAGCTGAGAGAATGACCACCACCGTTGAAACGATCGAGAAGCACAAGAATAAGTACTGAGTACCACCGAGATCGTGGGCATTCCACCAACGAATGCTTCCAACTCCGGGATGCAATTGAAAAGTTGATTTGACAGGGTAGGTTGAGAAATTACGCTCGGGCCTCCCCAGAAAGACAGGATCGCCGCCGAAGCCCATCTCCCCGGATACAAACACCAACATCCCCTCCTAGGAACCAGGATCAACGAACAAAAGCCCGACATAGATCCCGGAGCCCGAGACGAGCTCAGGAGTTCCCCCTAGGGGGTAATCCAAGTCATAGCTGGAGGAGTCAGCTTAAAGGGTCTTGAAGATAAGAAGAGGACCCGAGATGCACGGGATTCTTGTTCCCAGGTAACTACTATAGCTAACCTAGTTCTATCTTTCTCAGATGCAGATTTCCCAGAAGAACGCATCCGGGATAATGAACCGTTGGTCATAGCAGCCAATTTGAACGGTTTTGAAGTCCATCGAATCTTTATTGACCAAGGAAGTTCAGCAGAAATTATGTTCTGGAGTCTTTTTGATAAAATGGGATTGGGGTCCAAGGATTTAATCCCTCACAATGACAGTCTAATTGGCTTTACTAGAGACACAATCATCCCCAAAGGATACGTTGACCTCAAGGTGAGTTTTGGCAAAAAGCCAAGTACCAAAACAATCCCGGCCAGGTTTATAGTGGTGGATTGCCCTTCAGCCTACAATGCAATCATTGGGCGGCCAACTCTGAACAGCCTTGGCGCCATAGTCTCTACCATCCATTTAGCCATGAAGTTTCCCGGAGAAGACGGATCAGTAGTAACTGTCCATGGAAAAAGTAGTGATGCAAGAAAATGTTACCAAGAAAGTCTTAAAATCACGAAAGCACCATCTATCCCGCTAGTAAAGGCGGAGGAGAAAGGAAAGCAGAAGATGGAAAGACGTGATTTGATACAGGATGCAGGGGTCATGATGACTAACCTAGATCCCAAAGCAGATTTTGAGTATCAACGACCTCAACTAGAAGGAGACCAGATCTTAGTCCGATAAGACTTAAGGAGGATCAGACTGTCAAGATAGGGGCAAACCTTCCCCCCATGATCAAAGAGTGACTCATCGAATTGTTGAAGATGAACAAAGACATGTTTGCTTGGGTTTCTTCCAACATGCCCACCGTAGACCGAGAATTTGTGTGTCATCGCCTCTCTCTAAAACCGGGATGCATCCCGGTAGTCTAAAAGAAAAGAAAGATGGGTCCGGAAAGACAAGGAGCCATAAAAAAACAGGTGAAGGAGTTGTTGGATGTAGGTTTCATACGAGAAATACGATATGTAGATTGGCTCTCCAATGTGGTAATGGTGAAAAAGGCTAACGGGAAATGGAGAATGTGCACAGATTAAACAGATCTGAACAAAGCATACCCCAAAGACCCATTCCCTTTGCCTTGTATTGATAAACTTGTTGATAACTCTGCAGGTTACAAGTATCTATCCTTCATGGATGCCTACTCTGGCTACAAACAGATCCCAATGCACCCTAAAGATCAAGAGAAAACAGCATTCATAACCAACATGGGTGTTTACTGTTACACGATGATGCCGTTCGATTTAAAGAATGTCGGAGCAACGTACCAGCGGATGATGAGCCAAGTTTTTAAAGAACAGATTGGCAAGATCCTTAAAGTCTATATTGACGATATGGTAGTAAAGACTCCAGAAGACAAAGACCCGGTGGTTGACTTGCATGAAACATTCCAACAGCTACGCAGGTATGATTTAAGGTTAAATCCCAATAAATGTACTTTTGGGGTCGAAGCCGGAAAATTCTTAGGCTTCATGCTAACCAGTCGGGGGATTGAGGTCAACCCCGACAAGTGTAGTGCCGTGTTGAATATGCAGAGTCCCAGGACCATTAAAGAAGTCCAACAACTGACTGGAAGGATTGCTGCATTGACAAGATTCCTCCCAGATTCAGCTAGGAAATGCCTACCATTTTTCAGGACCTTACGGCGCAAGGAAGAGTTTCAATGGAATGCAGAATGTGAAGAAGCTTTCCAGGAGCTGAAGAAAATTCTTTCAGCCCCACCAGTCCTATCCCGTTCAGACCCTGGGAAGACCCTATACCTCTACTTAGCCGTCACCAATGAAGCAATCAGTGCGGCTTTAGTAAAAGAGGAATCCCGGAACCAGAGCCCGATATACTTTGTTTCTAAAGCATTACAGGGATCAGAGTTGAACTACCAGCGGCTAGAGAAAGTCGCCTATACCTTGCTATTGGCATCTCGGCGATTGAGGCCTTACTTCCAATGTCGTCCCATCACGGTAAGAACTAATCAACCCATTAGACAAATCTTACATAAACCTGACTTGGCAGGAAGAATAATGACCTGGGCGGTAGAACTGTCACAATACGATATCTCGTATGAACCACGCCAGGCGGTCAAGGCACAAGCTTTGCATATTTTGTAGCCGAGACGACACATCCCGGAGAAGAACCAAAAGGATCCTGGACCATCTATGTTGATGGGTCCTCAAACCCAAAGGGAGCTGGTGCAGACATACTGATCGAGAACGATGAGGGGGTAACGGTGGAATATTCTCTGAAGTTTGAATTCCCAACCTCCAATAACCAAGCAGAATATAAAGCCTGTTTAGCCGGGATATGCGCGGCCAAGGAGCTAGGAGCTACCGTGATCACTTTATGCTCAGATTCCCAGCTAGTGGTATTCCATATAAAAGGGGAATACCAGGCAAGAGAACCGTTGTTACAAAGATACCTAGCTAGAGTTAAGGAAAGTCTACTCGATCTTTCTAAATTCGTGATCAAGCACATTCCTAGGGAAGAAAACAGTCGTGCAGATCTACTCTCAAAATTTGCCAGCACCAAGTCATCCTCAACCTTGAAGTCAGTGGTAGAGGAAGTTCTCCCTTCTCCATGTGCTATTTTGCAGGTTGAAAGTGAAGATTGGAGGACCCCAATAATGGAGTATATCACCAAAGGCTCCATCCCAGCAGATGCCCAGGAAGAAAAGCGGTTAGTTCAAAAGGCATTCCGGTACACCGTGATAGAGGGACAGTTGTTCAGAAGGGGATTGTCCACTCCTTTGCTTAAATGCTTTGGACCATCCGAAACTTGGTATGTTCTCACCGAAGTACAAGAAGGAAGTTGCGGTCACCACATTGGTGGAAAATCTTTGGCAAGGAAATCCTTGCGAGCAGGATACTTCTGGCCAACCATGAACAAAGACGCAGCTGAACATGTGAAGAAATGTCAAAATTGCCAAGAACATAGTCCACTGTCCCATATCCTGTCAGAGGATTTGCACAGCATCTCCACCCCTTGGCCTTTCGACACTTGGGGCTTGGACCTACTAGGACCCTTCACACCAACCACATGTCAGTTCAAACATCTTATTGTTGCTGTTGATTATTATACTAAATGGATTGAACTGGAACCATTAGCTAGCATAGCATCAGTTAAAGCTCAGAATTTTGTATTTTGGCAAATAATATGCCAGTTTGGTATCCCGGCAGAAGTGATCTGTGACAATGGGACCCAATTTACCGACAAAGATTTCCGAGAAATGCTAGCAGGACTCCGCATTAAGCAGTATTTTGCTAGTGTGGAGCACCCACAGTCTAACGGACAGGCTGAATCTGCCAACAAAGAGGCTTGAGAAAGCTGGAACCAGCTGGGTGGAAGATCTTTACCATGTACTTTGGAGTTATAGAACTACCCCCCATAGCACTACCGGAGAAACTCCATTCCGGATGGTCTACGGCTCAGATGCTATAATCCCGGTAGAAATCGGACATCCATCTTGGAGGATCATGTATCCCACACAAGAGAACGAGTAGCTACTCAAAGAAGATTCCGACATGGTAGAAGAAATCTGAGAACCTGCCAGAATCAAAGAGCTATCCCAGAAGCAACAAGTTGCTCAGAGATACAACTTCAGGGTAGTCCCGAGAAGTTTTCAACCTGGTGACTTGGTCCTAAGAAGAGGTAGCATTGGAAACCAGAATGCCAAAGATGGGAAGCTCCGAGCAAACTTGGAAGGCCTATTCCGGGTCAAGACTGTTGCAGCCAATGGAGCATACCATATAGAAACTCTCAAAGGCAAAGAGATTCCAAGAACGCTTAATATCGTAGACTTAAGGCACTACTACAGTTAAGTTATGTAATTTACATTCTTTGTAATAAAGGGGCACTCTTTTTCCTATAGCAGGTTTTATCCCTAAGGAGGGTTTTATTGCTAGAGGTTTTAACGAGCCCCCCATTTGTTATTTACTTCATGTTATCGATAAAGCAGTATTTTTATTCACTCTTGCACGAACAAGTTAGTTCAATTCTCAACAGCAAACAGACCAGAAGAATACACAACCAGTACAACTACTCCAAAGTTCATATGTCACCAACACGTGACACCGACATACACGCAAGGCCAACAATGAGTCGAGATACCATCTCGGGTAAATCTCTGCTACAGACTCAAAAGGGGCCCTTCACGGGTTAACCCTGGCCACAAGAAATATGAAGTACCATCAAGGTCACACTTCAACCAAAAGATAGAGAAAGTACAAACTACTTTCCCTCCTCTTTTGAAGTGATATGAAAAGGCGCCATCATGGATGTACCCTAACAATTGAAGTGATATGAAAGATTCCGCATTGACGGGATAACAAGAGGTACCTTTTGTGGTCAAGCCTCAGCGACACGAAAGAATACAATAAACAAAACAGAAATTTCCAAGCCGAATGAAAAAATAGCAAATTATAAAAGGATCATCCCAGACTACCGAGATGCCATGAAGTTAGACATAACAAACATTGTCTACAAACGATTAGCAATTTTACAAAGCAAAAATAAAAAACAAGTCACTCCGCTCCTCCAGTATCTGCACCTTTAGGTTCCAGAATGGGATCGGTAGGAGGAGGAGTACTGCAGTCGAATGGCTCAAGCCTAGGATCAGCGGGATCAAGAGGCACGGGATTATGATGATCATGGAACTCCATGAGCATCCCATCCTTCATACCATGATATTTACATAGACCACGGGTGTTCAACTCAATCCCGGGATTCAAGAACAGGAGAGTCTTCATACAATCCCGGTAGGAATCATCTACCGTAGTGTCCATGTCCTGGTAAGCCTCCTCTAACTTCTCTTGAGTTTCCCGCAGCTCAACCTGAGTCTCATGAAGCTTTGAAGCTGATCCCAGGAGCTCGGACTAGAGGAGACTAAGAGCAGAACCATCCTCCTCCACCTTAGCCTTCAGATGGGAAACCTCATCCTTCAGCTTCAAATTCTCGGCATCCAAGCCGGCAGCCTTCTCCTTCTCTTCGGCAAAATATTCCTCCATACGAGACAACTTCTCCTTCAAAGAGGCGAGATCCATCTCGGCACGAGATCCCGACTCTTTGGCGCTCTTGAGCAATGTTTCCTTCAAGTCCATGTCATCCCGTAGATCCCGAAGCTGGGCCTTCAAAGAAGCAGCCTGACCCATGTCCTCGGCCTGGTCATGAACATGTTGGAGCATAGCCATGCTCATGGCCGTCCAGCCCATAAGGGATTTGGCTTGCTCCTACAAAGACAAAAACAGCATAGAGAAATTAAACACACATCTACCGGGATCAATCAATACAAAAATTCAAATGACAAATAACATGTACCTTCACGGCAGCAGCTCCACCCTTCATGAAAAAGTCCCCGTGTTGGACTTAATCAAGGGAGATTGAAATCCCTCCCAAGCAGAAGAAGGAGTGGAGAAGGGCCCCATCAGCACCGGGTTCATCCCGGCAGAAGCCCCTTGGACACCTCCAGGTTGGTCACCTACAAATCGAACTAAATAACATAAGAAGGTAACACATGATTCTCATACGGTTAAGAAACCCAAAAATAAAAGCATACCGGACTTAGTCGCGCGACAATGCTTCGGGTTCACAGTAGCCACCTCGGTCCTGGAAGATGGAGGTACGGACCTCTTAGAATGAGAAGCTCCTCCAACAGAAGCTACAGGCCCAACAAGTGCCGCAGCTGAGATATTAACCCCAGCGAAAGCAACCGGGATGGTAGCAGGAACTGGAATAGGGGTAGGAGGTGGACCTGAAGTACCAACCTTTCCTTTTCCCTTAGCATCTCGTTTTTGGGAATGCCATGATCTCGGCTGCAGAAGAAAAGAATATACTTGTTAGTTGAAGCAAAATAATCAACGACAAAGAAAAATAACGACATCATACAATAAAGGATAATTTCCTACATAAGCATGTCGCACGATCTCAACGAGATACCCCTATAACATCCTTACAATGGATGGGTATCCCCCCTTGTTGAACGAAGGCACATAGGTTCTTCAGGGTTCGTTGGTCTTCTTCTTCCAGGAAGCCGATTTCCAATTCCTTCAGAGACAAAGATCTCCTATAATGCTCGCTGCTTATTTTCTCCCACCCAGAAGGAAGTGCAATCTTTGGTCCAAGGGACAACTTTGACAAAAAAGTCCATATGGGCCTTGAAGGACTCCTCATAGGAAGTGAATAATTGGGGTATCCCATAATGGTGACAGAGGGATACCCAACTCTTCTTCAAACCCCGATAGGGACCAAAAATATACAAGAACAAGGCTGAGGAGGACGTCCAGCCATTGGCCCAGCAAAAGACCTCAAAAGTCTGGAGAAACCCCCAACCGTTAGGATGAAGCTGGGTAGGAGCAAGGTGAAGGTTGTGCAAAACTTCAATCTGAAGGTCGGAGAAAGGAAACCTAATCTTAAGCTGATGCCACAAAGATTCCAGCATCATAATATAGGAACCTTCACCTTCATATGCCAGTGTGCAGATCCTCTCCTTCTTACCCGGGATGACCAACCTATGATTAGTGGAAGGATCAGCCGTGGTATCAGTCTCGGGAGTATTAGGCCCGTAATGGAAGCATTTTCTCCAACGCCTCTCCACTTTCCTAAGTCGAGCGTTATCTTTCACCGAGCACTCCTCCCGGATGAAATCCCAAGGAACCCATAAAAATCCCCAAATATTCTTCAGTTCCAGGAAGTCAGGGGGACATTCAATTGGAGGCTGAGAGGTACTAGGTTCGCCAGTCCGTCGCACAGCCACCTCTGAACCACCGACATCAGATGGACCCGGTACGCCTGTAGAAGGTCCCGGAGCACCAGAAACTACCGGGATAGGAATGTCGCCTTGAGAAGGTTCCATATCTATATGACAAGATAAAGTAGAATCAGATCCCGGGGATGAATGACTAGAAGAAGAGGGAGCATACGCAGGGTCGGACTCAGAATCTAAGGAATGTGTCATAGATGACGGTATAGACTCCCTATCGTCCAAAGGATCCCCGGGATGGGAAGACTCAACCTCATCCTCCACCAGAGGAAGGTTGACAGGAGCACGGCGATCTGAATCTTTCTCGACAGGAACAGAACTATCAGAACTGTAATCATGAGGAAGGTGGGCTGAAGCAAGAAGAAGTGCGTACCTGGACTAGGTTTTGGTTCATCAGAAGACCTATGTTTTGGAAGCCCCCTCGCAAAACTCTCAAGAAGTTCAGTATCATTTGACTCCGAGGAAGAATCACTCGTCAACACGATAACATTATCGACCATTTTTGACAGAAAGAAACCCAGATACAATAACTAAACCCTAAAGAATAGGGTAGGATGCAACATAATAGTCCAAGAATCAGAAGAAGGAAATTACACAAGCATAAATTAGCACAAGGTAGAAGAAATACCTGAAAGAAGAAGCGAAAATGTTGCTAGGAAATAGGTCTCGCAAGCAGGCACGAAGAGGAAGAAGAAAGGTTTCAGAGCTTTCTATCACAGGAAATGGAGAGGCAAGAAGCGCGAAAGTGAAGAGTGAAAACTTGAACAAGGGAAAAGGTGAAAATGTAACGGGTGAAAAGAAATAAAGTAAAAACCGTCACATCACCTTAATGAACGTGGGGCCCAAGACCACGCTAATAATCGCGCACAATGACCAAAATAGAGCGCGTGAGACACACGCGCCCAAAAAGAAAACCAATTGTTATCTCGTGACATTGCCAGAATCACCATCTAACATCCACCCGGCATGGCAAATGAACTCGTCAACTTCTCCCATGAAAAGCTTGATGACTTGGGGGCAACTGTTGTGGACCAGAATAACGGTATCCCGGATGTACGCATGCATGCCGGGTCAAGCAGCCACTAACTATCTCGAAAGCATCCCGGTAGGTTTGGCGCGGCCCGTACTCAGGGCCCAATTAATGAGGTTTGGGCCCAGGTAACAGATCCTAGCCCAATACTGACCACACTTAGGTCATACACCTCACTCTATAAATACTATCATTAATGCACCATGCAAGGTACGTAAGTATTCAATCAGATACATAAACTCTAACTTACTCACTGACTTGAGCGTCGGAGTCCTTGCAGGTGAACACCACCGCCACCGGAGCTCAGGCCAAGACGTTATTCACATTGCCCTCGGCTGATCTAGAAGACCACCTTGTCTGTCCCATCCTCGTCAGGTTAGATCACAACACAAGCATAGGCTAAAGACTTAGTGCATGTTTGGATAACAATTGCAATATTTCTTTTCCATCGAGATTTCGGAACCCAATGCAATCTGACGGAAGTAAGAAATTCTCACTTCTCCCAGAATGAAGTTTGGCAAAAGGAAAATTCTATCCAAACATACCCTTAAAAGAGCACTATGAGAACTCATTAAACAAGCTTTTTTGCTTGTTAAAACTTCTGAAAATGTGATTTTTGATTGGGGCGCAATAACGTCGTGTGATCCATGTAACCAACCTCAAATAGTAGGATAAGGCTTGCTGTTGTTGTCACTTATTTCTAATATTTGCACTAAAATCTAAAATAAGAAAAAAAGAAATGAAAATACAAAATAAACAAAATACCTTTCGTTCTTTGTTAGCATGTGTGAGATCCAATCCTAAAGAAATAAAAGGAAATATCTTAGGCAAATAATAAGCGGTTAATATAGTGAAGATCATGATATTTTCTTGTATTTAATAGGTTACAGATTCTAATCTCCACTTTTCACCTTAAATTGAGATAGATATAAGCAAGATTTTTCATTTCTTAGACTATGACATCAATTTCTGGCCTTAAATTTTTTTCACAGATTACTAATAGCTCAAATCTTACCAACGAAGAGCCACCAAAGTAAGAAGAATCTTAGTTGATCCATATGAATGACTAGAATCAGCAAAGGTTAAACATGTGTAAATTTCGATTTCCGGAATTTTTGTTAAGTGCTGCAGGCTTTAGTTGCAAGTTGTTTGATTACTTATTTTGCCCTTAACTCCAACTGTTATTGTTTTCCAAAATTAAGCAAAAAAAATTGTGTCAATTTTAACACTTTCTAATATTAAAATTAAATATAAAAAAATAAATATATTTGATATTTCATTTAATATAGTCTCTCAATTTTACATTCATATCCTTTAACAAAATTAATATAAATTTAAAAGCATTTAATTCTTATAACAAATTGCATTAGTAACTTCTTTGAATTTGAACACTAATGTCAAATAGCATTAATAACAAACAGAAAAAACCCCAAAACGGAAAATAAAATAAAAGTATTTATTGCTAGACAAAAATGAAAAAAATAAGTAACCTTTAAATATGATTTTAAATTTGAATCTTGTGAATGAAAAAAATTTCTCTTGAAAATTAGTCTAATCATGATATAGATGTTCCCACTAAAAGTAATTACTTTATACTTATGTCATGGCCAAGAATTCTATCAATTAAAATATCAAAAATAAAAATTCTATCAATTCTCACCATAAAAAATCCAATGAATTAATATATATAAAAACCTTTTCCTCATAAGCTAAGATGATATATGGAAATAACTTAATAAGAAAATATTAATAAATAATTGCGCAACATTTATTACAAGCTTAAAATTATAGTAGTATCTTGTTAAGGAACACATTACTAATAAAAATAAAATATGATAATGGTAGTTCCTTAATTGCATTTATCACATTCTAAACATGTATCCTTGGCATGTTTTTGACTTGCAATCATAAATCAATCCTTATTTTTTTGCCGAACCCCCCCAATACCTCTTGAACAACATCTCAGCCATTAGTTCATCATTATAAAGTTTGAGATTTGAGATAGCAACAAAGTATAACGCGTGGTTATGATTTAATCAACACAATATCACAGGATCCAATGGTAAAGGGAATCCTTTTACATGAAACATATGACCCTAATCCTTGTCCGTTCATTTGGTCCATGTGATATTTTATTAGCTTAAGTGCCCTTTTTACTCATGGAAAATGTTACAAGGGATTCTACCTCCAAGGTGTCCCCTTTACCAACTCAATATAAGGCTAAAGGGACCAATAGTAGCAACATTGAAATTTAAGTGACTAATCGAATTGAAGAAAGTGCTCAAAGTCACTAGTCTTAAAAGTGGGAGCATCAATCAACCTTCTTCCAATCCAATGGCTAGGATTGATTCATTTGAGGTCACTACTGTTGATGAGGATTCCTCAAAGGGCTCACATTCAGTTGGTGTTGAAATTATTGGTAACAAGCAAAAATTTACGCAAGGTACATTACCCTTACTCTTAGGTCTATGACTCCTTCATGGGTCTAATCACATTTATATTCCATGACCATTTATATTCCATGTCAAAACCTTAAATTAACAAATTTTGACTTCAATTAAACATTTAATTACCCTTTTTGAATTTTGAAGGTTATGCCTCATCAACAGTAGTGACCTCAAATGAATCAATCCCAGCCATTGGATTTGAAGAAGGTTGATTGATGCTCTCACTTTTAAGACTAGTGACTTTGAGCACTTTCTTCAATTCGATTAGTCACATCAATTTCAATGATGCTACTGTTGGTGCCTTTAGCCTTATATTGAGTTGGTAAAGGGGACACCTTGGAGGTAGAATCCTTTGGGGGGGGGGGTGTTGTCTACTCTTTCCGTTGAATTTTCGTCAACTTCTCAAGATTAAAAATCTAGTTATGAGGCAGATGTCAATATTTGTTATTTGATTCCAGATGTGAAAAAAAAAAAGATCGATAACAGTCATGATACTGGTAACCTATAACATTGATATAAAAAAAATTTGTCATACCTTCAACATAGAATGGCCCAACTTGGGTAAATGGTACTATTAGGGGTAAGTTCAAATGGGACCAAGAAAAATTGAAAAAAGAAGAAGATGGGACCCTGAAAACAACAAGGGGATAAAATCATCTTCAATCCTAAAAAGTACATGACAAAATCTGATTTTTTAAATATTTTTTAATTTTTTATATAAAATAATTTATAATATTCGATGAATGTTTATGAGCCTTCAAATCGATACTAGAATTACATTGTTCAATTGACTGGAAACTGGAGAGGATCTTAACTCAACAGAAAGGGGTGAGATCTGATTGTGTTGGAATATGGCAGAATTTGGGTCAAGTTCTTCTCCAATTTAGCAAATAATCAGATAATTTGAGTTTTATATAATGGTTTTAATATAACAATTTCTAATTTTATTTCATTATTTATTTTATAATTTATAAATATAAATTTAATGGTGAAAATGTTCTTCATCTCTTAATGAGAATAAAGAGAATCTCCATTCGTTTGGTTTACATGACCAACTTATTTAAGACACAGTTAATTTTAAATTGTTTCCAAATAAGAATTTATTCGGTTAGGTAGAAAACTCCAACGAATAAAAGATGATCGACTTAAATAGTCTAACCAAATAGTATTGCAGTATACAATAATTTATGTATAAATATATAAAGTAATATTTGTTTGACTAAAACAAAAATTATTAAATTATGATCCTCTCATATAAAATGACTCTCATGTAACATGAGAGTATTCCTATCTATATTTAATTCTTCTAAACATAAAATACAAGTGAAGACCCCAACTATTATGCTTGTGCTAGACAATTCCATTATTGCATGCATAGAAGATATGTTAATTTAGTTCAATTTGTGGCACACACAATTTTATTTACTATATATCTTATCATTTAATTAATGATAATGTGTGTTGTTATTTATGTATATAGTTTCATGGGACGATGAGATCACTAGTGGTAATGTTCATGGTTTGGCCCAGTTAGAAATATATTTCTGAGATATATTTCTTCTGTACAATAAGCCACCTATTTATAGGTGAGAATACAATCGGAGTAATGAATAAAATAATCTCAACAAATCAAATCATATGCTATCAAATCCTAACCCTTATCCTATTATATCAAATTCCAAATATTACAAATCAATTACAATATTACAAAAAAATTACAATATTACAAAATCAATTTAAATATTTACAACATCAATTTAATAACTCAACATCCCCCCTCAAACTCAAGTGGGTGTGGAAGAGACCAACTTGAGTCTGGAAACTAAGGCCATAAAATGTTTAAGTGAATGAGACTTGGTGAACAGGTCAACAGGTTGATCAAGAGTTCCGATAGGGAGGAGGCGAATAGTGCCACGAACAAGGTGTTTGCGAGTAAAGTGAGAGTCAACCTCTATGTGTTTGGTGCGCTCATGGAAGATATCATTGTGAGCTATTTGAATTGCTCTTTGATTATCACAATGAAGATCAGTAGGAGAAGGTTGGAGAGCACCCATATCAGCAAGAGCACGATATTCAGATTCAGTACTAGAGCGTGAAGGCAGAGTTTATTTCTTACTTCGCCATGAGATGAGGGAGTCGAAGATACAATAACCAGTAGTGGAACGGCGATGATCGGGATCTCCCTCCCAATCAGCATCAGAATAGGCCTGGAGAACCAAAGGGGAGCGTGAAAAAAAATGAAGTCCTCAAAATAAAGTGCCTTTGATGTAGTGGATGATCCGAAGTACTGCAACATAATGAGTGGTGCGTGGAGCACACATGAATTGACTAACTGTATGAACAACATATGAGATTTCTGGGCGGGATACAGTTAGCTAGATCAGACTTCCCACCAATTGTCGATAGTGGTAGGGTTATCAAGCACAGTCCTATCAATGGCAGAAAAGTGAATATTAGGCTCAAGAGGTGTAGTCACTGATATCATAAGCATATTTGGCTTGGGATAGGAGTAATCCATCTGTAGATGGGAGGACTTCAAGACTCAGAAAGTAGTTGAGAGAGCCAAGATCCTTCATTTCAAAGTTATGGCTCAAGAAGTCTCTTAGGTTGGAAATCCCTGCTGCATCTTCACCTGTAATGATCATATCATCAACATAAAGAATTAAAAGAACAATACCTTGTTTTGTGCGATGAACAAAGAGTGCAGAGTCATGGGGACTTGAAGAGAAACCAAGTTTGCCAATAGTAGAACTGAATTTGGAAAACCATGCTCGAGGAGCCTGTTTGAGACCATATAGAGCTTTACGAAGGTGAAAGACTTTGTTTGCTGGATAATCGTACCCTAGGGGTGGTCACATATATATTTCTTCTTCCAACTCTCCATTTAAGAAAGCATTCTTAACATCCATTTGATGAAGCTTCCAATGGCATGAAGCAACAATGGAAAGAAGAGTATGTACAAAAGTGAGTCGAGCTACAAGAGCAAACGTTTGTTCATAGTCAATGTCATATTCTTAAGTGAACCCTTTTGCCACTAATCGGGCTTTGTAGCAATAAATGGATCCATCAGAATGGGTTTTGATTTTATAAACTCATTTACATCCTACTAGTGCTTTATCAGAGGGACGATCAACCCCAGGTTCTAGAGGTTTCCAAGGCATTCAGTTCTTCTTGCATTGCTTGCTGCCAAAGGGAATTATTGCATGCCTCTTGATAAGACTGTGGTTCATAGAGGTTAAGCATAGTGAAGAAACACTAATAATCACGAAGATATGAAGGGGGATTTCTATCACGAGATGGATGAGTGTAAGTGTCATGTGCAGACTCGACAGGCTGATCAGAGTTAATAGACGAAGTTGTGCCGGAATGGTGATTGTGGGTTCAGTAGATTCGTCAAAAGGATCAGAGTTACTAGATGGAGTTAGGGCTTCAACGCTTGTTGTGGGTGCACCAGAGGATTTTGCATGGACGTCAGTTGTGGCAGGTGTTCTTGAAATAGTATTTCATTCAAGAGGAAAAAGATCAATGAAAGTGTTACTAAAAAAAGGAGTAGATGTAGAAGGAATGATTGTGAATTTTCATACAGAAGAACATAATATCTTCCCAAAAGGCGATGTGACGAGAGATCCGGATACATTGAGAGATAGGATCCTTACAACGATAACCTTTGTGTTCAGTTCCATATCCTAAAAACCAGCAAATACAAGAACGAGGTTCAAGTTTGGTGTATTTGCGGGGTTGAAGTAGAACAAAGCAAGCACATCCAAAGACTTTGAGGGAAGTATAGTTTGGATATACTTGGTGAAGATGCTCAAAAGGAGACATGTTGAATAGAATCTCGTATCTTTCAAATGCCTTTGGTTACACTTAATTTGGAGGTCTACAACTCTAGTTATGACCAAATTACTGAACTAGTGACTATATTGAAGTATTGGTTTTGTTGATTGTACATCCCTATGAAAGATGGCTGTTTTTGAAAGATATAATTTGAGAACTCGATTTTATGGTAATCATAAGAGTTGTATAAAATTCTCTTAGCTTTTAAATACTTTTGGTTTCAGTCGATTTGGAGTTCTACAACTCTAGTTATGGCCAAAATAAAAACATGATGCGTTTTTGGATGGAACCATGAAACTGGCTACCCGTGAAAGGCTCTATTCCTAAGGTTGGAAGATTAAAATAGGTTCCACTGTTTTATAAATCATGCATAGGGCCATGAAATTGTTTTGTGCATGATTGTGGATGAATGGCCTCATTCTATGTGATGAATAAGATAGGAAATTAAACATGAACTTGTGTGATTTGTTTGAAATGCTAATACAATATGTGAATAACTCTCCACTTCAACAAGGGAATGGGTTAAGTCCTTGGCATGAGGGAGAGAATGAGCTCACAATTGTATTGGCTCATGCAATTCCATTCTTAATTCAAAGAGATTGCATATGCACCTTCGGGTGTTTGACCGGGAGGTTTCAAGGAGGGAGGCTTTCTTGGGCAACGTAGATCTCCACTGAGGGTGCAGGTTGTCGGCTCAAAACTAATGAAAAGAAAACCATGCATAGCATATGTTTGTAATTGTCATTGTTTGTATGTATTTTTCATATTGTGTTAATCACTAGAAATGGGGAAGGGTTTGCAACTTGTTTCCCGTGACACTGTGTGAACATGTTTTAAATAAATCAGGGGTTAGTGAGATATATGTGATTACATGTATCTCACGGTTACAGTATTGCAGGTGAATTTGGAGACATGGAATCGAAAGCCAAGAAGTAGGAAGAGTGTTTCAAGAAGACTTATTTTTATTTTGCTAAATCTCATTGTAATGTTTAGTTATGATGGAGTGCCTACCTTATTTGTTAGACTCAAGTGTATAAACTTAAGCCAAGTAGGTTATGTGTAACTCTCACTTATGCGTTGTACTATGTATGGTTAAGTAGGTTTCATGAACTAGTACTATATGGTATATAAAAAATGCCTTTGTACACTTCAATGTCATGTGTGTCTACATTGTTTAGGAGAGCTCAATTATTATGTTGTTACGTATTTGAACAAGGAATGAGGCCAGGAACGAAACCAAGTATTGACTGAGGGGGTTCAAAAGTATCACACCCTTATCCGCAAGTGTAGACTGACAAATTAGTCTCACATGGAGGTGAATACAAGTAGACAAGCCTTATGGAAGCGAAAGCGAGAGGAGTTGAATTCCCGTGAAACTAAACAAAAAGGGAATGAGCCAAAGGGGATCAAATAACTAAACCCGTGAATGCCTCTCCTTCACAATGTAAGACTTGTGAGAAGTACCATAATGGTGAGTGATTGAAGGATAAGGGAATGTGTTACTACTGCATGAGAATGGGTCACATGGCATTCCAAAGTCCTGTCAGCAAGAACTAGAACTCCATTGAACTGCAAAACCCAGTACAAGAAAGATTCTACATATTGAGTGGAAAGAAAGCTAGCAAGCTCGATTGTCTCATCCCAGGTGAGTACTTGGTAAACTATAAACCTACAATTTTACTACTGACTCGGGTGGCACACATTCTTTCCTTTCCTATGATTTTGAATACAGATGGAACCTTCTAAACTCTAAACCTCCATTTGATCTGAGTGTTTCCTTCCCCAACCAAAGGAAGGGTTTTTACCTTTTCCATGAGTACCCCTTGTTTTCTAGTTTACATGTATGACCTTTTATGTGGATTTATTTTGTTTATGCTGAATGATATCGACGTGGTTCTAGGAATGATCGAGCTATCCTTCCATAATGTCATTCTCGATGGTGAAAACAGACTCTGTATATTCCCTCGATCGATGAACATATATCTTGATTCCACTCCCCATTCCCGGATTATGCTGATACTCATTGTGATGGTAGCTTTAGGTTGTGTGTGGGTTATAGGGTATTGAACAAACTGACATTGAAGAATAAGTATCATAGTCACTTAAGTCTAGTACTTTCTGGAGCTAGTGGGATATGCGATAATTGTGCCCTAAGATGTTCAATGACTGAAAAGTTTAATTTTGAAAGAAAAATTTAATTAGGGGGGGGGGGGGGAGGGGATGTAACATCCCCTAAATTATTAGAAATAGTGGTAGTAATTATTTTTGGTTACTATTAGGAGTTCAAATTTTTAATACCAACAAACCTTAAGTTTTGAAATGAAAGAACTAAAGGGAGATCTCCTTGATAGGTGAAGGAGGGCCACTTTGCAATTTGAGAAATTTGCCTCTGGTCCCTCTTCACATAATCTCCTTTGCGAAAGAGAGATTAAGAAATTAGAAAAGATACAAAACCTCACTCCCTCTCTCTCTTCCATATCGCTCTCCCGAAAAATGAAGGAACCCACCCTTATTTGAGCAACCATCGCTCTCCCGTCACTAGTACAAGATTTTGGTGACCACCATCTTCAATCCTTCGCCATTAAAATCCCCCTCTCTCTCTTAACCTCACTTGAAGCTTTTGATACCTCCAAGGACACAAGAGAACAAGGGACAAGACAAGAAGAAGGGCAGGAGGGGGTGGGCTTGGAGGTTCAAGATTTTAGAGGTTTTTGAAGGTTAATTGCAAGGGGAGTTTAACTAAGGCAACCCTAATCCCTCAAACCTAACTTAAATTGAAATTGAATGTTTGATAGAGTAGGAAATTGTGCTCTTAAACTTCGTGCATGTGTAAATTAAGTTTGGGATGTGAATCTGTTGTATATTGTTTGAAATTCTTGGGAACTTGGAAATGCACCGTTAAAATCCCTATCTATTTTCTCAACAAGGATTCTAGTGAGATGCTATGCCTTGTACATGAATGATTGTGTTAATAAAAATGAGAAGTTTGTAGGAGAAATGTGAATGATTGCATGTTTGAATGAAATTTTTAAAATGGTGTTGTTAGATTATGCAGAAATGACTCATTTGGGGTGGAAGGAACCTAGGGAGAACTTTGGAGTAAGAACTTTAAGAGAGATGCTCTATTTTCCTTGCGCTCAAGCACTGTCTGGCGCTCAAGCCCTTCTTGGTGCTCGACAGCCATAGCATCTGACAGCTGTGGGCAGATTGGAAGTCTGGCGCCATAATTACGCCCATGCGCCAAGTACCCTGCTGGTCCATCATATTTTGTTGTTTCAATAGCTATGGTTCCACTTCCTAAATCCCAAGTTCCCCGAGAGAATTACATGTTCTCCCACGTTGTACCTCTTTTTAAGTGTTGAGATATTGGTTCTACACTTCCAATTGTGTGAAAAGATTGTAGCATACACCTTTGAGTGTAAGACAAGGAAAATTGAGGGTCCAATGGAGGGACGCTTCCTTGGACAATGGGAGATCACCAAAGAGGGTGCGGATTGCCGTCACAAAAGATTAAATAAAATTCAGAACTAACCCCAAGATTGCGGAAAGAAAGAATGAACCCTAAGATTTTGAGTAATCTAGTAGGTATTGAATTGATTATTATTTGATTATTTATCTCTTCAATTTGATTATTTTTATTCTAAGTGGGAGAAATTTGCAACTTAGTTGTCTGCAATAATGCAAATGAACGAAGACATGTAGTTAGACTAGATTTTGTTATTGTAGTTATGATAGAGCTATCATTATATTGTGTATATTTCTAAAATTATGCTCCTATCTTTTGTTTCTTTTGCTTTAAATAAAGACACTCACTTAGTTATTTATAAAGCTCTCTAGAATTGTATGATGCTTATGCATAAATGTTTAAGACAGGATGGTTTCACCTATTCATCGTTAATGTCTTTACTTATATTCTGTCATGTGTGTAAGTGTGATAAGCCGACACCTTAAGATATTTAGGGGTTACACAAAAAGATGTCAAGGATAAGGATATCAAGTCAAACTTTCATCCTTTTAAAGATAAAAAATGAAAAAGTTACCAAATATATGAATTAGAATAAAACTTTAGTGACTAAAATATGATTTATAGAAACAAAAATTTTAATTTATCCTAATTTATTTTACTTTATCCTTGCTGCAACCGATTCAAAAAATAGAGATATTTGATACTATACACACTACTACAAAGGTGTATCTAGGATAGTTTTTTTAATGGAAACAGGGTAATTTTTATTTTTATTTTTTATATAATTTTTTATTCAAATTTTAGTTAGGAAATGTAAATTTTAAATATTATTTTCATATAAATAGCTAGTACGCTCTTCATTATATTGTTATTCCTCTGCTCAATAATCACTTACTTGAATAACGTTCTTCTAAGTTTTATATTTTGTTTCCGACACAATTATAAATTATTTATATGTTCTATTATTTATGCAATACAGTTTGCTTCAAGTTCAAGTGTTAATTAACTATGTATTTCTCTTCTAGGTCTATTGGTTACTTTTGACTGTAGTATTAGTTACCTAGGTCACGTTCCTTTGGGCCTAATGCTTGCTTAAAACTCAAGTATTGGTCACTTGTATTTTCTTCTTTTAAGTCTACCATTTACATCAAGCCCCAAAATGATACAAGTAATTAAAGCGAGCTGTATCATACATAATAAGAAAACAAGGCCTTGCTTGGCCTACAAGTCACCATATGGGACACATGTCATGTTCACATTCATTTAGTTTCCCTCCCAATTTTTTAGTTTTCTCTCTCTTTATAGATGGTGACACATGTCATCGGAAAATTCATTTGATTTTCTCTTTCTATGTCTCATATTCTCTCTCTTTCTCCCTCATTTTCTTCCTTTCTATTTTTCTTTCATTTCTTCTATAATAATAATAATCTTTTTATAAAAATAATAATATGAATATTCATATGAATTAGAATAGTCATAAAAATAATAATATCCATTTTTTCATCAGACATGAAGATTTGTTGCTACTCCCTATTCATAATGAGTCACTTAAAATATAGTCATGTGAATTTCCATGACTCCTGTGACAGATTTTCTTGCCCGCTTTTTTTATTATTGTTCACGGACATGGAGATTTGTTGCCCAATTCACTTTTTTATAATCAAACACCTAAAATATACTCATGAGAATTTTTATGGCTCTATTGTAAATTATTTTGTTGCCCACTTTCTTTCTTTTCATCAACGGGACATGGAGACTTGCTACTAATTCCTTCTTTTTCTACAACTATGCATGATCTTGCTGTGAAATAATTTGCTGCCCAGTCCTTTTTTATTTGATTACAATCTCTTTGTGACAAACTTCTTAATGTTTAATATTGTAAACTTATTGCAAGAAATGAACAGAAAATCGCAAACACGTAAACGAAAAGTTGTATATAAGCACGGTTCATGTACTCTTAAGATATACATAGAAGGCCCTATTTGGGCAAGGGAGAAATGTGTTATGTCCTCATGAATCATCTTTTCCTCCCATTTTTCATTCTTTTGTTTCCTTCTTATTTTCCCTCATTTCCTCCATTTTTGTTCTCTTTTATTGCTTTTAAAATTTGAAATTTCCAATCAGTCCCTCTCATTTTTATTTTTTTTTCTTTTAAAATTTGAAATTTATATTTTGAATTTGACCATAACAAGTTTTTGTTGGTATATTTTTGTCATTTCTCATTTTTTTCTCTCTCGCTTTCTTCGTGCATGGTTTCTCATTCTATTTTTCGTTTCTTGAAATATGGCCATGAAAGTTTTCATGACCCAACCATGAAATATCATGTTACCGTTTTCATTTTTTCAAAAATTATAAACTTTAAACATGGCCATGAAATTTTCATAGCTCAAAAATTAAAGGTTTTGTTGCTTAATTTTCTTTTCTGTATCATTTTTCTCATTTCCTATGTTTTCTCTTTCTCTTTCTTCATGCATTATTTTTCATTTATCGAAATATGGCCATCAAAATATTTCATGACCCAATTGTAAAAGATGTTGTTGCTCGCTCTTTTTTTATTCATGGGACGTGAAGATTTGTTAATCACTATTTTTTTATAATCAAACACTTAAAACATGGTCAATGGAATTTTCATGGCTCTGTTGTGAAAGATTTTTGCCAACTTTTTCTTATCCATAGAACATGGAGATTTGCTGTCCATTCCTTCTTTTTCTATAATTAGTCATGACCCTGTTGTGAAATATTTTGGTGCCCACTTTTATTTTCCCTAAGAGACACGAAATTTTCATGTTTAGCCATGAGAACTCTACTATCTACTTTTTATTTTTCTTTAATCAGGTATTCGAAATATGACTATGTAAATTTTGATGGTCCAATTTTGAGGATTATGCTGCTCACTACTTTTTTGTGTAGTTGAACAATAAAAATATGATCATTATTGATGTTTTTCATGTCTTTAGCCAACCATAAAAGATTTTGTTGTCCATTACTTTTTATTTGATTATAAACCTCTTTATAACAAATTTTTTAGTGATTATTATTAGATATTTATTGCAAAACATGTACACAAAACTGCAAACACGTAAGGGAAGACCCATGCGTAGGCACGGGTCAAGTACTAGTTTCCAAAATAATAGAATGTAAATAATTGATAATTGGACTGGAAACAAAATGATAAGACTTAAAGAACATGACACAAGTAATTAATACTTGAGCATATGGATGACAACATAATGAGGCATATACTAGCTATTTATATGAAAATAATATTTAAATTTTACATTACCTAACTAAAATTTTAATTAAAAATAACATAACAGTTAACATAAAGTTAAAATACAATTATATTATTTAACTGATATTTATTCGTGTTAGATTTATAAAACTTATCGGTGAATAATTTCTTTTTTTCTGTTATTTAATTAATTTTTAGTTGGAAAATTTGTAGAATATTATAATTATTATTTTTATTGATAAATTCATATTTTAGTACTATAATTTTATCTCAAAATTTAATTTGGTCCTTTTATTTTTTCTTCATATTAGTAATTTTTCTGTTCAATATACTATGATCACTTTTTATTAATTTTCTATGATATATAATTAACAAGAATGCCCAGAATAATATGTTTTTGTGCTTGACTTCTTTTCCACATCCAACAACTAGTTTAGATATTTTCATTAATTATATAATGAAATAAAATGAAGCAAAAATAAATAAAGGAGCCAAAATAAAAAATAAAAACCAAACTGAAACTTTGTACGAAGTTTAGGGACAATAAATAATATTTTTGCTTTACTATATTTATTATAATATTCACCGTTAATTTATTCATCTTAGAAAGAAGGAGGGTGTATCACACCCAAGCCATAACAAAAAATCAAGGCCATATATTTCCAGTGTCCGTTGAAAATGAAGGTGTGCAACTTTTACAATCAGAACACGAAAAAGAATAATAGCCATATTTTGAGTTTCGCATTTAATGCATCTTTCACTTCAAGGCATGGGAAAAAAATGACGCCGTATTTGAAGTCAAGATTTAACTTTACTTGTATTTTTTTATACGAAAAAATTATTATTAGTCATTAGTTAGTACAAAATCATAGAGCCATTAAATGTTTGTACCATAATAATATATTTGCATTAGATAGTTAATGAGATGGACCTAGTGTCACTTTGGTCTAGAAGTGACATAATGGGCCGAGCCTGACAGACTGGGTTTTAAAATATTTATGCCCGATCTTAATCGGGCATGGCCCAAACCAACTCATTCATATGAAAGATTGCAACGCATTTAAGATAATGTCAAATCTGCATGAGAAATCCAAATGGATCTGAGATGAGTTCGGTAATAACAAAAATTTGTTAAAACACAAGTGGAGTTTGTCTCTAATTTGTATGAACGCTTCCTGTGAATTTGAGACAATGTCAAATCTACATGAGTAATCCGAATAGATTTTAGAGAGATTCAATAATAACACAAATTTATTAAAACACAAGTGAAGTTTGACTTTAATTTGTATGGAAAATTCCCGCCAATTTGAGATTAAGTCAAATATGTATGAGCAATCCGAATGGATTTGAGAGGCATTCAGCAATAATACCATATTGTCAAAGCGCAAGGGAAATTTGTCTCTAATTTATATGAATTATTCCCACGGATTTAGACAAAATTAAATTTATATGAGCAAGCCACACATATTTGTGACGGTTTTGTAAATAACACAAAATCATTAATGCAAAAGTATAGTAAGTCTCTAATTCTAATGAATGATTCCCTCAGATTTGAGGCAAATTCAAAGATGTATGATTAATCCTCAAATATTTGAGACGGATTCATCAATAAGACAAAATTATAAAAGCACAAGTGAAGTTCGTCTCTTAATTCGATTAATGATTCACATGGATTTGAGACAAAGAAACCAATAATACAAAATAATTGAAGAGAAAATACAATCGGCCCATATCTCGTGTGAAAGTTACAAATGACTTTGTGACAAAATAAACTAAAACACAAAATGGAATCATTAACTATGGGGTGTCTAAAATCTGTAGGAAACTATGACGAATTTCACACGGATTTTATTTTAAAATATTAATGATATGTCATTAAATTGAATTTGTGCAAAATGCATCCCAAATTTGTTGGTGATATTTTGGCGGCAAGAAGGCGGGAAAAGTTTGGATGTAAAAGTGATAGATTTTGGATGAAATAATTTTTTACATAAACTGCCTCAAAACTAGGGAAAATTCATCCCAAATTTTAAGGCATTTTGGACAAAAATTAATCCGTTCCCAATTTCCATCTCTAAAAGGCATTTTTTAGTAGTGGATAATGTCTTTACTTATATTCTATCATGTGTGTATGTGTGATATGCTGACACCTTAGGATTTAGGGTGTTACACAAAAAGATGTCAATGATAAGGATATCAAGTCAAACTTTCATCCTTTTAAAGAATAAACTGCAAAATTTACGAAATATATGAATTAGAATAAAACTTGTGACTAGAATATGATATATAGAAACTAAATTTTTAATTTATCCCAATTTATTTTTCTTTATCCTTGCTACAACCCATTCTTAAAAAAGAGATGTTTGATACTACACATATATATTTCTTATGCAAGTTTGACCTATTTGTTTCCGTTATTTGTTAAAAAAAAAAGACATGATTTAATTTCGATAGATTTGGATTGAACTAAATCGAATTAAACATAGATTTACACTAAGTAGAGCACATTCACTAAAAAAAGACTATGAACATGCAACGGAAATTATATACTTAATTAAAGATAATACTTCATAACCTACTATTGAAGATCCTCTACTTTTTGAAATGGTGTGGTTTTTTCAACTTTTTACATTGGGTATTATATCATATTAGTGTAATCATTTATTTAGTTTTTATGCATATTAGCATGTTTACGGTCATGGAAAAGGAAAGAGAGATAAACAAAAGTAAAATAACAAAAAGATTATTTATTAAGAGTTGTTTATTACATTCTTACGTACATAGCAATGCTATAAGCAATATTCAATGAGAAAATTGTATCTGTTGTGGACCAAAGTAATGGCATCCCGGATAGACGCTTACATGCCGGGTCAAGTAACCACCAATTACCGCCAGCATCCCGGTAAGTTGGGCACGGCCTATTATCAAGGCCCAGCTGATGAGGATTGGGCCCAAGAACAAACCTTGGCCCAATACGGACCACATTTAGGTCATTTACCTCACTCTATAAATATTATCATAATGCACCATGCAAGGTACGTAAGATATATTATCATATACAAAAACCCTAATTCACTCATTGACTTGGGCGTCAGAGTGCTTGCAGGTGCACACCACCGCCGCCGGAGCTCAGGACCCAGAAGCAACCCTACTGCCCTTTGCTGATCAAGAAGACCATCTTACTCGTCCTACATCCCAGTCAGGTTAGATCACAACATTGGCGCCGTCTGTGGGGAACGCAACAAAAAGTTTCGCTCCCATCCATCATCAACAATGGTTGGCTCAACCATAAATAGGGATTACAACGATCCCAGCGTGCAAAACCAAGGAGCTGGATAGCAGGCTGGCGCGTCGAATCAAGCAAGGGCATCCCAGCACTTTGATATTGAAGCAGAATTCCGTAAACTGCAACAGTTGGTGCAGTCACAAGCCAAAGAAATCGCAGATCTCAAAGAGCAACAGTGGAAGGGGAGGCATGTTGTTATCGAAGATGATTCAGAAGAGGAAAGAGCTGAGAGGCATACCCAGCCAAACCCTGAAAATTTGGAAAAAGATAATGACAACGCCGAAAAGCAGCAACGGAAGTCTACAATAGAAGGAGAAAAAGAAGGAAATTCGAAAACTCAGGAAAGGCAACAAGAAGGACGGCTAAGTCGCCGACATGAAGGGCCCCACATCAATCTCGGGTTGAGGGGGCCAACCCGCCACCTGTTCTCCCTGGGGGCCAGCAAACCGGACAACAAGCCGGTAATCAGGAGCACATGGCTGAAAATGCCCCGGATTTCGGGTACATTGACAATCCCTTCACGCCTTGGATAATGTCCCATGCCCTTCCTCTTGGATTCCAGTTTGCAAAGAAGCTAAAGGAATACGATGGAACCAAAGATCCCACTCTACATGTCAGCACTTTCGAAAGAGCCATGTACTTTCAAGGGGTAAATGAGGCCATCGTATGCCGTGCCTTCCCTCTCACATTGTCAGAGGCGGCAAGTCGTTGGTTCTCAGACCTTCCACCGCAATCCATCAGCAACTGGAAAACTCTCAAAGATAAGTTTATTCTTCATTTCACTAGCAGTAAAAGACAGTTCAAATCCGAATTCCACTTAGAAACTGTTAAACAGGGAAAAGATGAATCTCTACAAGATTATATAACACGTTTTAACAATGAAGTATTAGAAGTTAGGAACGTTGAACCTAACTTGGTGTTATATTTCTTTGTAAGAGGATTAAAGCCAGGAGCCTTTGCCAAGCAACTGGCTGGAGATAAGCCCACCTCCATGGACGACTTGAAGGTCAGGGCCGAAAAGTGGATCGGGATAGAAGAATGGGAGAAGGCCCAAGCCGCCAAGAAGGATGACAAAGCAAAAATTGTCCCTCCAAACCAATCCCGGGGTAAAGACGACAAATCCCGGGATAGGTCTCTCAAGAAGCGCAAGGGTCTTTTCAACAATTATACTTCGCTAGTAGTCCCGCTAGCTTCAGTGTTGAAAGAAGTGATGCATTCTGAACTAAGAGAGCGGCCACCACCTTTGAAAACGGTGGGAAAGCACAAAAATAAGTACTGCGAATACCATCGGGATCGCGGACATTCTACCAATGAATGCATCCAACTCCGGGATGCAATTGAAAAGTTGATCCGACAAGGAAGGTTGAGAAATTATGCTCGGGTATCCCCAGAAAGGCGGGATCATCGCCGAAGTTCATCTCCTCGGACACAGACACCCAGATCCCCTCCTAGGAACTGAGATCAACGACCTGAAAACCGTCAGAGATCCCAGAGCCCAAGACGAGCACAGGAATCCCCTCCTAGGGGAATAATTCAAGTCATAGCTTGAGGAGCCAGCTTAAAGGGTCTCGAAGACAAGAAGAGGACCCAAGATGTCAGGGATTCTTGTTCCCAGGTAACTGTTGTAGCTAACCCAGTGCTATCTTTTTCAGATGCGGATTTCCCGGAAGAACGAATCCGGGATAATGAGCCATTGGTCATAGCAGCTAATCTGAACGGTTTCGAAGTCCATCGAATCTTCATTGATCAAGGAAGTTCAGCTAACATTATGTTCTGGAGCTTGTTTGATAAAATGGGATTAGGATCCAAGGATTTAATTCCTCACAAAGGCAGCTTAATTGGCTTCACTGGAGATACAATCATCCCCAAAGGATATGTTGACCTTAAGGTGAATTTTGGCAAAAAGCCAAATACCAAAACAATTCCCGCTAGGTTCATAGTGGTGGATTGTCCTTCAGCTTATAACGCAATCATTGGGCGGCCAACTCTGAACAGCCTTGGCGCCATAGTCTCCACCATCCATTTAGCCATGAAAGAGTAGTGATGCGCGAAGATGCTATCAAGAAAGTCTTAAAATCACGAAATTTCCATCCATCTTGCTAGTAACGGTAGAGGAGAAAGGAAAGCAAAAGATGGCAAGACGTGATTTGATACGGGACACAGGGGTCATGATGACTAACCTAGATCCCAGAGCAAATTTTGAACACCAACGACCTCAACCAAAAGGAGACCAGATCTTAGTCCAAATAGGACTTAAAGAAGATCAAACTGTCAAGATAGGGGTTTGCCTGCCTCCCATCATCAAAGAAAGACTCATTGAGTTGTTAAAGACCAATAAAGATCTGTTTGCTTGGGTTTCTTCCGACATGCCAGAAGTGGACCCAGAATTCCTGTGTCATCGGCTATCTTTGAAACTGGGATCTGTCCTGGTGGCCCAGAAGAAGAGAAAAATGGGGCCAGAACGACAAGCAGCTATAGGAAAATAGGTGAAGGAGTTGCTAGATGCAGGGTTCATTCGAGAAATACGGTATGCAGATTGGCTCTCAAATGTAGTGATGGTAAAAGAGGCTAACGGGAAGTGGAGAATGTGCATAGATTACATAGATCTAAATAAAGCATGCCCCAAAGATCCATTCCCCTTGCCTTGTATCAACAAACTCGTCGATAACTCTGCAAGTTATAAGTATCTATCTTTCATGGATGCTTACTCTGGTTACAACCAGATCCCAATGTACCCTGAAGATCAAGAGAAAACGGCTTTCATCACCGACATGGGTGTTTACTGTTACACTATGATGCCGTTCGGCTTGAAGAATGCCGGAGCAACTTACCAGTGGATGATGAGCCAAGTCTTCAAAGAACAGATTGGCAGGATCCTTGAAGTCTATATTGACAATATGATAGTAAAGACCCCAGAAGACAAAGATCCGGTGGCTGACTTGCATGAAACCTTCCAACAGTTGTGCAGGTATGATTTAAGGTTAAATCCTAACAAATGTACTTTTGGGGTCGAAGCCGGAAAGTTCTTAGGCTTTATGCTAACCAGTCGAGGGATTGAAGTCAACCCCGACAAGTGTAGTGCCGTATTGAATATGCAGAGTCCAAGAACTATTAAAGAGGTCCAACAACTAACGGGAAGGATCGCTGCTCTGACAAGATTCCTCCCAGATTCTGCTAAGAAATGCCTACCATTTTTCAGAACTCTGCGACACAAGGAAAACTTCCAGTGGAATGCAGAATGTGAGGAAGCTTTCCTTAGCCCCACCAGTCCTGTCTCGCCCAGATCCTGGACAGGTCCTATACCTCTACTTAACCGTCACCAATAAAGCAGTCAGCGCGGCTCTGGTAAAGGAAGAATCTCGGAACCAAAGTCCGATATATTTTGTCTCTAAGGCACTACAAGGATCAGAGTTGAACTACCAGTGGCTTGAGAAAGTCGCCTATGCCCTGCTGTTTGCATCTCGGCGGTTGAGGCCATATTTCCAATGTCACCTCATTATGGTAAGAAGAAATCAACCCATTAGACAAATTTTTCACAAACCTAACTTGGCAGGAAGAATGATGACCTGGGCAGTAGAGTTGTCACAATACGATATCTCTTACGAATCACGTCAGGCAATCAAAGCACAGGCTCTGGCTGACTTTGTGGCCGAGATGACACATCCCGGTGAAGAGCCAAAAGGATCTTGGACCATTTATGTTGATGGGTCCTCAAACCCCAAAGGAGCAAGCGCTGGCATACTGATCGAGAACGATGAGGGGATAACGGTAGAATATTCTCTGAAATTTGAATTTCCGACCTCCAACAATCAAGCAGAATATGAAGCCTGTTTAGCCGCGATACGCGCGGCAAAAGAACTAGGCGCTACCGCGATCACTTTATGCTCAGATTCCCAATTGGTGGTATCCCAGATAAAAGGAGAATACCAGGCAAGAGAGCCATTGTTGCAAAAATACCTGGCAAAGGTTAAATAAAGTCTACTTGGTCTCTCTAAATTTGAGATCAAGCACATTCCAAGAGAAGAGAACAGTCGCGCTGATTTACTTTCCAAACTGGCCAGCACCAAGTCATCTTCTACTTTGAAGTCAGTAGTAGAAGAAGTTCTCCCTTCCCCTTGTGCTATTTTGCAGGTTGAAAATGAAGCTTGAAGGACCCCAATAATAGAGTATATCACTAAAGGTACCATCCCGGCAGATGCCTGGGAAGCAAAGTGATTGGTACAAAATGCATCCCGGTATTCCGTGATAGAAGGACAACTATTCAGAAGAGGACTATCAACTCCCTTGCTTAAATGCATTGGACCATCTGAAACATGGTATGTTCTCACTGAAGTGCATGAAGGAAGCTGCGGTCACCACATTGGTGGCAAGTCGTTGGCAAGGAAGTCCTTACGGGCAGGATACTTATGGCCAACCATGAACAAAGATGCAGGTGATCACGTGAAGAAGTGCCAAAAATGCCAAGAACATAGTCCACTATCCCACATCCCGGCCGAAGATCTGCATAGCATTTCCACCCCTTGGCCTTTTCACACTTGGGGTTTGGGCCTTTTGGGACCTTTCACGCCAACTATAGGTCAGTTCAAAAACCTTATTGTTGTTGTTGATTATTACACTAAATGGATTGAATTGGAACCCTTAGCCAGCATAGCATCAGTAAAAGCTCAGAATTTTGTCTTCCGGCAAAAAATATGTCGGTTCGGTATCCCGGCAGAAGTCATCTGCGACAATGGGACCCACTTTACCGACAAAGAATTCCGAGAAATGCTAGCAAGGCTCCACATCAAGCAATATTTTACCAGTGTTGAGCACCCACAATCAAACGGGCAGGCAGAGTCCGCCAATAAAGTCATACTTAATGGCTTGAAAAAGAGGTGTGAGAAAGCTAGAACTAGTTGGGTGGAAGACCTTTATCAGGTACTTTGGAGCTACAAAACCACTCCCTATAGTTCTGCTCGAGAAACTCCATTCCGAATGGTATACGGATCAGATGCCGTGATCCCGGTAGAAATTGGACATCCATCTTGGAGGGTAATGTATCCCGCACAAGAAAATGAACAGCTTCTCAGGGAAGATTCCGACATGGTCGAAGAAATCCGAGAAGCCGCCAGAATCAAAGAGTTATCCCAGAAGCAACAAGTAGCACAGAGATACAATTTGAGGGTTGTGCCGAGAAGATTCCAACCTGGCGACTTAGTCCTAAGAAGAGCCAGTATTGAAAATTGGAATCCTAGAGACGGGAAGCTTAGAGCAAATTGGGAAGGCCCATTCCGGGTCAAGACCATCGCAGCTAATGAAGCATATCATTTAGAAACTCTCAAAGGCAAGGAGATTCCAAGAACGCTTAGTGTCGCAGACTTAAGGCGCTATTATAGCTAAGTTATGTAATTTACATTCTTTGTAATAAAGGGGTACTCTAATTTCTGTAGCAGGTTTTATCCCTAAGGAGGGTTTTACTACTAGAGGTTTTAACGAGGCCCCCATTTGTTATTTGCTTCTTATTATTAATAAAGCAGCATTCTATTCACTCTTACACAAACAAGTCAGTTCAATTCTTAATAGCAAGCAGATCGGAAGAAAGTATTAGAGGTACAAATAATCCGAGATTGAGATGTCGGCAACAAACAGAAACCGACATACACGCAAGCCAACAATGAATCGAGATACCATTATGGGTAATTCTCTGCTACAGACTCAATAGGGGCCCTTCACGGGTTAACCCTGGCCATAAAGAAACATGAGGTTCTGCCAAGGCACACTTTGACTTAAACTTAGAGAAAGTACAAACTACTTTCCCTCCTATTGAGGAGCTAAAAGGACGACATCACTAATGTGTTCTAACAATTACAGAGACATGACAAATTCCCATGTCTGGAGAAAACCAAAGAGGCACCCTAAGTGGTCAAGCCTCTACGACATGCAGAAACGCAACAGAAAGAAAGAACTCCAAAACATAAAGGAGGCATAAACCGAAGCCACACTTCAACAAAAATTAGAGAAAGTACAAATTACTTTCCCCCCTGCTAAGGGGTTAAAAGGGTTGTACCCAAACAATTAAAACGACACGAGAAAGTTCTATATCAAGCAGGATATAAAAAAGCACCTGAACAAAAAGTAAACAAAGCCATGCATAAAGAACATCTCGGGATATCAGAACGAAAAGGTCTACATTCAATATAAACTTGTCTGTAAGAATTACAAAAGAAAAGCAAAACAAAAGAAATATAGAAACAAAGAGACAAATTATGCAGCCCTTCCAGCATCTCCACCCTCGGGTTCCGGAATGGGATCAGTAGGAGGAAGGGGAGTGCTGAAGTCGAATGGCTCCAGCCTAGGATCAGAAGGGTCGAGAGGCACGGGATTGTGAGGGTCGTGGAAATCCATAAACACCCCATCCTTCATACCGTGATACTTACAGAGACCGTGGGTGTTCAACTCTATCCCGGGATTCAAAAATTGAAGAGTCTTCACACAATCCCGGTAAGAATCATCCACTGATGTATCCATATCACGGTAAGCCTCCTCCAATTTCTCCTGAGTCTCCCGTAGCTCCACTTGAACTTCATGGAACTTGGAAGCCGACCCCAAGAGCTCGGACTGAAGAAGCTTAAGAGCAGAATTATCCTCATCTGCCTTAGCCTTCTGCCTGGAAATTTCTTCCTTCAACTTGGATTTATCCGATTCCAAGCTGGCAGTCCGCTCCTTCTCCTTAGCAAAAGCCTCCTCCATTTGAGCAAATTTCTCCTTCAGAGAAGTGAGTTCCTGATTAGCCCGGGATTCCGACTCCTTGTCGCTTTGGATCAAGGCATCTTTCAGCTCCAAGTCATCTCGGAGATCCCGCAGCTGACCCCTCAAGGAAGAAGCTTGGCCCATGTCCTTGGCCTGGTCATGAATGTGTTGGAGCATAGCCATGCTCATAGCCGTCCATCCCATTAGAGACTTGGCTTGCTCCTACAAAGATAGAAACAAGAAAAAGATATTAAACATACACCCACCGAGATCAATCACTATGAAGTTGATGAGTTTAAATGACAGAAACATATACCTTCATGGCGGAGGTTCCACCCTTAGTGAAAAAGTCCCCATGCTGGAACTTAATCAAGGGCGACTGGAATCCTTCCCAGGCAGAAGAAGGAGTAGAGAAGGGCGCCATCAAGACTGGATTCATCCGGCAGAAGCCCCATGAGCATCCCTAGGCTGGTCACCTACAAATCGAACTAAATAATATAATAAGAAAGCAACACACGGTCCCTACACAACTAAAAATCCAGACAGATAAAAGCATACTGAACTTGGTAATACGGCGACGTTTTGGCTGCACGTTAGCCACCTCGGCTCCAGTGGAGGGAGGAACGGACCTCTTAACAGGAGAAGCCCCTCTGGCAGGAACCGCCTCCGAAATTCTAATCCCGGTAGGTACTACCGGGATAGGAGCAGGAACAGGAGCAGGAGAAGGAAGGGGACCTGAAGTAACGACCTTCCCTTTTCCCTTGGCATCTCGCTTCTGCTTCTGGATGGCATAGTTGGCCATGATCTCATCTGCAAAACAAGGACAACACTTGTTAATAAAAGATGAAAATGACCGGCATAAAGTATAGATAAACGACATTCTACAATAAAGGACAATGTCCTACATAAGCATGTCGCTTGATCTTGACGAGACGCCACTATCACATCCTTACAATGGATGGGTACTCCCCCCTGCTCAACAAAGGTACACAAATTCCTGAAGGTATGTTGATCCTCTTCCTCCAGGAAGCCAATCTCCAACTCCTTAAAGGATAGTGACCTCTGATAATGTTCCTCCGTCCAATAGAGTGGGAACAAGGGCTGCTTGTTCTCTCCCATCCAGAAGGGCGTGCAGTCTTTAGTCCAGGGGACGACTTTAACGTAAATATCCCTATTGGCCTTGAAAGACTCTTCATAGGGAACAAATAACTGGGGGATCCCGGAGCGGTGACGAAGGGATACCCAATTCTTCTTTTTTGGACCGCGGTAGAGGCCAAAAATATATAGAAACAAGGTGAGGAGCAATGCCAGCCTTGAGCCCAACAAAAGACCTCAAAGGCCTGAAGAAATCCCCAACTGTTAAAGTGAAGCTGGGAAGGAGCAAGATGAAGGTTATGCAAAACTTCAATCTGGAGGTCGGGGAAGGGGAACCTAATCTTAAGCTGATGCCATAATGACTCCAGCATCATGATAAAAGACACTTCGCCTTCAGATGCCGGTGTACAGATCCTTTCCCTCTTATTCGGGATGACTAATTTGTGGTTCGATGAAAGATCAGCTGTAACATTAGTCCCCGGAGTGTTAGGCCCATAATGAAAGCACGCTCTCCAATGCTTCTCCACCTCTCTAAGCCGGCGACTGCTCTTCACCGAACACTCTTCCCGGATGATATCCCAAGGAACCCATAACATCCCCCAGATGTTCTTCAATTCTAAGAAGTCAAGAGGACACTCGATCCTAGGTCCTGAAGTACTAGGTTCGCCCACTCCTCGCGCAACGACCTCTGAGCCCCCGGCATCAGACGAAGTCGGCACATCATCAGATGATCCTGGAGTCATCGGGATGGGAATGTCACCCTGAGCAGTTTCCATATCTATATTACGAGAGAGCAGAATTAGATCCGGGGGATGAATGACTATCATAAGAGGGAACATAAGAAGGGTCAGACTCAGAATCTAGGGAATGTGTCATAGATGACGACATGGATTCTCCATTTCCTAAAAGATCCCTGGGATAAGCAGATTCGACCTCATCTCCTAATGGAATGAAATTAACTAGAGCACGACAATTTGAATCTTGCTCGATAGACACAGAGCTCTCAGAACTATACTCATCTGGAAGATGGGCTGATGCAAGAAGAAGAGCAAAGGGTTCTGGGTTCAAAGTGTTAAATGACCCACTCACACATTGGGTAACCGACTCACCACCCTCCACTCGCCGTGAATACAGAGGATAAAACCAGAAACGGGAAGATTCACAATAGTCAGGATTGGCGATGGAGGGCGTACCTGAACAAGGGTTTGGTTCATTAGAAGACCTATGTTTTCGAAGCCCCCTCGCAAAACTCTCAAGAAGTTCAGTATCATTCGACCCCGAGGAAGAATCACTCGTCAACACGATAACGTTATCGGTCATTTTTGAAGGAAAGAAACCCAAAAACTACAACTAAACCCTAAAAGAATGGGAAGCAGATAATGGAACAACCCAAGAATCAGGAAAGAATCACACAAGTTACAAGTTAATGAAGATGAGAAGCAATACCTGAAAGAGGAGTTGCAAAAGTTGCCACAAAATGGATCAAGAAAACAGGCACGAAGAGGGAGAAGAAAAGTCTCAGAGCTCTTGGTTGCAAGAAATGAAAGGGCAAGGAGCGTGAAAGAGAAGAATGAGTGAAAACTTGAACAAAGGAAAAGGTGAAAATGTAACGGGTGAAAAGAAATAAAGTAAAAACCGTCACATCACCTTAATGGACGTGGGGCCCAAGAACCACGCTAATCATCGCGCACAGTGCCCAAAGTGGGGTGCGTGAAATACACGCGCCCAAAAGGAAAACCAACCGTCATCTCGTAACATTTCCAGAATCGCCATCTAACATCCACCCGGCATGACGAATGAACTCGCCAACATCTCCCAAGAAGAGCTTGACGACTTGGGGGGCAACTGTTGTGGACCAAAATAATGGCATCCCAAATAGACGCTTACATGCCGGGTCAAGTAACCACCAATTACCGCCAGCATCCCGGTAAGTTGGGCACGACCTATTATCAAGGCCCAACTGATGAGGATTGGGCCCAGGAACAGACCGTGGCCCAATACGAACCGCATTTAGGTCATTTACCTCACTCTATAAATACTATCATAATGCACCATGCAAGGTACGTAAGATATATTATCATATACAAAAACCCTAATTCACTCATTGACTTGGGCGTCAGAGTGCTTGCAGGTGCACACCACCGCCGCCGGAGCTTAGGACCCAGAAGCAACCCTACTGCCCTTTGCTGATCAAGAAGACCATCTTGCTCGTCCTACATCCCAGTCAGGTTAGATCACAACAGTATCTCTAGTTGCATGTTTATTTTCTATTTTGACAGGATTCCAAGCATGAGTCCACATAGGCTTCAATTCCACGTGCATCTAACATATAAAAGCAATTGTCAAAACATGTCAAAAACATATATAATTAGTTAACATGATAAAAAAACATAAGATTTTCATGATAGCAAATTTTGATAAATAAAGGAGCAAAAGAAAGTTTTCATACAAGTGTCCATGTTAATCGATTAGGGTAGGTCACATTGAGTTGTAAGACAATCATAAACAATATTTAAAGGAATTTTTTTGCATTTTGCCATGCAAGCAACAACACATGATCCATATAATATTGGATTTCCTAACTTAAGTCCACATTTTAGGGCACACTTGGAACCACAACAAAAAATTCTACCAAAACCATTTGGTTGAATAATATTGGACGATGGAGGATACTCTTGAGCTTGTGCCAATACTAGCATAACCATGAACATGATTACAACACTATTCTTTATCTAAATTTTCGCCATAACTCTTTCCTATCTAGTATTTAATTTCCGTTTCCCAATACTTTACGTGTATGATAAAATTTGCTTGGGATATTTGAAGTTAACAAACAATCTCAATTTATAGTCACAAGACGCTACATGCGAAATAATTTTTGCATCCTTCCTAATATGTTTTCTTCTAATATTTTTATATCTTTCTATATATATATATATATATATATATATATATATATATATAGTTATTTTAACAAAATTAAATGACACTATTAGTTATAGTATTTTAATTTTTTTAAAGATATTTATCTTCTTTATTATTAAACCCAAGAATATAATAAATATGTGATATGTAACATTCAAATATAATATTAAATTTATTTTTTAATATTTTCAAATGTCGATTCTTAATTTTACCAAAAGAGTGCCATAAAAATATTAAATATATGAATAGGTTAAATACTCATTTGAAAATGTAAAATCTGTAGATGATTATTTTTTCAACATTCCCATGTATATGTAATTAGTAACTTACTTAAATTGACATATAATTAATACCTTATAAAATTCTTATTTTCCTCATCTTTCTCTCATATTGAATTTACTTAACAAGCATAATATAGTAACAATTAATTTGATTATATACTACTTTACATTATTTTAAAAATATTTAAAGTTACTTTATAATAAAAAAATAGTATCAACATTAGGGATCAAAACACAAAAAAAGTAAAATATAGGAACCAAACTCAAATAATAGAGACTAAAACTTAAATGTTGCTACTTGTAAAGATCAAAAAAGAATAAAACGACGGTAAAGCCTGAAACAAAAAAGACTGACATGCATAAAAATAAAGTGTTAAATATTAATGTGAAATGTGAAAACTCCATTAGCAATTTTTTTCGAAATAGCTATATACATGTTAACTAATATAAACTTTCTGAATTAGAAATTTACCAAAATAAATTAAGAATAAGTAAAATTAACTAGAAATGTTATAAATGAAATCACATTATTTCTTTCTCTTTCTCTTTCTCTCTATGTGTGTGGATTGTCAAGATTGGTAGTTATTATTCACTCATAGGTTAAAGTTTTTAATGTTCTCTTTTTTCATAATAAGCAAATGTTCTTTATATTTTACTATATATATCCCACGTAGATTTATAGGATGTGTGAATAAGAAACGTGCACTTTTTCATTTTGAATTTTAATCAATCTAAAAATTAAAAGAAAACCATTTTCACCTATTCACAAACCATTTTTATTAAATTTTATGTGCAATTTACTTCATCCCTACGTCTTAAAAATTGAAGTCAAATAAATATGTTCTACCCAAGATGAACAATGAGAACTTAATTGAATAGTTTTTATTCGTGCATATTTCCTAAATATAGAGTAAAAATAAATTATAAATAAAGGGAAGAATGTACATAAAAAGGTGGAGTGAAAAGTGGTAGAACTGTTAGAGTTAGCAGAAAAGAGATTCAAACCAGGGAGCTGCTATTCAAAGTTGCACTCCCCAGCCACTAGACCAATATTTTGGATGCTATTTTAGATTTTGTTAGTTTAGATAAAATTTCCATATAAAATTTTGAAAACTATTTCCATTCCACCTTTGAGAACTCTGGTAAATATTTCATGCCATTATCTTATATAGTTTTATTTGTTTATTAATTCTTGATTGATTTAAGAAAATATTTGTAATACATATTCTGTGTTAGTTCTTTTGTAAATTTATACTAAATAAATTAAAGATGTAAAGATAAAATAAAACACGATAATATCATTGAAAAAGATTCCACAATAATATTTTTAAAAAGTAAGTTAAATTGTTTAAGACTTGCAACTATTGATTTTGTCAATGCTTAAGTTCCTTTAATTGTTGGATAAATTAAAATTTTTGTTTGTACATGTCATTCATTTTCAACTTTTTGTTTTGGTTCACATGGAAAAAACCTCTTTTGGGTTCCTATATATACCTAGGAGGCAAGGGAGACCACCGACGGCAAGTAAGATGGCTCAATAGCAGGATGTCAATGCTCCAAAACCCCAGGACACAGATGCGCCTCTAATGCAACAAATGGCTCAGGAAAAGAAACGATGATGGAAGCTCAAGCACAAGATGACCATTATTAGAAGTTCAAGTAGCACGATCCCCAACGTTCTTGGGAAACTCCGATCCCGAAGCCGTAGAAAGGTGGCTCAAACACATCGAGTGCATCTTTAGGGAGATACATTGATTAGCACAAAGTAGATTTGGCCTCTTATAAGCTCCATGGGGAAGCAAAAACATTGGTGGCTCGAATTTTGGAAACACATGGATGAAATGTAAACCCCAATCACATAGGAACCCTTCATAGCTACATTTCTAGAGAATTATTTCCCCCTCCAACCTCAAAAACCTAAAAGAGATAGAGTTCTTTGAACTAAAGCAAGGGAACATGACCATAGTGCAGTATGTAGCTAAATTTGAAGAGTTGGCCCAATATTCAGATAACCTTCAAAATCAGCTAGATGAATCATGGAAATCAAAGATATTTTGTAACATCTCCAATTAATTGATAGTGTATGTTCAAGTTATGTATCAAGTATTAGGAAATTGGGTTGAATAAGGAACCCAAAAGGGAAGGAAGGACCTACTTGCAAATTTTAAAAATTTGCTAAGTGGTCCCTCCCTTAGTTTAAGAAAATGAGCCACAAACTAGAGAACCATTTTACTTTTTCTTGTCAAAACTCGCCATTCTCTTTCTCACTCTAGGCATCCATTTCTCCTCCTTCTCTCGAGAAAACCCCCATCACCATCTTCATCGCCAAGCTTTGCATGTCGCATTTTGGTGTTCCATTAGCCTAATCTTCCTTTAATCTCAAGTCTTAGGTAGGTAATTTCTCAAGTTCTTCCTCCATTTTGTGATTTCTTCTTCTTCAATGGAACTTATTAATATGGGTGGTGATTTTTGACATTTGTGGAAGGAACTCAAGGAGATAAAGCTCCAAACAAGGGGAAGGGCAAGGAGGTGGTGGATTTAGGGCTAGGGAGACTCAAGGTTAGAGGCAAGGAATTTCATCAAAGGTAACCCCAAATCGTTCAAAATCCCAAAAATTATATGATTAGTTAGTGATGGATAGGGTATATGTTAAATTTGAACCCTTATTTGTGAATTTGGGTATTGAATTGATGATGATTGCCTTTGTGTGTTTGGTTTATGGATATGGTGGTTTGTAGTCTCTAGTGTGAGATCTTGATGTTTGATGAATATTTGCTTGGGTGTGTGTTGAAATGTTTCACATTGATGGGTATATGATTTTAGAGGTCAATTTGGGGCAAAGCATGAGATTGTTGGGCAAGAGGGTGGAATTTTTGATAAAAATCAGGAGTATTTCTGCAGTAAATTGGGTATAAATTTCGAACTATTTTTACTAAGATTTTACCATCATAGTCTTCATAAGAGTTGTATACAATCCTTGTATCTTTCAAATGACTTTGGTTTCACTCAATTTTGAGGTCTACAACTATAGTTATGACCAAATTACTGAAACAGTGTCTAGATTGAAGTATTTGTTTTGTTGATTGTACATCCCCGTGAAATATGGCTGTTTTTTACAAATAGATTTATAGAACTATGTTTTATGGCATTCATAAGATTTGTAGAAAATCCTCTTAGCTTTCAAATGCTTTTTGTTTCACTTTGTTTGGAGGTCAACAACTCAAGTTATGGTCAAAATACAAACATGATACATTTTTGGACTGAACCACGAAACTGGCTACCCGTGAAAGACTCTATTCCTAGGGTTGGAATGGATGAAAATAGGTCCAATTGTTTTATAAATCACACATAGGGCCATGAAATTGTATTGTGCATGATTGTGGATGAATGGCCTCATTGTATGTGATGAATAAGATAGGAAATTAACATGAACTTGTGTGATTGGTTTGAAATGCTAATGCAATATGTGAATAACTCTCCTCATCAACAAGGGTATGGATTAAGGCCTTGGTATGAGGGAGAGAATGAGCTCACTATTATGTTGGCTCATGCAATTCCATTCTTAATTCAAAGAGACTGCATATGTACCTTCAGGTGTTTGACCGAGCAGATTGAGGTTTCAAGGAGGGGGGCTTCCTTCGACAACGGAGATCTCCGCTGAGGGTGCGGGCTTCCGACACAAAATTAATGGAAAGAAAACCATGCATAGCATATGTTTGTAATTGTCATTGTTTGTATGTATCTTTGATAATAAGTTAATCACTAGAAATGGGGAAGGTTTTGCAACTTGTTGCCCGTGACACTTTCTGAACATGTTATAGATAAATTGGGGGTTACTGAGATGTGTGTGATTACATGTATCTCATGGTTATAGTATTGCAGGTGAATTTGGAGACATGGAATCGAAAGCCTAGAAGTAGGAGGAATGTTTCAAGAAGACTTATTTTTATTTTGCTAAATCTCATTGTAATGTTTAGTTATGATGGAGTTCCTACCTTATTTTGTTCGACTCAAGTGTATAAACTTAAGCCAAGTAGGTTATGTGTAAACAATAAACCTACAATTTTACTGCTGACTCGGGTGGCACACACTCATTCATTTCCTACGATTGTGAAAATAGATTGAACCTTCTCAACTCTAAACCTCCATCTGATCTGAGTGCTTCCTTCCCCACCAAAGGAAGGGTTCTTACCTTGTCCATGACCCTTGTTTTCTAGTTTACCAAGGTACGACCTTTTGTGTGGATTTATTTTGTTTACACTGAATGATATCAACGTGCTTCTAGGAATGAATTGGCTATCCTTCCATAATGTCATTCTCGATGGTGCAAATAGACTGTGAATATTACCCCAATCGATGACCATATATCTTAATCCTACTCCCCAATCCCGGATTATGATGATACTCACTGTGATGGTAGGTTTAGGTTGTGTGTGGATTATAGGGTATTGAAAAAATTGACATTGAAGAATAAGTACCCTAGTCACTTAAATCGGGTGCTTTCCAGGACTAGCGGGATGTGCGAGAATTGTGTCCCAAGATGTTCAATGACTGAAAAGTTTAATTTTGAAGGAAAAATTTAATTAGGGGGGGGATGTAACATCCCCTAAATTATTAGAAATAGTGGTAGTAATTATTTTCTGTTACTATTAGGAGTTCAAAATTATAATAGCAACAAACTTTAAGTGTTGAAATGAAAGAACTAAAGGGAGATTTCAAAATGCTCCTTAATGGGTGAAGTACGGCTAGTTTAAAATTTGAGAAATTTGCCTCTGGTCCATCTTCATCTAATCTCCTTTGCGAAAGAGAGAATGGGAAATTAGAAAAGATACAAAACCTCACTCCCTCTCTCTCTTCCATATCGCCCTCCCACAAAATGAAGGAAACCCACCCTTATTTGAGAAACCATGGCTCTAGCATGTGTGGATTCTAGGTTCCTGATCTCAATTCGTCACTAGTACACGATTTTGGTGACCACCATCTTCAATCCTTCGCTATTCAAATCCCCCTCTATCTCTCTTAACCTCACTTGAAGCTTTGGATACCTCTAAGGACACAAGAGAACAAGGGACAAGACAAAAAGAAGGGCAAGGAGGGGGTGGGCTTGGAGGCTCAAGATTTAGAGATTTTTTTTAAGGTTAAATGCAAGGGGAGTTTAACTAAGGCAACCCTAATCCCTCAAACCTAACTTTAATGGAAATTGATTTTTAATAGACTAGGAACTTGTGATCTTAAACATGGTGCATGTGTAAATTAAGTTTGAGATGTGAATCTGTTGTATATTGTTTGAAATTCTTGGGAACATGGAAATGCACCATGAAAATCCCTGTCTATTTTCTCTAAAAGGATTCTAGTGAGATGCTATGCCTTGTACATGAATGATTGTGTTAATAAAAATGAGAAGTCTGTAGGTGAAATGTGAATGATTGCATGTTTGAATGAAATTTCTAAAATGGTGTTGTTAGAACATGCAGAAATGACTCATTTGACTGTAGTATTAGTTACCTAGGTCACGTTCCTTTGGGCCTAATGCTTGCTTAAGACTCAAGTATTGGTCACTTGTATTTTCTTGTTTTAAGTCTACCATTTACATCAAGCCCCACAATGATACAAGTAATTAAATCGAGTTGTATTTCCAAAATAATAGAATGTAAATAATTGATAATTGGACTGGAAACAAAATGATAAGACTTAAAGAACGTGAGACAAGTAATTAATACTTGAGCATATGGATGATAACATAATGAGGCATATACTAGCTATTTATATGAAAATAATATTTAAATTTTACATTACCTAACTAAAATTTTAATTAAAAATAATATAACAGGGGGTTTGCTAACGTACACCCACCTATTTTCTAGAAGGAGTGCGTTAGCAAGCTACACCTTTTGGGTGTATTTTAAAAAATCTAGTTATAACCTGCTAATACACTCCTTCTATAAAACAAGTGGGTGTACGTTAGCAAACCACTGTAGGGCTTGCTAACGTACACCCACTTGTTTTATAGAAGGAGTACGTTAGCAAGCTAGTGAGTGTATTTTAAAATTTCAAGTTATAACTTGCTAACGCATTCCTTCTAAAAAGCAGGTGGGTGTACGTTAGCATACCCCATATAACAGTTAACATAAAGTTAAAATACAATTATATTATTTAACTGATATTTATTCGTGTCAGATTTATAAAACTTATCGCTGAATAATTTCTTATTTTTTTTTTATTATTTAATTATTTTTAGTTAGAAAATTTGTAGAATATTATAATTATTATTTTTATTTTTAAATTCATATTTTAGTACTATAAATTTATCTCGAAATTTAATTTGGTCTTTTTATTTTTTCTTCATATTAATAATTTATCTGTTCAATAGAATATGATCATTTTTTATTAATTTTTATGATATATAAATAACAAGAATGCCCACAATAATATGTTTTTATCCTTGACTTCTTTTCCACATCCAACAACTATTTTAGATATTTTTATTAATTATATAATGAAATAAAATGAAGCAAAAATAAATAAAGGAGCCAAAATAAAAACGAAAAAAGAAAAATCAAAATGAAATTTTGTATGAAGTTTAGGGACGATAAATAATATTTTTACTTTACTGTATTTATTATAATATTCACCGTTAATTTAATTATCTTAGAAAGAAGGAGGGTGTACACAGCCAAGCCATAAAAAATCAAGGCCATATATTTCGAGTGTCCGTTGAAAATGAAGGGGCAACTTTTACAATCACAACATGAAAAAGAATAATAGCCATATTCTGAGTTTCGCGTTTAATACATCTTTCACAGTCAAGCTATGGAAAAAAAATGACGCCGTATTTGAAGTCACGGTTTAAGTTTACTTGTATTTTTCTATAGGAAAAAATTATTATTAGTCATTAGTTAGTACAAAGTCATAGTGTCATTAAATATTTGTACCATAATAGTATATTGACATTAGATGGACCTAGTGTCACTTTGGTCTAGAAGTGTCAAAATGGGCCGAGCCTGACAAACTGGGTTCTAAAATAGTTAGGCCCGATCTTAATCGGGCATGCCCTAAACCAACTCATTCATATGAAAGATTGCAACGCATTTAAGATAATGTCAAATCTGCATGAGAAATCAAATGGATCTGAGACGAGTTCAGATATAACACAAATTTGTTAAAACACAAGTCGAGTTTGTCTCTGATTTGTATGAACGCTTCCTGTGAATTTGAGACAATGTCAAATATCCATGAGCAATCCGAATAGATTTTAGAGAGATTCGATAATAACACAAATTTATTAAAACACAAGTGAAGTTTGTCTTTAATTTGTATGGACGATTCCCGCGAATTTGAGATAAAGTCAAATATGTATGAGCAATTCGAATGGGTTTGAGAGGGATTCAGCAATAATACCATATTGTCAAAGTGTTCCATCATGCACTTGGCATGGCGGATTTAGGCCTCCTATCTAGTCTCCGGTGTGGTGGTTGTGTGTCTCCGGCCACTCACTTGGCAGTGAGGGGGTACCTGCAAACACTTCGACGATCAAGTCAGCTATGTGCCATAGGGAATAATTCTAAGATATTGAGTAGTGAAAAACGTACCAAATGAAGATTAATCACAGGTATTTATAGTGTAAACAGGGTCACCAAAGTCAAACCTGTCATTGTCATACTTCGTGAATTACGGCAGTAGGTACGGATCTGTAACGGTCTTCACGTGGGAGTGATGTCCCTTGAGCCTTAAGTCGGACATCCATGTCGTGGGTACACGACATGGCACCAACGACTTAGGTCACCCACGTGAGACCTGCACGTGTCCTTTCCGCAGGTTAGGTCTATAACAGTTGCCCACAAGTCTTCGGTATGTCGTTTGGCATGCCGTTGACTTCCGACTTCGACCTGTCCTGGAGACATAAATTCCTCCCAAGTCGTTGCTGTTTTGAATTATGATTTTCAGTTCAGGCTTTAACACGTGTCTCCGTGGTATTGGCCTTGACCTTTCGTGGGCCGCGCCCATCATCATTTAGTGACGTTAGGCCTGTGTGCATTGATTGCACCCACGCCGTCACTTCTTCTTCACGTTTCATCTCCCCATTCTCTCTCTATAGGTACTCCCTTTCTTAACCTAAAAAACTCTTCTCTGCTCTCAAGTTTTTTTATCTGCGTAAAAGCTTTCTTCTTGCTTTTCTTGCCGTCAACTTCATCTTGCTGTCTTCCAGCTTTCCTTGGTCCTTTCTCCTTCACCATTTCCAGGTACCCTCTTCATTTCCTATTCGCTTTTTCTGTGAGTTTTCTTTCTTTTTTGATCTTCTAAGAAATATCTACTCCCAAGAGGCCTACTAACTTTCCCCCAAAAGAAAGCCTTTCTGGGGAAGTTGGTTATTTCATTGGTTCCCCTTCTGGGTCTGAACCATGCGATGGTAGTGATCATCACATTCCTACTCCCCCCTCAATCTCTGGTTCTGATTCTGACCAAGAACCTTTATTTGAAGCCTTTGGGGAAATCACTCCTGGAAATCCCCAACTCATCCCCTTCTCAGGGACTCCATTTTCTGTATCTGTTGCCCCCGTACCCTTAAGGTATGGAATGGGTAAGTATGACTACGATGAGTCATCTGAGGACAGTGGTAATACTGTAACCTCCAACTCACATCCTCTTGCTCCCTTGTTAATCTGTTCTTCGTCTAGGACTTCTAGTTTTAATGTTTCTAATAATTCATCTAAATCATCTGATTCACATTCTTCTGACCCTCTTTTTGTCCCTCCTGTTTCTATTGTAGAACCAATGTCGGCTTCGCCTTCCATGTCGGGTTCAGAGTCGTCTTCGACTTCAGCCCCTGCCCAAGCCGTCCGCAAGCCTTCCAAGAGTAAGGCTTTAGAACGCCGACGACAGAAGATCCACAACTGATACGGTCCTCGAAAAGAAGCCGCCAAGATTGAGGTCCCTAAGAAGCTTAGGGGTATACAGGACGTATGAAGAATGTACTGGATTCACCATGATATTCTCCAGGTCCCATCTGGACTTCACACGACATTGAAATTCCATGTCGCTGGTGTGGAATTTCGAGATGCGATGCACTTTCCCGGGGCGACCCCAAAAGATGATGTCCCTTCTGGTCCCGTCACCCTGTATAAGGCCGAGCGTGTGGATCCCAATGAAAGGATCGGGTCCCGCCCTCACCGAGGTGCCCCCGACTTTCTAATAGTTTATGACTACTTTTTCCGGCTCGTTCATCTACGCTTCCCCTTCACCAGTTTTCAAATTGAGATCTTGAACCGACTTGAGGTAGTGCCATCACAAGTTCACCCCAACGCCTGGGGTTTCATCAATGCTTTCGAGATTTCTATTGGGCCAACAGTTGGGAGTGCTCCAGCAACTTATTCTTGTACCTCTTTGCCCCTTACCACCTTTCCGACTTCGGGTTCATCTCCTTCCGCCAGCGAAAAGACCACTTCTTCTTCCAACTCCTGGAAGATTCTTTTCCCCCTTTTAGGAGTCGTGTTTTAAGGTGCTATACACGGGGGAAGAGTTTCCATTCTGGACTGGTCCCACCAGCTCTCCATTGTTCCCGTTATATTGGTCCTATGACCACTATCTTTAGGAGACGAAGTCTTTCATTACCAACGAGGCCTCCTTGTTGGATTCTGATCACGCTGTGATCGCTGGGCTCCGGGAATTCATCAGAAAGCACGGGCTCATCAGATGCAAAGTCGTGATTCAAGGCCGCTGTATCAGCCGGGCTGATACCATGGGTAAAATAATCTTAGACAATTTTATTATTGCCTTTTAAAGTACATGTCGCTTTCTTTTTCATTCCTGCTTATGTTATTAACCCTGCCACTATTTTTCTCTTCAGCTGCCATCATGTCGAGATATGCGCAGTTGATGAAAAAGACTGGCAGCATGACAAAGAAAGGAAAGAAGAAGGAGAGTCCCGCCCAGAACCTGGTGCGTGAGCTTTCCATGGACCACGGGGTTCAATCCCCCGGAGCATCCCTAGGTCCAAACGCAACTGCTGAGGACGTCGTGGCTGCTTCACCTGAAGTTCAAGCCACGAAGAAAAGGAAACTCATCCTCCGGGATCGCCAAAAGTCCTCAGCCCCTGCTTCCTAAGAGTTGGAGACAACTCAAGCTGCTTCTCACAACGAGATATCTATCTCGGATGATGAAGAAGTTGAAACGGTTTGAGAAGCTCTCCACCGAAAGAGAGGTTGGTGCTTAGCATCTTTTATTCTATGTATGACGTCACCTATTCGGAATTATACTGGGTTTTGACATTGTTATCATTTGTTTCTTTTATTCCATGTAGGAGGTGCCCCTGCAATCCCTGCCACGGGATCGTCTTCTTCCTCCCAATTGGAAGGCTTTCAAACCCCATTGTTTAATTTCATCACGGAGAGTTCTTCAAGGATCTCCCCCGCTCTGCATTGAAGGTATTTTTCCTTTCCTTCACATCACATAATTATCTTTTCTTTTCCTTTCGAATTTGTACATGAGATTAATGTCGCTACCTGTTTTTGTAGGCCAATGTCGGGGAAGCCCTTGGTTGGATGACTTGCCAATCAGCTCTTCTGAAACATTTTCATGAGGAGTTGGAGAAGCCCAATCTCGTGGCCGATATGGAGAAAAAATTGCAGGCCACTAAGGCTGCGGCGGAGAAGCAGATCCAAGCTCTTTCCAAAGAGCGGGATATACTGAAGGCTTCTCAGGCTGAGCTGAAGGCCGAGATCGCCGCAGCTTCTTCCCAGTTTGACCAGCTGAAGTTGGAAAGTGTTAAACTTTCTGATGAGAAGAAAGAGGTGCAAGTTTCTCTTGCTAAAGCTCAGGAGCAAGTCACTTCCTTGTCGAAGGAAGCCAAGCTGCTATCTCGGGTTCGTGATCAACTGCAGTCTGACAAGGCGGCTTTGGAGGTCGCCAATGACAAGCTGAAGGCTGAGGTCCGGGAGCAAAGTCGCGTGATCTCAAATGGCGGGTACATGGCCTTCCCTAGTTGCCTCAAGCAAGTGGAGTTTCTTAATCCAGGGGTGGCACTTTCCTTTAAAGGGGTGCATCCACTCCACGGCGTGGAAGGTGGTCAGCTGGTGGATTATGAAAATGATCCGCCCACTCAAGTTGACTTGAATGATCCAGAGCTGGAGACCTTTGACCCTTATTGTTATTACTCAATGCCGCCGCCTGCAGCTGAAGGCGGGAATGTTACCCCATCTGAGCCTTGAAGCTCCCTTTGTAATATTTAAGTTTACTTTTGTTTTCATGAACAATGTACTGGCATGCTGGCCAGATTTCTTTTTTTAATACCTTAACTTTAATGACATTTCTTTGTTTCTCTATCTCCATGATAATTTTTATCTCGTAATTTTAACTTGAACTTTTTCCCATCATCGCTTTCACACATCTCGTCGATGGTATTTTTGCCCCTTAGGAATGTTTAAGGTTCATAACCGTGTCGTAGGAATTCATCGCCCTACCGGGATACTTGATCCTGATGAAGTATTTCAAGGCCTGTGGCCTATTTGGGGCATGTCGCCCTATTGGGATCCTTGATCCTGATGAAGTATTTCAAGGCCTGTGGCCTATTTGGGGCATGTCGCCCTATTGGGATCCTTGATCCTGATGAAGTACTTCAAGGCTAGTGGCCTATTTGGGGCGTGTCGCCCTGGTGGGATCTTTGATCCTGGTGAAGTATTTCAAGGCCAGTGGCCTATTTGGGGCGTGTCGCCCTGGTGGGATCTTTGATCCTGGTGAAGTACTTAAGGCCAATGGCCTATTTGGGGCAGGTCGCCCTGGTGGGATCTTTGATCCTGGTGAAGTACTTCAAGGCCAGTGGCCTATTTGGGGCGTGTCGCCCTGGTGAGATCTTTGATCCTGGTGAAGTACTTCAAGGCTAGTGGCCTATTTGGGGCGTGTCGCCCTGGTGGGATCTTTGATCTTGGTGAAGTACTTCAAGGCCAGTGGCCTATTTGGGACATGTCGCCTTGGTGGGATCTTTGATCCTGGTGATGTACTTCAAGGCCTGTGGCCTATCTCGTTGGTGCATGTCGCCTCAATAGGATTTTTTATCCTTTTATACGCCTTGCTGAGTCGTAGTAATTATATCTCTGCAACTGAATTCTTAAACTTTGACAAATATTTATTTTTATTTTATATGTCGTTGGGTTACAAAACCTGGGGCCTCATTAAAACCTTCAAGGTAAAACCCTCCTTAGGGAAAAAACCCGAGAAGAAAAAAGAGTACCCCTTACAGAAATTATACATTAAGGTCAAAATGCAACAAATCTAATCATAAACAAGTTAGATACTTTCTAGTTGTAGTACCTTCTCAGATCCACGACATTGAAAGTTCTAGGCAATTCTCTTCCTTGCAGAGTCTCCAAGGCATATGCACCTTTTCTTGTACTTCTGATTACCCGGTATGGGCCTTCTCAATTTGCTGCAAGCTTTCCATCTTTTGCATTCTTCAGCCCTATACTGGCCCTTCTAAGAACAAGGTCACCTATTATGAATTCGCGCTTCATGACTTTGGCATTGTATCGTTGAGAAACTCGTTGCTTCCTCGACATCTCAGTTAGGCGGGCCAACTCCCGAACTTCATCTACTAGGTCAAGTTCTTCTCTTAAAAGTGCGTCATTTTTTGGCGGGGTAAACATGACTCTCCAAGATGGTTCACCGATTTCAACTGGGATCACGACATCAGTTCCATATAGGAGCCGGAAAGGAGTTTCTCCTGTGGAAGTTTGCGGGGTGGTTCTGTAGCTCCACAACACCTGATAGAGGTTATCCGCCCACGCTCCTTTGACACTTTTAAGTCGTTTCCTTAGGCCATTTAGGATCATTTTGTTTGCTGCTTCAGCCAGGCCATTTGTTTGGGGATGTTCAACGCTTGAAAAATGATGTCGGATTTGCGATCTTTGGAGGAGCTCCCTGAATGGGCTCCTAGTGAATTGAGTCCCATTATCAGTAACGATCTCTTCCGAGATTCCGAAGCCACATATGATTGTTTTAAAGGTGAAAGACTCCACCCTTGCTGACGTAATAGTTGCAAGAGGTTCGGCTTCGACCCACACTACACCAAATAGGGAAGATAGCGTCCGGAAGTTTGCGGCAGTCTCAAGAAACCGCCTCCGCATTACATGCATAAGGAAAGCTGCAGCGGTTGCCATGGCGGTTCGCATATCCGCCTTTGTTTTCTATTATTTTGTGGTTGTTTAGAGGCAAGCAGTGGCGGTCTTTTATTTTTAGAGGGAGCCCCAAATTTTCCCTCTTCTCTTTCACGATTTCACTATAGTAAAAAACCTTATTCCTAAATTTCACTCAACGACACCTCTTTGTTCCATTTCCCTTCCCTCTCTTGCTCCCCCTTGATCATTTCCGCCTCTTCCCTCACCGTCACTTGTTGCTTCTTCTCAAGGAATGGTAAGCTTTCTCTGTTATTATAGTTGTTGTTCACCATTCTGTATTCTTCCATATTCTCCTCCATCGTATGTTAATGTTTATGAATTTCTGAGCACTATACTTTCGCTGGTTTCTGTTCTCTGTTCTTGTGCGATTCTTCCGTCTCTTTTCTGTTCTTGTGCAATTCTTCCGTCTCTTTTTTGTTCTTGCATGCTCTTAATCTCTTCTCTCTTCCTGTACTAATTTTTTTATAAAATTTTTCAAACTCAGAAATCCACATGTTTTCATATGGTAAATGACGATGAAATTTGTGTGTGAGATAGAATTTTACTAAGTGTATGTGTTTTGTTATCCGAATGAATTTGGAGTTCACCGAATCAATTTAGCTGACATTGGTTTGATTTGTAGTGTAGAAATTCAAGCGAAGTTATGCTTATAGTTACACACTCAGGTGAACATTGTACTAATTTATCAATTTGAATAGAGATTTGTTTTCGCAAGCTATTTAAAGATTTATGGCTACAGGTATAAGAAAATGGAGGTATGTATTACTCCCAGTCCTAAAGTTTCTTGTGGTCTCAAGCCATTTCCTCAGAGGCTATATGTTGTTCCTCCTAGAATTGCTAGCGGCTCGGAGTTTCAGATGAGGCATACGAGGAAGATAACAAAAAGTGGAAAAAGCATGTAAATGCTTATAAGAAAATTAGTATACTCCTGGATTCTGGAAGGTATCGCATGATTATGGATATGAATGCTGGATTGGGTAGTTTTGCTGCAGCTATTCAATCTCCCATGTTATGGGTCATGAATGTTGTGCCTACACTAGCTGAGAAAAATACATTGGGTGTCATATATGAGAGAGGACTTATCGGCATCTATCATGATTGGTATGTTTTCCTGGCGTCTGGCATCATTTGATTTTATTCATGACATGCCTTGATCTGATGTAGTCAAATACTTTTTGCAACTTGTAAGCATAGTAAGTTTGTACTGTTACTCTGACAAAGAAAACGTCAATGATATGATGTAGACATGAATTCTGCTCTATGCCAATTATGGTGCTATCATTTATTGAATAGAAACTAGTTGAATAATTTTATGCCTTAATGATCTAGGTGTGAAGCCTTCTCTACATATCCGAGGACATAAGACCTCATTCATAGCCAATGTCTCTGTAGTCTGCATAAGGATAAGTGAGTATCCCTTTTGCTTAAATTGTTGTTCAATTATTCTTCCTCCATTTTTTAAATTTGAAATCAATATTTTTGGGCATGCTTAGAATGTAACCATAGTAGCTGGTAATCAAAAAATGAGCTTAAACATCCTGTATGGTTAATAACACTTTGACCTGTGATTTTTGTGCATTTGAGACTCTGATCACGGCATAAAATTGTGGATCCTCACATTTAAACTTTAGATTATAATAACTTGTTTTCATGAATCCTTGGCACTTTATTGTTCTGTACTTTTGTGACTTGTTGGTCTTTTTATGATGCTTCATGGGGAATCATCTTGTGTTTACACCTTACAGAGAGATTTCTACAAATTCATGCTTATGTGACTTGTTGTACTTTGGACTAATTTATCAATTTGAATGGAGATTTGTTTTTGCAAGCTACTTAAAGATTGTTTATTGTACTTGATTTTTGGATGCAGTGTAATCAAGGCATGGGGTCTTTATAGGTTGCCAAGGGGTTGCAGTCACAGGTAAAATAATCTATTTTCTTACTGTCTGACCTTCTAGTTTGAGTGTGTGCAAGGCGACTGTGAGCGATTTAGAGAGAGAGGGGTAAGAATGTAGAGTGTTGGGCTGAGAGGTGAGACTCGTATACACAAAGAGTAGGTGGAGAGTTTTTTTAGTTTGTTTGTATTTTTCAATTTTTTTTCAAGTGTTAGGAATTGTACACACCGTACCTTCCAATAACCTTTTATTGATCCTCACTCAAGATTCCTATGGAGCAAGGAAAGCCCGTGGTTAGTCATTCATTATTTTAGTCTGCCAAATTTGTATTGAAGTTTATGCTATTGCTTGTTCTTTTTATTTTTTTGTCTTTCTGTTTTTATAAAAGGAATTATATTATATATTATTATATATTATATATGATTAATAGATAACAATGTGTTGTAATATTTCAGAGTGATGCAAAACCAAGATTGAATTTATGAGCTACTTTAATTTAAATCAAGGCAAAACAACACAATAATCTCGTGTTAAGAAAATCATGAAGCTATCTTGTGTTCAGAGTGATGCAAAACGAGGATTATAGACTTGTAGTGCACATTTTGGATCCTAAAAGCAAAAAAGACTTGCAGTGTACATTAGGTTGCAATTTATGCTAACCATAAAAGGATATTTTTCTTGCTATTGTAGCCGCACTACTATCATCTTTAAGTATCCACCAATAGTCATGATTTTCAAAGCATTGTTTTTAAATGAAACTCATATGTTGATTTTGAATCTGACATGAGAAGAGTTTTTATAAATTCTCATTTTTGTATTTATGACCTTCACGGCTTCACCACCACTGTATGCTAGATATACATTGTTTTTTGTCTTTTATTTTGTATTTTTTCTTGGTGGGTAGCTGTACAATCTAAGTGTTTGTATCTAACAATTTCTAATGATGAAAACTAAGTTAATAATGTTTTCTAGTCACATATCTTTTGAAGTGAAGGTTTCTTTTGTTATATATTATAAAGAAGATATGATATATATTGTAAAAAATACTTGTGTGAATTGTAATAGCTTTTATTTTTTATTTCAGGTGGCAGATTTATATTTACTCGAAGAAATTATCTGTTTGTCTAAGGGTAGTCACGAACCATCAACTTCAGTGTCGTTGAAGTTATGCTCAATTTCTTAGATTTGTAGTAGAAATCATATACTAGTATTATTATCCTTTTTTATAATGTTGTTTCATGCAATTAGTTATTATTGGACTCGATATTTATTTCGTACTACCGTACTGAATTATGTGTAGTGATTTCTTTTTATTCTATGAACTTTTGTATTTATAATTATCTATGTTATGAGATTTAATTATTAATTTTATATTAAATTTGATTTAGATTCAGTTTTTAGACTTGTGGCATTTTAATATTCAATAAAATTTAGTAAATAATTGAAACAAAACATTTGGTTAATTAAAAATAAAAAACTACACAGTAAGTAAACCCAGAAGAAAAAGAACCGCTGCAAAAATACAATCATAAGGAATCTAGTGGCATTTGCAAACCGTTGTTAAAAGGAAGTAAGAATATGAGCTGTCAAATTGTGGCGGTTTAAAACCGCCGCTAAACACTTGTAAACCGTTGCAAATATCATGTCAAAAACAATTTTGGTTTATTATTAGTGGCGGTTTTACCCACCGCTACAAACAAAGAAATCGCCGCAAAATTATAATGGCGGTTGTTCCAGCGGTTAGGCTAAACTGCCGCAAAATAACCTCTCGACAGCTGAATTAGCGGCGGTTTGGTAACCGCCGCGAGTGGCAATTTTGTGGCGGTTTGAACCGCCGCAAATTCCCTTTTTTCTTGTAGTGCCATTTCGTAAAGTAGTCCACAGCCACTAAGAGATGCTTCAGCTGTCGCGTGGCTTTATGAAAAGGTCCCAGAATGTCCATCCCCAAGTGTGGAATGGCCAAGGCGCGGATAGAGTATGTAATTCTTCCGGCGGGATATGAGGGATGTTGGCATGTCGCCTGCATTGTTCGCATTTTTTGATATGACTAGAGGCATCCTCTTGCATTGTTGGCCAGAAGTAACCCGCTCTCAACGCCTTCCTAGCCAAAGATTTAGCCCCGATGTGGTGACCGCAACTCCCTTCATGGATCTCAGCCAGCACGTACCCGACCTCTTCCGGGCCAATATATTTTAGGAGTGGGGTTGAGACTCCTTTTCTGAACAAGTGACCCTCGATTATTGTGAATCTCGTTGCTTTTTTCATAATCTTCCGAGATTCCTTATCATCCTCAAGAGTGACCCCCCTCTCAATATAATCTATCAAGGGGGTCCTCCAATCTGCTTCCTGCACCTACAAGGTCAAACTAGGATAGCGGGTTACCTCTTCCACCACAGAATGGTAGTTTGAAGCTTTCTTTGTACTGGCGAGTTTGGAAAGAAGGTCAGCCCTTGCGTTCTCTTCCCTTGGTATATGTCGGATTTCAAATTTAGAGAATCCTATTAGAGCATCTCGTACTTTGGCGAGATATTTCTGCATGATTAGCTCTTTCGCTTGGTACTCTCCTTTAATCTGGGATACCACCAACTTTGAATCTGAGCAAATAGTTATCGCGTTTGCTCCCAATTCTTTGGCCATCCGTATTCCTGCTAAGCAAGCTTCGTACTCTGCTTGATTGTTAGATGTCGGAAAATCAAATTTTAGTGAATATTAAACTGCCGAAGTCGGTGATGAAGGCCGTTTTCTCTTGATCTTGAGTATACATTGGAATCTAATTGTAGCCGGAGTATGTGTCCATAAAAGACAAGTATTTGTACCCTGCGGAACTATCCACTAATTTGTCTATGCAAGGTAGAGGAAAAGGATCTTTTGGACAGGCCTTATTCAGGTCTGTGTAGTCTGTGCACATCGGTACGTGTGCGTTTGGACTTGGCCGCGATGCCCCCAGCTATGACATTGATGACGCCCCGGGGTTGGGAACTAGATTGGGGTTGTGGTGACCGGGATCTTCCTCTCCTAGGGCCGGCATCATTATTCCTTTGCCGGGGGGATTGTCCTCGACCTTCTCGACCTGTATTTTGGGGCGAGTTGCTCCATTGTCGGCTGTGGGAGGCCCGTTGGGGCTGAACGAATTCCTTCAGCTTACCCCGGCGCATCAGGCATTCGATTGCATCCTTAAGATGGATGCACTCATTAGTATAGTGTCCATGATCCCGATGGTAGGCGCACCATTTCTTTCTATCCCGAGACTGGCTTCTCATCACCGGAGGGTGTTCTGTTAGCTCTGTGTTCATTACCTCTTTGTACAGCTTGGCCGGGGTAGTTAACAGAGGGGTGTAACTGTTGAATGTTCCTCGGGGCCCTTTTTCCTTAAACCTAGAGTCAAAGAAACTTCTCTGGTTTGAGCCTTTGTTTGCTAATTTTTCTTCCGCTTTGCCTTGCAGAGAAATAGGGTCCCCGCTGGCTTTGGACTGCTCTTCAATCCGAATCCAGAACTCATCACAGTCTTTAATTTCCTCCATGTTCAGGAGCTTATTCCCTATGAGTTCCTGCTTAAAGAAATCGGGCTTTAAACCCTCCATCAGAAAGAATAAAATCATGTTAGGCGCCACATCCTTAACCTCTAAAGCTTCCTTATTAAAACAAATAATAAAATCATGTAGAGTCTCTTTTTCACCCTGCGTTATGCTTTTTAGATGATATTCAGACTTGAACTGCCTTTTACTGCTGGTAAAGTGTCGCAGGAACTTATCTTTGAACATCTGTCAGCTCCCAATTGAGTTGGGCGGCAATTCGTTGAACCACTTGCCAGCTGCCTTGGTGAGCGTTAATGAGAACGCCCTACATTCCAGCGGTTCACGGATGCCTTGGAAAGTCACTATTCTTTCGAAATTTTGAACGTGCTGATGAGGGTCCTTCGTTCCGCCATAATCGTCCAGTTTTTTGGAGAACTGAAAACCAACGGCAAGCTCCTACGCCATGATATCCGGGGTGAAGGGGTTCATACAATACCCCGACATTAGGTCGTTCTCGGCCACCACCTCATTCTTTAGCTGGGGAACAGCCACGGCTTCACGACGCCTCTCTGTCGACACCACTGGGTTCCTGTACACCTGTCCTCCTATTCGCAGGACAGGCCGTGCCTTCGCAACATGATTTTGATGTGGGACCGCCGGCGCTGCGCAAGTATGCCGCTCTAGGATGTTGGGAGGCTGCCTAGCCGGATTTCTGAGCGGGGGAGGCTGTGCATTGAGGGGTTGTGGCTGGTTGACCCGCTCAGCCTCTGCCCGCCGCCTTTCCTCCCGGAGCTCTTCTATGAGCCTTCTTTGATCTTCTATGAGACAAGCCATTAGTCAAATCTCATCAGGTTCCAGTGTCGATTGTAAGACTGGTTGGATTGCATGTGGTTCTGGGACGTCTTCGATAAGTACCGATGGTAGTCACCAATAGGACGGGGTGGGCGCGAAGCGCCTGGATCCGTTGGACGAGGTTCATTGTGAACACTGTGGTTGTTGTCGTCGTACATTTTCTGTCGCGTATTGACCATGTCGAACTCGTGAGACTATGCTTCTTTTGTGCGATTCCCCACAGACGGCGCCACTGATGTGTACCTGGGATTCAGATAGAGATGCTGCGAAGTCCTGGGGTCCGACTGCGCTCCGGGATGCTCCATTATGGAGCACGTGGTAGCTGCAAAGACTCCGACGCTCAAGTCAGTAATAGCCAGGGTGCGGAGTGTATTAGGGTTAACTGATCGTACCTGGGTCTCCTTTTATACCTTTCGTATAGGCATTCATTAATGGTATGGGCCGATATAATGGCCCGCGCGGCCAATTGGGCCTCTTGCAGGTCTGAGTAGTGGGACCGAGATATAGGTCCACAATAATGGGTATATGATTTTGGAGGTCAATTTGGGGCAAAGCATGAGATTGTTGGGCAAGAGGGTGGAATTTTTGATAAATATCATGAGTTTTTCGGCAGTAAATTGGGTGTAAATTTCAAACTATTTTTAACCAAATTTTACCATCAAAGTCTTCATAAGAGTTGTAGACAATCCTCATATCTTTCAAATGCCTTTGGTTTCACTCAATTTGGAGGTCTACAACTCTTGTTATGACCAAATTACTGAAATAGTGTCTATATTGAAGTATTTGTTTTGTTGATTGTACATCCCTGTGAAAGATGGCTGTTTTTGACAAATATATTTTTAGAACTGTGTTTTATGGCATTAATAAGATTTGTAGAAAATTCTCTTAGCTTTCAAATGCTTTTCATTTCACTCAGTTTGGAGATCTAATATTCTAGTTATTCCAAAATACCAACATGATATGTTTTTGGACGGAACCACGAAACTGGCTACCCATGAAAGGATCTATTCCTAGGGTTGGAATGGATGAAAATAGGTTCCATTGTTGATGTAGATATGGATGCTCAATGGCTTGTGGAAGTTGAAGACATTGAGGAGGATCCTAAGAGGACTTTAGGTGAAGGACCTTTAACAAGGTCAAAGAAGAAGAAGATGGAAGCTCTTGTTCATGATTTATTGGTTTCCGAATTAGAGCTTCACAAAGACAATGTTAGCAAGTGTTTTCACTATTTTGAGTTTGTAATAAATAATTGAATTAAGGGCTGTTTTGGTAGTTTAATATGTTTTGGGCTATTTTTAAATTTGTGATATATTCATGGACTCTCATTTGTGGTCCTTAGCGTTTAGTCCCCTTGCTATTAGGCCCTTGAATTTAGAAACTATATAGGCTTTTTGTACAAACACTTGGAATAGATTTTGATGAAATGAATTTTGGATTAAAACCAAATTGAGAGAGTTCTCTCTTGTGTTCGTAGCCTAAGAGCTTTGAAGTTTAGGTTCTTATCAATGGAGGTAACTCCCATTGTGGTGAATCACAACCGAGATTATCATTCTTCTTAGGAAGTTTGTGGCACTCCTCATCTCTTCTTCCATCTTCCCTTATTTTCCATTTTTTTTCGGTTTAAAGCATTCACAAATGGGTTTAAACGCATTTTCATGACCCGCGGCCATCATCTCCCAAATCCATCAAGAATTGTTGCGAATTGAAGCTAGATCCAACCCTCATCTACATCATTTGGTATCAGCTTGCTTTCGTGCTTCAATTTGGTGAGTTTTCAAGTCCAATTTTCGAATTCCAATTTCCTGTTCTTGGCGCCAAAACCAACTAACAAAACTGTCAAATTCCTGATGCTTGATCTGTCGTTGTTCTTGATTGATTCGTGAAATCCAATTGGTTAATTATGTTGTAGCTCACTTTGCGATCATAACCTAGCATTTTCATTGATTCATTGATCAATTTCCATGCTGTTTGGCTCACATCCCCATCGCGATATCTGTTCTGTTCTTCGCGATTTCTGCATGTTTGAGGCTCTCAAATTCTCGCTGAAATTGAGCAATCCCATCGGTCCATTCCACTTCAATTTAGGTCCGCAATATAACCTCCAATTTTGAGGATCATTGGCTCAGTTTCAGAGCTGTTTGGATCAATTCTAGGTCGCGATTTCAGGTTCTGTCTCAGTTCTGCATAATTGTGTTTTCGCGTTCTGCATAATTCCTACTGTGTCTGCATAATTCACGATTCTGTTTGATTCTTGTGTAAATTGATGTTTTGTGATTGGTCAAACATGTTCATTACAATAGTTAAATTAAAACCTATCAATTGGTGGATTGTGTGTGTACAAATCTTCGTTGTTTTTGGACTGCGATGCTGGGTCTGTTTTCTGCAAAATTCTGTAGAACTCTGTTTTCTGCATAACTCAGTTGACTGTCTTCTGCATAATTCTCTAAACTGTTATACTCCCTGCATAAGTGGAATCCTGTTAATCTACCACGAATTCATATGTCTTAGCTTGATTACTGCATCTGTTCTGTACTGATTAAGGTTCAATTATTCATGTGAATTTTACTGAGATGGACTGAGTAAGTCTGCATTATTGACTGTTCTGTTCATGTTAAAGTTGCTACACATTCTGAACTGTTTCTGGTGCAGTAGTGGTGTCTTATTAACCTAGGGCTTCTGTTTCAGTTTTAAACTAGAATTTGGTGCTATCTTGATGCATTGTGGCTGAAAACATTGTTTGCATAGAAGGTGTTGTGAATATGCTCAAAACAGAAATGTGCATTCCATGTGTTTGTCAATATGTCTAGTGTCAACTCTTAGGTCTAGTTAGTGTCCACTTTGTTCTTTTTCAAAATTTTTCATTAGATCATGGAAAATTACATGTCACGTTGTTGTTAGTTGTGCCTATATACATTCTTGTTAGTTTGTCCATTTTAGCTTTTGTGAGCATCACTAAGTGACCCATAGAAAGTTGCTTGTCTCCCTATTTGTTGCATTTGAGCTTGTACAAATCAACTTCAAAGCTAAGTAATCAAAAAAAAAAAAGAAAGAGCTGGTGTATAAAAAAAAAATACTGCTGTACAAAAAAAAACAGTTTCTGTACAAAAAAAAATTGGGCTGTACAAAAAAAAATTTAGGCAGTTTTTTTTGGTACAAAAAAATAGGAAAGTGCAGAATTAGAGGCTTTGGTTGATTTCTTTGACACTTGGACACTTACATGGTGTGTTTGCTTGTTGATTGAGATGCTTAGTGCTTGATTTTCATTATTGGACATTCTAGCTTCGTATTGATTTCTTGAAATTGTGGGTTTTCCTAGTGTGTCTCCATTCATTGTGCCTTTGTCATACATGTATTCCATTTTTGTGTACCTTCCTTTATTGAGTTAGCCTTTTATTTTGTTTGTCATTTGTTGACCTCTTGGTTTTGTCTTAGAGTATTTCACTTCCTTGTACTCTTTTGTTCATATCTTGCATAGAGTTTTGATAAACTTTGTTGAGTTTCGCCACTTGGGAACCATCAAGCTATCTCATTAGACTAAGTTCTTATACTTTGAAGCTTGAAGTGCTATGTACTTTGGAGAGAAAGAGTGGTAAAAGACAAGAGAGACTTCATTATAGAAAAAGCCTAAACAAAGAGTGCATACACGAGTTGATTTGAGTCATAGATACTTGTGAGATTTGTATGATTGTGAGGTCCATAGTTACGATTTTCTTTCTCTCTTGATTTGTTGTATATTTTTCTTATTTTTAGTTTAGTTTGAGCCATTTGGCTTGCATAGATTTTTGCTTTTCTAGATATTTGTATAAGATCTTTTGAAACTTGTAAAATGGAAGATTCAAATGACTTGGGTGCTAACAAGCTTTTCTTGGAGCAATTAACTTCACATATGAAGAAGATTGTAACAAAAGAGCTTGAAGGTGTGTATGATGAGTTGGACAACATCAAAGAGTCCAAAGAAACTCATACAAACTGCAAGCATGGCAAGGAGAAAATGCATCCTTCTCCTAGGGTAAGTGAAGGTATTCCCTCTCCATTTCTCAATGCATATGATGATGATGCTAGGGTTGCTAAAAATGCTTCTAGGCAACATAGAGCAAGTACCTCTCATAGAACTCATAATAATGCTCATACTATGCATGATATTTCTAGTGATAGTGATGAGGAATTGCATGAGTTACCTAGGCATCACAGAACTAGAACTCATAGACATGTGCATGATAATTTACATGATGGAATTGGGCAACATATGCGTCGGCCAAACCATAGAAATGGCCATGGAAACATGCTTAATTAGATACCTCGTTTTGGTGATCATAGACTTGAGAATAGGTATCTTGGTGTGAAGTTATAGATTCTCACATTTGATGGAAATGTTAATCCGGAAAAATATCTAGAGTGGAAAATGAGACTTGACCAAATCTTTGAGGCAGGCTCAAAGGTTTGATGATGAGAGAAGAATTGCCTTAGCAACGGTTCATTTGACAAACTATGATTTGTTGTGGTGGGATAATCACAAGAAAACCATTATGCCTTGGCATCCCATTAATAGTTGGGAATAGCTTAAGGCTAGGTTTAGAGTTAGGTGGGTTCCCCCTCATTATGTTAAAGAGTTGCATAGGAAACTTCAAACTATCTCTCAAGGAAGTAAGAGTGTTGAAGAGTATTATAGAGAGATGTGGATAGCTCTCACTAGAGCTAATATCCAAGAGCAAGAAGAGTTTACTATGGCTAGATTTTTAGATGGTTTGCATCCTAGGATTAGGGACATTGTTGAGTTACATGATCATGCATCCATGGAAGCATTATTACATCAAAGCCAAAGAGTTGAATCACAACTCTTGAGACAAGGTAAAGACTCATATTACACTTGTAAATATTCCAAATCTCATTCTAGTTATTATGGTAAGTATGCTTCAAAGTATGATTCTAGAAGATATTACAAAAAATGATATGAAAAGAATGACAAAAGTGACTCCAAAAGAGATTGGAAAAAGAGTCACAAATGACTAGAAGGTGGCCATGACCATGGTGGGTTTTCCTCACAAAAATCCTCAACTTCTAAGTCTAAGGAACTTATGCATGGTAAGGAAGAAAAACATGAAAAATCTAGTGCCATCAAGTGTTTCAAATGCTTGGGTAGAGGTCGCATAGCCTCTCAATGCCCTTCCAAAAAGACTATGGTTTGTGTGAATGGTGTGTACCACTCTACTTCTAGTTCTTCTAATGATACTTCATCTTCTAACTCTTCTTCTTGTGAAGCTTCCTCTAGTGATGAAGATTTGTATCCAAATGAAGGAGACCTATTGGTGGTGAGAAGACTCTTGGGAAGTCATCCAAAGGATGATGACTCCTCACAAAGAGAAAACATCTTCCATACAAGATGTTTGGTAAGAAATGCTACTTGTTCTTTGAAAATTGATAGTGGATCTTGTGTAAATGTAGCTAGCACTAGATTGGTTTCTAAGCTTAATTTGCCTACTACCCCCCACCCCAAACCATATAAGCTTCAATGGTTAAATGATAATGGTGAATTACTTGTAGATAAACAAGTTTTGGTGGAAATGGAAATAGGTAAATACCATGACTCTATTGTTTGTGATGTAGTGCCCATGGAGGCTACCCATATCTTGTTGGGAAGACCCTGGCAATATGATAGAAGTGATATACATGATGGGCATACAAATAAGTATGTGTTTGAATTCAAGGGTTCAAAATATACCCTAATTCCCTAAAGTCCCAAAGAGGTTGGACATGACCAACACCTCATGAAAAAGAAGATGGAAAGGGAACAAATAGAGTCCAAGAAGTCAAACAAGGGTTTCACTAACCCTTTTGGTGGTGATGAAGGCAAGAAGAGCTCCAAAAGCTCTTCCAAAGGCTCAAAAAGGCCACATGGCCGAGAGCACGATGGGGGAAAAGAGGGTCCTTCCTCTTCTAGTTTGCTTGTTTCTACACATGAATTGAAATGCTTATATCTTGCTTAAAAACCTATGTACATGTTGGGGCCTACTTCTATGTGTTTGCATATTGATGCTAATGATGCTAACCTTGTTGTGCCTAGTGTTTTTTCTAAAATGTTGGATAGGTTTCAAGACGTGTTTCCTAAGGACATGCCCAAGGGATTGCCCCCAATCCGAGGCATAGAGCACCAAATTTACTTTGTACCGGGCTCCTCCATTCCAAATAGGCTGGCTTATAGGGCAAATCCACAAGAAAGTGAAGATCCAAAAGCAAGTGGATGACCTAATGAGCAAGGGTTGGATTAGGGAAAGCTTGAGTCCATGTTTGGTTCCGGTCATTCTAGTACCTAAGAAGGATGGTAAGTGGAGAATGTGTTGTGATTGTAGACCCATTAATGCAATCACAATTAGGTATAGACATCCTATTCCTAGGTTATATGATCTTTTTAGATGAACTTTGTGGTGCAACTTTGTTTTCCAAAATTGATTTGAGAAGTGGTTATCACCAAATAAGAATGAAAGAAGGTGATGAGTGGAAAACCGTTTTTAAGACTAAATTTGGCTTGTATGAATGGCTTGTTATACCTTTTGGACTTTCAAATGCTCCTAGCACTTTTATGAGACTTATGCATCATGTCCTAAGGAACTTTATGGGTAAGTTTGTAGTAGTGTACTTTGAGGATATTCTTATCTACTCTAGGACTTTTGATGAACACTTAGAGCATGTGGAACAAGTGTTACTTACCTTGAGATGTTCCATGTTATATGCTAATCTTGATAAATGCTCTTTTTGTATGAATAGGGTTGTTTTTCTTGGCTTTGTGATTAGTGAACAAGGAGTCCATGTGGATGACACAAAGGTCAAAGCCATCATGGAATGGCTGCGGCCTACATGTGTTAAGGAGTTAAGAAGTTTTCATGGTTTGGCTAGCTTCTATAGGAGGTTTGTTGAAGACTTTAGCTCTATTGCATCTCCTTTGAATGAACTAGTCAAAAAGGGTGTCACATTCCATTGGGGCCCTAAGCAAGAAGATGCTTTTGTCACCTTGAAAGAAAGGTTGACTAATGCCCCAATCCTAGCTTTGCCCAACTTCCAAAAATCTTTTGAGTTGGAGTGTAATGCTTCTAACATAGGGATATGGGCTGTACTTCTTCAAGAGGGGCATCCCATTGCATATTTTAGTGACAAATTGAGTGGTAAAGTTTGAATTACCCTACGTATGATAAATAATTCTATGCATTGATTAGGGCTCTTCAAACTTGGATTCATTATTTGCTCCCTAGAGAATTTGTTATACATAGTGATCATGAATCACTAAAGTACCTAAAAGGGCAAGGAAAATTGAACAAAAGACATGCCAAGTGGGTAGAATTCTTGGAGCAATTTCCATATGTGATTAAACACAAGCAAGGGAAGGCAAATAAGGTAGCGGATGCCTTATCAAGAAGGTATAATCTCTTAACCTCCCTTAGTTCTCATTTTATGGGTTTTGATTCATTCAAAGACTTGTATGCTTGTGATAGTGATTTTGGTAAGATTTTTGGTGAATTATGTGAAATGGCCGAGAGGAACATATTGAGGGCTAGTGGTGATTTTCATCTTTTGAATGGTTTCCTTTTCAAAGGTAACTTGCTTTGTGTGCCTCATAGTTCCTTAAGGAATTTGCTTGTTGTGGAGGCTCATGAGGGTGGCCTAATGGGTCACTTTGGTGTGGTGAAGACATTGGATATTTTGCATGCTAAGTTCTATTGGCCACACATGAGAAAAGATGTTGAAAAGCTTTGTAAAAGATGCATTGTGTGTAAACAAGCTAAGTCTAGACTCATGCCACATGGTTTGTATATGCCTTTACCTATGCCTTCTTCTCCTTGGACTCATATCTCTATGGACTTTGTATTTGGTTTGCCTAGGTCCAAGAAGGGTAAGGATAGCATTTTTCTAGTAGTGGATAGGTTTTCAAAGATGGCTCACTTTATACCTTGTGGAAAATGTGATGATGCAACTCTTATTGCTAACTTGTTTTTTGACCATATTGTTAGGTTGAATGGGATTCCTATGAGCATTGTGAGTGATAGGGACACCAAGTTCCTTTCACATTTTTGGAAGACTCTTTGGGCTAAATTGGGTACCAAGCTCTCTTTCTCTTCTACTTGTCATCCCCAAACGGATGGACAAACGGAGGTGATTAATAGGACCCTTGGTACTCTCTTGAGGACCTTTGTATCTAAGAATTTGAGGTCTTGGGAGGATTGTAAATCTTATATTGAGTTTGCTTACAATAGGATGACCAACTCTACTACAAAGCATTCTCCATTTGAAATTGTGTATGGTTTTAATCCTCTAACCCCTTTGGATTTGTTGCCTTTTCCTCTTGATGATTCTTTGTTGCATAGGGATGGTGAAGCCAAAGCTTCCTTTGTTAAGAAGCTCCATGCTAAGGTGAAGAACCAAGTGGAGAAAAAGATGGAGCATTATCCAAGGACGGCAAATAAGAAGAAAAAGCCCATGGTTTTTGCACCCAGAGATTGGGTTTGGGTACACTTTAGGAAAGAGAGATTTCCTAATGAGAGAAAGTCCAAGCTACACCCTAGTGGTGGAGGTCCATTCCAAGTGGTGGAAAAGATCAACAATAATGCATATAGGATTAACCTCCAAGGTGAACATCATGTTTCTTCAACTTTCAATGTTTGTGATCTATCTCCTTTTGATGTAGGTACTTTGGATGTGGATTCGGGGTCGAATCCTCTTTATGGAGGGGAGATGTAGATATGGATGCTCAAGGGCTTGTGGAAGTTGGAGACTTTGAGGAGGATCCTAAGAGGACTTTAGGTGAAGGATCTTTAACAAGGTCAAAGAAGAAGAAGATGGAAGCTCTTGTTCATGATTTATTGGCTTCCGAATTAGAGTTTTACAAAGACAATGTTACCAAGTGTTTTCACTATTTTTGAGTTTGTAATAAATAATTGAATTAAGGGCTGTTTTGGTAGTTTAATATGTTTGGGGATGTTTTGTAATTTGTGATATATTCATGGACTCTCATTTGTGGTCCTTAGGGTTTAGTCCCCTTGCTATTAGGCCATTGAATTTAGAAACTATATAGGCTTTTTGTACAAACACTTGGAATAGATTTTGATGAAATGAATTTTGGTTTGAAACCAAATTGAGAGAGTTCTCTCTTGTGTTCATAGCCTAAGAGCTTTGAAGTTTAGGTTCTTATCAATGGAGGTAACTCCCATTGTGGCGAATCACAACCGAGTTTATCATTCTTCTTAGGAAGTTTGTGGCACTCCTCATCTCTTCTTCCATCTTCCCTTCTTTTCCATTTTTTTTCGGTTTAAAGCATTCACAAATGGGTTTAAACCCATTTTCATGACCCGCGGCCATCATCTCCCAAATCCATCAAGAATTGTTGCGAATTGAAGCTAGATCCAACCCTCATCTACATCAATTGTTTTATAAATCATGTATAGGGCCATGAAATTTTATTGTGCATGATTGTGGATAAATGGCCTCATTGTATGTGATAAATAAGATAGGAAGTTAAACATGAACTTGGGTGATTGGTTTGAAATGCTAATGCAATATGTGAATAACTCTCCTCATCAACAAGGGTATGGGTTAAGGCCTTGGTATGAGGGAGAGAATGAGCTCACTATTGTATTGGCTCATGCAATTCCATTCTTAATTCAAAGAGATTGCATATGTACCTTCTGGTGTTTGACCGGGCAGATTGAGGTTTCAAGGAGGGAGACTTCCTTCGACAATGGCGATGTCCACGGAGGGTGCGGGCTGCCGGCACAAAACTAATGAAAAGAAAACCATGTATAGCATGTGTTTGTAATTGTCATTGTTTGTATGTATCTTTGATAATGAGTTAATCACTAGAAATGGGGAAGGTTTTGCAACTTGTTGCCCGTGACAATTTCTGAACATGTTTTAAATAAATGGGGGTTACTGAGATATGTGTGATTACATGTATCTCACGGTTACAGTATTGGAGGTGAATTTGGAGACATGGAATCGAAAGCCGAGAAGTAGGAGGAATGTTTGAAGAAGACTTATTTTTATTTTGCTAAATCTCATTGTAATGTTTAGTTATGATGGATTTCCTACCTTATTTTGTTAGACTCAAGTGTATAAACTTAAGCCAAGTAGGTTATGTGTAACTCTCACTTATACGTTGTACTATGTATGGTTAAGTAGGTTCCATGAACTAGTACTAAATGGTATATAAAAATGCCTTTGTACACTTGAATGTCATGTGTGTTTACATTACTTACAGGAGCCCAATTATTTAGGTGTTACATATTTGAACAAGGAATGAGGCCATAGATCCGAAACCAAGGACTGACACAGGGGGTTCAAAAGTATCACACCCTTATCCGCAAGTGCAGACTGACAAATTAGTCTCACCGGGAGGTGATTACAAGTAGACAAGCCTTATGGAAGCGAAAGCGAGAGGATTCAAATTCCCGTGAAGCCTCATAGGCTTCAACTCCACGTGCATCTAACATATAAAAGGAATTGTCAAAACATGTCCAAAACATATATAATTACTTAACATGATAAAAAAACATAAGATTTTCATGATAGCAAATTTTATTAATAAAGGAGCACAAGAAAGTTTTCATACCAGTGTCCATGTTAATCGGTTTGGGTAGGTCACATCGAGTTGTAAGACAATCATAAGCAATATTTAAAGGAAGTTTTTTTGCATTTTGCCACGCAAGTAACAACACATGATCCATATAATATTGGATTTCCTAACTTAAGTCCACATTTTGCCACGCAAGCAACAACACATGATCCACAACGAAAAATTCTACCAAAACCATTTGGTTGAATATTGAACGATGGAGGATACTCTTTAGCTTGTGCCAATACTAGCATAACCATGAACATGATTACAACACTATTCTTCATCTCAATTTTCGCCATAACTCTTTCCTATCTAGTATTTAATTTCTGTTTCCCAATACTTTACGTGTATGATAAAATTTGCTTGTGATATTTGAAGTTAACAAACATTCTCAATTTATAGGCACAAGACGCTACATGCAAAATAATTTTTGCATCCTTCCTAATATGTTTTCTTCTAATATTTTTATATCTTTCCATATATATATATATATATATATATATAGTTATTTTGAAAAAATTAAATGACACTATTAGTTATAGTATTTTAATTTTTTTTAAAGATATTTATGTTCTTTATTATTAAACTTAAGAATATAATAAATCTGTTATATGTAACATTCAAATATAATATATTAAATTTTTTATTTAATATTTTCAAATGTCAAATCTTAATTTTACCAAAAGAGTGCCATAAAAATATTAAATAAATATATGAACAGATTAAATACTCATTTGAAAATGTAAAAACTCTAGATGATTATTTTTTCAACATTCCCATGTATATATAATTAGTAACTTACTTAAATTGACATATAATTAATACCTTATATAATTCTTATTTTCCTCATCTTTCTCTCATATTAAATTGACTTGACAAGCATAATATACTCCCTCCGTTCCTATTTAATTGTCCGGAGAGAGAAAATCACACATATTGTAATAATTGTTATAGTTTTTCTCAAAATAAATTTTGAACTCTCCGTAATATCCCTTATCTCTCATTGTTTAATTGGTTGGATAGTGGGGCATTGATTAGCCTCCAATTAAATGTAAGGTTAGAATTGGTAAAATTATACTTAATGTTACATTGAAAATATAAGTGGACAGATAAATAGAAACAAGTTTTTTTTCTCTCTCCGGACAGTTAAATAGGAACAGAGGGAGTAGTAACTATTAATTTGGTTATGTACTACTTTACATTATTTTAAAAATATTTAAAGTTACTTTAGAATAAAAAATAGTATCAACATTAGGGATCAAAACAAAAAAAAGTAAAATATAGGAACCAAATTTAAATAATAGACACTAAAACTTAAATGTTGCTACGTGTAAAGATCAAAAAAGACAAACACGACGGTAAAGACTGAAATAAAAAAGACTGACATGCATAAAAACTAAGTGTTAAATGTTAATGTGAAATGTGAAAACTCCATTAGCAATGTTTTTCGAAATAGCTATATACATATTAACTAATATAAACTCTCTGAAATAGAAATTTACCAAAATAAATTAAGAATAAGTAAAATTAACTATAAATGTTATAATTGAAATTACATTATTGCTTTCTCTTTCTCTATATGTGTGTGGATTGTCAAGATTGGTAGTTATTATTCACTTGCAGGTTAAAGTTTTTACTGTTCTCTTTTTTCATAATAAGCAAATGTTCTTTATATTTTACTACATATATCCCACGTATATTTATCCGATGTGTGAATAAGAAACTTGCACTTTTTCATTTTGGATTTTAATCAATCTAAAAATTAAAAGAAAATCATTTTCATCTATTCACAAACCATTTTTATTAACTTTCATGTGCAATTTACTACATCCCTACATCTTAAAAATTGAAGTTGAATAAATATGTTCTACCCGAGATGAACAATGAGAATTTAATTGACTTTAGTTTTTATTGGTGCAAATTTCCTAAGTATAGAGTATAAACAATATATAAATAAAGGGAAGAATGTACAGAAAAATGTGGAGTGAAAAGTGGTAGAACTGTTCAAGTTAACGAAAAAGAGATTCAAACCAGGGAGCTGCTATTCAAAGCTGCACTCCCCAATCACTAGACCAAAATTTTGGATGCTATTTAAGATTTTGTTAGTTTAGAAAAACTTTCCATATAAAATTTTGAAAACTATTTCCATTCCACCTTTGAGAACTCTGGTAAATATTTCATGCCATTATCTTATATAGTTTTATTTGGTTAATAATTCTAGATTGATTTAAGAAAATATTTGTAATACATATTCCGTGTTAGTTCTTTTGTAAATTTATACTAAATAAATTAAATATGTAAAGAGAAAATAAAACACGATAATATCCTTGAAAAATATACCACAATAACATTTTAAAAAAGTAAGTAAAATTGTTTAAGACTTGCAACTATAGATTTTGTCAATGCTTAAGTTCCTTTAGTTGTTGGTTAAATTAAATTTTTTGTTTGTACATGTCATTCATTTTCAACTTTTTGTTTTGGTTCACATGGAAAAAACCTATTTTTGGGTTCCTATATATACCCAGGAGGCAAGGGAGACCACTGAGGGCAAGTAAGATGGCTCAATAGCAGGATGTCAATGCTCCAACACCCCAGGACACAGATGCGCCTCTAATGCAACAAATGACTCAGGAAAAGAAACGATGATGGATGCTCAAGCACAAGACGACCATTATTAGAAGTTCAAGTAGTACCACTACAAGGAAAAAAGTTTTTTGCGGCGGTTATTTTGGCAGTTCGTGGCGGTTTTAACCGCTGGTAAACGCAACTGGCTGCGGTTCAAAAACCGCTGCAGATTCTACCGCCGAGAAGTCATTTAGCGGCAGTTTTATATAACCGCTGAAATAACCACTGTCATTAGCATTTCAATGTTTAGTGGCGGTTTGTAACTGCCACTAGTGTTGCATTGTGATTTAAGTTTTTGCAATGTATTTTGTGTTGCTTTAGATCTGCCGCAAGGTGCAGTTTCACAATTTTTTTTTTATTTTTTTTGCATTTCTTTTGCTATAATTTTATTAATATTAATTTATCAACAACTTTTCATATAACTATAAATGGATTCAAAGGTTAATACAACTATTAGGTGCAATTTCACAAAGTTTTTTTATAGTTATTTTGCTATAATTCTATTAATAATAATTTATCCACAACTTCTTAAATAGATTCAAAGGATTATAAATTTATAACGGCAAATTCGTTTAATAACCTCATAAATTTTTGTAATTACATAACATGAAAGAGTTTCAAAGCACTCTTATAAATAATAACAATTAACATTCATTATTTTTTAATAAAACAACAAAATTACATCTTGTACACTGCAAACTAAGACAGAGAAGATAGAGATCCATTTTTTTGTAGTTCATGACTAGTTGAGGAAGAAAGCTGCTTCTACAAGTGACTCCATGTTCATAACCTGAAATTAAATTATAAAATAAGTTCATTAGCTTTTGAATGACTTTCAAGTGTATATATAATGTGTGCAGAAATATTTAGAAGTGGCGCGGACAAAGTAAGGAAATAAAGTACAATACAAAGGCTACAAAGTGTGCTACATCAAATTCATATTATTAAGTCCCAAGTTTTTGCCAGGTGACACCATCAAAAGTGTTCAAAATTATGTTTGATTGAATATGCAAGCTAAGACACCACTCATGTCTTCCCTAGCTAAGAATACACATGTAGTTTATTGAAAATGAATTTTTATGCAGAAATTTTGGTTAATTTTCTGCTCAATCCTTAAATCATCTAACACCCAAACCAATTTATGTGAAACCTAAAACCAAAAATATAAAATGCACCAACGCTGAAGCTAAAACCATAACACTATGCAATGCATTCAATTTAATTGATTCTACAATATTAGGCACAAGTAACTAACAAATTAGAGCTATAGAAAGATCACCACACCAATATGCTCTGCGCCTCAGTCACAGCATGAATCCACTAAGAAACACTGTGACAAACACATGACTGCATCAATTCTCAAAATCACAAAAGAATTGAACAAAGATAGTGGAAGCTCAAACACATTATAGCAAAAAAGAAAATAACAAATTAAAGAATCACTGGGGAATACAATTTACCTATTTGAAAACAGAGCTTTGCAAAGAATGCAAAAAAATATTGAGTCAGTTAGCCATTTTAACTACAATGAAATAAAAAAAATAATAGGAAATATTACTTGCTAGAGAAACACTTGGTCACAATACTGTTTCTAACGTTATCGCCACAGATTACACATGATAGTTTTATCATCTTCATTAGCAGCCTTGCAACAAAAATCATAAAGATCCTAATAAAATGTTAATCATATAATCATATAATCATAAATGTTAGGTAGTCATTTGTTTTGTTGTATGGCTACTTAGTTGGACTGGTGTTCTCTCTGGATTATAAAATAAATGGAAACACTTTTATGTAAATATATATAAATATATATATATATATATATATATAGTTTTTGACTTCCTCCATGTGTTAAAAAAAATTGACCCTAAAATCTAGGTGTTACACTCCCAACGTGTTATTTGGAAATTCTCCAAATTTTCCTCAACTAATTTAACAAGAGGTTTTTCATTCAAGTAGCGGTTTAAGACTTTAAAGGGATTTAGGCCCCAAGCCATAATATCTGATTTCTAAAGAAGTTTCCTGTGATGAGAAACATCCGTGTCTAACACAAGTTAAGACAGATTTAACCACTCCAAAACCCATTCATTCGATACAAAAGAAGATCAATTCTACTCATTGCCCATCCACTCAACCTAAACAAAGTAAATTTACCCCAAGTTAAGGGGAGGTCTAGCAATTCTAAGTCATCTAACAACTAGTTAAATACGACAAACTCCCTTCTATGATTGCCCAAAGTAGGGTTGCTCACTAAGGTTAACCCTTTTCTCTCATGAATACTTCTAATAGCATTAAAGTCCCCACTCAAGCACCACCTACAAGGACCCAGCCAAGACATTAAGCATATAATTTCCTCCCATAATTTGTTCTTTTTAGAAAAGACACAGGGAGAATACACATTAATAACGAAGCACACTATCTTTTGTTCATCATATATGGCAACTATGGACGGGCTAATAGCTAATTTTTTATTTCCCTCTAACCCAGACTTCTAATGACTAATATTGTACAACACAATAATCCTTAAAAGATATTCTTAACTTCACCATAACTCACCTTGATGAGTTCTTCAACATCCCTATTTTCCATTCCTTCGAGAGTTTTGAGAATGACATTCTCATCCTCCAAAGAAGTCACCCCTAGTTGTTTCCCGAATTCCCAAAGAAACTTAACATCCTTCATTCTTAACATTCTCCAAAGAAACTTAACACCCTTAGCCTTACTTCCATAGGGCCCAACCCCATGTGGCTTATTGGAGAGTTGCATTATAGGCACTAAAATGAATTATTAATACATGTATAGTATTTATGGTGAGCATGAATACACACTGCGGTGAGGGAATGGGGGTAATTATAGTAAAGTGCAAGCTCTCGATCAAAACTATCTTGGTAAATCCAAAATACGTACATGATTGTGTCATGAGGTTTATCAATGAGAATTAATGCAGGATATTTGGCATGGATGGCAAAACACCAGTGATTCAATTTTGAGATTCAATCAATGGGCTCAAGGTTCGGGGGAAGTTTGATGTGCTATTAGATCCCATGTGTTGCCAGGAATTTGGCCAGAGACCTGACAGTTCACTAACCCCATAACTCTCGAGGCCATTGTTGAAGAGGCTTAGAGAGTTGAAGTGGGTCTAGGCATAGGTTGGACAATACACACTAGTAACAAAAAAACGCTTTAACTCCGGTTAAAAGAGGCTTTTAACACTAGTACAACAGGTATCTATGTGGCCATTGTAAAAAAGTGGTTCTTTTAACACTAGTTGTACCACTGATATTGTAACAGACCTTTTAGTATCATTTTTTAGTCTTTCCGTAAAAGTCAAATTTAATACCATGGATTTAAATTCGGATGTTAAATTTAGCCAGTGTTAAAAAGCACCTATTCGCACGGCTTATATTTTGGATTTCATTATTACAATTCACTACCTAACGTTGATAATGAAAAGTTCCTTCACATCCATAAATAAGCAAATAATATAATTGCCTAAAATTAAGGTGACATAGTAGTCGATCAAATTCACCATGAAATGGATACCATAAGAAATGAAGTATTTTAATACAAATCTCAATACTCTCTCATATCAAGTATTTTACAAATTAAGTTCTAACAATAATTCAATGTAGCTAGTCTATCAATAATTCCAAATAAGTAGTAGTTACTAGTTTGAAACCTCCGTTTTAGCAAGCCAGTAGTATCTTGTTTTCCTTCTTAATTTGGCCCCTTCTAGCATATACTCCAAGCTGCAATGTAAATACTAAATATCACCAAAATTCAATGTAAGAAACTAAATTCTAATACCCGAAAGGCATATCCAAATCTAGTCTATATATAACATCACATATTAAAAGATAAGTCTTGTTTCAAATTTCCACAATGCATATCAGGAGGAAAACATCATCATCATCTTGAATAATTCATTGTTCAAATGCAATCAAACTATACAAATGATCCACAGATGCTTAAATTGAGCAGTTTCACTCAAGATACCAAAAGAATGGCAAATCAAATGCTAGCTTGAAAACATTGATGATCATAAGAGAAACAACTTATGATTGTAGTAGAGGAATTCCAGGCCCTAATACATGAATAAATGTATTGACCCAACTTTTTAATCAAGTTTTATCACAGAACAAACAAATAATAAATAACACCCACGAAGCCAAAATTTAAGAATAGAAACATGGTATCAATAATAAGAAGAAAAAGGATCAGAAAATTGATATCTAAAATAAAAATAACATTTCAGATAATAAGTCTCTAAAATTTTAAATCATTTTCTAAAATTTAACAACAAATAAAAATGAGAAATTAACTCAAATCATCATTTCTACAGCATTGGAATGAGAATGACAAAGCATCTCAGATCTGAGAACACATAGAACCTATAACCATCTCTATCATTTGTGTGGTTAGACTTGGCAAGTATACAAGAGTCTATTAGGTGATGAGACTAGATATGGTTCCTCACAGAACAGGTAGTTTGTATTGATTTCTTACTTGAAAGGCTTGTTTAGTCTATTTACAAATGAATGACTAACTCAAAGAATAAATCTGCACAAATGAACAAATAAAAGATCGAAATTATTTTGATTGGATAAGAGATCAAACCCATAGATTGATGTTCATAGGACTCTTATGTATTTTAATAATTTAGAATTATAAATCTTGATGCAACACTCAAATATATCTTATACCAATTTCTCAAATATAAGATCTAAGATAAATCCCTTATATCGATGTCTCCAACTTATAAAAGACAAATCCAGCATTACGATTAAGTGTTAATAAGCAATTAACCAATCCATAAACGTGATCGCTATATCAACACATTAAGTTATTAATTTTGATCATAATCTAAAGTATATGTGTTTGCTATATCTTAAAGTCAGTATCATGCTCTTATTGGCCATAGATAAAACTCAATAACAGCTATATATAAATTACCATAATTACACAAAAGCCAATCACAAGTCTCAAATCCCTCTGAGAGACAAGACAGACATGAAAAACATATCACAAGAATAAGTTTAGATCCATGTCCAAACTCTTTCTCTTATCCCCCCTCTCTTTCTCTATCTAGATCCTGTCTCTAGCTTCTAATGCATTACAACATAAATGAGATCCCATGTTTGGTACGCAACTAGCTCGCTTAAGCGCAACTTATCTCGCTTGAGTGACACTGTGATGACATAAGGGATGATCTCATCCAAACCTACTTCTGAGTTCATACTGATCCAATTTGCCTCACTTAAGCGCCAAATAGATCGCTTAAGCAAGGCGATCCATGCTCAAATTTTATTACAATGCTATCAACTCTTTAAAACAAACATATAAATACCGTTATATGCTTCATTAGAAATAGTTTAGTCCTTGAACATATACAATTAAATACATATGCTACAATAATAACAAGAAACCAGGGCGCTGAATCAAGGAAGCAACAGCATTTTTTGTTGCCTCTGTTTACATTACCGGCGGTTCCAAAATGGTCGTTAATTTGGGTGACAAGAAAAGGTTTACCAGCGGTTATGAGGAAGCCCTGGTACAATTGCGGTTGTGAATTTGCCGCTGTTGTGAACTTTGACTTGTATGTGAGATTGAATCTCTCAAAAATGAAGTTAGATAAATTAAGTGAAATGTATTGGAATGAATAGATAGACATATATATATATATATATATATATATATATTGATCTTCAATGATGTCACAAGATTGGTTTTGACAAAATGAAAAATGACAAATCTAAATCTGAGTACCAGTTGAGGCTCAAATCTATCAATATATTAAAATAGATTAGTTCAGACTTTGATGTTTGAACACAACGTAGTTTAAGATCTTTCAAAAGATAGTAAGATGTTAATATGAACTATGTATAATAAAAGAGAGTTTAAGAGAGAGAGAAAAATGGACACATAGACTTATAGTGGTTCACCCAACAAACGCTACATCCAATCCCCATTTCTTCGAGTGAGACTTTCTACTATCAAACAAAAATTACAAGTATTCTTCTCAAGCCTTGATAAGTGGGAATTAGTGTTATTTATTTAATAAAAAATTCTCATTTATCATAGTAGAAATATTAAGTTTGTATATAGATTTCATCCCTAATTTGTACTTTGTAAATTTTTTAGTAGAAATGTACAAATAATTTTTTTTTGACTCATGGAATGTATTTTTAGTTATTTTGAAGGCTGGAAAACAAGAAAAACATGTGGGAGCACAAATCAAGCCAGCGCTCGAGCACCACACCAAGGCTCGAGCGCTATGATCAGTTAAACAATGGATTCTCACTGCCAAAGTTATGAGTCTGGCGCTCAAGCGGCAAATGGCGCTCAAGCGGCAAATGGCGCTCTAGCGCCAGATATATTAACCTTGCATTAAAAAGGCATTAACTAGTGCATTAATGCCAGCGCTATGAGTCTGGCGCTCCAGCGGCAAATGGCGCTCTAGCGCCAGATATATTAACCATGCATTAAAAAGGCATTAACTAGCGCATTAATGCCAGCGCTCAAGCGATGAAACTGGCGCTTGAGTGCCAGAGTCCTGCTCAGAATGGCTATAAATACAATCTTGTTTTGTACCATGGATATATTGAATTCTAGAGGAGAAAAACACTAAGTTACATCACTTTAGTCAGTGTTTGAGTACTCTTAGCTTTTGTTCTTGGAGTTCATGGCCTTGTTTGGCTAAGCTTTCCACCGGGATTGAATGTAATTATTTTATTATTTGTTACTTTCATTTGCTAGTTGTTTTATTATATATGAATTGGAGTTATTCTTCTATTCTTCTTTTCTTGGTTCAACTTGATCATCTTTACCATGTTCTTAGTTTATTTGCAAAGTTGAGAAACTTGTTTATAAATGTATTTGGAGAAAACTCTCATAAAACCTTCTAGTCTATAGATAGATAGAAGTTCTTATGAATGTTCATAATATTCTTCTTAAAGCATGACTTAGTTCCTAAAGCTTCAAGAGATTGAGTTCTAGAAACTAGTGTTTTAGAATCAAGTGCAAAGACATTTGCACTTGTGACATTGAGTATACATCTTTTTATATATAATATTCAACTACTGTTGAGATGAACAAAGTTAAGTAATGAAATTCAATCCTAGGTAATTCTTCATTTTATTTATTTAACATTTTATCAAGTTCTTTTATTATCATAAGTTCACACTTCACTATGTTTTTGACACTCTTTAGACTCAATTCTTAAACAAATAAATTCAGTGCTCCTTGAGGACGTCACACGTTTTATCACTATACTTGAAACGACTTAATCATTTGATTTTTATAAAATTGGTCAACAAATTTCTGGCGTCGTTGCCTGGGAGCACGGTAGTTTATTTTAAGTTTTGGGTTGATTTTTAAAAATAGTGAATAGTAATTCTTTTTGTACTTAGTTGTATATTTGTACCTAACTCTCACCATTGTTCCGATGTTGTTGTATGCTTACTCGCAGCAAAAGCCAAAGAGATAAATTATTGTATATTGACAAAATCGAGGCGTTTTCAAGGCGACAATCTGCAATAAAACACCGAGAAAAAAATGGGGGGAGAAAGTTCCTCAATTTTCTCTGGTAACTCTACAGATTCTGCTACTTTTGTCATGGCTGAGAAAGTTCATAATCCTCCACCTCCGAGGGTTGTCCTTGGTGACTATGTGATTCCTTAAGGTCCAAGGAATCGTTCCACTATTATCTTGTTGCCCACAACTCAGCAGATGGAGATTAAGCCATATAGGTATAATCTCATTTTGACTAATCAGTTTGCAGGGAAAGATCATGAGGATCCGCTTAATTTCTTAGAAACCTTTTATGATCTGGTAGCAACTACGGGCTTGGATGAAGCAAGTACAAAGGATGCATATATGAAATTATTTCATCTAGCACTTATTGGAGATGCGAAAGAATGGTTCAAGACTCTTCTGAGTCAAAGTTTGAACACATGGAGTGAGGTTGAAGAAGCCTTCTTAACAAGGTTCTTCCCTCCTTCTAAAATGATCCAAGTGCAATATGAAATATCTGCTTTTAAGCAAGGGCAAGACGAAGCATTTCATGAGGCTTGGGAGAGGTAACAAAGGTTGTTAAGAAAATGCCCAAATCATGGGTTAACCGATGTTCCAAAACTGAATATATTTTGTGAAGGATTGAACCATCAATGGATAATCCATCTCACTGCAACTGTTGGAAGATCACTTAAAACCATTGATGTACCGACTGCAATGGAAATTATCACTTATATTGCAGCAAGTGATAGGGCTGGTCATCAGCCAGAAGCCAAGTCTCAAAGCCCAAGGGTGTTCTTGAATTAAATTATTCTTATGTTATTATGGCAAAGAATAAGCTCATGACTAAGCAATTTGAGCTTTTGAGTCAGGCTATTACTCAATTGGTGCCTAAGCCGCAACAGGTTCAAGTAGTGAATCAACAATCTTAAGTAGGACCATGTGAATTGTGTAGTGAGGCTCATTAATACACTCAATGTCCACATGCCTCTTGCCAAAAAGATGAAGAATTGAATTTTGTGAATAATCAGTCAAGAAGAAATTTCTTTTCTTCATCTTTTAAATCTAATATTTCCAATACTGGAATACAGGGATGGAAGAGTCCTTAAGGACATAATCAAACAAACTGAAAAATTCAACGAATTCATCTAACAGGCCATCATTTGTTCAATTAGTAGAGAGGACCATTAAGTTGGAAGACACCTTGGATAAATTTATCCAAGCCTCATTGGCTAATAACCAAAATAATGAGGCTTTTCAGAAAAATACTTAGGCGTCTATCCGGAATCTTGAGATTCAGGTTGGCCAAATCTCTAAGCAATTGGCAGAGCTTACCACTACGTCTTTCTCCGCCAATACCACTACAAATCCTAAAGAACAATGCAAGTCCATTGTAACAACGAGTGCTAACGAGATCGGTAAAGGAATTGGGGATCATTTGAATAATCCTGAGGATGTGGAAGGAGGTGTAGAGAAGGTAATCATGAAGGAAGCAGGAAAGGAAGTTGAAACTGAGAAAAATGAGGAAAATAATAATGTAAATATTGAAAAACATAAAAAAATTAAAAAGAAGAGTGAGGACAAGGAGAAGATGGATGTAGTACTTCAGGTGAAGAGGTTCCTTATCCTTTGCATCCATCTAAGAAGGCAAAAGAAAAGCAATATGCTCAGTTTTTGGACATTTTCAAACGACTACAAATTAATGTGTCATTCATCGAAACTATGGAGGAAATGCCCACTTATGCCAAGTTCATGAAGGACTTGTTAACTAAAAAAAGGAAGTTCAAGGATGAACCCGTGGAACTAGAAGCCAGATGTAGTGTTATCATTCAAAAATCTTAACCTATAAATATTCTCTCACTTAACCTAAAAACTCTTCTCTGCTTCCAAACTTTCTTTGCACACTTTATCTCGCTCTTTCGCCGTCAACTTCTTGCTTTCCTTGCTGTTTTCTAGCCACCCTTGGTCCTCTTTCCTTCAACATTTCCAGGTATCTCCCTTCATTCTCTGCTCTCTCTTTCTGTGTGCTTTCTTTCTTCTTTGATTCTCTTAAAATGTCTACTCCTGAGAGGCCTACGAATTTTCCCCCAAAAGAGAGTCTTTCTGGGGAGGTTGGCGATTTTGTTGGTTCCCCTTTTGGACCTGAACTCAGTGATGGCAGTGGTCATCACATCCCCACTCCCCCTTCAACCTCTGGTTCTGATAATGAACCTTTATTTGAAGCCTCTGGGGAGTTCATTCCTGGTATTCCCCAACTCATCCCCTTCTCTGGGGCCCCCTTTTCTCAATCTGTTGCCCCCATACCCTTAAGGTACGGGGTTGGCAAATACGAGTATGATGAGTCATCTGAGGGTAGCGATAATGCAATAACATCTAAACTACATCCTCTAGCTCCCTTGTTAATCTGTACTTCGTCTGAAACTTCTAGTTTTACTTCTTCTAATAATTCTGCTAAATCCTCTGATTCTGCATCTTCTGACCCTTTGTATGTTCCTCCTGTTTTTATTGTAGAACCCCATGTCGGCTTCATCTCCCATGTCAGGTTCAGAGTCGCCCTCAACTTTTGCCCCCGCCCAAGCCATTCGAAAGCCTTCCAAGAGTACGGCTCTAGAAGGTTGTCGTCAAAAAATCCCTCCCAAGGAAGGTGCTAAGATTGAGGTTCCCAAAAAGCTTATAGGTATACGGGATGTGAGGAGGATGTATTGGATAAGCCATGAAATTCTCCAAATTCAGTCTGGGCTAACCACGACTTTAAAATTCCACGTCACCGATGTGGAGTTCTGGGGTGCAATGCACTTCCCTGGGGTTACCCCAAAAGAAGACGTTCCTTCCAGTCCAGTTACCCTGTACAAGGCATAGCGTGTGGATCCCAACGAAAGGATTGGGTCCTGCCCTCGCCAAGGTGCTCCCGACTTCCTGATGGTCTAGAACTACTTTTTCCGGATGGTTCGTCTACGTTTCTCCTTCTCAAGCTTCCAAGTCGAAATCCTCAACCGACTTGAGGTCGCGCCTTCACAAGTTCACCAAACGCTTGGGGTTTTATCAACGCTTTCGAGATTTTTTGCTGGGCCAATAACTGGGAGTGCTCTAGCAATCTGTTCTTGTACCTCTTTTCCCCCTACCATCTTTCCGACTTCGGGTTTATCTCCTTCCGTCAAAGGAAAGATCATTTTTTCTTCCAACTCTTTGAAGATTCATTCCCCCCTTTCAAAGACTTGTACTTTAAAGTGTTGTATACGGGAGAAGAATTTCCATTCTGAACTGGTCCCAATGGCTCGCCCTTGTTCCCGCTATACTGGTCATACGACCACTACCTTCGAGAGACAAAATCTTTTGTCACTGATGAGGCCTCGTTACTGGACTCCGGGAATTCACCGGAAAACACGGGCTCGTCAAATGTAAAGTCGTGGTTCAAGGTCATTGTGTTAGTCGTGCTGATACCATGGGTAATGTCGCTTCGTCAATTTATTATTGCTTTGTAACTTTCATATCGCTTTTTATCCACTCTTATTTGAGTGATTTCTGCAATCCATAATATATTAATCATCATGCTTACTTTGTTTTCAGGTGCTATCATGTCGGGATACACTCAGCTGATGAAGAAGACAGGCGGCATGATGAAAAAGGGCAAAAAGGAGACTCCTGCCCAAGACCTGGTTCGCAAGTTGCTCACTGACCACAGGGTTCAATCTCCCGGAGCATCCCAGGGTCCAGTTGTAGCTAGTGCCGATGTCGCGGCGATTTCGCCTGAAGTTCAGGCAGCAAAAAAGAGAAAGCTCATCCTCCGGAACCGCCACAAGTCTCCAGTCCCTGCTTCCCAAGAGTTGGAGGCAATCCAGCCTTCTTCTCATAATTATCCATCTCGGATGACGAAGAAGAAGAGACAGTTGGAGTCGCTCTAATGCGGAAAAGAAGTTAGTTAATCAGTGTCTTTATTTCAAGTATTTTCTTGCACTTGTCCGCACAGTAAAATTCATTGAAATTTAAAATTTTGCTGGCTTTCGATGTTATTATCCCTTGCTTGTTTCAATTCATGTAGGAGCTGCCCCTATCGCCCCCGCCACGGGATCATCTTCTTCTTCCCAATGGGAAGGCTTCCAAGCCCCCATTGTCTCCTTCCATCACGGGGAGTTCTTCAAGGATCTCCCTCGCTCCGTGCTAAAGGTATTTTCCTTTCTCTTGCCCTACATAACTCTCTTTCCTTTCTCCTTTTGCCTTTGTACACGAGATTGATGTCCCTTTTTATTTCGTAGGCTGATGTCGGGGAGGCTCTTGGTTGGATGTCTTGCCAACCTGCTCTGTTAAAGTTCTTTCACGAAGAGCTGGAGAGACCCAACCTTGTGGCCGACTTGGAGCAGAAGCTGAAGGCATCCAAAGCTGTTGCAGAGACGCAGATTCAAGCTCTTACAAGGAGTGGGACATACTGAAAACTTCGCAGGCGGAGCTTAAAGTCGAGATTGCTATAGCAACCTCCAACTTTGACCAATTGAAGTTGGAAAATGCTAAATTTTCTGAGGAGAAGAAGGAGATGCAGGTTGCCCTCTCCAAGGCTCAAGAGCAGATGACCTCCCTGTCAGAGGAAACCAGGTTGTTATCTTGTGTTCGCAATCAACTGCTGATCGACAAGGAAGCTTTGGAGATTGACAACGACAAGCTGAAGGCTGAAGTCTGGGAGCAAAGTCGTGTCATCTCCAATGGCAGGTACATGGCCTTTGCTAGTTGCCTAAAGCAAGTGGAGTTTCTCAACCCGGGGGTGCCACTTTCCTTCAAAGGGATACATCCGCTCCACGGGGTGGAAGGTGGTCAGTTAGTGGACTATGACAACGACCCACCTACCCAAGTCGATCTCAACAATCCTGAGTTGGAGGCCTTTGATCCTCATGCGGATTATTCGATGTCGCCAACTGCGGCTGAAGATGAAGGTGTCACCCCTGCTGAGCCTTGAAGCTCCTTTTGTAATACTTAGTTTTATTTCTGTTTTGATGATCAATCTACTTGTATGCTGGGATGATTTCTTTTTGTACTGCTTGACCCTTAATGATATTTCTTTGTTTCTCTATCTCCTTAGTGATGTATACTTCGTAACTTTAACTTGAAATTTTTTTATCACTTTTCCTCATGTCGTCTTTCTTGTAGTGTGTAGCCTACTTTGCATGTCTTGTCGATGGAATTTTTGGTCCCTTAGAAATATTTAAGGTTCATAACCATACCGTTGGGGCATGTCGCCCTATTGAGATCTTTGATCCTGATGAAGTACTTCAAGACCAGTGGCCTGTTCGGGGTATGTCGCCTTATTGGGATCTTTGATCCTGATGAAGTACTTCAAGGCCAGTGGCCTGTTTGGGGCTGGTCGCCCTATTGGGATCTTTGATCCTGGTAAAGTACTTCAAGGCCAGTGGCCTGTTTGGGGCATATCGCCCTATTGGGATCTTTTATCCTGGTGAAGTACTTCAAGGCTAGTGGCCTGTTTGGGGCATGTCGCCCTATTGGGATCTTTGATCCTGGTGAAGAACTTCAGTGGCCTGTTTGGGGCATGTCGCCCTATTGGGATCTTTGATCCTGGCAAAGTACTTCGAGGCCAGTGGCCTGTTTGGGGCATGTCACCCTATTGGGATCTTTGATCCTTTCAAACGCCTTATTGAATTGTAATCATTGAATATCTGCAGCTAAAATCTTAAACTTTGACAAATATTTGCTCTTATTTCATATATCGTTGGGTTACAAAACCTGGGGCCTCATTAAAACCTTCAAGGTAAAACCCTCCTTAGGGAAAAATCCCGAGAAGGAAAAAGAGTACCCCTTACAGAAATTGTATATCAAACTAAAAATGCGACAGAGTTAAACATACATGATATGGATACTCTCTAACTGTAGTACCTTCTCAGATCCGTGGCATTGAAAGTTCATGGCAATTCTCTCTTTTGCAAGGTCTCCAAGGCGTAGGCACCTTTTCTTGTACTTCTAATTACCCGGTAAGGGCCTTCCCAGTTTGCTGTAAGTTTTCCATCTTTGGCATTCTTCAGACCAATACTGGCTCTTCTTAGTACGAGGTCGCCTACTGCGAATTCGTGCCACACCACTTTTGCATTATACCTTTGAGCAACTCGCTGCTTTCTCGACATCTCGGTTAGTCGAGCCAACTCACGGACTTCATCCACTAGGTCGAGTTCTTCTCTTAGAAGTTCTTGATTATTTGGTGGGGTAAACATAACCCTCCAAGATGGTTCACCAATTTCTACTGGAATCACGGCTTCAGTCCCATATACAAGTCGGAAAGGAGTTTCCCCTGTGGTAGTTTGCGGGGTGGTTCTGTAGCTCCACAATACTTGATAGAGATTATCCATCCAAGCTCCTTTGGCATTTTCAAGTTGTTTCTTTAAGCTATTCAAAATAACTTTATTTGCTGCTTCGGTCTGGCCATTTGTTTGGGGGTGTTCAACACCTGAAAAATGATGTCAGAAATGCAACCCCCGAAGGAGCTCCCTGAATTGGTTCCCTGTGAATTGAGTTCCATTATCTGTGACTATCTCAGCCAGGATTCCAAAACGACATATGATCGTTTTAAAGGTGAAGGCTTCCACCCTTGCCGAAGTAATGGTAGCAAGAGGTTCGGCCTCTACCCACTTGGTAAAGTAATCCACTGCCACTACGAGGTACTTCAACTGCCCCGTGGCCTTAAGAAAAGGTCCCAGGATGTCGATTCCCTAAGTGTGGAAGGGCCATGGCGCAGATAGAGTATGCATCTCTTCCGGCGGGATATGAGGGATATTGGCATGTTGTTCACACCGTTCACATTTTTTGACATGGCTAGCGGCATCTTCCTGCATGGTTGGCCAGAAGTGGCCCACTCTCAACACTTTTCTAGCCAGGGATTTAGCCCCGACATGGTGTCCATAACTACCTTCGTGGATCTCGGCCAATACGTACCCGACTTCTTCCGGGCCAATACATTTCAGGAGTGGGGTTGAGATCCCTTTTCTGAACAAGTGATCTTCGATCGTTGTGAATCTCGTTGCTTTTTTAATTACCTTCTTTGATTCTTTATCATCCTCAGGAATGATCCCCCTCTCGATATAATCCATCAAGGGAGTCCTCCAATATGCTTCCTGCACCTGTAGATTTAAATTGAGATAGGGGATTACCTCTTCTACCACAGAATGGTAGTTTGATGTCTTCTTAGTGCTGGCAAGTTTGGACAGGAGGTCTGTCCGTGCGTTTTCTTCCCTGGGATATGTTGGATCTCGAATTTAGATAACCCCAGCAAAGCATCCCGTATTTGGCAAGATATTTCTGCATTATGATCTCTTTCGCTTGATACTCCCCCTTGATCTAAGATACCACTAGCTTCGAATCCGAGCAGATGGTCACTGTGCTTGCCTCCAACTCTTTGGCCATGCGTATTCCAGCCAGGCATTCTTCATACTCCGCCTGATTGTTTGATGTCGGTAAATGAAATTTCAGGGGATACTTGATTGCCATACCATCTAAGTTTTTGAGGATCACTCTAGCGCCACATCCTTTAGTGTTTGAAGAGCCATCGACGTATATCATCCATTCCCTGGGATGGGCCTCCCCGGGATGCGTCATTTCAGCAAGAAAGTCGGCTAGGACCTGCGCTTTGATTGCAAGTCGTTGTTCATACGATATGTCGTACTGGGTTAATTCAATTGCCCATGACATCATTCTTCTGGCCAAATCTGGCTTGTGTAAGATCTGCAGTATTGGTTGGTTGGTTCTGACCATAATTGGGTAACATTGGAAGTATGGGCGCAATTTCGTAGAGGTTATTAATAATGCAAAATCCACTTTTTCAAGTCATTGGTAGTTCAACTCAGCCCCCTGCAAAGCCGTGGAAACAAAGTAAATCGGAAATTGACCTTTACCTTCTTCCGGGATTAGTACGGAACTTACGGCTTCATCTGCGACTGCGTGATAGAGTATCAAAGTGTCACCCGCAATTGGTTTTGTTAGGACAGGAGGATGCCAAAGAGACTTTAAGTTCTTGGAAAGTGCCTACACATTCTTGAGCCCACTTGAAGGAGTCTTCTTTCTTCAAAATTTAGAACATTGGGAGGCAGCGTTTTGCTGAAGCTGGGAGGAAACGTGACAAAGCTGCAATCCTCCCTCTGAGTTGTTGTACGTCTTTGACTGTCCTTGGGCTGGTCATGTCGAGAATTTCCCAACACTTGTCTGGATTCGCCTCAATGCCACGGCTTGTAAGCAGAAATCCCAGAAATTTTCCTGCTTCCATGCCAAACGTGCACTTTAGAGGATTAAGTCGCAAATTGTACTGTCGTAGACACTGAAAAACATATTCCAAGTCCTTAGATGGATCTTCATTATCTTTGGTTTTGACAATCATGTCGTCAATGTACACCTCTACTTCTCTGCATCTCATCTCGGCAAAGACTTTATCCATCATCCTCTGGTATGTCGCCCCTGCATTCTTTAATTCAAACGGCATCACATTGTAACAGAATACCCCGAGATCAGTAATAAAAGCAGTTTTATGCTGATCTTCGGGGGCCATGGGTATTTGGTTATACCCAGAGTAAGCGTCTAAAAAGGAAAGATATTTATAACCCACCGAGTTATCTACCAATTTGTCAATGCATGGCAGTGGGAAGGGATCCTTTGGGCAGGCTTTGTTCAAGTCCGTTTAGTCTTGTTTGATTATTGAATAAGTGTGATCCAAGATTCAGTAATCAAACAAGACTCATCATAATATGCATGAATGGGGAAATAGACTTATGATCACTTAATATTTGATTATTGAATCTTGGATCACACTTACCATAGTACCTTTTGCTCCTTTTAAGAAATACATTGCTTGAGGACAAACAAAGTCTTACATTGGGGGGAGATTGATAAGTGTGAATTAGTGGTGTTTATTTAATAAGAAATTCTCACTTATCATACTAGAAATATTAAGTTTGTATATAAATTTCATCCCTAATTTGTACTTTGTGAATTTTTGAGTAAAAATGTACAAATAAATGTTTTTCGACTTATGGAATGTATTTTAAGTTATTTTGAAGGCTGGACAAGAAGAAAAACATGTGGGAGCACAAATCAAGCCAGCGCTCGAGCGCCACACCAAGGCTCGAGCGCTGTGATCAATTCAACATCGGATTCTCACTGCCAGAGTTATGAGTCTGGCGCTCGAGCGCTGTAAATGGCGCTCAAGTGCAAGATATATTAACAATGCATTAAAAATGCATTAACCAGCACATTAATGCCAGCGCTAAAGCGCTGAAACTGGCGCTTGAGCGCCAGATTCCTGCTCAGAATGGCTATAAATATAGCCTTTTTTTTGTATAGTGGATATATTGAATTCTAGAGAAGAAAAACACTAAGTTACATGACTTTAGTCAGTGTTTGGGTACTCTTAGGTTTTGTTCTTTGAGATCATTGTCTTGTTTGGCTAAGCTTTCCATCGCGATTGAATGTATCTTTTGTTCTTGGAGTTCTTCTTCTCTTGGTTTAGCTTGATCATCTTTACTGTGTTCTAAGTTTATTTGCAATGTTGAGAAACTTGTGTATAAATGAATTTGGAGAAAACTCTCATAAAACCTTCTAGTGTAGAAATAGATAGAAGTTCTTATGAATGTTCATAATACTCTGCTTAAAGCAAAACTTAGTTCCTAAAGCTTCAAGAGATTGAGTTCTAGAAACTATTGTTTTAGAATCAAGTGCAAAGACATTTGCACTTGTGACATCGAGTATACATCTTTTTATATATAATATTCAACTGCTGTTGAGATGAACAAAGTAATGAAATTCAATCCCAGATGATTCTTCATTTTATTTATTTAACATTTTATCAAGTTATTTTGTTATCATAAGTTCACACTTTACTATGTTTCTGACACACTTTAGACTCAATTCTTAAACAAATAAATTCAGTGCTCCTTGAGGACGTACACGTTTTATCTCTATACTTGAAACGAGTTAATCATTTGAGTTTTATAAAATTGGTTAACAGGCCTCTCCAAGCTTAAAATAGTCCTTCTCAAGCCTCATCAAGCTTAAGTGCACTCACCCCAACATTCAGGCTCACTTCCTAGCTTGGGTAAGTGACTAACTCACCAATTTAATGGGTATAGATGTCTTGATGGTATCTGGATTAAACACAGAATGTGTATGATCAAGTGAAGGCTCAAGCTATCAGTAGTTATCGAAGGATATGATCAAACTAAGGCTAGTAACTACTGTAGGAATTCTAAATTGAATTAGATTGTAGTATGCAGGAGAATTAGGACTTTAAGCTTCTTGTATATGCTGTGAGTGATTTTCTAGTTCCTTGATGTTTTCACGTAGCCTTGCTTTATATTTATAAGCTCCATCCTTAGAAAATAGCCATTTATGAATGTCGGTAGCCGTTGGAGGATGCTTAGAGTCGATGAAGTTTTAATTCAGAGCTTTGCTAAAAGTTTAAGCATTTATAACATCATCCTGTGCAAGTTGTCAAACTCTTTCAAGTCTGATCCAAGCGTCCAAAGCCATCTAAGATCCAACTTTGGACTTGAGATGTGTTCAAGCATTCCATGCTTGTTTTTCTTCTATTTTGAACCTCATAATGATCCTCTTATAATCAGATTCTCACTTTACGTTGAATACGTCATAGCAGTTCGGTTGCAACATCTTATGTTCTTCTATGCTGAGTTTTCTATCAGTGTGAAGTCTCCTTTTGTCTTTTTGATATAATCTAAGTTGTTTCTTGACTTCCAGCCATTCTTCTGATGTGGATGTTGTTATAGAGTAGTTCAGATTAGATACTGAACTTCCATCTCCTTAAGATCTTAGCTTATTTGCTCATCAATTACTGGAATCTAGTTTGTGAATTTTTTTAGCTCTTCATGAATACATATAAGTACCTTCTTCTCATCTTCTTTATTTTACTCTCTTAATTATCAATTTCCTTGAGTCTTGATGTATTAAATATATCCTATAGATTCATCAGACTTTTAATCTGAACTTTCAATTTGAATGTCATTGAGATCCTCAAAAGATCTTTTGAGTACAGGGTCATTTTAGATGCCTCTTTGGATATATATCTAGAACAATGAGATTATTATGCATACTTAAGCAAACTAGTTAGATCAAAAGGAATATCATAATAACCTTAGATTTTTATAGCGGATGATGGGTTTGTTACCATTAAAAATCTATTTCATCTGAGGGTTTTAACTTAACATATGATAAGTCAGAGATTTTAGTTAATTTCATAAAGATTTAATTCACTTTAGAAAAGATTTAGTCTATCTTTTATTTGAGTTTACCTAAATTTAGGATCATTGAAACTACTTTTATTTAGTAAAGAGTTGATTGATCTAGATAAGATTTAATCCCTAAAATCTTAGATTGCAAGTAATTAGATAAAGGCACGAAAGATAAGTTTGAAGAAAAATGAGAAAATCACAAGAAATCTTATCTGATACTATCTTATCAATTCTTGAGCATCAAAAAGCTTTGCTTATCTTGTAATTTGTAATCTTCCAAACACGACCTTGTTTCTTATTTATACCTTCATTCACGTCATTAGGAAACCAAGTGGGATTTAGAGCAAAACTTAGACAGAGAAAGAAGTGGAGAATGAGAAGAGTAGCCGGAGACGAGAATGTTCGAGTTCCAACCATCAATTCTTCATCTCTATTCAGTATTAATTGCTACTATGAGTAGCTAAGTTCTCTATTTTGGGATTGAATGTAATCTTCCAAACTCTCATAGATTCTTTTGAGTTCATATATTTACTATTCTTTTCTATTAATCTTGGTTCTTATTTTTTTTCTTAATGCTTGACATGATGGTCATAGATTCTCAGTTTTGATCAAGAGATACTACTTGGAATCCGACTTGGGAAAAAATCTCAACATGTTGGTAAGCTAGAGTTAGTTATCAATGGGTTGATTGCTTTTTAATATTTGTTCTTCAAGCGGCAAAACTCGTTATATAAGTGAAAGATCGGCACATAACGCGTTGTTTTTAGAATCATTTATGCCATTGATCGATATTTGTTAAAAATGTGTATTGTATAAGATAGTACATTATTAATAATAAATATCTCTTAATGAAAAAGAAGATACAAGAGGGCAATTGATGAAATTCAATCCTAAGCTTTCTCAATTAAATTCAACCTTTTAAATATTTGTTTAATTTACTTGTTTACTATTTTAAACCAACAAACCCCTTTTCACAACTCAATAATTAACAACTAAGGATTTCATAATCACAAATGCTCCATGTGGTTCGACAACCCTTAAGTCAATACTAAGATGACTTGCAAGTTTAGATTTACGCAAAAGCAGTGCAATTGCAGGATCTTCTATTCTTCTATGTTGAGTTCTACAATTCTGAAGTCTCCTTTGGTCTTCATGTTACAATCTAAGTTTTGCTTTAGACATGCTTTTGAGGTCGATGATGTTATAGAGTAGTTTACATTAGATATTAAACTTCTATCTCCTTAAGATCTGAGCTTCTTTTCTCATCCTTAAGATCTGAGCTTTTTTAATGCAGCTCTTCATGAAGCCAGATAAGTACCTTCTTCGTATCTTATTTTGCTCTTGATTATCAATTTCCCTGAGCATTAATGTATCAAATCTGTCCTCAAGGTTCATCAGACTCTCAATCTAAACTTTTAGTAGATACCTCAATGTGAATGTCGTTCAAATGCTTTAGAGATCTTTTGAGTACATGGTCATTTTTTATGACTCTTACGATATATATTATAGAACAATTATCTAAGTGCTTATTATGCATGCTTAAGAAAACTAATTAGATCAAAAGGCATCTCAGATTAACCTTAGATTTTTATAGGTGATGATAAGTTTGTTATCATTAAAATCTATCTAATCTGAGGGTTTCAACTTAACATACTCCCCTTTAGGCTTGCCGAAAAAAAAATAATTTTAACAAAGGAGGTCCCCTTTAGTTGGGTCCTACATAGTTAGGTTTGTTCCCTAAAGGAGTATTTTTGGGAACAGATACTTTCTAACCCAATGGTTGCATCATATAACCTAGCAAAGCATCTATGTATAGCATGACCTTTCTTATGAAGAGTTTGTAGTAATGTCCAAATTAATATCATCCGAAGCGATATATGCTCTTCTTTCTTTGAATTCCTTCTTGGGTTTCTTCTCAAACTTTTTCTTTTAATTTGGACAATCCGACTTCATGTTCCCGACTTTACCACATTCAAAGCAAGTTATAGTAGACGCGGTAGCTTCATTATTTTTGGTAGCCTTGTTGCTTGCATGCTTACTCTTTCCTTGCAACCCATTTTTCTTCATAAACTTATTAAACCTTGTCAACACAAGGTTAAGGTTTTCTGTATCTTCATCCGCACTTGATACTTCAATCACTTCCTCTTGTTTCTTCACTCAATTCATGTTATTGCAATTTACCAAACAATTTAGTTAAGTACATTTGAACCATGTCTCTTATTTTGCAATTGTTGATACCTTGGGTTTCCATTCATGGGATAAGCACCTTAGTACCTTATTGACAACATTGTCATTAGTAAATGATTAACCAAGAGAAAACAAGTGATTAATAATATGATTAAAGCACATTTGCAAATCATAAATATATTCTTTCATTTGGAATCATTCTAAACAATTCATATTCAAGCATAAGGATATTCATTCTAGCCATCTTAACTTCAGTAGTCCCCTCATGTGTAACTCTTAGGGTATCCCACGTCTCCTTAGCGGTTTTACAATGAGTTACTCTAAAGAACTCATTGTAGAAGGTGGAGGTAATGAGGTTTTGGCCCCCTAAGTTTGGTTGGGCTTTCTTCTTCTCATCTGCGGTCCACACACTACTAGGGTTCTGTTAGTTTCCTTATCTTCATCTTTCATAGTTATGTATGCTCCAATTTCAATAGCATCTCATATGTGAATGTCTACACTCTCAATGAAGATTCTCATCCATTCCTTCTAGTAAGGATAACCATCCTCAATGAAGCTAGGAGGCTTATTGAAAGAGATACCCTCACCACTAAGTGGATTGCTAGAGGACATTCTAATGAACTTAACTAACTCACCAAATCTAGTGGAATATCTACATCCACTCTCATCTAGGGAGATTTACACTCAATCACCAAAGGAACCCTACTTTTGATTTTAACCAACTAGAGAACCTCCTCTAGGATTTCAAAGACACGCCAAGAGAACCCTCTCTTGGATTTCACCACATAAAAACACCTTCCTAGGATTTTACACCGAATGCCACACTTTAGGATTTTTCACAAACACCTTTAAGGGACACCTTGAAGAAATCCACCTAACACCACCACAAATCACCTACCAGTAAGATCAATTGATGTTTCTTATACCAACTAAAATCACAAAATATAATACAAAAACAAAAAACCAATGCAAGAGAAAATGATAGAATACACCTTTATGTTTAACCCATTATGTAATAAAGGAAGAAAGATGATCTTCAGATTCAAAATATAGAATCATAGTTGCTCTTGTTCCCTAAATTCTTCTCCATTTGAATCTTGAAAATTGATGTATAAAAGATTCTCAAGAAATTCTAAAAGCTTAAGTTATTCTTGCTCACCGTGTCTGTGTATGAAACATGATGATAATCACTCAGTTGAGTGCTCTAACTATGATGTATGAGGATGTAATTTCATAGTGCAAAAGTCTCCTAAATGCTCAAAAATGATCTCTCTTCTCAAATACTATGAAAAAAGAAGACGTTGATTGGAAACCCTTTTAGTCAAAACATGATTCTGAAGCCTTCAGACCTTGCTGGATAATAACAATTTTACTTTGTCAAAGAGGATTTTGACTCAATATCTCTGCATTATGAAAGTAATGTCAAATTTTGGCCTAGTTTTTAGCCATGACCAAGGAAGTAGTAGGGATAAATCCGCAACAAGACACGTGGTAAACATATGAAAAGCAATTTTCTTTCTAATTATGCAGGAACCAATCATTGATTACCACGTGTATTTTTTAAAAAGTCAAGAGATCAACACCGATAAGAAATAACTACCAAAGGCACACACCACAGAGTCATTAAAGGACTTTAAATTTTAGTTTCTTTTATTTTCCCCTATATTGACTATTCCTGGTAGTCATAAAACTATAAAAAGAATTGTTAGGAAAATTTCAAAAGAGGTTATGAACGGGTAATCACACGCAAGGCCATCTATACAAACACTTCTGGCACCCTACACAATTCCTAAAATGCCTAAGTCACACATCCAAAGTATACCGCGTCCATGGCTAACACAGAAAATCCACTGTCAGGATTAACCCCTGTGAGTAATGTTTCCTTTCAGGCTCTCCTTTGTAATTATTCTCATTGTATCAGAATGAAAGTAATACTTTTCTCAGGATTAATCCCTTTCAGTAATGTTTCTTTTCAGGCTCTCCTTTGTACTTATGCTCATATGTCATAATCAAAGTAATACTTTTCTTAAGTGTGTGTTCTCTTGTATGAAAACCATATTTTCTTGTTTCTGAATGTCTATATTAATACTTGTACAACAATAAAATGTTTTTTGATTGGTTTATAAAAAAAAAAGGCTTTTGATTGAGTCTGTTCGGGGCCAAAGTATACATCCCGGCCAAAGACACATATCACCTAGAAACTCTCAAGGGCAAAGAGATACAAAGAACATTTAATGTTGTTGACTTAAAGTGGTATTACAGTTAAACAAATATGAAATTTGTATTATGTAATAAAGGGGTACTCTTTCTCCTGGTTTTATTCCTAAGGAGGGTTTTACTACTAGAGGTTTTAACGAGGCCCCACCAGTTACTTCTCTTTATTATCATTAATAAATGCACTGTTTTTCATTATTTGTGCCTATTCATAACCTTAAATGTCTTGTGAGCCAAGTTTTTAGATACAGGAAATTCACGTTGACGGCAAGAGAAATCCCGATAACATTCCGGCTAAAGACTGGGATATAGATACACAACAAGGAGCAAAACTCCAACAGAAACTTAAAGACAAACCGCATACACGCGGCCATAAGGGCAAATCCTAGATGCTCGAAGCTATGAAAACTAAAAGCAATACTATGAAAGCAGAGATAGCCACAATGCCTCCAAAAAAACTAAGTGAACAAAAAATTAGGAAAGCTCGTTAAGTTTCCCTCGCGTATGCGTCTTCATGTGCCGGAGCGATGTCAGAAGGAGGAGAAGTGCGATAATCGAACGGGTCTAAACGAGGATCATAGCCATATTTATGCTAGTCCAACCCATTAGAGATTTTTCTTGCTCTTACAAAAATTGGAACGTCTCGACAAGAATCTCAACATCAATAGCTACAAGAAAAGGGTGTGCACATAGATATACCTTCATGGTACCGGCATTCCCCTGATTAAAGAAGTCCCCGTGCTGGAATTGAATAAAGGGGGACGTGAATCCCTCCCAAGCAGAGGAAGGAGCAGGTAATGGAGTAGACGACACATGGATCATCTCATGGGAACGTTGCACCGTGCTTTCTAGGTGATCGGGACAGGCACCTGGAAGCAAGAATTCTCCACTGAACAAGACAAAACAGAAACAAATCTTAAGACTAAGAGTACAAAATCTTACTTTGTTTCACCAGGCGACGGTGTTTGGCTTGACTATTTGTAGCCTCCGTCCCGACATTGGGGGTAGGCGGGTTCCCCGTAGATGGAATCCCGCCAGTAGCATCGACGGGGTATGAGACGTGCAGTGGAGGAGCGTTCAACTCTGTAGAGCAGACATGGACAGGATTTGAAGTACCCACCTTCCCTTTTCCCTTAACATCACGCTTCGAGGAACGTTGAGCATAGATGGCCCTGATCTTAGCTGCAAAAGTAAGCATAATGTTAGAAAAAGAAAAGAATGCCGACATACAATTAACATGGAAAATGTAGCACCATGCATAAGCATGCCGCTTGAGTACGGCAAGGAGCTCCCAAGAAATCTTTGCAATGAATGGGGATCCCGCCATTCTTAACAAAGTTGCATAATTTTTTGAATGTCCCCTAATCCTCCTCTTCAAAGAAGCCACATTCCAACTCGGCAAGGGATAGCGACTTCCCATAATGTCCCGTAGTCCAGTAAAGCGGAAAGAGAGGTTTTTTATTATCACCCATCCAAAAGGAGATACAGTCATCAGTCCGAGGAACGACCTTGACATAACAATCCCGAGGGGCCTGAAAAGAATCCTCATAAGGGGTAAAGAGATTGGGGATCCCAGATCGATGGCGCAAGGACACCCATAATTTTTTCGTACCCCGATAAGGACCAAATAAATATAAGAAGAGGGTGGAGGAACATTTCCAATTGTTCGACCAACATAAAATTTCAAATGCCTGTAGGAACCCTCAACCGTTAGGATAAAGCTAGGTAGGAGCGAGATGCAGGATGTGGAGCACTTTGATTTGAAGACCAGAGAAGGGGAAGCATATTCTAAGTTGTTCCATGAGAGACTCAAACATCATAATGTAAGAGGTCTCGCCTTCCTTAGCGGGGTTACAACCCTTTCATTCTTCCTAGGGATTTCCAACTTGTGGTTGCTGGAAGGATCCGCCATGGTATTGGTTTCAGGCGAGTTAGGGCTGTAATGAAACCACTTTTTCCAATGCTTTTCTACTACTTTAAGTGGGGTATTATGAGTAAGAGAACTCTCTTCTTTAATGATGTCAGTAGAAGCCCACTGAAATAACCTGATATTTTTCAAGTCCCTCCATTCAGGACGACATTCAATGGGAGGCTTTGAAGAGCTAGGGACCTCGGCTCTCTCCGCAGCCGATCCAAAATTATGCCCATCTTCGCCTACGTCTGACATGCTCGAAGATGACCTTGGAATTCTCGAGTCATCTCGGAAGTGCACTTCATCTTGGGACGACTCCATATCTACATTATTAGAGGAAGAAGAGTTAGATCCCAGGGAGGGCAGACATGGAAGATGAGGGATTTTCATCATCTGCCGATAAATCCCCAGGATGGGAAGATTCTTTGATGTTCGGCATGATCGGAAGAATAGCAGGCAATGCCAATTCAGGAGCTTTATGTTCATAATCTTGTTCAACAGAAACATAAGTTTCAGAACTACATTCGTCGGGAAGATGGGCTGAGTCAAAAAGAAGAGCGGAAGGCTCAGGGTTCAAGGTACCAAATGAACCACTCACACTTTGGGTAACAGACTCACCACTCTCCGTCTTCCAAGAATACAAAGGATAGAACCAAAGATTTGCAGATTCAGAGGAATCAGGATTGGCAATGGAAAGCGTACCTCGAATGATGTCTGGGTCAATTGGGTGCAGTGGTTTTGGATTTCTTCTCGTGATAATAGCAAGAAGTTCAAAATCATTTGAATCCGAAGATGAATCACTTGACAGTATGATAATGTTATTGGCCATTATGAAAAGAAAGTGAACTAGACAGCAGGAAACAACACTAAACCCTAAGAACAGAGTGGAACGAAGCAGAATAATCGGAAGAATCAGAAAGGATCCAAAAATAAGAGCAAGAACAAAGAAGAATATTGAGTTACTTGACTGTGAGCAGGGATGGATAAACAGAGCAAAATTGACTCTTCCGAAGATGAAGCTAGAAGATTTCCCTGGTGAAGGATGAAAAACACAAATGGTAGTGTATGAAAGAAGTTGAGGAAACACAGAAGTTTTCGATGTTTTTCCATTTCAGAAGAAATGAAAGAGCGCGAATGAAAAAAAGAAATTTTGATCTTTTAGAAAAGGGTAAAATGGGTAATGGACAACAAATGGTAAAGTAAAAATTGTCGCATCACATTAATTAATGTGGGGCCCAAGAATGCGCTTAATGATCGCGCACATTACCCGACGAAGGCGTGTGTGTGGCACACCGTAAGAGGAAAACTAACAGTTAACCCGGCAAAGATGTCAGAGAAAAATCAAACATCTCGTGCTATAGGTTAAGTTGGGGATATATCCGACATGAAAGGCAAAATCGCCGACTTTCCAGGAAGGCAACTCGATCAAGCAGACATTTGTCCAGTAAGAGGCCATGATAGAGATGGGTTGGGCCAAATCACCAACATCCAAGCCCAACTGGGTCCACAACAATGATACCCGCTCCTCTATAAATACTCTCTTAAATGCACCATGCAAAGTACGTGCTTATCGGATTATCACATATAACCCTAATCCAGCTACTGACTTGAGTGCCGGAGTCCTTGTAGGTGCACCACCGCCGCCATTGGAGTCCAAGCTCAAAAGTTATCATTATTCATTCTTTCAGAAAGGAGGTCTTCCTTGTTGGTCCGGTATCGTCGCCAGGTCCGATCAAAACACTTTCTTTTAAGGAAATGAAGTCAAAATGAAATAAAACAAAACAGAGAAAAGATTAATTATATTTTATGTTTTTTTAAAATAAATATTTACCAGTTTCAAATTTTTTGTATATGGGGGTTTGGGAGAGGGGATGAAGAATTGCAATTGTACTTAATGCCAGAATCAATTGATGCTCATATGGGCTGAGTCCCTAGTTCCTACTAAGCTTTTATTAAATGAGATTGAGCCTTAATAAATATATTTTTGAATTTTTCTACTTTTTTATATTTTAAACTTCTATACATTTTTTTCAAAAAAAATTGGACCTTCATTATTTTAAAATTATTTATATTTGTTATGAAACTAAAAGATTGAAAGATGAAGAGATGAAAGAATTGAAGACAATATGGAGATAAGAGAAGAGAGAAAAGAGAACTCTTTCATTGTATTTCACCATTACAAAAATGTCCTATTTATAGGACAAGAATCATAAATAATAGTTTTATGGTAATTGAATGAATTACAATAGGATGCTAATAGGGATGAATGTAGAAATATTCGAGTATTGACAATCACTTATTGTAGAAGGAGTTACAATAGAATGCATTCACAACGAATAGGATCCTAGGCTAGGAATGCATATGGACATCCATACAATAAAATATTCATAACACTCCCTCTTGGATGTCCATGATTTTAGAATGTGCCTTGTTAAAACCTTAATAAGGAAAACCGAGTGGGATAAAACTTCAGTGAAGGAAAAAGAGTACAACGCATATCAACTCCCCCTGATCAACCGTATGAGACCCGAGCATGTCTTCATGTGATTTAACAAATAGTAGGAGAGCCAAATCATGGTGAAGTTGTCATCTTCATCCCTTGAGTCTTTGAAGCTGGATAGTTGCAAGCACAAACACTTATACTGTCAACTCAAAGACTATGCCAGGTAAAACCTCAACAGGAAAATCCTAGCAATCATAATCATTCATACTCCCCCTGAATTTTACACGATTTTATTTTTTATCCCAAATTCACAAGTGTCCTAATAGCTACCTAGTTATAAACATTTCTAGGTAAAACCCTGTGGGAGAAAAACAAAGATGAAGGGAAAAAGGGTTCAGTGGCTACCCCAAAACATTTGTTAGTAAAACGTTTTTGAAAAAAATACCTACAAAAGGAAAAAGAAGCCACAAATAAATTTCATCTTCGTTGAATAAACATTTGGGATACATACGAGTTATAAGCTTGTCGAATATAGACCTCTTCAAGAGGTAATTGCTCTAACATTTTAGAACAATATATGCTAAGTCAAAAAGTTGAGAACATCATAAATGATACTTGCATATTATACAATGAGGGGTATATTACACAACGTGAGATGGTGCTTCAAGACCATTTCATTACTATTTAAAATTAAACTTTAGGTTGAGCTACCATCATTGCAATTAAGATAATATAAATTCATTTTGTATTTACTCGTTAGCATTTGTTAATGTCAAGTCATACTTATTGCAATGGAACATTTCTCATACTTATTGGCACTTCAAGCCGTAGAGGTTTATACTCATAAATTTTTCAAAACCTTTTCTATTATCTCATGTTTGCCACCATATGCTTAACTAGACACATGTAGTCATTTTCAAATGATTTTAGATACAAGAATTTCTTAAAGATTTTAAGTGAAACACATAGTTCGAATGAATTACCTTAACGGTAAGACCTTGAGTATATGCATTATGCATGCAATATGAATATTATAACTAGAGTGAAAACCTATGTGAAACCTATTATAGAAATGAAATGCATGATACATTACTTAATTTTCTAATGAGCGTGCTACAGCAATTCTACTATATGAACTGAATAGGTTGAACTTCAAGTTAGCAAAAATTGGACTACAGGTCCATATGCCCTTATCTATAATTACTTGGTCGACCTTAAGATACACTACAAGAATTTTATAGATTTGCTTAGGAAATTTTCGTAGCTAATCTGAAGCTAATTAGTAGCAAACCAGATTAGCTACCGATTACCTATAAAATTTTCTCATGCTAAAATTTGGTGGCTAGTTAGCTATGAAAATTTTTCGTAGCTAATCCGTATCAAGTGTTTAAAATTTGGTAGCTAATTTGTACCGAACTTATAGCTAAAAATTTATATTTTTATAAATATAAAATCGTTTCCATAGCGAATTAGCTTTGATTTTTCATAGGCAAATCAGGTGCAATATATAATATATATTAGTTATATAAAATATAATTTCAAAATTAATATATAATCAAAATATACTTTTTAATCTAGTTTCATTTTAAAAATTTATATTCAAAAAAATTGCATATCTAGTTTAACAATTAAGATTATTTATTATTATTATTTATAAATTCTAAAATTTAATTGTGTTTGCCTCGATCGGTACATCGAATGAACCAATGACCCGATGACCCAATGCCTTAGTCGAGCCAATGACATAGCCGAGTATAATAACCATGATTATAACGGTATAAATAATTTATATGAATTGAATAATTCATTTCTTTAAAAATTAAAAACCCATTCGATGCATAATTTTTAAAGTATGATTTAAAACATTGAATGAGACTTAGTTATTACACTTTAACTAATGTATTTAAGATACTTATTAGCATGACCTTTATTAATAATAAGACTTCAACAATTATATATTATTTAGATAAAAAGGTTTTGAAATTTATATATAATCTAATAAAAATACTTTCAATACTTTAATAAGTTTAGTTAGGAAAATTTATTTTGTAGCGACATTTCATAGCGAATTAGTAGCTAGTTTATTAGTAGCTAAGTTGTAACTAAAATCTTCAGCTATGAAATTTTATTTAATAGCTAATTAGTAGCTATTTAGATATAAATCACTTAGGAACAATTTATAACTACATTCCATAGCTAATCAGTTACAATTTAGATACAAATTAGCTACGAAATTTTTTTGTAGCTACACTCATATCTAATGAGTAGGTAACTTAACAGCTAATAAGTAGCTATTAAAATTAGTAGATACAAAATTATAGTCGGTAGCTAATCAATAGCCGTTTAGATATAAATTAGCTACAAAAATAGTTTGTACCTATATTTCGTAGCTAATTGATAGATTGCTACTAAATTAGCTAATTCGGTAGTTAATTAGTAGCAATTTAACAATGAATTAGCCACTAAAAATATTTGTAGCTAATCATGAATTTTCTTATATTGATGGACTTACATGTATCGTATATGATCCCCATATACTTGTCAATTACTTTTCGCATATGCATACCAGTTCCACCATTTAATGATATCAGTTTTTTTTTTCTTTTTTATGCACCAAACTCATCAATATTTTCGGCCGCTATCTGATATCTGAATATTTCCCATGAGGTACATTTTTTTTCAAGCATTTGCCATCTATTTTGATTTAGATATCTATGCCTCTTTAAGGATATCTTATAACGTGTTAATTCATATATATCTTTTAAATTTCAAACTGCAATGCTTGCCATAACATTTCATTCATAAAATGTTTTATTCACACATTAGAACCGATATTTTAAAATTTCATTGCTAGGAGACATACATTATGCTCTAATGTAAACTTTATTTTAAATTGGCAAGCTTTAAGCTACTACCGCATCAAATCATATGACTTAAATTCTCATAACGTAGGTGTGGGATGAAGTTCATATCCTCTTTTATGACAAACTCTCTAATTTTTATTCCTTGAACCTCTACTAAAAGGAGCTTATTTATCACCTATTTTTGAACATCTAGTTTATATCTTATAATCAATTCTGAACTTCTAGTTTATATCTTATAATCAATATACATATGCTTACCCTAGCGTTTTTCTCAGCTTCAACCTATTCTCTTCCCCAAAGGTAGGAAAACTTTTAATTTTTATAAAATCATTCCTAGCTGAAATTTCAAAGTCATAATCTTGCTTACGAGTTTACTTCATTAAGACTCTTCTAGAGACCTATAACTTTTGGAGGAGTACAAATCAAATGTAATTGATAAAGTAAAGTATGACTCTTCTAGAGTCATAATCTTAGCGCTCGTATTTCCCCATTGTCTAGGATATCAAATGTCGATATGTCATCGAAATCAAAACTCAATGTATCGTATAAGTGAACTTCACACCATTTTGTATCACCATACCATTAACTTGATAAAGTATAAGCATAATAGTTTACTTATTTTCATTCACGAGAAACTTCTGATTCTCTATAACGGGTTGCTTTGACCCAGATGGCATTATTCAATTGTCGCAAAATTTTGTCATCTTCGCTATTGGTTAACCATATCTCAAATCAAAACTGACAATAACTTATTGTCTTGATGCGAACAAGTGCTACAACACACAATGTTTCATGTCGCCAACTAGAAATTGAATGCTTTAATCTCATTACCAATTCTCACGATTAATTTCGTACATATAACAAATGAATCTGAAGTTTATTTTTCAAATATGAACATATACACCCGAATGCTCATTATCAATTCTAAGACATATGTATTTGGGAAATCGTAAAAAAAATGACCTCTTTATTTGACCCAATAATCCAGCAAACTTCTGTTTACTAGTTAATAACAAAAATAGACCAACTCTCTAAAATATCTAAATGGTCTAAAAATATTATCTCATATGGTTTCCCAGAATATATTCACTTCACTTTAGTGAAACAAAATTATTTAAATAAAGAATTTACCGACTCTTCAAATGGGATTTACATGAAATTGTTGTTTTGCACCATAATTGATTAGGAATGGCAAATCCATCATTTAAATCCAACACTCAACCCATGGTTCAAAAGCCCCAAGTACCACCAACCCAACCAACCAAAGGAATTTCCCTTAACCTAAAGAATATCTTACTTGCCTTCATGCAAAGGACGGATGCCTACATGAGTGAAATTAATTCTACCTTGAAGAATCATGGTGCATCCCTTAATAACTTAGAGATCCAAATGGGTCAAATTTCAAGACAATTATCAGAGAGGCAAGAAGGAAAATTCCTTATGATACTAGAGAAATGCCATGCAATCACCTTAAGATGTGGCAAGGTTGCTTCACCTCCACCATCTAAGATTTAAGATCAAAAGGTGGAGAAGGAAGAACCACCCAAAAAGAAGCTAAGTAGTGACAAATACCTTGATATGGATCCCAATGATTATGGTGAGTCGTACACTACAAAGATTGGATGTGATGATCCAAAGGATCTCCCACCCAAGAAGACAAGGAAACAACTCCTTGAGGAGTCGGTTGACTATGAGAAGCTTTCTCCATTTGTGAAGGCTAGGATACCCTTCCCACAAAGGCTTATAAATAAAGATAAAGAAAATCAATTCTCCCAATTTCTAGATGTTTTTAGGAGTTTGAGAATTAACTTGCCTTTTGCGGAAACCCTTGAATAAATGCCACTTTATGCTAAGTTCATGAAAAACCTCCTTGCCAATAAAAGGAAGCTAAAGGATGATGAAATGGTCCCTTTGATCGAGGAGGTAACTGCAATCCTCCAAAGCAAGCTTCCACAAAAACTAAAAGATCCGTGGTCATTCACAATTCCTTGTGAGATTGGTGGTGTGCATGTTGGAAGAGCTCTATCTGACCTTGGGGCAAGCATAAACCTAATGCGCCTATCCGTTTTGAAGAAACTTAGGGTAAATGAAGTCAAACTAACAATGGTCACTTTGCAAATGGCGGAAAGATCAATCAAACTCCCCTATGGGGTAGTGGAAGACTTGTTGGTGAAGATCGACAAGTTTATCTTTCTGGCTGACATCATAGTGATGGACATGGAAGCTAATGAGGAAGTCCCGATCATCTTAGAAAGACCCTTCCTTGCCACGGGACACGCCCTCATTGATGTGGAGGGGGGAGAGCTCATGCTAAGAGTTCAAGAGGAAAAGGTAATATTTAAAGTTTTTGAATCATGGAATAACAATAGTGATAGATCTCGTTGCATGAATGTGGAGGTTGTAGATACCTCATTGGCTAAGGAATTAAAAAGAATCGACTATGAATCAACTTCGACGAATACTAATTCTTTTAGTGAAAAATCAAATGAAAAAAGTGAAGTGAGTCATGAGGGGATTAAATGTCTTGCGAATGAAGGTTCTAAAGTCTCTCCACTTGATGATACTCCACATGAAAGAGCTTCAAAGATTGAATACACCTAAGCAATCATTCTCCAACTTCCATTGTGTTTTTATGGATAAGAAATACACCTTGCCAGTGATTTTTCACATCTCAATAGGTGGAAAGTTAGAAGAAAGAATGCTTGAGGAATTAAGAAATGTTGGGTTGTGGGAAGAACTTTGAGAATGTCAAGGAGAAGCACTACTCCCCCCTTGTAGAGAGCAAGTGTCTTGGAAACAATGTTGCTTTGATAGAGGAGCCCAAGTAATTGGTGGGAATTTTTGAATTGCCCATTGGATGTTCTTTCAAGTCACATTTGGAAGTTGAACATAGACAAGGAGCACAAATTTTGGAAAATGGTTTTAATGGATCCTTGGTCTATGGCTTCAAACCTCCATAAAGTGACAAATGCGTTAATCTAAGTGACGTTAAACAAAATGCTTACGCGAGGCAACCCACTTAGGTTCATTCATTCTATTTTTTCTTGAAAAAGAAAAAATAAAATAAAGATAGATACATATAGAAATAGAATAAAGAATAAGAGATATTACCATCTTTGTCATCATTGTTTTGTTGAATCATTTGACTTCTTGAATGAAATGAGTTTAAGGTTCAGGGTGTTGAAGACCAAGCAATTCAATGAGGAAGTAAGTGTAAGGTAAGCAAACTTAGAATCTCTAAAATCAACCATTTTGTGGCCTAACTTGAGGGTGAGCATGCCAAATTCAAGCGTGAGCACGCTTGAGGAGAAATTCCCTCTCGGGAAGTTGGGCGTGAGCACGCCATTTGGGCGTGGGCACGCACGCCTTAGAAGCAAGAAAGCAGCCCCTTGGGCATGAGCACGCCATTTAGACGTGAGCACCATGAAAGTGGCACCATATACATGAAATTGGGCGCAGGCTATGTGAGCCACCATGTGCCATGTGTGAGGCCCTTTTAAAACCCACACTTCGCTTATCCCACTCCTCATTTCTCACATATTCCATCTCCTCCACTCATACTCACACACTAAGTCTCATTTCTCTCCATTCCAAGCACTACTACTCCATCTTCTCATTCTACATCTTGATTACATTAATTCTCCACTCACTTCACCATCTTCACTTGATTAAAGTTGATTTCCCCCTTTTGATTTGTCAAGTTCTCAAGTTCAAGACCTAAAGGTAACACTTGAATCTCTCTAATTCTCATGCACTTATGGATTGATTGTTGATTATTCTTACTTGTATGAGCTAGAATGACTTGATTATGGGTGTTTTGGGTATGGATTTGAAGTTTTTGGGAATTTTGAGGGTTTGGGGGAAAGTGTTGAAACTTGGTTGTTCTTGAGTAATTGGTGGCATATATTTGTAATTAATGTGTTGTTTGATTCTTTGCTTACCATTATTGAAAAATTGGATGCCACATTGTTGTGAAGGAAGTGTTGATTCACAAATTTGAAGTATGCACACTAAATGTTTGACAAAATTTCTCATTTGCAACTTAAACACATTCCCATAAAATTTTCATTTGCCACAAAATTTTTATTTGAAAATTGTTTCAGTCATTTTTGTTTCCCTCTCTAAAAATTAAAAGTGTCCACTAAGTCAACTATAAATACTACCTCAATTGTGAAATGCATAAAAAATAATGAATGAATGTCTATCAAAAATCACTACAAGAAAGTTATTCGTTAGCCACGGAAATATCCGTGGCAAAAAAACCAATTCAGTCGCTAATATACATTTTCCGACGGATTAGCAATGGTCATCAAGCCGTCGCTAAAAGTGGCGTCGCTAATATTTGCCACGGAAATAGCAGTGGCAAATTAGCGACGGAAATTTCCGTGGCTAATTTGCCACGGATATTTCCATGGCTACGTTATTTTTTTTGTGACTTATAATCTGTCTCAAATTTAGTTTGCCACAGATATTTCCATGGCTAATTTGCCACGGTTATTTCCGTGGCAAACGTTTTTTGGCGCGACAATTTGTTTTTGGCGCCATTTACTCCGTCTCCACTTTCGGTTTGCCACGGTTACTTTCGTGGCTATTTTTTTTGCGCAAATATTTATTTTTCATGCCACTTATAAGCCGTTTCAAATTTAGGTTTGTGACGGAAATTTCCGTGCCTAATTGTTTTTATTGTTTTAAAAAAAAAAGCTGCCAGAGCACGAGCTCAGTTGTCAGAAATACAAACCGAACATTGAGGAAGAAGAAATAATGGTTGAGAAGAAGAAGAAAGAAAGAAAAGAATGAAAGGAAGAAATGAAGAAGATAAACGAGATGGAGCTTCGCTAGAGATGAAAGTCGCCGGAGTTGAACTTCGCCAGAGATGGAAGTCATCAGAGTTGGAGCTTCGCCGGAAGTCGTTGGAGATGGATGTTTCGTGAGGTGTAGGGTGGTGTTAGAAGAGTGATTGGAAGAAGTAAATGGAAGAAGTAAATGGAAGAAGGAGTGAATGGCAGAAGAAGTGAATGGAAGAAGAAGTGAATGGAAGAATAAGAAAATGGAAGAAGAGGAAGAAGACGTGAATAAATAGGAAGAATTGTATGAAATAACGGACGAGATTAAAGAGAAACAACGGTTAGGATCTCGCTAAGGTTGATCCACGTCACATGCCATCTTGGAATCAAATTCTGACACAAAGCGCCAAAAATTAGCGACGGAAATTTCCGTCGCAAATATTCACACAAATTTAAAAAAATAAAAAAATACTTTTGTTTAATGGTTAGCGACGGATATTTCCGTCGCAAATATTTGAATAAATTTAAAAAAATAATAATAAAAACAACGGTACCCCTTTGCGACGGCCTTGTTCGTCGCTAATCTATGACAAACCCAAAAAAAAATAAAAAAAAAACAACCGTACCCCTTTGCGACGGCTAGGACTGTAGACTAATTACCGACGGCCTAGTCCGTCGCTAACTTATGACAAAACCAAAAAAAAACGGTACCACTTTGTGACGGCTAGGACCGTCGCTAATTAGCGACGGCCTAGTCCGTCGCTAACCTATGACAAAGCCAAAAAAATAATAATAATAATAAAAACAATACCCCTTTGTGACAGCTAGAACCGTCACTAATTAGTGACGGCCTAGTCTGTCACTAACTTATGACAAACTCAAAAAAAAAACGGTACAACTTTGCGACAGCTAGGACTATCATTAATTAGTGACGGCCTAGTCCGTTGCTAACCTATGACCAACACAAAAAAAAATTAAAAAAAAATACAGTACACCTTTGCGACAGCTAGGATCGTCGCTAACCTATGACCAACACAAAAAAAATAATTAAAAAACAACGGGTACACCTTTGCAACGGCTAGGACCGTCGCTAAGTAGCGATGGCCTACTCCGTCGCTAACCTATGACCAACACAAAAAAAAAACAACGGGTACACCTTTGCGACGGCTAGGACCGTCGGTAATTAGCGACGGCCTAGTCCGTCGCTATCGTCCTACATTGAAAATAAAAAATAAAAAAATTACAAATTGACACCCCTTTATCGACGGTTTTGTCGTTCGCTATATGACGATAGGTTTTTCCGTCGCTAACCTCTGACCCTTTTTAAAACATAGAGAAACGCGCCCCTATAGCGATGGGTTATATCCGTCGCAAAAGGTAGATTTTCCGTGTCTATTTTGCGACGGCCTCGGACCGTCGCTAACAATTTATCACTAAATTGGCGCATTCTTGTAGTGAATATGGCTTCAAGTGTTCCATTATTAGTAACCAATATTGACCCAAAAACCTACAAAAGGAAATGATAATCTTTTAAAAAAATTATTAATAATACAAAAACAAAGAATTAAATATATCTGTCACAAATAAATGGGAAATGAATTTGAATAACATACACTTTTTATCTAACATTTGTGTAAAATAATATTTCATTTCTGTTTTAAATTCGTGTGAAACACCATTACATTTCAATTAATAACTTGTGTGAAATAGCATTCCATTTCTGGTTGGAATTCATGTGAAATAATATTTCAGTTCTGTCTACAACTTGTATGAAATAATACTTCAATTTTGTGTGAAATAACATAAAATTTATACCTAAAATTCGTATGAAATAATAATTCAATTTTGTTAAAAATTTGTGTGAAATACCAATTTATTTTTGTCTAAAATTCGTATGAAATAATATTTAATTTCCGTTGGAAATTAATGTGAAATAACATTTCATTTCCGTCTACAACTCGTATGAAATTTTATTTTATTTCCGTTGGAAATTCATGTGAAATAACATTTCCTTTTCGTCTACAACTCGTGTGAAATAATATTTTATTTCCATTAGAAATTTATGTGAAATAACATCTCATTTCCGTCTACAACTCGTATGAATTAATGCATCATTTTCGTGTGAAATAACATATAACTTATGTCTAAACTTCGTGTAAAATACATCTTTTTGTGTAGAAATCATGTGTAATAACATTCTATTTCTATCAGAAATTCCTCTAGAATTTGTAATAATATAACATCAAATTCATGGGAAACAACATACATTTTTTGTTTGAAATCCATGTGAAATAACATACAGTTTTTGTTTGAAGTTCATGTAAATTTTTTTTCCATTTGAAATTTGTGTGAAATAATATTTTATTTCTGTTTGAAATTCATGTGAAATAACATTGCATTTTTGCTTGAAATTCGTAAGAAATAACAATCCATTTTTGTCGAAAATTCGTACGAAATGTGTAACATGACATCAATTATGTGTGAAAATCGTGGAAACGCACAAATGCAATTGTGTTAATATTGTGGGAAATCTGTCTAAAAGTTGTAGGATTTATAATCAAAACTGTCTGAAACCTATCACAAATAAACTAAAAGTGTTGGACATGAGGGTCTGTCTACAATTTGGGGGAAATATGTCCAAAATGGATTTGAGACAAATTTTGGGACGGTTCACAAAATTTGCGACAAGGATTTTAGGGACGGGGATTGATTCGTGTGAAATCCATGCAAATATTGTCTTTCATCAAAAATTCATGAAAAAAGTGTGGGAAAGTCGTATGAAAGCTGACTAAATTTCCGTCTCAAAAAGGCATTTTTTTAGCAGTGTCATTTGCTTCTTCGATCTTACTTATCGCTTTTCACTAGTCCGCCTTTTCAGGTTTTAAGCCTAGTGATGACTTTTATTTTGACCCTAATTTTTGCCTGGGCCGCTCTTTCAAGTTTTCAACCCACCAGGTCGCTCTAACTTTTACCTAGGCCGCCTTTTCGGGTTTTCAACCTAGCTCTCTCTCTCTTTTTCTTTCTTTTTATTCTTTTTTTTATTTTTTTTCTTCTTTTTTTTGGGCATAAAATTTCTTTACGACATCAGAGTGCACCAGACTCGCAAGATCCTTTTTGTCCATGTTTGTGACGATTAGGGCTCCTCCCGAGAACGCTTTCTTGACCACATAAGATCCTTCATATTTTGGAGCCCATTTACCTAGACGGTCTTTTTGGATGGGGATGATCTTTTTCAGCACCAAGTCTCCTTCTCGAAATTCTCTAGAATGCACTTTCTTTTCGAATGCCCTTTTTAACCTTTTCTGGTACAATTGACCATGGCACATTGCATTAAGCCTCTTGCTATTAATGAGGTTTAACTGATCGAAGCGGGTTTGAACCCACTCGGCCTCGTCTAGCTTGGTCTCCATTATAAGGAAAGGATCTCAACTTCGAATGGGAGGACTGCCTCCATTCCGTATACCAACGAAAACGGAGTTGCCCCAGTTGAAGTGCGAAAAGATGTACTGTATCCATGTAGTGCAAATGGGAGCATCTCGTGTCAGTTTTTATATGTGATCACCATCTTTTGGATGATTTTCTTGATGTTCTTTTTGGCAGCTTCGACTGCCCCATTCATCTTTGGGCGGTAGGGAGATGAATTATGATGCCGAATTTTGAAGTCCTTGCATAATTCTATCATCATTTTATTGTTCAAATTAGTCCCGTTGTCTGTAATGAGCTTACTCGGAAGGCCATAGCGACATATTAACTCTTTCTTGATGAATTTCAACACGACATTTCGAGTAACACTGGCATACGAAGCGGCTTCAACCCATTTTGTGAAGTAGTCAATTGAAACAATGATAACGATGCCCATTCGAGGCCTTAGGCTCAATAGGGCCGATGACATCCATCCCCCACATTGAAAATGGCCCAGGTGAAGACAACACATTTAGTGAAGTAGGTGGCATATTGATGTTGTCGGTGTACGTTTGGCCCTTGTGGCATTTCTTAACGTACTTGAAGCAGTCTTTCTCCATAGTAAGCCAGTAGTAGCCAGCCCGTAAGATTTTCCTTGCCATAGCATGGGCATTTGCATGTGTCCCAAAGGATCCTTCATGGACTTCTTTGATAATTTTGTAAGCTTCGGCTACATCTATGCATCTAAGAAGTACCATGTCGTGATTTTTCTTGTAGAGTACCTCTCCGTATAGAAAGAAACTCATAGCCAGTCTCCTTAGAGTTCTTTTGTCGTTCTTAGAAGCACCTAGCAGATATGCTTTACTTTTGATGTACATCTTGATGTCATGATATCAGGGCTTTCTATCTGGTTCTTCCTCTATTGATCGACAGTAAGCATCGACTAGCTAGTTGACTTCTCGGGGAATGTGCTCATAGGTGACTTCTTTAAAATTCTCTAGTAATCTCATAATGTACTGGTGATAAGGGATTAGCTTCTCATCTCGGGTTTCCCACTCACCCCTTAGCTGATGAATTACTAGCGCAGAATCACCGAATACCTTAAAGATTTTGACTTTGGTCTCTAATGTTGTATCAAGTCCTAGAATGCATGTCTCGTATTCTGCAACGTTGTTCGTGCTATCAAAACACAATCTAGCAGTGATCAGGATGTATTGCTTCTCAACGGATATCAATATCGCAGCAATTCCATGCCCCAGTATGTTAGAAGCTCCAACGAACATCATAGTCCACTCGCATTTCTTTGATGACTCACCTTCCTCGTGTAAGTTCATAATGTCCTCATGGGGAAATTCATGCTGCATCGGCTGATAATTCTCTATGGGCATGTGGGTAGAAATCGTGTGCCCTAATGATGGGGCAAAGGTATGTTAACACTTATTCCATAAAGAAGCAAGTTTTCATGCTAGCAATGTGTAGGGGTCCCACACTTCTTAGCAAGGATCAATGGTCTCATGTCAGAAGTGTGATTGACACTTATTCACAATTAGAATCCCCCTTGGTGGATAACATCTAAGACGGAAGTAAAATATTCGCGAAAACCAATATCATATTATTGCAAACATTCTGAAAAGATACAATGCCGAAAGAAAGTCCAGAACAAATTACAAATAAACATATCACTCCGTTATTCCTTGAACCCCAAGGTGATCAATCAAACGCTCACAATATCTGACAAATTGGAAGATTGCCATTGGAATTACCCCACGGTTGTCATTCATAGTATCGGTGGCATTGCCTAGAAGTTTCATTATGTTCACACCATGGTGATGGATGTAATTATCCATGTCATCACACTCCTTCATGAACATTCTCTTCTGTTTTCTTTCATGTTCAAACCACATCTTCCATATTGCTATGAGCTCATCTTTCTCTGCCAACTGAGAAGTGCTTTTCTCTGCTTTGACTTCTATAATTCGGATTTTGATGCAAAGATCCTCAGCTTGATAATGTTTATCATACAAGTCTCCTTTGAGTTGTTCTACTAATTGAGCCTGCTCCTGAGTCTTTTCATTGAGGCTCTCATTTTCTCCCAAGTCCTCGACCAGTCTTCCTTGCAAAGCTTCCAATTTGTGTCTTAAGATTTGGGACTCTGTTGGAGCTTCTTTTGTCTTCTTTGGGGCGTTCATGTCAGCCATTTCGTATTTCAAGCGTTCTAGATCCCCATCCTTCTTTTGACATTGACGTTCGAGGACCATTATCCTCACTCTGGCAGCTTCTTCTCTGTTTTCCATTAATGAAAGTTGTGCTTTCACCACTGCCAACTGGGAAATGAGACTTTGTTTACTTAGGTTTGATTCCTCTTTGTGCAGGAGCTCTTTTGGAGTAGCTTGAGGGAGCATTCTGGAGGCTCTCCAGTCTTTATATCTCTAGGTTGTTGTCATGCGACGTTCCCCAAGCTCTTTTTTATTCTTCTTCTTTATGTTTCCCCATGCAGCTTTGGTCCTTTCACGCAACTCACTGTCATCGCATTCTGCGTATTGGAAAAATTGTCCCTCAAGCTCTTCGTCTCTTGGCTTGTCCTAGGTCCATTTGAGCTGCCTCATTGCTATAGCCGGGGTATATGTTATGGTTCCTCTTGGCCCCATCAAAGGTACATTTAGGAAATCCCCACAACAAAAGATGGTGTCGCGGGGTTCGTACCAAGGACAGACCCACCGAAGATCTCCTTCTTCGAGTGAAGCTAAGTATTTCTTCCAACCACCAAGCTCTTGTTTCTTCTGAGGAGCGATATGGCTAAAGTCTCTCAACAGATCCAATATACGACCCCGTGACTTCTAGCAAAGAGGTGAGTCATTATCCACACCTATAACATATGTGAACAACATCAGAATTTTCCTCCTTTTTTCTCTTTACAAACTTCCAAGGAGAGTAATGTCTCTACCAGAACTGTCGAAACAAAGCTTCGTCTTTGCGTCACAACAACATGGAATATATCCATAGCTGCTCGGTCAATTAGGTTTTTCGAAATGGGGAATAACACCAACCTGAACATCAAGAGTGCTAGGGTTTTTTGAAAGTTGTTCCAATCCCCTCGTTGGGCCAAAGCCTCTAGATGATTTTCAAAGACTGATTTTTTCCACCACCGCATTGATCCTCATGTCTCAGATACCAATAGTTTGGGTTTTAAACTAATGAATACTGCAATTTTACCTTCTTTCACATGACTTCCCCGGTAGAAATATGGTCCAGGGGGTTTGTGCAATTGGCCGCCTAATCATTGTCTCATATTCTTTGATAGCACGCACCATGTCCATGTTAGGAAACTCAAAACATCTAAGTCTCCTATTCCAAAATTGGGTCAATGCACTCAGCAGCGACTCTTCAACCAGTATAAGTAATAGGTCGAGAATTTGATTGTACGTCCTTTCGTACATAATTTGGCATCTTTTGTGGTAGATCTAGTATTCTCTGAAGGTCATTTGCCACGATGGTAAACTTGATACTTCCTCCCAACCCCAAATAATTGCTAGCACAACCTGGGGTTTTCCCCATATTGGACATTGAATCTTTTCACTTATTAAAGATGAGAAAAGGTTAGGATAATTTTTTTGAAATGAAAATACAAGATGTTAGACTATATGTTAGATGCATACATATACAAGATGCATGATGCATGGACATACAAGATGTGGATGTATAAGATGTCGGATGCATGGATATATAAGATGTTGGATGCTTGGATATATAAGATGTCAGATGCATGAATAAATATACAAGATTTTCTTATGTGTAGATGAGTGAGGTATATACCCCGACGTGTCTTAATTCGGGTAAAATCCTAGGGCGAGAGATTCCTAAGGGCAGAACCTTAGTTTGGAAAGCCACTAGGTTCTCTTATTAGTTCAAGCTTTAAAGGTGGATCTAACTCCCTAAAGATCCCCAGATTGGCCTTATAGTACGCTAAGGTCACAGTTCATGCATAGTCATAAGTAGGGATGACCCTCTCAGTATGACCATGTGTCACTGTTGCAATCTAAGCGGGGACTAAACGACTGCCAAGTGAGCACGAGGCCCCTCAGTGACATCCGCATAGCCCCCTTCTAATCCTAGGGTAGCAAGGGCTCAGGTATAGAACATGTGTGTGAGGATAATATATTTTGTGTTAGAGCATACAACCCTTTTCCCATCACATACCCACCTGCAAAACAAACAAGACATGTACACAAATTTTCTATCCTATGGTTCATCACATATAGTATTATCCGCAGATGCAAAATATACACACATACATACACATATATACATATACATACAAAAAAAAAAACACATACATACAAACGAAAAGATGAATGATATAAATATTTTAAAAGGAAAAACTTGCATAATTAATTAGATTGGACTTGACTCTTAGAATGTTCCCAGTGGAGTCGCCATCTATCATAACTGGGGTCACAGCAGGGACGGCGATAACATAAACAACGAAGTCGCTACCGAGATTTAGTAAAGAAAACCTCAGAAAATCTTGAAAATAAAGTCTTTGAAACCATGAATTAGTTCGAGAGTCGATTACGTGTAGGGAAAGTGTTAGCACCCTACGACGTCCGTTAAGTAAGCGGTTACCTTCTAATTAATTGTGAAAAAAATTGTTAATTTTAAAAAATATTTCATATCACTCAAAAACATTTACACTTATTTATTAACGAGAGGGAGAAATATTTTTTAGGGTTAAATATGTATTTAGTTCCTGAACTTTAGCGAAATCCGTTTTTAGTCCTTGATATTTAAAATGCCGAATTTTAGTCCTTGAACTTTAAAAAAGTTCACTTTTAATCCTTCCGTACATTTTTTGGTGACATGACAAATTGAGAGCCCTTCATCGGGTCCACGTGTCAGTAGATTAGATTGCCACGTCACCAAAAAATGTGCTAAAGGACTAAAAGTTAACTTTTTCAAAGTCCAAGGACTAAAAACTGACGTTTTAAAGTTTGGGGACTAAAAATGAATTTTTGCTAAAGTTCAGGGATCAAAAACATATTTAACCCTATTTATTTATTTGGACTCGACGGGTTCGGTTTCCGCTCCTACGTATCATCAGCTCAGGGAGGAATCAAAGCCACGTAGTTCTTGAAGTTTTCTTTATGAAAATGATTGATTTCGGAAAGGGGCGAGTTCAAGTCAGCACTTGACTAGTGAACCCAAAATCTAAAGGAAGCAATCGCAACTCAGTCAGATTTTAAGAGAAATATATATTCCTTTCTCTTAAAAACAAAGTAATGTTTTTCAAAGATTATTAATTAAAAAAACACTGGGTTTGAGTTAGCACGAGACTACTCAGTAAACCCAAACTTGACAACTTTGACTCTAAAGGGAGCATTCGCAACTCAGTCAGATCAAGAATCGTCGTTCATATATTTTTTTAAAGTAACAATAATAATAATAGTAGTAAATAAAAAAATTAATTAAGAAATAAAAACTAGGCTTAAGTTAGCACAAGGCTTCTCAGTAAACCTAACTTGACTATGAAGGAAGCATTAGCAACTCAGTCAGGTCCAGAAATAAGTTACATTATGGATTTTAATTCAATCAAATTTCACTTTGCTTAGGACCCAAAGATAATGTTTTTGCTAAAATGGTATTGGAAACATCGGGTGGTGCAGAAAGCTAAAAAGAAAAGCCAGCACGTCATACCCAAAAAAATTGAAAATCCACACTGCACAAAAAAATGTAGGGTGGTTTTAATAGCAAAAATGTAAAAACAACAAGAGACACAAAAAGGTTAAGGGTGTCAAAAAGAAAAAAACGAAAAGGCCCATATTCAAGACAACAAATAAGATCACATATTTCTTAAAAAAATGAACAATAAAACAACAACAAAAGATCATGTTTTTTGCGAAAATTGTGTTGGAAACATTGGATAGTGCAGAAAGCAAAAAATAAAAATCAACACAACATATCCAAAAATTGAGGTGCCAGAAAGTAAAAAAGAAAGTGAACATCCACACACATCACAGGAAAAATGTAGGGTGGTTCTAACAGAAAAAATGCAAAACACAGAAACAGGCAACACAAGAGAAACAAAAAAACCAAAAAGGCCCATATTCAAGACAAGAAACAAGATCATAGATTTCTGAAAAAAAAACAACATTAAAACAATAACAAAAGACGATGCAAAAAGAAAAAAATTGCAGCAAGGCCCAGCGACAAAATACCCTAAAACTAAACACAAAAACAAGAAAAAACAAAAACAAAAAAAACAAAAGAATGATGAAAATCACGTTAAGGTTCCTGGGAGAATTTTTTTTGAGACAATGATGAAGATTATGTTGAAGAGGGAAGGTTCCAGGGAGAAAAAAGAGTGAGGGTTATTAATGTTATTATTAAATTATATATATATATATATATATATATATATATTTCTTTTCCTAATTTAAGTGATGAAAAAGTGATTTTTTTGAGAATAAAATGTATAATGAACATAAACTAGAAGAAAACTTTGATTACTGCAATAACAAAATAGTCTTACGTGTGATTATCGGTCAATCGTAATCTTGCTTGTGTTTCTCTCTTGAAGAAACTGAATTCCTTCTTTGCACTCTTAAAAATAAATTTATGAAGTATCTCATTTTTCTGTGTTTCTATGTGCTCTTTTCTTTTTTACGGTCAATCTCCTCTCTTTGAGTGAAGATAAGAGTTTTTTATAGGGAGAATTTAAGTTTTATCTCTAATGAACCGAAATAGACCCATGTCTCCCTGCTGCTCTAATTTTTTTGGCACTTTCAAATTGTAGAGAATAACTGCACTACACTTCTGTTCTATTTCCTTTTTTTTCTTTTCTTTTTATTTTTTTAAAATAACTTACTTGACTTGTCAAGTAACAAAAATTATTATTATTGTTACTTATTGCGACAACTACGCCACTTTCCCTTTATTCTTTCTTTTCTTTTTTTTAATACTAAACTACTCAATTAATAATTAGAAGATAATAATAATAATAATATTAATATTAATATTAATAATAATAATAATAACAACAACAACAACAACAACAACAATAATAATAATAATAATAATAATAATAATAACTAGTCAATTAATAATTAGAAGATAATATAACTCCCTATTTCAGCCATCCATGCTTTCTTTCTTTTCTTTTCTTTTTTTTTATTATTAATAACTAGTCAATTAATTGACTAATTAACATTATTATTAGTAGGATAAATTTTAGTATTCACAGTTCTTAATTAAGGGAAGAGATTAATAGAAAATATTGATGTTAGAGGACAAGAAGCTTTGTTCAATAAAATCTTTTTTTCTAGTGGGTATGACAAAGGAGGTTCTAAAATAACTCAAATTCCTTATTTGTGAAGTTTTTTAAATATTGGACATTTTTGCAAATAATTTAATATGTAAGGTTTTTAAAATTTATAAACCCCACGGTGGAGACATAAATTCTATGACCACCCTACACGACAGCTAAAACAAATCCCTACTTAAAATACTTGGATTTTAAATTCCTTCATATAAACCATCCAAATAAGAAAATTTAAATGATAGCAATTTAATTCCCTTCAAAAATTACATTATCCTTAAAATTTCCTTCATCCAAAGACACTCTAAGTTTACATGAAATCTCTAAAATTTGAAAATCTATTCGATTAGATCCTTATGTTCGTATAACAAGTTAAATTTAGTTCTTGAATTTGTCCAAAAAAATTCAATTTTATCGAAGATCTTAACAATTCTACTTGCAAATTATAACAATGACTAAACTTCATTTGAAAACGCGATGTTACGGACATATTCCCACCAACTCCAATGCCCCTTCACTCCTAAATAATTTCTAGCCGCTGATAAGTGAAAATGATCTTTATTATTCATTATATATTAAATACTTCATTGGTTTTTTTCTCACTTTATGGCTCAAGAGCACCCGTTTCATGGGTGGCACTTTTCGTATCACGCGATGGTTTTTCCTTTCTAATATTAAAGTTCGGTCAATGGTTTTAATTTTTTTTACCACGCCTAGCCAAATGAACATTGATGTTTGAGCCCTTATGATGAAACTAATCCTGTTCGCACTGCATGGCTAGCGCCGGCTCCCAGAAATTTGGCATAGGTGGGGTTATAACACAGGACCTCCCGCTGTGAATCGTCCCTCCTATGATCTTAGCGAGGCCTTACAATTTTATTTCTAAAATGAATCTTAATATCTTAATATTTGAGGAAAAAACTGACATTAGTATATGAAATATTCAAACAATTTTAGTTTTGAAAGTTAAGTTCCTATATTCCTAAAAAAAAGAAATTTAAGTTCTGAAACGACCGTTAATCTCCTATCTAAAATAGACACAAATGTTCGATAGGTGCATAAAAATTAAAACAATTATTATTTTGAAATTTAAGATCAACAACAGACTCCATTCCATTATATCGGAGTTCCGATTTTCTCTCAAACTCCCAACGTCGAGCCTTGAGAACGATTTTTCTTCATTTTTGAATCACAATAGAGGTGATTTTCTCCTTCATTCTTCTTTTTAATCACTTTCTCTCTCATTTTCTGCAGTTGCTTCCTATAGATTTCCGCTTCCATGTTGAAGTTCTATTCAAACGGAGCTTCTTTGATTTTAGGGTTTTACATTAATTTTTCATGCCAGTTTATTGTGTTTTTAAATATTTTCGTTCCTTCTTAGGTTACATTGCGATGGATTATTGATGATCAATTTTTTGATTATGCAATTAGGTTGTGAGATGTTACGAAGATAAGTTCAAGCTCTATTCAAATAGAACTTCTTTATATTTTAGGATTTTATATTGATTTTCATGCCAATTTTTATTATGTTTTTCAATTGTTTGGTTTCTTTTTAGGCCATATAGCAATGGATTATTGATGATGAATTTTATGATTATGCAATTAGATTATGAGATGTTATGAAGATGAGTTCAAGGTTAATAGCGATAATCTTAAATCGAATTAATATGTGACTTGACTAATATTCTCTGTTACAATCAACTTCTACTTTAGTACACCAACGCTAAATAAAATTATTACCATAATAAACTGGTTGAGAATCATGATCTTGAGAAAATAGTGTTAGAGTAATTTCCACAATGAATTTGTGAGACTACTTTTTGATTTGCAGCCTTATGTAATCAATACAGCCCCTATTGCCCGGTTTACATTCACATTGCTAGCGTAGCAACTTTTCCTGCTATTGCTAGATCCACAAGAAACTCTAATATCATAATTAACTATGATAGGACACTACAAGAAAGCACTACCAGAAAATGCGCTTTTAGCTGTGATAATTTAGCGGTGGTTAATAAAGTTGTAGATAAATTCTTGAATATGGGAAATTGATTAAACCTTAGGCTAATCACGTACATTACCTTAGTTTAGTCTGAAACATAGCCAATGCCAAATAAAAATGCCTTCACTTGCTTGAGCCCCATATTTTCTCATTCTCTCATTTTTTTCTATAGCACTTCATTCCTCAGGCATTCAAGTCTCACAGTTTCAATTCAACACCCATTGGTCATGCTCGTGCTGCATTCGCAAAGAGAGGTTTTTGTAGTGTTCAAGTTTAATTTAGCATTGATATATTATGATTTATGAATTTTTTTATCAATTTGTTATGGTTCAAACAGTTTGTGTGTTTGTCTTGAATTTGTAGAGGGATGTAAAAGTGAATGCCAAGGATCTTATCAGAACTCATCAGCAGATTGAGAAGTTTTACAAACACAAACCTAAACTTCAGGCTGTTGTTTTGAGAATTCAGGTAGTGTTCTTTTTTGTTTTTTACTTCTCTAATTGACCATCAAAATCATTCTTCTCAGGTCAATTTGTTTTAGTAATTATTATTATTATTTAATCTAAATGAAGGTAACTGTTACCAATAATATATGGTGGCGGTTACTCGGGTTGTTATCATGCTATTATCAAACTGTTATTCGGATTTGGGTAGTTATCAAACTGGTGGCAGTTACTCGGGTAGTTATCAGTATTCTCTCTTGTGAACACATGCTATAAGTACCATGTATTCCTTCATTCAGAGATCAATGAGAATTATAATCTTGATACACAAAACCTTGTGATTTTCTTTTAGATGGTATGAGAGCTCCATCTTGGAGCTTTGCTACGCACTCATGGCTAAGGGTAATACTTCTGGCTCTAATTCTAGAAATTGAAACCATAATACTTTCTCCGATCTAAGTCACAATTCGTCTTCTGGTAATCGATCTTTTCCAATGGATGAATTGGATCCACAGAATCAATCTGGTACTTATTATGTACATCCAAATGAAAATCCAACCTCTAGTTTGGTAGGCGTTCCTCTAAATGGAAGAAACTATCACAATTGGACGAGGTGGATAAAGCTTTCGCTGATTTCCAAGAATAAATTCGAGTTTGTTGATCGAAGCATTTTGAAACCGGAGGAATTTAATCCTCTCATCAAGGCTTGGATGCGATGTAATAACTTAGTGCACTCATGGATTATGAGTTCTGTTTCACCTGCAATAGCGGACAGTATTAGTTGCTTGGATACAACATATGATGTGTTGATCGATCTTAGAGAACGTTTGGCCCAAGCAGATCTGGTGAGAATCGCTGAGCTACAACATGAGATTTTTTGTCATAAACAAGGTACAACACCTTTTATTGATTATTTCAAAAAATTAAAAAGTTTATGGGAAGAATTAGAGAATTATTGCCCTATTCCACACTGTCCTTGTAGAGTCAAATGTCTTTGTCATGCTCTCAAGGAAGTTAGGATGTTTAGAGAGCGGGATTATACTATTCGATTTCTGCAACGATTAAATGATGATTACAATGCTATTAGATCACAAATTCTGGTGAAAGACATACTTCCTCTTTTGAATAGTGTTTTTTCATTAATTTTACAATATGAGAGACAAAATGGTTTATCTCCTGAGGAGGATAGTCAGGTGTTTGCTTATATGTCCAATTTCAAAAGGAATTTCACTAAAGTCAAAGGTAACTATTCAGCTGCTAAAAAAAGTTATAGAGAGAGATTCTATGTTTTGTGTCAAAAGCCCGGTCATACAGAAAAAGTATGCTACAAAAAATATCGTTATCCACCTGGTACTCAACAGAAATCAGGAAGTGTGGCAAATACAATGACTATGCAGCAAGATGAGGAGGACGACAATGAGTAACCGCCACCGTTTATTATTGGTAACATGCCACCGTATATTATTGGTAACAGTAACATTTAGATTTTGTAGCAATTCAAACTCCAAACACAGGGCCAGATGCTGTAAATTTTATCATAGTTCATGGAGTAGCGGATACTTTGTTTGTGGTAAGAAGGTTTCACAAGTAAGAACACTTTCTTTAGATAAATCATTTTCGGCTCCGTATGAATTTTGATTTCTGCCTTGCCTTCTGTTTTTCTAATGAAATCTGAAATTTATTGAATATTATGAGAATGAATAGGTTCCATTGTTTTGTGTGTTTTCTATTTACATCTCTATATGTTAAGCTGTAATGAAGCATCCTTGGCTTCAGGTGTCTCATGCAGTGTTCTATTAACTTTGATATAAGGTTATGTGTTCTTTAATCTTTATGAATGTTTCATTTTATTTTTTATTTACCTCATAACTCCTTTATTTTGATAATGGTGCCGACACAGAAATATGGAGTGCCCTTTCCAAATCCAAAACCCCTGGGTGGGGAAACATCTGTTTGGTATTAGCCATTAGTCACTGACTTCGCTGAATACTGAGTCTTTCATATCACACTATCTATGCGCCTTACTTGTTTTTATTTATCTGCTTTATAATGATTACTTCCCGAACTATTTATTGTTTTAAACTTTTGTTCACCCACTAATCAAAAAAACCTTTGTTCACCATAATTGGGGCATATGCGCGAGGAGCTGGAGGTTGTAATTAGAGCTTGCAAATCACAAGTTGAATCTTCTTCCAGTATTATTTTCCAATCGCCAATCGCAGCTCTCTTAAGTTCTCATGTGCGATCAAACTGCATATCTTAGGTTTCTCATCTCATCTAAAATCCATGCACGAATATCCTTCGATCAAATTTTTAGAATTTTTTCTTAAGAATGATTGGTTTTGTTTTTCAATAGGTGTGTTCCAAATTAACTTTCATGCAATTCTCCAACCAAGTTAGGGTTTGCTAGAGGTCCTTATCTTGTGTGCTATTCTCGATTTGTATCTTTTTCTGTTGTTTGTTCCATCTCTACAACATGCACGCAATTTTTATTACGGCTAGGAAATAGACAAAATCTGCATCAAGTTCGCGTCAGATTGCGAGTAGTTTTTATTTTCTAATTTCAAACAATATGATGGGCTTCTTTACAACTATCGTATTATTACTTTATCTTTGTGCGATTGAGCTGATGAATATTGATTAAGTAAGTGTATGTTAAAATGACTCGTTATTGATTCAATTGCAAAATGACTAAGTAAGTGTTCTTATATATTTGATGGAGATGTTTGCAATGACAAAATTGATTATAAGGCAAAGAATGCAATAGACTCAATTTTAAGTTTCTTAATTTAGCAATGTGAATGCTAGCTTGATTTGAGATCATCTTAGGAAAATTACAATATAGCTTTATTAAGTGCTAAATTAACGTTATAATATAACTTAATTAAGTTTCCCGGAAGAAGTTTTCTACTTCTCTTATTTAGGCTTGAATTTTTTTAAAAAGGTTGTAGAAATAGATGTTAAATTCAAGTACAGAATAATAAAAATCAAATGGAACTAGTCACCTATACATGTAGACGAATTTCAAGCCAAAAAATGTGATCATTGGAATGGGTGATTAAGATAAAATTGTGAGCAAATTCATTCTTTGTTCAAATTAAGATATAGGACATTGGTTATTCCAATTATTTTATTTGGTCTTTCTTCATGTCTAGCAACTTTTTATCCATTAAATCTTGTTACTAACTTGTGTTAGGATATGCAAGTCCGCAAGTTGTTAAAAGAATGCAAGTTATTTAGCACTTCAAAACAGAAAGGTAAGCTGTGGTGCTTTATTATGTTCTCTGCTTTTTCAATCTATGCAAATTTGTTTTGTGTTGTGTTCTGGTTTTTCACTGTTTGATTCTGAATTGTATCTGAATTTCTGCCAGGTGTTTAGCTCTTCCCATAACTATCATTATGACCCCTTAAAGTTAAAGATATAATCTAGTTCTTTATATTGTTTTATATCACTGTGGTTTGAATTTAAATAGTTAGCAATTACGTATAGAGTGATTCTTTGGACTGTTTTATTCTGTCAATGTGTAAGGTATTGCTGCTACATGTTAAATGGTTTCATATGTTTCTGGAAAGCCACCGCGAATCTTCCAACCAAGATGTAATGCAAGCACTGGAATTTTCTTATGAATTTCATCTGGATTTTAGTTATTGTGTTTTTGTTTAGCTTTAACTCAAGAAATGGAATGGAGAAGAGAGAAAGATGGGAAACTTGTGTATTTGATATTTTTCTGGATATCTGTATATTGGATTAGTTTATATCACTATGCATATTGTTCAAGATTTTCTTCAAATTGCTAATAATATCTTTTAGACGATGTTACTTCTCACCTCAGTTATGGAGAGAGATCATTAGCTTTTGTGATTTAGAAATTAAAGCCAATGCTAATGGAGTTGTGGTGGTTAAAGTGGCTAATTACTTTTGAACATTAATATGCTTTGGAGATTTTATTTACCCAATGTTTGGTAGTGTGTTCTTGACAAATGGTTAATAACTTGAATAAAGCTTTTCCTTACCTCTGACCTTCTAAGTTGAAGATATAGGAAACTGAATTAAGTTTCTCTTTCTCATTGCAGGTTAAGCAAGGTTTATCCAAAGATGATAAAGCTCAAAGACTTGCTCTGCAACATTGGCTTAAAGCATTTACTAAAACATACTAGCATCGGTTCTATATCCACCTTATAAATTGGCTTGTCACTCATATGTGTAATAGTTCATTGTTTGGATTTCAATCTTATGATGACTTGATAAAGTTTCTTTGTTTGATTCAATGGCTGCTATCATACTTTTTTCTTACATCCAGGCTGGCTTTAATTTTACAGTTTTTGCTGATTTTTTGGGACCGGTAAGTTTTCATTATTGACTGATACAATACATTTCTATGTCCTCACAAGTAGTCAAATGGCACAAGAAAATGATACTGTTAAGTCTTTTTTTTCAAGCTAAACTATTGTTATTGTTTGGTTAACGGTTAATTATATTGTGTGCTCTTCTATGTATAGTTTCTTCAAAGCTAGAGCTTTTAATTAGTACTTGATAACTTCTTCGCCTCATTAGCAAGTGCACTAGTCGAGTTTAGATAGAATAAGGAGAATAGGGGTTGTCGTATCCAAAGGGACTATACAATAGACTATCGAATTCCCAAGACTTTTGCTATTTGGACAAACATAATGCATAGAGAATAGTGTATCCTAGCAGAATTTTAAACAGAGAAATTACAAGAACTAGCTAGAAAATTGTGCAACCAATTGAGAAAAGAGCTAGGAGATTTGGTTCATTTGATACTTCCCTTATGCATCCTAATTTTAAGGTCAATTCAAGTTCACAAATCCTAATTGAAGATAGAATTTACCAAACCATAGATTAAGTCTATTCCTAGATCATTAATCCCTTTGCTTCTAATCAAATTCCCTAATCCCTTAGAACAAATCCAATAGAAACATGAGAATGAGTAAATTCATCAAGACCTCATAATCTACAAGTCTTATCCCTAAGCACATGCAAGATTATGGTAATCTACTTCAATTCTAACACAACTATCAATTTTCCAATTGCATCAAAATCATATTCTCATTGATCAATTTAAAGTGAGCATTCAACATCGAAAGTCATTCAACAATTGAGCACAATCAATAGAGAAAGAACATTAAGCATAGAAGCAATTACTCAATTAGAATCATAAGAACAAAATTAGCCACAAAAATTCAGATTACATCAGGTTTGGGATCAAAATCTCCAATCTCCTAACCTAGAAACTAGCCAAACATGGAGAGAGAAGAGGAAATGGAAGAGTAAATGAAGGAAACCATCATGAAGAAACTAAGAATCACCAAGAACTCCAAGGATCTTCCAATTTCCTCCACAAAGATGAGGAGAAAAGGAGAGAAAATTGCGCCCAAAAGTCCCCAAAATTGTTCTGTTTCACACTATTTAAAACTGTCCCTAAACATATTTTGTGCGCACATGTGCTGGAGGTGTGCGCACAAGATGAGGCAGCACCTTCCAGGGCCATTTAAGGTGCGCACAGGATTAGGAGGTGTGCCCACAGGATTAGGCTTGACAGCATGTGACAACTTCTTAGTGTTTTCTAACCTCTTTTCTTCAACTTTCTTCATTCTTTTCTTCATTCTTCAAGTCCAATCTTCTAAAAACAAAACTTCTCCATGATTTATTCCTACATGAACATAATCAAACAAAAATCAAGATCAAAGATCATCAAAACTACATCAAGATTCATCAATTTCCAAGAAACTACAACTAACTATGCAAGAAAGCACTTTATTTCATTTTATTCATTTCTAAGTGCTAAAAGGCCACAAACACACACCAATACTAATAAAAAGAGACTAAAATAGACCTTAAAACATAGATAAGTGGACACTTATCACAACCCCAAACTTAAAATCTTGCTTGTCCCCAAGCAAACACAAAATCCAAATTAAGTGGAACGAAACAATATGGCATGGCATCAATCCTAGAGTTCATTCAAAATTCATAAAGCACCTAAACACCTTAGAATTATGCAAGTATTACCATTGGAAGTTACACACTCCATCAAGTCATCAAGGCACAAATCTACACAATATGAGCAATGTAATAAACTTAGGCAAGTGGCAAAGATCATGTAACCAAGCAATGCACAACAATCCTCACAAGGATAAAGTGTATGTCACTCATCACTCAAGTGTTTGGGCTAAATTTAGTGCACTCAACTCAATCATGTGAGATGTGGAATCCATAAATTTGAGATTGCCCTCTAAGTCTCCACTACTAAAAATCACAAGTCTAAGAAAGATCAAGAGGTCTTTAAAGGTTGTAATGGGGCTTAGGTAGGGTGGATAAATGTGAAGGAAAACTAGCTAAACCATGTATCACACAAGGACAATGGAATGCATGAAATCCTAGACACCTATATGCAAAAATTGATGAAAATGCAAAAGATGATGGATAAAGACCAAAAATGAACACAAACAATGAATTATCACAAAACTTGAGAGTACCAACTCTTCTTTATTCTTTCTTCTCAATCTTTTTCAACTTGTTTTTCTTCTTTTCTATACTTTTATTTCACAATCTTGTTTCTTTCTTTTCTATTTTTATTCAATTTTGTAGCTATTTTTCGTGTATGCTATCTTTTCCAGGCCATATATTTCGAGTGTCCATTGAAAATGAAGGTGGCAACTTTTACAATCACAACATGAAAAAGAATAATAGCCATATTCTGAGTTTCGCATTTAATGCATCTTTCACAGTCAAGCCATGGAAAAAAATGACGCCGTATTTGAAGTAACGATTTAAGTTTACTTGTATTTTTCTATAGGAAAAAATTATTATTAGTCATTAGTTAATACAAAGTCATAGTGTCATTAAATATTTGTACCATAATAGTATATATGCATTAGATTGTTAATTAGATGGACCTAGTGTCACTTTGGTCTAGAAGTGTCAAAATGGGTCGAGCCTGACAGACTGGGTTCTAAAATATTTAGGCCCGATCTTAATCGGGCATGCCCCAAACCAACTCATTCATATGAAAGATTCCAACGCATTTAAGATAATGTCAAATCTGCATGAGAAATCAAATGGATTTGAGACGGGTTCACATATAACACAAATTTGTTAAAACACAAGGGGGGTTTTTCTCTGATTTGTATGAACGCTTCCTGTGAATTTGAGACAATGTCAAATATCCATGAGCAATCCGAATAGATTTTAGAGAGATTCGATAATAACACAAATCTATTAAAACACAAGTGAAGTTTGTCTTTAATTTGTATGGACGATTTCCGCGAATTTGAGATAAAGTCAAATATGTATAAGCAATCCGAATGGATTTGAGAGGGATTCAACAATAATACCATATTGTCAAAGCACAAGGGAAATTTTTCTCTAATTTATATGAATGATTCCCACGGATTTAGACAAGATTAAATTTATATAAGCAAGCCACACATATTTGTGACGGTTTTAAAAATAACACAAAATCATTAAAGCCAAAGTATAGTAAGTCTCTAATCCGTATGAATGATTTCCTCGAATTTGAGGAAAAGTCAAATATGTATGATTAATCCCCAAATATTTGAGACGGATTCACCAATAAGACAAAATTATAAAAGCACAAGTGAAGTTCGTCTCTTAATTCGATGAACGATTCACATGAATTTGAGACAAAGAAACCAATAGTACAAAATAATTGAAGAGAAAATATAATCTGCCCATATCTCGTGTGAAAGTTACACATGACTTTGCGACACAATAAACTAAAATACAGAATTGAATCATTAACTATGGTGTGTCTAAAATATGTAGGAAACTATGATGAATTTCAGACGGATTTTATTCTAAAATATTAATAATATGTCATTAATTTGAATTTGTGCAAAATGCGTCCCAAATTTGGTGGTGATATTTTGGTGGCAAGAAGGGAGGAAAAGTTTGGACTTAAAAGTGATAGATTTTGGGCGAAATAATTTTTTACATAAACTGTGTCAAGACCGTGGAAAATTCATCCCAAATTCTAAGGCATTTGGACAAAAATTAATGAGTCCCAAATTTCCATCTCTTAAAGGCATTCTTTTAGTAGTGAATAATGTCTTTACTTATATTCTATGATGTGTGTATGTGTGATAAGCCGACACCTTAGGATTTAGGGTGTTACACAAAAAGATGTCAATGATAAGGATATCAAGTCAAACTTTCATCCTTTTAAAGAATAAAATGCAAAATATTACGAAATATATGAATTAGAATAAAACAATAGTGACGAGAATATGATATATAGAAAATAATTTTTTAATTTTATCCCAATTTATTTTTCTTTATTCCTGCTGCAACCGATTCTTAAAATAGAGATGTTTGATACTACACATATATATATCTTATGCAAGTTCGACGTATTTGTTTCCGTTTTTGTTAAAAAGAAAGACATGATTTAATTTCTATAGATTTGGATTGATCTAAATGAAATTAAAAATAGATTTACACTAAGTAGAGTGTATTCACTAAAAAAACTAATTCACTACAAAAAAATATCTACATGAAACGGAAATTATATACTTAATTAAAGATAATATTTCATAACCTACATATTGAAGATCCTCAACTTTTTGAAATGGTGTGATTTTTTCAACTTTTTAGATTGGGTATAATATCATATTAGTGTAATCATTTATTTAGTTTTTATGCATATTAGCATGTTTACGGTCATGGAAAAGGAAAGAGAGATAAACAAAAGTAAAATAACAAAAAGATTATTTATTAAAAGTTGTTTATTACATTCTTACGTACATAGCAATTCTTTAAGCAATATTCAATGAGAAAATTGTATCTCTAGTTGCATCTTTATTTTCTATTTTGGCAGGATTCCAAGCATGAGTCCACATAGGCTTCAATTCCACATGCATCTAACATATAAAAGCAATTGTCAAAACATGTCAAAAACATATATAATTAGTTAACATGATAAAAAAACATAAGATTTTCAGGGTAACAAATTTTATTAATAAAGGAGCAAAAGAAAATTTTCATATCAGTGTCCATGTTAATCGGTTTGGGTAGGTCACATCGAGTTGTAAGACAATCATAAGCAATATTTAAAGCAATTTTTTTGTATTTTGCCACGCAAGCAACAACACATGATCCATATAACATTGGATTTCCTAACTTAAGTCAACATTTTAGGGCACACTTGGAACCACAACGAAAAATTCTACCAAAACCATTTGGTTGAATATTGGACAATGGAGGATATTCTTGTGCTTGTGCCAATACTAGCATAACCATGAGCATGATTACAACACTATTATTCATCTCAATTTTCACCATAACTCTTTCCTATCTCATATTTAATTTCTGTTTCACAATACTTTACGTGTATGATAAAATTTGCTTGTGATATTTGAAGTTAACAAACAATCTCAATTTATAGTCACAAGACGCTATATGCAAAATAATTCTTGCATCCTTCCTAATATGTTTTCTTCTAATAGTTTTATATCTTTCCATATATATATATATATATATAGATATAGATATATATATATATATACATATATATATATATATATGTATGTATATATATATATATGTATATAAATTATTTTGAAAAAATCAAATGACACTATTAGTTATAGAATTTTAATTTTTCTTAAAGATATTTATGTTCTTTATTATTAAATCTAAGAATATAATAAATCTGTTATATGTAACATTCAAATATAATATACTAAATTTATTTTTTAATATTGTCAAATGTCTATTCTTAATTTTACTAAAAGAGTGCCATAAAATATTAAATATATGAACATATTAAATACTCATTTGAAAATTTAAAATCTCTACATGATTATTTTTTCAACATTCCCATGTATGTAATTAGTAACTTACTTAAATTGACATATAATTAATACCATATATAATTCATTTTTTCCTCATCTTTCTCTCATATTGAATTGACTTGACAAGCATAATATAGTAACTATTAATTTGGTTATGTACTACTTTAAATTATTTTAAAAATATACTTTATAATAAAAAATAGTATCAACATTAGGGATCAAAACACAAAAAAGTAAAATATAGGAACCAAACTCAAATAATAGAGACTAAAACTTAAATGTTGTTACGTGTAAAGATCAAAAAAGAAAAAAACGATGGTAAAGATTGAAACAAAAAAGACTGACATGCATAAAAACTAAGTGTTACATATTAATGTGAAATGTGAAAACCCCATTAGCAATTTATTTTGAAATAGCTATATACATGTTAACTAATATAAACTCTCTGAATTAGAAATTTACCAAAATAAATTAAGAATAAGTAAAATTAACTATAAAAGTTATAATTGAAATCAAATTATTTCTTTCTCTTTCTCTTTCTGTGTATGTGTATGGATTGAAATCAAAGTTATAATTTAGTTATTATTCACTTGCACGTTAAAGTTTTTAATGTTCTCTTTTTTTATAATAAGCAAATGTTCTTTATATTTTACTACATATATCCCACGTAGATTTATAGGATGTGTGAATAAGAAACTTGCACTTTTTCATTTTGAAATTTAATCAATCTAAAAATTAAAAGAAAATCATTTTCACCTATTCACAAACCATTTTTATTAACTTTCATGTGCAATTTACTACATCCCTACATCTTAAAAATTGAAGTTGAATAAAAATGTTCTACCCAAGATGAACAATGAGAATTTAATTGACTTTAGTTTTTATTGGTGCAAATTTCCTAAGTATAGAGTATAAACAATAGGGTAAATTGCACAAAGTATTCTTGAGGTTTTAGAAAATAGCATAGACCACCAAACTTTAAAAAAATTAGCCGTTCACACCATTTTTTCAAATAGACACTAACTATAGTTAAAGTTCTCTCTATTTTTTTTTCTATAATAAAAAAATCAATTTTTTTGTATGATTTTTTTTACAAAATTCATCTACTAAATTTTCTAAAAAATTATTTTTTCGTAAAGTAAAAAAATATTTGTCAATAAAAAGTTATTTTTTGTAAATTAAAAAATAAATAATTTACAAATAATGATAGTATTTTTTAATTTACAAAAAAAAATTATTTACAATTAATTATTTTATTTTATGAAAAAATATTATTTGAAAAAATTCAGTAGATGAATTTTGTAAAAAAAAAACATATAGGAAAGTTAATTTTTTTTTTATAGAAAAAAAATAGAGAGAGATTTAACTATGATTAGTGTTTATTTGAGAAAATAGTGTGGACGGCTAATTTTTTTTTTAAATTTGGTGGTTTGTGCTATTTTCTAAAACTTCAATGGTACTTTGTGCAATTTACCCTAAACAATATATAAATAAAGGGAAGAATGTAGAGAAAAAGGTGGAGTGAATAGTGGTAGAACTGTTCCAGTTAACGGAAAAGAGATTCAAACCAGGGAGCTGCTATTCAAAGTTGCACTCCCCAGCCACTAGACCAACATTTTGGATGCTGTTTAAGATTTTGTTAGTTTAGATAAACTTTCCATATAAAATTTTGAAAACTATTTCCATTCCACCTTTGAGAACTCTGGTAAATATTTCATGCCATTATCTTATATAGTTTTATTTGTTCATTAATTCTTGATTGATTTAAGAAAATATTTGTAATATACATATTCTGTGTTAGTTCTTTTGTAAATTTATACTAAATAAATTAAAGATGTAAAGAGAAAATAAAACATGATAATATCATTGAAAAAGATACCACAATAATATTTTTAAAAAGTAAGTAAAATGTGAATCCTGCCGACACGTATCAGATGATCCCGGTAGAGGAGAACGAACGTGTGTTCTGTCCCGCCGCAGAGAACGAGAAGCCCCATATCATGATGTATCACGATCTGTTTAATCGAATTCGTGTTCGCTTTCCCTTTTCTACCTTCCAGATGGAAGTCCTGAATTATCTGCAAGTAGCCTCTACCCAACTTCATCCCAATGGATGGGGCTTCATTTAGGCCTTCAAGACGTTCTATTGGGCTCAGGAGTGGCATTATTCCTCCTAGTTGTTCTGCGTGTTGTTTCAGGCATATCGGAAGGACAAGAAGAAGAAGGAATGGATTTCGCTCCGTCAGAGTGATAACCCCTCCTTGTTCACCTGCTACGAGGAGTCTTTCAAGGACTGGAAGCATAATTACGCTAAGAGAACCCCTCGTGACGTGGCGGCGTTCTGGCAGGATGGCAAAGGCAGGGATTTGTTCCCCTTATACTAGAATGAATCCCATTATAGCCTTCCACAACTATCGAAGGCCAGCTTGCTCGGATTCTTAGAGTAAGGAGATCACTCTACATATCGGAAGCTCTGTGCCTTTGTCGGGGAATGCAATTTTCCCATTCATTGTAAAGACATTGTTCATGCCAAATTCCATGATCAACAGAAACGTTGTTTGGGTGAGTTGAGATTTTAAAGTATTTTCTGTTCCCGTATATTATTTACTGAGATATATTTTACCTTTTGCAGCCGAGATCATGAATGCCTACACCGCCTACTACGAGCGTTTCAAAGACAAGAAGAAGAAAGGTGGAGGTTCACAGGCTGGCGCCAAGGCGTCGAAGAAGTCAGCGGTGGAAAAACCCACGAAGACGTCGGCACCTTCGGAAACAGCTGCTGTCGAAGTTCCGGTCTTTGAGCCTCCAGTGTCTCTTTCTCCTACGGCCATCCCGGTTGTCGAAAATTTCGTCGACTTGAGGGATGATGACGAGGAGGAGGAAGAGGGTCCCGCCATTTTTAAGCGCAAGCGGTTGAGGGAGACGGTGGTGGAGATCATGCGGGGCAGGAGGATGTCGGGGCACATGAAAAATGTGCCAAGAAAGGAAAAGGTAATCTCGTCTCTCCGATGTCTTTTCGTTGCGTAGGGCCTTTCCCGGTGTTCCTGATGTCTTTCGTTTCTACATCGCAGCTATGGAGGATACTGTTGATCCGGAGGGATGACCTTTTGCGCCTAGATGGCGTGGCAAATGGAGTGGCATTTTTGAAGGCATGGTCACTCTGAGGGTCAGCTTTATGCACCCCAGGCTTTTTCTTCAACACCTCAGTTGAGACCTTTGAGGTGAGGCTGTACAGTATTATTGATTCCTGAGAATCCTGTGTTTTGTCTTATATTTACTCGGGATACCCTTATTTGCGCAGGCCTGGTGTGAACGGATGCAGTGTTGAGCCGGCATCATGATGTCTTTCTTGAATGACATCAAGCTTGAGGCAGAAGGGGTGTTGAACGCCCCCGTTTCCCAGAATGATAATAATATTCTAAATCAGCGGGTAACAGAATTAGAAGAGAAGAACCGCGCTCTGGAGAAATAGTTGGACCAGCAGCAACTGGATGCGGCCACTCGGGAAAGCAAGTTGCAGGCTCAAGTTGATAAGTTATCTCGGGAAGTGGATGATGCCCGCGAAGAAGCGATTCGCAAGAATGACCTCTGGACGGCGGCTGAAAAGAATCTGAAGGCTTCCCTAGATGCTTCTGAGAAAGAGCAGGCTAAGTGTATTAAGGCAAGGGCATCTTTGACGACTGAGGTGCATCAGCTTCGTCAGGAGAAGATCTTGCTAGTGGAGAAGCTGAAGACTCACCCCTGGGCTGCCGAGGAGGCCCAGAAGGAGTTTGATACCTTAAGGGAGGACTTTGATTGCGTCAATTATGACGCCTTCTATAATTGCCTTCAACAGGTTATGCTGCTGAATCCGGGGGTGCAGTTGAATCTCCGCGGTTTGAGCGTGGACCACACTGTGTCAGAAGGCACCCTTACCGACATCTGTCAACCCAGTGACCCGTGCCCGGTCGATTTGTCCAACCCGGAATTGAAGACCTTTGACCCTTGGGCTCCGTACGTTGCTAATGATTTGGAGGAAACTGAGAGCAACGTACGGGATGGTGATGGTGAAGTTCCGGGCAATATTACTGACACTGGAGCTACAGCGTCGGCTTCCGGCGCCGCGATTGCCAGGGTTGAAACCGAAACTGTGGTGCCAGCTCCCGGTCAATGACTTTATTTTTCATTGTTTATTTGTTTTTATGATCGCCGCTATTTTGTACTGCGTTGTAATTTGAATTAATAGAAACGCTATTTATACTAGCATGTTACAATTATTGTTTTACTGAAATTTTTAGTTCTGCGTTTGCTACTGTTCCCGTCTTAATTCTCTAGGCGACTACGCCTTTTATCGACGTAATTTAGTTCATAGGGGACGGGTCCCTTCCAGGTTTTAGGTCCCTGGTGGGGGCAAGTTGCCCTATCCCGGTGTGAATTAGTTTGTGGGGGACGGATCCCTTCCAAGTTTTAAGTCCCTGGTGGGGCAAGTGCCCTATCCCGGTGTTAATTAGTTTATGGGGGACAAATCCCTTCCCAGTTGTAAGTTCCTAGTGGGGCAAGTGCCCTATTCCGGTGTTAATTAGTTAGTGGGGGGACGGATCCCTTCCAGGTTTTCAGTTCCTGGTGGGGAAAGTGCCCATATCCAGGTTGTACTTTAAAATTGACCTTTGTTAGCCATGATATCTTATATCTGCTGTGTAACATTTAGTATCCCGACAAAATGTAATTCATAACATAAGGGAGTAAGATGTAAAAACATGATTTCTTATTAAATCAGATAATTGGGGGCCTCATTAAAACCTACGATAGTAAAACCCTCCTTAGGGATAAAACTTGCCACAGGAAAAAGAGTACCCCGTGTTACAATCAATTATTTGGACTGTTTACAAACTTAGCTGTAATAGCACCGAAGGTCTACGGCATTGAAAGTGCGCGGGATCTCCTTCCCGGTAAGAGACTCCACTGCATAGGCTCCGACATCCATTGCTATTCTGACCCGATAAGGTCGTTCCCAGTTCGGTGCTAACTTTCCTTCGCTTGCATTCTTGTTCCCGATGCTTGCTCGTCTGAGCACCAGGTCGCCGACTTGAAAACTCTTCTTGTGGATTTTTAAGTTGTATTGCTGCGCGACCTGTTGCTTTCTTGAAAGTTCTTTTACTTTAGCAAGTTCTCGTACCTCATCAACAATGTCTAGCTCTTCCCGAAGTCTTTGGTTGTTATCCGCGATGGGATAGGTGATTCTCCAAGTCGGGTTACCGATCTCCACTGGGATTACGGCGTCAGTCCCGTCAACCAGCTTGAAAGGAGTTTCCCCCGTGGAGCTATGGGCAGTTGTACGATGGGCCCATAACACTTGGTACAGGTTCTCGACCCAATTACAACCCGACATTCGACATCGTTTACGTAATCCTTCAACTATAACTTTGTTGGTAGCTTCTGCCTGTCCGTTGCTCTGAAGATGGGCTACACTGGCGAAATGATGTTTGATTTGTAGACCGGCCAGCATCTCGCATAATCCTTTGTCCGTGAACTGGGTTCCATTGTCGATCACCATGGCTGCCTGGATGCCAAAGCGATAGATGATAGTCCTGAAAACAAAATTCTGTGCCCGGGCTGAGGTTACCGTAGAGGACGGTTCGGCTTCGATCCACTTGGTGAAGTAATTGACCGCCAGCAATAAGTGTTTCAACTATTCGGGGGTTGCGTCGAATGGTCCCAACAAGTCTAGACCCCAGGTGTGAAAAGGCCTTGGGGACAACATGGAATGAAGATTTGCAGTTGGCAAGTGCCCGAGTGGGGCATGTAATTGGCAAACGCCACATGTTTTTACATGTGTTGAAGCCTCGGCGTTCATAGTTTGCCAGAAATAACCGGCCCTCAAAGATTTTCGGGCTAAGGACTTGCCGCCGGCATGAAGGCCACAGCTCCCCTCATGAATCTCGGCTAAGATGTACCAAATATCCGACGGGCCAATGCATTTTAGCAGGGAAACTTAGGTTCCTCTACGATACAAGTGTCCCTGTACCAAGCAAAATTGAGTTGCTCGCTTAACTATCTTCCGGGATTCCTCAGGGTATGTCGGTAAGTGGCCTTGAGAGATATATTGCTGAATTGGCATTCGCCAGTCACTGGTTTCTGCCTGAAGAACGACACAGGGGTTTGGCAAGGTTTCCTCAATAACCGAACTTGTGTTGCCGACATTCTATGTACTTGCCAGTTTCGACAGTATGTTTGCCCGTTGGCTCTGTTCATGGGGGATGTGTTGAATTTCAAAACCGGATAATCCCTATAGACTTAATTTTACCATAGCCAGGTATTTCTGCAAAATAGGTTTCTTGGCTATGTAGTTACCTTTAATCTGTGATGCCATTAATTGGGAATCTAAGCGGATGGTGATGATGCTAGCTCCCAATTCTTTTGCCATCCTAATTCCTGCCAAGCAGGCTTCATACTCCGCCTGATTGTTAGATGTCCAGAATGCGAACCTCAGCGAATATTCTACAACTATCCCGTTGTGATTTTCAATAATCACTCCGGCTCCACTTCTTTTCTTGTTGGAAGATCCATCTACATGGACTACCCACGCCCCCGGGACTGAAGGTCTGGGGTGAGTCTCCTGCGACAAAGTCTGTTAATGCTTGGGATTTTATTGCTTGACACAGTTCGTAGGAGATGTCGTACTGAGTAAGATCTATCGCCCAGTTCATCATTCTTCTAGCATGATAAGGCTTGTGCAGCACCTGTCGAATCGGCTGATCAATGCACACGAATATCGGATTACACTGGAAGTATGGCCTTAGACGCCGGGATATTATCAGCAAGGCATAAGCGAGTTTCTCTAGCTTTTGATAATTAATTTCGAGTCCCTGCAAAGCCTTTGAGATGAAGTAGACCGGCATTTGTACTTTGTCTACTTCCTTCACTAAAACTGCGCTAACAGCCTCGTTAGTGACAGACAAATACACAATCCAAAGGTTTACCTGGATTTGGCCGAGTTGGCACTAGAGGGTGTGCCAATGTTTGTTTCAGCTCCTGGAAATATCTTTCACATGCTTCATCCCATGCGAACTCTTCCTTGTTGCGTAGTGCTTTAAACAATGGTAGACACTTCTTGGCGGAGGTTGGAAGGAACCGGGATAGGGCTGCGACCCTCCCGGTCAATTGATGGACTTCGCGTATGCTTCTCGGGCTAATCATTCCCAGAACAGCTATACACTTGTCTGTATTAGCCTCTATGCCCCTGCTTGTTAACAAGAACCCTAGAAATTTACTTGCTTCTACGCCAAAGGTGCATTTATCTTTGTTGAGCCGTAAATCATACTTTCTCAATTGCTGGAAGACCTCATCAAGATCTGCTACAGGATCCCCTCCTTCTTTAGTCTTGATAATAATTTCGTCTATATAAACTTCCAGCACGCGACCTATCTGCTAAGAGAAAACGAGATTCATCATTCGCTGATAGGTGGCCCCTGCGTTATTTAACCCGAATGGCATCACGTTATAATAGTATACGCCGAAGTCGGTGATGAAGGCCGTTTTCTCCTGATCTTGAGATACATTGGAATCTAATTGTAGCCGGAGTATACGTCCATAAAAGACAAGTATTTGTACCCTGGGGAACTATCCACTAATTTGTCTATGCAAGGTAGAGGAACAGGTCTGTGTAGTCTGTGCACATCCGCCGTTTGCCATTTGATTTTTTAACCATCACTACGTTGGAGACCCAATCTGAGTATCGGACTTCTCTGATGAAGCCTGCCTCCAGCAATTCTTTTACCTGTTTCTCTATTGCCTCTGCCCTTTCGGGACCCATGCGACTTTTCTTCTAAGCGACCAAGGTAGTTCCTGGTTTCAATGCCAACTTGTGACAGTAGATGTTGGGATTTATTCTTGGCATGTCGGATGGTGACAAGGCAAAAAAATCGACATTCTTCTCAAGGAGATTAATGAATCTACTTCGGAGCTCGGGGAGAAGAGCAGCCCCGATCTTCACCACTTTAGATGGTTCGCCACCGATTTGTACCTTGATTAGGTCTCCTTCAGGTTGGGGCCTTTGATATTCAAAGTCGGCTCTGGGGTCTAGATTGAGCATGAGGACCGCGGATTCGTTCGGTGGGTCTCTTCGCTGGAATGATATGTTTGTTGACGGTAGGCTTTCCTCATTTGGAGCTTTAGAGATTTTCAAACTCTCTTTGTAACATTCTCTATCTTCGTCTTTGTTACCACGTACCGTGATAATCTCCCCTTGATCTCCCGGGAACTTCATTGCCAGATGTAGAGTTGATATGGCCGCGCCTTAGGCATATAAGGTTGGTCGTCCCAAAATTGCGTTGTACGCAGAAGGACAATCCACTACTAAGAAATTCACCAGGATGGAGCGACGTCCCGGTCCACCTCCGAAGGCACACGCCAACTCCACATAGCCTTTGGGAAAAATGGTATCTCCAGTGAAGCCAATTAAACTCTTGGGATGGGGGATCAAGTCTTTAGTTCCTAGTCCCAGTTTTTCGAACAAACTCAAAAAGATGAGATTTGCCGAGCTGCCTTGGTCAACAAAGATCTGATGTACCTCAAAACCATCGATCATGGCGGTTATCATCAGCGGCTCATTCTCGCTGATTTTTCCTACAAGCAAATCAGCCTTAGTAAAAGACAAAACCACATCAGACATAAAGGTTACATGGGCACAGAGTTCCCGCTCGGTACGCGTGCGTTTGGACTTGGCCGCGATGCCCCCAGTTATGACATTGATGACGCCCCGGGGTTGGGAACTGGATTGGGGTTGTGGTGACCGGGATCTTCCTCTCCTAGGGCCGGCATCATTATTCCTTTGCCGGGGGGATTGTCCTCGACCTTCTCGACCTATATTTCGGGGTGAGTTGCTCCTTTGTCGGCTGTGGGAGTCCCGCTGGGGCTGAACGAATTCCTTCAGCTTACCCCGGCGCATCAGGCGTTCGATTGCATCCGTAAGCTGGATGCACTCATTGGTATAGTGTCCATGATTCTGATGGTAGGCGCACCATTTCTTTCTATCCCGAGACTGGCTTCTCATCATGGGAGGGTGTTCTGTTAGCTCTGTGTTCATTACCTCTTTGTATAGCTTGGCCGGGGTAGTTAACAGAGGGGTGTAACTGTTGAAAGTTCCTCAGGGACCTTTTTCCTTAAACCTAGAGTCAAAGAAACTTCTCTGGTTTTAGCCTTTGTTTGCTAATCTCTCTTCCGCTTTGCCTTGCAGAGAAATAGGGTCCCCGCTGGATTTGGACTGCTCTTCAATCCGAATCCAGAACTCAACACAGTCTTTAAGTTCCTCCATGTTTAGGGGTTATTCCCTGTGAGTTCCTGCTTAAAGAAACCGGGCTTTAAACCCTCCATCAGAAAGAATAAAATCATGTTAGGCGCCATATCCTGAACCTCTAAAGCTTCCTTATTAAAACGAATAATAAAATCACGCAGAGTCTCTTTTCCGCCCTGCGTTATCTTTTTAGATGATATTCAGACATGAATTGCCTTTTACTGCTGGTATAGTGTCGGAGGAACTAATCTTTGAACATCTGCCAACTCCCAATTGAGTTGGGCGGCAATTCGTTGAACCACTTGCTAGCTACCTCGGTGAGCGTTAATGAGAACGCCCTACATGCCAGCGGTTCGCGGATGCCTTGGAAAGTCACTATTCTTTCGAAATTCTGAACGTGCTGATGAGGGTCCCTTGTTCCGCCATAATCGTCCAGTTTTTTGGGGAACTGGAAACCAACGGCCAGCTCCTACGCCATGATATCCGGGGTGAAGGGGTTCCTACAATACCCCGACATTAGGTCGTTCTCGGCCACCACCTCATTCATTAGCTGGGGAACAACCACGGCTTCACGACGCATCTCTGTCGCCACCACCGGGTTCCTTTACACCTGTCCTCCTATTCACAGGGCAGGCCGCGCCTTCGCAACAGGATTTTGCTGTGGGACCGCCGGCACTGGGCAAGTATGCCGCTCTAGGATGGCGGGAGGCTGCCTGGTCGGATTTTTGAGCGAGAGAGGCTATGCATTGAGGGGTTGTGGCTGATTGACCCGGTACGCCTCTGCCCGCCGCCTTTCCTCCCGGAGCTCCTCTTGATCTTCTATGAGACAAGCCATTAGTCGAATCTCGTCAGGTTCCAGCGTCGGTTGTAAGATTGGTTGGATTGCCTGTGGTACTGGGACGTCTTCGATAAGTACCGATGGTCGTCGCCGATAGGACGGGGTGGGTGCGAAGCGCCTAGATCCGCTGGACAAGGTTCATTGTGAACACTGCGGTTGTTGTCGTCGTACGTTTTCTGTCGCGTACTGACCATGTCGAACTCGTGAGACTACGCTTCTTTTGTGCGATTCCCCACAAACGGCGCCACTTATGTGTACATGGGATCCAGATACAGATGTTGCGAGGTCCTGGGGGTCCGACTACGCTCCGGGATGCTCCATCATGGAGCACGTGGTACCTGCAAAGACTCCGACGCTCAAGTCAGTAATAGCCAGGGTGCGGAGTGTATTAGGGTTAGATGATCGTACCTGGGTCTCCTTTTATTCCCTGTATTTATACCTTTTGTATAGGCATTCATTAATGCTATGGGCCGATATAATGGCCCGCGCGGCCTATTGGGCCTCTTGTAGGTCTAAGTAGTGGGACCGAGATATAGGTCTACAACAATGGGTATATGATTTTGGAGGTCAATTTGGGGTAAAGCATGAGATTGTTGGGCAAGAGGGTGGAATTTTTGATAAAAATCATGAGTTTTTCTGCAGTAAATTGGGTGTAAATTTCGAACTATTTTTAACAAGATTTTACCATCAAAGTCTTCATAAGAGTTGTAGACAATCCTCGTATCTTTCAAATGCCTTTGTTTTCACTCAATTTGGAGGTCTACAACTCTAGTTATGACCAAATTACTGAAATATTGTCTATATTGAAGTATTTGTTTTGTTGATTGTACATCCCTGTGAAAGATGGTTGTTTTTGACAAATATATTTTTAGAACTGTGTTTTATGGCATTAATAAGATTTGTAGAAAATCCTCTTAGCTTTAAAATGCTTTTCGTTTCACTCAGTTAGGAGATCTAATATTCTAGTTATTGCTAAAATTACCAACATGATATGTTTTTGGACGGAACCACGAAACTGGCTACCCGTGAAAGGCTCTATTCCTAGGGTTGGAACGGATGAAAATAGGTTCCATTGTTGATGTAGATATGGATGCTCAAGGGCTTGTGGAAGTTGAAGACATTGAGGAGGATCCTAAGAGGACTTTAGGTGAAGGACCTTTAACAAGGTCAAAGAAGAAGATGGAAGCTCTTGTTCATGATTTATTGGCTTCCAAATTAGAGCTTCACAAAGACAATGTTACCAAGTGTTTTCACTATTTTGAGTTTGTAATAAATAATTGAATTAAAGACTGTTTTGGTAGTTTAATATGTTTTGGGGTGTTTTTTAATTTGTGATATATTCACGGACTCTCATTTGTGGTCCTTAGGGTTTAGTCCCCTTGCTACTAAGCCCTTGAATTTAGAAACTATATAAGATTTTTGTACAAACACTTGGAATAGATTTTGATGAAATGAACTTTGGATTGAAACCAAATTGAGAGAGTTCTCTCTTGTGTTCATAGCCTAAGAGCTTTGAAGTTTAGGTTCTTATCAATGGAGGTAACTCCTATTGTGGCGAATCACAACCGAGTTTATCATTCTTCTTAGGAAGTTTGTGGCACTCCTCATCTCTTCTTCCATCTTCACTTTTCCATTTTTTTTTCAGTTTAAAGCATTCACAAATGGGTTTAAACCTATTTTCATGACCCGCGGCCATCATCTCCCAAATCCATCAAGAATTGTTGCCAATTGAAGCTAGATCCAACCCTCATCTACATCATTTGGTATCAGCTTGCTTTGGTGCTTCAATTTTGTGAGCTTTCAAGTCCAATTTTCGAATTCCAATTTCCTGTTCTTGGCGCCAAAACCAACTAACAAAACTGTCAAATTCCTGATGCTTGATCTGTCGCTGTTCTTGATTGATTCGTGAAATCCAATCGGTTAATTTTGTTGTAGCTCACTTTGCGATCATAACCTAGCATTCTCATTGATTCATTGATCAATTTCCATGCTGTTTGGCTCACATCCCCATCGCAATATCTGTTCTGTTCTTGTATGCTGTTCTTCGCGATTTCTGCAGGTTTGAGGCTCTCAAATTATCGCTGAAATTGAGCAATCCAATCTGTCCATTCCACTTTAATTTAGGTCCGCAATATAACCTCCAATTTTGAGGATCATTGGCTCAGTTTCAGAGCTGTTTAGATCAATTCTAGGTCGTGATTACAGGTTCTGTCTCTGTTCTGCATAATTGTGTTTTCGCGTTCTGCATAATTCCTACTGTGTCTGCATAATTCACGATTCTGTTTGATTCTGTGTAAATCGATGTTTTGTGATCGGTGAAACCTGTTCATTACAATAGTTAAATCGAAACCTATCAATTGGTGGATTGTGTGTGCACAAATCTTCGTTGTTTCTGGACCGCAATGCTGGGTCTGTTTTCTGCAAAATTCTGCAGAACTCTGTTTTCTGCATAACTCAGTTGACTGTCTTCTGCATAATTCTCTGAACTGTTATACTCCCTACATAAGTGGAATCCTGTTAATCTACCACGAATTCATATGTCTTAGCTTGATTCCTGCATCAATTCTGTACTGATTAAGGTTCAATTGTTCATTCGAATTTTACTGAGATGGACTGAGTAAGTCTGTATTATTGACTGTACTGTTCATGTTAAAGTTGCTGCACATTCTGAACTGTTTCTGGTGCAGTAGTGGTGTCTTATTAACCTAGGGCTTCTGTTTCAGTTTTGAACTAGAATTTGGTGCTATCTTGATGCATTTGCATAGAAGGTGTTGTGAATATGCTCAAAACAGAAATGTGCATTCCATGTGTTTGTCAATATGTCTAGTGTCAACTCTTAGGTCTAGTTAGTGTCGACTTTGTTCTTTTTCAAAAATTTTCATTAGATCATAGAAAATTACATGTCACGTTGTTGTTAGTTGTGCCTACATACATTCTTGTTAGTTTGTCCATTTTAGCACTTGTGATCATCACTAAGTGACCTATAGAAAGTTGCTTGTGTCCCTATTTGTTGCATTTGAACTTGTAAAAATCAACTTCAAAGCTAAGTAATCAAAAAAACAAAAAAAAGAAAGAGCTGCTGTATATAAAAAAAAAATACTGCTGTGCAAAAAAAAAACAGTTTCTGTACAAAAAAAAACTGGGCTGTACAAAAAAAAATCTAGACAGTTTTTTTTGGTACAAAAAAATAGAAAAGTGCAGAATTTCTTTGACACTTGGACACTTACCTAGTGTGTTTGCTTGTTGATTGAGATGCTTAGTGCTTGATTTTCATTATTGGACATTCTAGCTTCGTATTGATTTCTTGAAATTGTGGGTTTAGCTAGTTTCTATAGGAGGTTTGTTAAAGACTTTAGCTCTATTGCATCTCCTTTGAATGAACTAGTCAAGAAGGGTGTCACATTCCATTGGGGCCCTAAGCAAGAAGATGCTTTTGTCACCTTGAAAGAAAGGTTGACTAATGCCAAAATCCTAGCTTTGCCCAACTTCCAAAAATCTTTTGAGTTGGAGTGTGATGCTTCTAACATAGGGATAGGGGCTGTCCTTCTTCAAGAGGGGCATCCCATTGCATATTTTAGTGAAAAATTGAGTGGTGCATGTTTGAATTACCCTACGTATGATAAAGAATTTTATGCATTGATTAGGGCTCTTCAAACTTGGATTCATTATTTGCTCCCTAGAGAATTTGTTATACATAGTGATCATGAATCACTAAAGTACCTAAAAGGGCAAGGAAAATTGAACAAAAGACATGCCAAGTGGGTAGAATTCTTGGAGCAATTTCCATATGTGATTAAACACAAACAAGGGAAGGCAAATAAGGCAGCAGATGCCTTATCAAGAAGGTATAATCTCTTAACCTCCCTTAGTTCTCATTTTATAGGTTTTGATTCCTTAAAAGACTTGTATGCTTGTGATAGTGATTTTGGTAAGATTTTTGGTGAATTATGTGAAATGGCCGAGAGGAACATATTGAGGGCTAGTGGTGATTTTCATCTTTTGAATGGTTTCCTTTTCAAAGGTAACTTGCTTTGTGTGCCTCATAGTTCCTTAAGGAATTTACTTGTTGTGGAGGCTCACGAGGGTGGCCTAATGGGTCACTTTGGTGTGGTGAAGACATTGGATATTTTGCATGCTAAGTTTTATTGGCCACACATGAGAAAAGATGTTGAAAAGCTTTGTAAAAGATGCATTGTGTGTAAACAAGCTAAGTCTAGACTCATGCCACATGGTTTGTATATGCCTTTACCTATTCCTTCTTCTCCTTGGACTCATATCTCTATGGACTTTGTACTTGGTTTGCCTAGGTCAAAGAAGGGTAAGGATAGCATTTTTGTGGTAATGGATAGGTTTTCAAAGATGGCTCACTTTATACCTTGTGCAAAATGTGATGATGCAACTCTTATTGCTAACTTGTTTTTTGACCATATTGTTAGGTTGCATGGGATTCCTATGAGCATTGTGAGTCATAGGGACACCAAGTTCCTTTCACATTTTTGGAAGACTCTTTGGGCTAAATTGGGTACCAAGCTCTCTTTCTCTTCTACTTGTCATCCCCAAACGGATGGACAAACATAGGTGATTAATAGGACCTTTGGTACTCTCTTGAGGACCTTTGTATCTAAGAATTTGAGGTCTTGGGAGGATTGTATATCTTATACTCCCTCCGTTCCTATTTAACTGTCCGGAGAGAGAAAAAATCTTGTTTCTATTTATCTGTCCACTCATATTTTCAATATAACATTAATTGTACTTTTGTCAATTCTAACCTTATGTTTAATTGGAGGCTAATCAATACCCCACTATCCAACCAATTAAACAATGAGAGATAAAGGGTATTATGGAGAGTTTAAAATTTATTTTGAGAAAAACTATAACAATTATTACATTTCTTAATATGTGTGTTTTTCTCTCTCCGGACAGTTAAATAGGAATGGAGGGAGTATTGAGTTTGCTTACAATAGGATTACCAACTCTACTACAAAGCATTCTCCATTTGAAATTGTGTATGGTTTTGATCCTCTAACCCCATTGGATTTGTTGCCTTTGCCTCTTGATGATTCTTTGTTGCATAGGGATGGTGAAGCCAAAGCTTCCTTTGTTAAGAACCTCCAAGCTAAGGTGAAGAACCAAGTGGAGAAAAAGATGGAGCATTATGCAAGGATAGCAAATAAGAAGAAAAAGCCCATGGTTTTTGCACCCCGAGATTGGGTTTGGGTACACTTTAGGAAAGAGAGATTTCCTAATGAGAGAAAGTCCAAGCTACACCCTAAAGGTGGAGGTCCATTCCAAGTGGTGGAAAAGATCAACAATAATGCATATAGGATTGACCTCCAAGGTGAACATCATGTTTCTTCAACTTTCAATGTTTGTGATCTCTCTCCTTTTGATGTAGGTACTTTGGATGTGATTCGAGGTCGAATCCTCTTTATGGAGGGGAGGATGATGTAGATATGGATGCTCAAGGGCTTGTGGAAGTTGAAGACATTGAGGAGGATTCTAAGAGGACTTTAGGTGAAGGACCTTTAACAAGGTCAAAGAAGAAGAAGATGGAAGCTCTTGTTCATGATTTATTGGCTTCCAAATTAGAGCTTCACAAAGACAATGTTTTCACTATTTTGAGTTTGTAATAAATAATTGAGTTAAGGGCTGTTTTGGTAGTTTAATATGTTTGGGGCTGTTTTGTAATTTGTGATATATTCATGGACTCTCATTTGTGGTCCTTAGGGTTTAGTCCCCTTGCTATTAGGCCCTTGAATTTAGAAACTATATAGGCTTTTTTTACAAACACTTGGAATAGATTTTGATGAAATGAATTTTGGTTTGAAACCAAATTGAGAGAGTTCTCTCTTGTGTTCATAGCCTAAGAGCTTTGAAGTTTAGGTTCTTATCAATGGAAATAACTCCCATTGTGGTGAATCACAACCGAGTTTATCTTTCTTCTTAGGAAGTTTGTGGCACTCCTCATCTCTTCTTCCATCTTCCCTTCTTTTCCATTTTTTTTCGGTTTAAAGCATTCACAAATGGGTTTAAACCCATTTTCATGACCCGCGGCTATCATCTCCCAAATCCATCAAGAATTGTTGCCAGTTGAAGCTAGATCCAACCCTCATCTACGTCAATTGTTTTATAAATCATGCATAGGGCCATGAAATTTTATTGTGCATGATTGTGGATAAATGGCGTCATTGTATGTGATAAATAAGATAGGAAATTAAACATGAACTTGGGTGATTGGTTTGAAATGCTAATGCAATATGTGAATAACTCTCCTCATCAACAAGGGTATGGGTTAAGGCCTTGGTATGAGGGAGAGAATGAGCTCACTATTGTATTGGCTCATGCAATTCCATTCTTAATTCAAAGAGATTGCATATGTACCTTCTGGTGTTTGACCGGTCAGATTGAGGTTTCAAGGAGGGAGGCTTCCTTCGACAACGACGATCTCCACTAAGGGTGCGGGTTGCCGGCACAAAACTAATGAAAAGAAAACCATGCATAGCATATGTTTGTAATTGTCATTGTTTGTATGTATATTTGATAATGAATTAATCACTAGAAATGGGGAAGGTTTTGCAACTTGTTGCTCGTGGCAATTTTTGAACATGTTTTAAATAAATCGGGGGTTACTGAGATATGTGTGATTACATGTATCTCACGGTTACAGTATTTGAGTTGAATTTGGAGACATGGAATCAAAAGCCGAGAAGTAGGAGGAATGTTTGAAGAAGACTTATTTTTATTTTGCTAAATCTCATTGTAATGTTTAGTTATGATGGATTTCCTACCTTATTTTGTTAGACTCAAGTGTATAAACTTAAGCCAAGTAGGTTATGTGTAACTCTCACTTATGTGTTGTACTATGTATGGTTAAGTAGGTTTCATGAACTAGTACAATATGGTATATAAAAAATGCCTTTGTACACTTGAATGTCATGTGCCGGAGCCCAATTATTTAGGTGTTACATATTTGAACAAGGAATGAGGACATAGATCCGAAACCAAGTACTGACACATGGAGTTCAAAAGTATCACACCCTTATCCGCAAGTGCAGGCTGACAAGTAGACAAACCTTATGGAAGCGAAAGCGAGAGGATTCAAATTCCCGTGAAACGATACAAAAAGGGAATGAGCCAAAGAGGATCAAATAACCAAACCCGCGAATGCCTCTCCTTCACAATGCAAGACTTGTGAGAAGTACCATCATGGGGAGTGATTGAAGGATAAGGGAATGTGTTACTACTGTAAGAAAATGGGTCACATGACATTCCAATATCCCGTCAGGAAGAACTAGAACTCCATTGAACCGCAAAACCGAGTACAAGAAAGATTCTACATATTGAGTGGAAAGAAAGCTACCGAGCTCGATAGTCTCATCCAAGGTGAGTACTTGGTAAACAATAAACCTACAATTTTACTGCTGACTGGGGTGGCACACACTCTTTCATTTCCTATGATTGTGAAAATAGATTGAACCTTCTCAACTCTAAACCTCCATCTGATCTGAGTGTTTCCTTCCCCACCAAACGAAGGGTTCTTACCGTGACCATGTGTACCCCTTGTTTTCTAGTTTACCAAGGTACGACCTTTTGAGTGGATTTATTTTGTTTACACCGATTGATATTGACTTGATTCTTGGAATGAACTGGCTATCCTTCCATAATGTCATTCTCGATGGTTCAAACAGACTGTGAATATTCCCCCGATCGATGACCATATATCTTGATCCCACTCCCCAATCCCGGATTATAATGATACTCACTCTGATGGTAGCTTTAGGTTGTGTGTGGATTATAGGGTATTGAACAAACTGACATTGAAGAATAAGTACCCTAGTCACTTAAATCTGGTGCTTTCTGGGACTAGCGGGATATGCGAGAATTGTGCCCCAAGATGTTCAATGACTGAAAAGTTTAATTTAGAAGGAAAAATTTAATTAGGGGGGGGGGGAGGGATGTAAAATCCCCTAAATTATTAGAAATAGTGGTAGTAATTATTTTGGGTTACTATTAAGAGTTCAAAATTTTAATACCAACAAACTTTAAATTTTGAAATGAAAGAACTGAAAGGAGATTTCAAAATGCTCCTTGATGGGTGAAGGAGGGCCACTTTACAATTTGAGCAATTTGCCTCTGGTCCCTGTTCATCTAATATCCTTTGCGAAAGAGAGAATGAGAATTTAGAAAAGATACAAAACCTCACTCCCTCTCTCTCTTCCATATCACCCTCCCGTAAAATGAAGGAAACCCACCCTTGTTTGAGCAACCATGGCTTTAGCATGTGTGGATTCTAGGTTCCTAAGCTCAATTCGTCACTAGTACCAGATATTGGTGACCACCATCTTCAGTCCTTCGCCATTCAAATCCCCCCCTCTCTCTCTCTTAACCTCACTTGAAGCTTTTGATACCTTTAAGGACATAAGAGAACAAGGGACAAGACAAGAAGAAGGGCAGGGGGTGGTGGGCTTGGAGGCTCAAGATTTTAGAGATTTTTTAAGGTTAAATGCAAGGGGAGTTTAACTAAGACAACCGTAATCCCTCAAACCTAACTTAAATGGAAATTGATTTTTGATAGAGTAGAAACTTCTGCTCTTAAACTTGGTGCATGTGTAAATTAAGTTTGGGATATGAATCTGTTGTATATTGTTTGAAATTCTCGGGAACTTGGAAATGCACCGTTAAAATCCCTGTCTATTTTCTCAACAAGGATTCAAGTGATCGAGATGCTATACCTTGTACATGAATGATTGTGTTAATAAAAATGAGAAGTTTGTAGGAGAAATGTGAATGATTGCCTGTTTGAATGAAATTTCTAAAATGGTGTTGTTAGAACATGCAGAAATGACTCATTTGGGGTGGAAGGAACCTAGGGAGAACTTTGGAGTAAGAACTTTAAGAGAGCTGCTCTATTTTCCTTGCACTCAAGCACTATCTAGCGCTCAAGCCCTTTTGGCGCTCGACTGCCACAGCATCTGACGGCTGTGGGCAGATTGGAAGTCTGCCGCCAAAATTACGCCCATGTGCCAGGTACCCTACTGGTCCATGATATTTTGTTGTTTCGATAGCTATGGTTCCACTTCCTAAATCCCAAGTTCCCTGAGAGACACAATTACATGTTCTTCCACGTTGTACCTCTTTTGAAGTGTTGAGATATTGGTTCTACACTTCCAATTGTGTGAAAAGATTGTAGCATACAGCTTTGAGTGTAAGATGAGGAAAATTGAGGGTCCAATAGAGGGACGCTTCCTTGGACAACGGGAGATCTCCAAAGAGGGTGCAGATTGTCGTCACAAAAGATTAAATAAAATTCCGAACTAACTCCAAGATTGTGGAAAGAAAGAACGAACCCTAAGATTATGAGTAATCTAGTAGGTATTGAAGTGATTATTATTTGATTATTTATCTCTTGAATTTGATTATTTCTATTCTAAGTGGGAGACTTTTGCAACTTAGTTGTTGTTGTGGTGTAGAATAACGGTATCCTGGGTGTACACATACATGTTGGGTCCAACAGCCACAAACCATCCCGGATGCATCCCGTTCAGTTTGGCACGACCTATGCTCAGGGCCCAGGTAATGTGATTTGGGCTCAGGCGACAGGTCCAGGCCCAATATTGTCCACACTCAGATCATACGCTACTCTATAAATACTAATATTAATGCACCATGCAAGCTACATAAGTATCCTATCAGATACATATAACTCTAATAGACTCACTGACTTGAGCGTCGGAGTCCTTGCAGGTGGACACCACCACCGCCGGAGCTCAAGCCCAGGAGACTTCTATATTTCCCTCTGTTGATCAAGAAGACTACCTCGCTTGTCCTACATCCTCGTCAGGTTAGATCACAACTTTGGCACTATCTATGGGGAACGCAACAAAAGGTTTCGTTTTGGTTCACCGTCAACAATGGTTGGCTCTACCAGAAATAGGGATTATAACGATCCAAGTGTTTAGAACCAAGGAGTAGGACAGCAGGCTGGTGCATCAAACCAAGCAAGGGCATCACAGCACTTTGATATCAAAGCAGAATTCTGTAAGCTGTAACAGCTGGTGCAGGCACAGGCAAAGGAAATTGCAGACCTCAAGGAGAGGGAGCAATTGCGAAAAGACAAGAAGAAAGCCGTTGTTGAGGATGATTCCGAGGAGGAAAGAGCTGAGAAGCATACTCAAGCAAACCCTGAGGATGCGGAAAAAGATCAAAACGATGCGGAAAAGCAGCAACGGAAATCCGCACCTAAAGGGGATAAGGACGACGAGCCTAAAAATAAGGAAAAGTAGTTAGAACTACGAGCGAGTCGACGACATGAAGGTGCCCCACACCAATCCCGGGTGGAGGGAGCCAACCCGCCACCTGTCCCCCAAGGGGGGACAGGTGGCCGGACAACCTGCCGGCAACAAGGAACACATGGCGGAGAATATCCCAAATTTCGGGTATATCGAAAACCCCTTCACACCTTGGATCATGTCGCATGCTCTACTTCATGGATTCCAGTTTGCGAAGAAACTAAAGAGTACGTCGGGACAAGGATCCCACTTTACATGTCAGCACCTTCGAAAGAGCAATGTACTTTCAAGGCGTAAATGAGGCCATCGTATGCCGCACTTTCCCCCTAACGCTATCTGAGGCTGCAAGTCATTGGTTTTCAGACCTTCCACCACAGTTCATCAGTAACTGGAAAGCTCTCAAAGATAAGTTCATCCTTCACTTTACTAGTAGTAAACGACAATTTAAATCTGAATTCCATTTATAAACTGTCAAACAGGGAAAAGATGAATCTCTACGAGATTATATAACACGCTTTAATAATGAAGTCTTAGAAATTAGGAATGTTGAGCCTAACTTAGTGTTATATTTCTTCGTGAGAGGATTGAAACCAAGAACTTTTGCCAACCAACTGGCAGGAGATAAGCTTACTTCCATGGATGACTTAAAGGTGAGAGCTGAAAAGTGGATCAGAATAGAAGAATGGGAGAAGGCCCAGGCAACCAAAAAGGAGGACAAAGCAAAAACTACTCCTCCAAACCAATCTCGGGATAAGGATGACAAGCCCCGGGATAGGTCTCCTAAGAAGCGCAGGGATCTCTTTAATAACTATACTCCGTTGACAGTCCCGCCAGCTTCAGTATTGAAAGAAGTGATGCATTCCAAATTGAGAGAACGACCACCGCCGTTGAAGACGGTCGGGAAGTTCCAGAACAAGTACTTTGAATATCACCGGGATCGTGGGCATTCTTCCAACGAATGCATCCAACTCCGAGATACAATCGAAAAGTTGATCCGACAAGGTAGATTGAGGAATTATGCTCGTGCCTCCCCGGAACGATGGGATCGCCGACAAAGCCAATACCCTCGAAATCAGGCACCGTGATCCCCTCCAAGGAACCGAGATCAGCACACAGAAGTACGACATCGATCCCGGAGCCCGAGGCGTACTCAAGAGTCCCCCCCTAGGGAGTAATCCAAGTCATAGCTGGAGGAGCCAGCCTGAAGGGTCTCAAAAACAAGAAGAGGACCCGAGATGCAAGGGAATCTTGTTCGTAGGTAACCTCTATACCTAACCCGGTTTTATCTTTCTCAGATGCAGATTTTCTAGAAGAACGCGTCCGGGACAATGAGCCATTGGTCATGGCAGCCAATTTGAATGGGTTCGAGGTACATCGAATCTTTATTGATCAAGGAAGCTCGACTGACATTATGTTTTGGAGCCTCTTTGATAAAATGGGACTTGGGTCTAAGGATTTAATCCCCCATAAGGGCAGCTTAATTGGCTTCACTGGAGACACAATCATCCCCAAAGGGTATGTTGACCTCAAAGTGAGTTTTGGCAAAAAGCTAAGTAGCAAAACCATCCCGGCCAGGTTTACCGTGGTGGATTTCCCTTCAGCTTACAATGCAATCATTGGGCGACCAACTCTGAACAACCTTGGCGCCATAGTCTCCACCATCCATTTAGCCATGAAGTTCCCCGGGGAGAATGGGTCAGTGGTGACTGTCCATGGGAAAAGTAGTGACGCAAGAAAATGCTACCAAGAGAGCCTCAAGATTACAAAAGAACCATCTATCCCACCAATAAAGGCAGAGGAGAAAGGAAAGCAGAAGATGGAAAGACGAGATTTGATACGGGATGCAGGGGTCATGATGACTAGCCTAGATCCCAGGGCAGATTTTGAATCTCAACGACCTCAACCAGAAGGAGATCAGATCTTAGTCCAAATAAGGCTTAAGGAGGATCAAACTGTCAAAGTAGGGGCAAACCTTCCCCCCTGATCAAAGAACGACTCATCGAACTGTTGAAGAGGAACAAAGATCTATTTGCTTGGGTTTCTTCCGGCATGCCCGGTGTGGATCCAGAGTTTGTATGCCATCGCCTCTCTCTAAAACTGGGATGTATCCTGGTAGCCCAGAAGAAAAGAAAGATGGGTCCTGAGAGAACGACAGCCATAGAAAAACAGGTGAAAGAGCTATTGGATGCCGGTTTTATCCGAGAGATACGATATGCAGATTGGCTTTCCAACGTGGTCATGGTAAAGAAGGCTAACGGGAAATGGAGGATGTGCACAGATTATATAGATCTGAACAAAGCATGCCCCAAGGATCCTTTCCCTTTGCCTTGTATCGACAAACTTGTTGATAACTCAGCAGGTTACAAATACCTATCCTTCATGGATGCTTACTCCGGCTACAACCAGATCCCAATGCACCCTAAAGATCAAGAGAAAACAGCATTCATAACCGACATGGGTGTCTACTGTTACAGGATGATGGCGTTTGGTTTAAAAAATGCCGGAGCGACATACCAGCGGATGATAAGTCAGGTTTTCAAAGACCAAGTCGGCAAGATCCTTGAAGTCTATATTGACGATATGATAGTGAAGACTCCAAAGGATAAAGACCCGGTGGCTGACTTGCAAGAAACTTTCCAGCAGTTACGCAGGTATGATTTAAGGTTAAATCCTAATAAATGCACCTTTGGAGTCGAAGCCGGAAAGTTTCTAGGCTTCATGCTAACCAGTCGGGGGATTGAAGTCAACCCCGACAAATGTAGAGCCATGTTAAATATGTAGAGTCCCAGGACCATTAAAGAGGTCCAACAGCTGACTAGAAGGATTGCTGCCTTGACGAGATTCCTGCCAGCTTCAGCCAGAAAATGCCTGCCATTTTTTAGGACACTATGGCGCAAAGAAGAGTTCCAATGGGATGCAGAATGTGAAGAAGCTTTCCAGGAGTTGAAGAAGATTCTCTCAGCCCTACCAGTCCTATCCCGTCCAGATCCCGGGCAGACTTTGTACCTCTACTTAGTCGTCACCAATGAAGCAATTAGTGTGGGTAAAGGAGGAGTCCCGCAATCAGAGCCCAATACTTCATCTCTAAAGCATTGCAGGGATCAAAATTGAATGACCAGCGATTGGAGAAAGTTGCCTATACTTTTCTACTGGCATCTCGGCGGCTGAGGCCGTACATTCAGTGCCATCCCATCATGGTAAGAACTAATCAACTCATTAGACAAATCTTCCATAAGCCTAAATTGGCAGGAAGAATGATGACTTGGGCGGTAGAATTATCACAATATTACATCTCGTACGAACCACGCCAGGCGGTCAAGGCACATGCTTTGGCGAATTTCGTAGCCGAGATGACACATCCCAGAGAATAGCTAAGAGGATCGTGGACCATTTATGTTGATGGTTCCTCAAACCCAAAGGGAGCTGGCGCCGGTATATTGATCAAAAATCATGAGGGGGTGGCCGTGGAGTATTCTCTGAAGTTTGAATTCCCAACCTCCAATAATCAAGCAGAATATGAAGCCTGTTTTTCCGGGATACGCGCGGCAAAGGAGCTAGGAGCTACCGCGATCACTTTATGTTTAGATTCCCAGCTAGTGGTATCCTAGATAAAAGGGAAATACCAAGCAAGAGAACCATTGCTACAAAGGTATCTGGCTAAATTTAAAGAAAGTATACTCGGTGTTTCTAAGTTCGAGATCAAGCACATTCCCAAAGAAGAAAACATTCGTGCAGATTTGCTTTCAATGTTAGCCAGTACCAAGTCGTCTTCAACCTTGAAGTAAGAGGTAGAGGAAGTTCTCCCTTTTCCTTGTGCTATTTTGTAGGTTGAAAATGAAGATTGGAGGACCCCAATAGTGGAGTATATCACCAAAGGCTCCATCCCGAACGATTCCCAGGAAGCAAAACGGTTGGTACATAAGGCATCCCGGTACACCGTGATAGAGGGACAATTGTTCAGAAGGGGACTGTCAACTCCTCTGCTTAAATGCATTGGACCATCCGAGATTTGGTATGTCCTCACTGAAGTACAAGAAGGAAGTTGCGGTCACCACATTGCGTCAGACTCCGGAACAACTTCAAAAGGAGGAAGAGTGCTACAATCAAATGGCTCAAGTCTTGGATCGGCGGGATCAAGAGGCACGGGATTATGAATATCATGAAAATCCAGGAACATCCCATCCTTCACACTGTGGAATTTGCAGAGACCATGCGTGTTCAACTCGACCCCAAGATTCAGAAATTGGAGCGTCTTCACACAATCAGGGTAAGAATCATCCACCATGGTGTCCATGTCCTGATACGCTTCCTCTAGCTTCTCTTGAGTCTCTTGCAACTCAACTCGAGTCTCCTGGAGCTTGGAGCCAGATTCTTGAAGCGCGCAACGTAGGCTACTGAGAGCAAAGCCATCCTCCTCTACTTTATCTTTCAGATGAGAAAGCTCATCCTTCAGCTTCAAATTCTCGGCGTCCAAGCCGGCATTCTTCTCCTTCTCCTTAGAAAAGTCCTCCTCCATACGGGAAAACTTTTCTTTCAAAGAGGTGAGATCCTCGGTGGCGCGGGATTTCGACTCCTTGGCACTCTTGAGCAAAGTCTCTTTTAGGTCCATGTCGTCCCTTAGATCCCGGAGCTGGGCTTTCAGGGAAGCGGCCTGACCCAAATCCTCAGCCTGGTCATGAACATGCTGCAGCATAGCCATGCTCATAGTCGTCCAGCCCATAAGGGACTTGGCTTGTTCCTACAAAGATAGAGAAGGAATAGAAGGATTAAAAACAAAGCTACCGGGATCAATCAACATAAAAATACAGGTAATAGATAATACATACCTTCACGGCATTAGATCCACCCTTCGTGAAAAAGTCCCCATGTTGGAACTTAATCAAGGGAGACTGTAATCCCTCCCAAGCAGAAAAAGCAGTAGAGAAGGGCGCCATCAACACCGGGTTCATCCCGCCAGAAGCCCCTTGGGCACCTCCAGGTTGGTCACCTACAAATCGAACTAATAAGATAAGAAGGCTACAAGGGATCCTTATATAATTAAAACCCAAAAATAAATTAATACCTAGCTTAGTTATGCGGCAACGCTTTGGCGGCACAGGAGTCACCTCAGTCCCGGAAGATGGAGGCACCGACTTCCCAGCAGGGGGAACTCCTCCCGAAGAAGCTGTAGGCCCAGCAGGAGCCGCAGTTGACATAACAATCCCGGTAGAACTAACCGGGATGGAAGCAGAAACTGGAATAGGGGCAGGAGGTGGACCAGAAGCACCAACCTTTCCCTTCCCCTTGACATCCCGCTTTTGAGAGCGGTTGGCATAATTGGCCATGATCTCAGCTGCAAAAGAAAGAACACACTTGTTAGTTGAGGCAAAATAATCAACAGCAATATAAAATGACGACATCATACAATGAAAGATAATTTCCTACATAAGTATGCCGCCTGCCCAACAAAAGACCTTAAAGGTCTAAAGAAATCCCTAACCATTGGGATGAAGCTGGGTGGGAGCGAGATGAAGGTTATGCAAAACCTCAATCTGAAGGTCTGAGAAAGGGAACCTAATCTTAAGTTGATTCCACAAAGACTCCAGCATCATAATATAAGAATTTTCGCCTTCAGATGCCGGGGTACAGATCCTCTCGTTTTTACCTGGGATGACCAGCTTGTGATTCCTGGAAGGATCAGCTTTAATATCAATACCAGGAGTGTTAGGCCCGTAATGGAAGCATTTCCTCCAGCGCTTCTCCACCTTCCTAAGTTGGTCGTTATCCTTGACAGAACATTCTTCCCTGATGAAATGAAAGGGAGCCGACAAGAACGTTCAGATATTGTTCAATTCCTGGAACTCAAAAGGACATTCAGTAGAAGGTTGAGAGGTACTAGGTTCACCATCTCCTCGCACAGCTACCTCAGAACTACCAACATCATATGGAACCGGTATGCTAGTAGAAGATCCTGAAGCACCAGAAACTTCCTGGATAGGAATCTCGCCTTGAGCTGGTTCTATATCTACATGACAAGATAAAGCAAAGTCAGATCCCAGGGAGGAATGAGTATGAGAAGACGAAGAATACGCAGGGTCAGACTCAGAATCTAAGGAATGTGTCATAGATGACGGTATGGACTCCCTATCTTCCAAAGGATCCCCGGGATAGGAAGAATCAGTTTTCTCCTCCACCAGAGGAAGGTTGATAGGAGCACGACGATCAGAATCTTATTTGACAGAAACAGAACTATCAGAACTACCATAGGAAGATGGGCTGATGCAAGAAGAAGAGCTGAAGGTTCAGGGTTTAGGGTGTCAAAAGATTCGCTCACATTTTGGGTTACTGACTCACCACTCTCCACCCGCCGTGAATATAGAGGATAGAACTAAAGATGGGCAGAGTCACAATAATCAGGGTTGGCTATGGAAGGCGTACCTGGACCAGGGTTTGGCTCATCAGAGGACTTATATTTTGGGAGTCTTCTCGCAAAACTCTCAAGAAGTTCAGTGTCATTTGACTCCGAGGAAGAATCACTTGTCAACACGATAACATTTTTGGCCATTTTTGACAGAAAGAAACTCAGATACAACAACTAAACCCTAAAGAATGGGGTAGGATACAACAGAACAACCAAAGAATCAGAGGAAGAAAAATACAAAAAAGTAAACTAGCATAAGGCAGGAACAATACCATAAACGTAGAAGCAAAGATGTTGCTGGAAAATGGACGCTTGCAAAGCAGGCACGAACAAGAAGAAGAAAAGTTGTGGAACCTTTCTCAAAGCAAGATGAATAGGCTGAAGCGCGAATAGAGAAAAGTGAAAACTTGAAAAGAAGAAAGAGTTAAAAATGTAACGGGTGAAAAGAAATAAAGTAAAAACCATCACATCACCTTAATGAACATGGGGCCCAAGACCACGCTAATCAAAGAAAACCCGAAGTGGAGCGCGTGGAACACACGCGGCCAAAAAGAAAACCCACCATTATCTCGAAACATTATGCTGGAATCATCATTTGAAACACACCCGGCAAGACAAATAAACTCACCAACTTCTCTCACGAGAAACTTGACGACTTAGGGGGCAACTGTTGTGGACCAGAATAACGGTATCCCGGGTGTACACATACATGCTGGGTCCAACAGCCACAAACCATCCCGGATGCATCCCAGTCAGTATGGCACGGCCTATGGTCAGGGCCCAGGTAATGTGATTTGGGCTCAGGCGACAGGTCCAGGCCCAATATTGTCCACAGTTAGGTCATATGCTCCTCTATAAATACTAACATTAATGCACCATACAAGGTACGTAAGTATTCTATCAGATACATATAACCCTAATACACTCACTGACTTGAGCGTCGGAGTTCTTGCAGGTGGACACTACTGCTGCCGGAGCTCAAGCCTAGGAGACTTCTATATTGCCCTCTGCTTATCAAGAAGATTACCTCGCTTGTCCTACATCATCGTCAGGTTAGATCACAACAGTTGTCTTCAACAATGCAAAGGAATGAATACATGTACTTAGACTAGATTTTGTTATTGTAGTTATGATAGAGCCATAATTGTGTATATTTCAATAATTATACTCCTATCTTTTGTTTCTTTTACTTTGTAATAAAGACACCCACTTAGTTATTGTATAAAGCTCTCTAGAATTGTATGATGCTATTGTATAAATGTTTAAGATATGATGGTTTCACGTACTCATGGTTAATGTCTTTACTTATATTCTGTCATGTGTGTATGTGTGATAAGCCAACACCTTAAGATTTAGGGGTTACACAAAAAGATGCCAAGGATAAGGATATCAAGTCAAACTTTCATCCTTTTAAAGAATAAAATGTAAACGTTACCAAATATATGAATTAGAATAAAACTTTCGTGACTAAAATATGATGTAAAGAAACTAAAATTTTAATTTATCCTAATTTATTTAACTTTATCCTTTCTGCGACCGATTCAAAAAATAGAGATATTTGATACTATACACACTACTACAAAGGTGTATCTACGATAGTTTTTTAATGGCAAGAGGGTATTTTTATTCAATTTTTAGTACACTCTTCATTATATTGTTATTCCTCTTCTCAATAATCAGTTACTTGTGTAACGTTCTTCTAAGTTTTATATTTTGTTTCAGGCACAATTATCAATTATTTATACGTTCTATTATTTTTGCAATACAGCTTCAAGTTCAAGTATTAATTAATTATGTATTTTTCTTCTAGGTCTACTAGTTACTTTTGACTGTAGTATAAGTTACCTAGGTCACGTTCGTTTGGGCCTAATGCTTGCTTAAGACTCAAGTAATGGTTACTTGTATTTTCTTGTTTTAAGTCTACCATTTACATCAAGCCCCACAATGATACAAGTAATTAAAGCGAGCTGTATTTCCAAAATAATAGAATGTAAATAATTGATAATTGGACTGGAAACAAAATGATAAGACTTAAAGAACGTGACACAAGTAATTAATACTTGAGCATATGGATGACAACATAATGAGGCATATACTAGCTATTTATATGAAAATAATATTTAAATTTTACATTACCTAACTAAAATTTTAATAAAAAATAATATAACAGTTAACATAAAGTTAAAATACAATTATATTATTTAACTGATATTTATTCGTGTCAGATTTATAAAACTTATTGGTGATTAATTTCTTGTTTTTTTGGTTATTTAATTAATTTTTAGTTGGAAAATTTGTAGAATATTTTAATTATTTTTTTATTGATAAATTCATATTTTAGTACTATAATTTTATCTCGAAATTTAACTTGGTCCTTTTATTTTTTCTTCATATTAGTAATTTATCTGTTCAATATAATATGATCATTTTTTGTTAATTTTTATGATATATATTTAACAAGTATGCCCACAATAATATGTTTTTATCCTTGACTTCTTCTTTTCCACATCCAACAGCTATTTTAGATATTTTCATTAATTATATATTGAAATATAATGAAGGAAAAATAAATAAAGGAGCCAAAATAAAAAAGAAAAAAGAAAAATCAAACTGAAATTTTGGTATGAAGTTTAGGGACAATAAATAATATTTTTACTTTATTGCATTTATTATAATATTCACCGTTAATTTATTCATCTTAGAAAGAAGGAGGGTGTATCGCAGCCAAGCCATAACAAAAAATCAAGGCCATATATTTCGATTGTTCGTTGAAAATGAAGGTGTGCAACTTTTTCAATCACAACATGAAAAAGAATAATAGTCATATTTTGAGTTTCACGTTTAATGCATCTTTCACTGTCGAGCCAAATGATGCCGTATTTGAAGTCAAGGTTTAAGTTTACTTGTATTTTTCTAAACCAAAAAATTATTATTAGTCATTAGTTAGTAGAAAATCATAGTGCCATTAAATATTTGTACCATAATAATATATTGTTTGAAATTCTTGGGAACTTGGAAATGCACCGTTAAAATCCCTGTCTATTTTCTCAACAAGGATTCTAGTGAGATGCTATGCCTTGTACATGAATGATTGTGTTAATAAAAATGAGAAGTTTGTAGGAGAAATATGAATGATTGGATGTTTGAATGAAATTTCTAAAATGGTGTTGTTAGAACATGTAAAAATGACTCATTTGGGTTGGAAGGAACCTAGGGCGAACCTTGGGGTAAGAAATTTAAGAGAGCTGCTCTATTTTCCTTGCGCTCAAGCAGTGTCTGGAGCTCAAGCCCTTGTTGGCGCTTGACCGCCATAGCATCTGACGGCTGGCTGTGGGCAGATTGAAGTCTGGCGCCATAATTACGCCCATGCGCCAAGTACCCTGCTGGTCCATGATATTTTGTTGTTTAGATAGCTATGGTTCCACTTCCTAAATCCCAAGTTCCCCGAGAGACACAATTACATGTTCTTCCATGTTGTACAATTTTTGAAGTGTTGAGATTTTGGTTCTACACTTCCAATTGTGTTAAAAGATTGTAGCATACACCTTTGATTGTAAGACGAGAAAAATTGAGGGTCCAATGGAGGGATGCTTCCTTGGACAACGGGAGATCACCAAAGAGGGTGCGGATTGCCGTCACAAAAGATTAAATAAAATTCAGAACTAACCCAGAGATTGTGGAAAGAAAGAACGAACCCTAAGATTGTGAGTAATCTAGTAGGTGTTGGAGTGATTATTATTTGATTATTTATCTCTTGAATTTGATTATTTCTATTCTAAGTGGGAGAATTTTGCAACTTAGTTGTCTTCAACAATGCAAAGGAATGAAGACATGTACTTAAACTAGATTTTATTATTGTTGTAGTTATGATAGAGCCATCATTGTGTATATTTCTATAATTATGCTCCTATCTTTTCCTTTGTAATAAAGACGCTCACTTAGTTATTGTATAAAGCTCTCTAGAGTTGTATGATGCTTATGTATAAATGTTTAAGACAGGATGGTTTCACGTACTCATCGTTAAAGTCTTTACTTATATTCTGTCATGTGTATATGTGTGATAAGCCGACACCTTAATATTTAGGGGTTACGCAAAAAGATGCCAAGGAAAAGGATATCAAGTCAAACTTTCATCCTTTTTAAGAATAAAATGAAGACATTACCAAATATATGAATTAGATTAAAACTTTGGTGACTAAAATATGATATATAGAAAATAAAATTTTAATTTATCCTATTTTTATTTTACTTTATCCTTGCTGCAACCGATTCAAAAAACAGAGATATTTGATACTATAAACACAACTACAAAGGTGTATCTACGATAGTTTTTTAATGGAAACAGGGTAATTTTAATTTTTAATTTTTATATAAATTTTTATTCAAATTTTAGTTAGGAAATGTAAATTTTAAATATTATTTTCATATAAATAGCTAGTACACTCTTCATTATATTGGTATTCCTCTGCTCAATAATCAGTTACTTGTGTAATGTTCTTCTAAGTTTTATGTTTTGTTTCACGCACAATTATCAATTATTTATAGGTTCTATTATTTTTGCAATATAGTTTGCTTCAAGTTCAAGTATTAATTAATTATGTATTTTTCTTCTAGGTCTACTAGTTACTTTTGACTGTAGTATAAGTTACCTAGGTCACGTTCGTTTGAGCCTAATGCTTGCTTAAGACTCAAGTATTGGTTACTTGTATTTTCTTGTTTTAAGTCTACCATTTACATCAAGCCCCACGATGATACAAGTAATTAAAGCGAGCTGTATTTCCAAAATAATAGAATGTAAATAATTGATAATTGGACTGGAAACAAAATGATAAGACTTAAAGAACGTGACACAAGTAATTAATACTTGAGCATAGGGATGACAACATAATGAGACATATACTAGCTATTTATATGAAAATAATATTTAAATTTTACATTACCTAACTAAAATTTTAATTAGAAATAATATAACAATTAACATAAAGTTAAAATACAATTATATTATTTAACTGATATTTATTCGTGTCATATTTATAAAACTTATTGGTGAATAATTTCTTGTTCTTTTTGTTATTTAATTAATTTTTAGTTGGAAAAGTTGTAGAATATTTTAATTATTTTTTTTATTGATAAATTCATATTTTAGTACTATAATTTTATCTCGAAATTTAACTTGGTTGTTTTATTTTTTCTTCATATTAGTAATTTATCTGTTCAATATAATATGATCATTTTTTGTTAATTTTTTATGATATATATTTAACAAGTATGCTGACAATAATCTGTTTTTATCCTTGACTTCTTTTCCACATCCAACAACTATTTTAGATATTTTAATTAATTATATAATGAAATAAAATGAAGGAAAAATAAATAAAGGAGCCAAAATATAAAAGAAAAAAGAAAAATCAAACTGAAATTTTGTATGAAGTTTAGGGACAATAAATAATATTTTTACTTTACTGTATTTATTATAATATTCACCGTTAATTTATTCATCTTAGAAAGGAGAGTGTATCGCAGCCAAGCCATAACAAAAAATCAAGGCCATATATTTCGAGTGTTCATTGAAAATGAAGGTCTGCAACTTTTACAATCACAACATGAAAAAGAATAATAGTCATATTTTGAGTTTCGCGTTTAATGCATCTTTCACTGTCGAGCCATGGAAAAAAAATGACGCCGTATTTGAAGTCAAGGTTTAAGTTTACTTGTATTTTTCTATACCAAAAAACTATTATTAGTCATTAGTTAGCCTTCTATGGAAGGTTCAACACCAAAATGAAATTGAGAAAGAAAGAACAAGAGCATCAAAACCGAAATTTTGCAATGGAATAATTGAATGTGTGTAGTAAGAAACAAAAAATATATTGAACTTTTACATTGTATAAGATACCAAATTGTCAAGCATTTTTCTAAATTAAAACTACTAAATCAAAGATGAACTAAGCAACAAAAAATATATTGAACTCTAATATGGAAAAGTATAAAGTGAACAAACAAATTGAAATACAGTGCTAACCTTTGTTATATCGTATTTTCCATGTCTTAAGTTCTAAAAACATAAAACGAACAAGGCAAAGATGACACACGAGCCTGAAATGAGCACAAATGAAACTGGAATAATTTTACCATAATTAAAATGCAGAAATTGAAAGAACTGAAAACAAAACCTAAGGATGAAATTCGCTGAAATTCGCCGAGATCTTAGTAGCAATCACACAAAATAAGAAAACATGCTTCAATAAAAAAACAAGAAGAACATACCTGAAGTGCGATTGCAAATTGCAAATGGTATAGATTCATTTTGCAATTATAGTTGCAATTAAGCATCAATTCTACACTAATTTAATGTGTCTATTTTTTAATGCTGAAATTCCAGTTGCAAATGCCTACCCCATCCTTTTCCTTCTCTCAAGTTCCTCAATCTTTCGTCCAACCTTCAAGAATGAAGGGATTTCAGTAAACCCTAATGGAGAGGAGATAAATTCGGGGTTAGGGTTAGTCAAGGGAATTGTTAAATGGGATATTTAATTTGTGAAGCTTCATAGAACACGAGGGCGAGGAGAAATTTAACACAGAAATGCGATAAGGCTTTGCTTGATGGAGCGAGAGAAAACATATGGAGAGAATGAGCTTGAAGAAGAGCTTTAGAGAGGAGAAGAGGCTTAGGGAGAAGGAGAATGAGCTTGGTTCGTGTTTCTACACCAAAAACGAACAAAGATGCGCGGTTCTTCTATAGCGAATGTGCGAGGTTCAGGGAGAAGGAGAAGGAGCTTGGTTTGTATTTCTTAGATTGCTAGAGAGACAATGCTCGAGGTTCTCAGATTGGTAGGGTTCGTGTATTATTTTTGTTTTAAGTTCCTTATACCAGCGTTTCTAGAGAGGCACCACATCTACAAGGGACGTGTGTTTTTTTATGCCTATAGCAGCGTTCAAAAAAGGAACCGTTGGTAAAGAGTATTTAAAAAAAAAGAAAATAGCTTATGCCAGTAGTTAATACAGAACTGCTGTCATAGGTTGCGTTGGCATAGGGCAAATCTGGCGTAGTGCCTATTTCCCCCCAATCTCCTTAGATTTATGGGTTAAAGGTGCCTAGCACTTGACCTACTGGCATACTCACCAAACACAAGAATTCAATTCAAATTACAATGTCACAAAATTACAAATTGAATCAAAAACAACAAAATGGAAGGAGTTCACCTAGAATATCACCAATTGACTCATGGAGAATTCTTTTTTAATCAACCATGAAGAATTTCAATGCTAGATCAATTGAATGTGAAACCCCAATGATTATCTTGAAGATTAAAGCAAGGATGAATGAAATCTTGATGCAAATCTCAATCAATCTCCAAATTGATGAACCTAATTGAAAACTTTGAATATGAAACCTAGAAGAGCCTTTAGAGAGGTTTTAGATCACTTAAATTTGTGCAAATTGAAAAATGATTCATTCTCTTAAGTTCCAAAACCCAAAAGCTGTTTAAATACGGACTTTAGCAACTGTACATTGATGTATATAGCTTCTGCATCGATGTATATAGTAAATTTTCTCCCCCTGGGTGCAAAACTACATAATCTGAGAATTGTGGCCTATGTACATCGACACACACCTTCTCTGCATCGATGCACACAACTCAAATTTTCCCTCTGCACATAGTTTCTCAATGTACATAGATTTTATGCACTTGTACATCGATGTGGGCAACAAAAAAACCTTCTAAATCATCAAAAACACTTTGAACTTCAAATCAAACTTGTTCTAATATAAAACCAATGATCAAACTCATTTCATAACACTTTTAGAACACTTTGAAAACCTTTGATCAAAGAAAGAAAATGCTCTTTTCTAGATGCAATGCTTAGAAGTTTTGTCAAAAACCTTTGATGTTATGCATGCATGCAATATGAAGTTTATTTTGAGCCATTCAATATGAATCTAGTTAGCCTATCTAATTCATGATCAATCAAACATTTGGAAATCATATAAACCAACTCATGATAGCACTCCTTACCAAAAACTAAACAATCAACCTAGATTTAAATCTAGCAAACAATACACAAAACATTATCTTCATTTGTTGGTTTTAACTTCTCTTCAAGTGGAGCTTTGCCTTGTTCCTTCTTTGGTTTCTAAGATCCTTTGTCTTCATCAAAACACATGTCTTTCATCCTTTTTGGTTCAATAGACTGTATAGGCTGACAAGAATAATGGGCAACCTTTCTTGATATGATCAAGTTTAGAGATGCAAATTCAGATTTCTTTGTAGAGGTATTATAGAAGCAGTGTCATAAATTGTAGAGATAGAAGGATCCTCTAATGGTACTATAGTTTCAGATAGGGGGTATTTCCACTAGAAGGTGAAGGAACAGCTCTGATGGGAAAAGCCACAATATGTTAAGGCAGATCAGGGTTGCCCAAAGTAGAAGTAAAAGATTAAACTCTTAACCCAAGAATAGGGTTGAAGGTCTCAATTTTCCAGGAACTAGGATCTACCCTTGAGGCTCTATTGGCCCTTCTATCATCACTGCACCTAGAGAAGGAGAACTTTCTACTAGACACTCCATTGACCTTCTATCCATATCAGCATCTTCTTTTGTAGACAAGTTGGATGAAACATCCATTCCCTCCTTGATCTCCTTTAGTATCTTGGCCCTCTTTGTAGCTTATTCTTCATATGTCTAACCTGATTTGTGTGGGATACTCTAAGAAAGACCATTTTCCAAATGACTTAATGAAAGATTCCTCTGTGGTCTCCCCTGCAGAGGTATTTCCTCAGAATCTGGATCTTCTTCTTCTTCCTCCAGATGGATAGTCTGCCAAGGGTCAGATTTAGCCATTGGTTTATCCACCAAGGTAGCCCTATGTGACTGATATAAGAGTGCATCAGTCGAAGTGCAGTGTTAAGAAGTTTTAAATAAACATGATGATAAAAAACACTTACTCTTGTGCTACTTCCATAAGGGGTAGGTGTTGTTGACTTATATAGTCCTCTTCTTCTGAGGTACATGGGATTTGACCTCCAAAGAAACCTATCATAGTTTAAAAGTGACCTATATAAGCCTAGATAGATCTAACCATATACAACAAAGGTACACCTCATAAGACTTTTCTTTAGAAGAAATAGCTTTCTTTTTCTTGGACTCAACAGGTTTGGCCTGGATTTCTGATCCTAGGTTCAATGTCTAAGTGACCGACAATAAAAAGAAAATTAACAGAGTCAGAGATTAGCAAAACAATGACTATTAATGTAAATGTAAAAAGTTGATATGCTCACCTAAAGGAGTATAGCTAACTAGTTAGAATGGTTTCACCATGAATAAAACACGCAAAGTTTGTAAGAGAAAAAGAAAGATTGGGCTTTTCAGCCTCTAATTTCCTAGAAAGGAATTCCTTAGTATTTACATGCTTAATAATTTCAGAGCCATCAGTCCTGACAGCCAAAGCTAATGATGCTGAAGGTAGAGGAGGGAACTTTGGCATCTATCCTGATATGCTAGGGTTCCTGCTCTTATACCTTTCTATCTTCTCTCTTAAAGTCTCACTAGCTTCCTTTAGGGTTATGTCCAATCTTTGAGGGTTGTAAACATTTTTGAAAAAATTTTCAAACTTTTGAATTTTCTCAATATGTATACCATTGCTTTTCTAAGATTTTTCCTGCATGGTAGAAGCACCTTGGTCAAAAGATTCCCTATCAGAATCCAACTAGAAGGAAGAAAAATATGGGATCCAGTAGGCAAAAAATTCTGGTGTGACCCTAGTGATATGAATCCTATTAGTCTTTTAGGATTGATGATGGATCTTTCTAGGATTCGTAGGCAAAAATTAGAATTTTGGTAAGAAAGAAGGTAGAGATAGGTGCTCAAAGAAGGAAAGAACTTTAGAATTTTTGAAATTTGGGAAGAGATATGCTCTAATCTTTACGCATGGAAATGAGGGAAAAAGGAACCAATAAGATCCTATGAGGATTTAGTGTAGAATGGTGCATGAAGATAGAATCAAGGATTTGATGATTAGCTTCAATTTTAGAAATTAGGGTGGAGAAGAATGGTGGCTACGCAAATATGGAAGAAAGAAAAATTTAGGTATTTTGAAATTTAGGGATTTTAAAATTAAAAATAAGAACGTGATGAAGAATAAGAAAAATGGGGATAGAATCAGGAGAAGCAAAGGTTAGACATCACACAAAGGAGATGGATATCCTTTGACAAGTCTCAGCTCTTGTTTCACACAAGAATTGTGAAGAATCACTCTCATTGAACACAAATTATCTTTTATGTCTAAAACTCATTCTCTATGTTGTTCATTATCCATGGCCTTCAAATAAGCTCAGAAACAGTTACACAAGTGATGAGAGTTGAATACCATTCACTCTTCCTAATTCTAGAATTGTAACATACAAGGAATCCATTGAAAAACACTAAAACATGTGAAAAACGTTGCATGCTGTGCAGAAATTGTGCCTGAGCACCCCTGTGAGCAAGCTTAGGCGCAAGAAAATTCCTTGCTCACTATTTGGGCGTGCCTGAGCTCCCCATTATGCATGCTCAAGCACAATAAATTCTATTGGTTGATGCCTAGCCGTGCTTCAGCGCCCTATTTTGCGTGTTTGGGCACAAATTCTACACTTATTCTCCTAAAATTAAACGTTAAACAAGAAATTCAAGTCCTAATAACCTTATTACAAGACATGGATAAAAAATACAACAAATGATCCTAATTTTAAAACACTAATCTTTTTAGAAACTTGAATCTTCATCCACCATTGTGCATAGCACCATGTTGGGTTTCCATCTTCTTGAATGAGACCCATCTTGAACTCTTGTCACAACACTTGTTGTAGAGCCTCCTTTGCCTTCTTAGCTCTTGCCCTTGTCATAGGTCCTCCCAATCCATCTTCGATTTGTTCATGATCCTTCATCTTGCGCATGTCCTCATAACCCAGACAACAATTCATAGTCAAAAGATTTAAAAACATTTTAAGGCTTTGTCTCCTCTATGAACAGGGCCAGAGCGTCTAATCCTTTGAGTCTGTAACCCATAATGAACTTTCCTTCTCTGATGAAGAAGGGAGTGGGGATTGATTGAATAGTCCTAAATTGCCTAGATACAAAATTTGTGTGGCAAGAGTAAAGTTTCACTTCTCCTGTTGTAGTAGTGACAAACAAGATGAGTCTTTCATAAAGGAAAATAGCCCATATTTTATCTGCTTCAGCCTAATCAACAACATTACTTCTCCTTAATGGGGCTACAAACCAAGCAAGGCCAAGCCTCTTCAGAGCAAAGGGTATTATTCTAAAGCTGTTCTTTTTGTCCTTCTCTTGTAACCGCTCTGTTTGGTCAGAGCACACTATAAATATGACCTTTTGTTCTACATAGAGAAAAAGCAAATAAAATAAAAATAAAATAATAGAACATGTGAACAATACTTGTAAGCAAATAAGTGATTTTTGTATTAAGTAAGAGAGATTTCTGGAGATACCATGTTCCGTATAGAACAGTGCATAAAGAGGAAACCAAGATTCTTCAAACACAAACTAAGGTCATCTATCCCACCTTCTCACACCCAAAGCTTTCTGAGCACGCCTACAATCACACACATCGACGTGAACAATGCCATGGATAACAATAGTAGCAGGATGGGTTATACGTATTTCCAGATTAACCCCTTTGAGTGTTAGGTTTCTTGTCTGGGTCCTTTAGTGTATTGTCATGTACCAGAACAGAGTATAATCAAATCTTCTTTGTATCCTTAATATATTGATATCGTTGTTCGTATTTAAATGCTTTTCACAAGTTTTTCATTGTTATTTTCGTTATTTTGACTTACTGTAATATGTTCATAGTCAGGAATCTTATATTCAAAAAAATTTTAATTATTAAAATTTGTTTAAATTGTAACTAAACATCTAAGAATGAACAATAAAGGAAAAAAATTCCCTTCCCCGAATTGAGATCTAGGAATTATTTGTTTTGGAAAAATACACGCTAAACAACAACATCCAATCACTATAAATAGGGCTGTCATTTGAGTTTCTAAGCATTGGATTCTATATAGAGAGTATAGAGAGAGAAAGAGAAGGGGAAATGTCTCTAGAGTGCGGATACGCCTATAGTTTCAGCTCTTCGATATTTTCTTAGGTATCTGGAGTTTAAAGAAAAAAAGGAGAAGAGGAATAAGCTTACAGCACGGAAACAACTCTAGTCTTACTCATCTATGTATTCTAATGTATATCTAAATCTCTTAGAGAAATGATGTTAGACAAGGGCCTCTATGCTCAAGAGGGGGGGTGAATTGAGCTTAAAAGCTTTTTCGCAAACTTTTCACAAACAATAGCAAAGTTTGAATGGATTTTATTTTAGTTAAGATATGAGATTGAATGAGGATATGTATGAATGCCAAAACACTATGCAACGCACAAAATAAGAGTAAAGAGTTAGAGAGAATGACACAAAGATTTATACTGGTTCAGCCACTAAACCTCCTTGTGGCATACGTCCAGTCTTAAAATCACCACCGCGCGAAAACTCTTGTATTAACTTCAACAAGTTACAAGCTAGGAGTACCTTTCACAATTTGGATACCCCACCAATTGCAAGGACCTTTAACTAGGGATACCTCACCCTAATTCTAACCTTGAAGGATACCACACCTTCAATGAACAAGAAGGATACCTCACCTTCACTCAAGGATATAAGTTTAGATTTACAAATAACAAGCTATCAAAAGATTAAATGATACAACTTGATGCACTAAGTGTATTTGATTAAAGGCTCTTTGTGTGATGAAACAAACAAGGACAAGAAGTAACAAAGAAAGCCTTAAGCAAAGCACAAGACCCTAGATTAAGAGAGTTGATGATAAAAGCTCTTTTCTACTCCATAAACGCTTGCAAGGGTGTGTCAAATAAATCCCCATTTATATAGACAGCAAAAGGCAGATAAAAAACATATCAGATCATCATCATATTCGAATATGTATTCAAATATACAGTGACTGCCTTTCAATTTTTAATTCCAAGGGCTTCATATTTGAATATATATATTCGAATATGGAAGTTCCATATTCGAATATATATTCGAATATTGTGATTCTGGAAAGTAGAGAGGCCAAGGGAAAACAACATATTCGAATATGTATTCGAATATGGCTTTGAATATAGTGATTCTGGAAAGTCTAGAGGCCAACGGAAAACATCATATTCGAATATAGTGATTATTGAAAGTGGAGAGGCCAAGGGAAAGCATCATATTCAAATATGTATTCGAATATGACTTTGAATATAGTGATTTTGGAAATTGGAGAGGCCAACGGAAAACATCATATTTGAATATAGTGATTATTGAAAGTGGAGAGGCCAAGGGAAAACATCATATTCGAATATGTATTCAAATATGCCAAGCCATATTCAAATATATATTCGAATATACTGGTGAGAATTTTCAATTTTTAATTCTAGAACCTTAATATTCGAATATACCTTTGAAAGGGACTTTTTCTAATGGAAACCAAGGTTAAGTACAACCTTTTCTGTAGAGGCAAAATTTTTAACAAGGGAGAAAGGGTCTTTAACATTTTCTGAAAAACGATTTGATCGAAAGCGTGTTTGATTCATTTTAAAGAGCCTTAAGAAAATTTACATTTAGGCATAAATTAAATCGTATATACCCTTGTTGTTTCATTCTTGTTTATATCACTTGATCGCTTGATTTGCCAATCAGGGCTTGATTCTCGGATTGTTGTGAAATCATCAAAACTCCAATTTTAGGGCATTTAAAGCATTTGCATCCACATACTCCCCCTTTTTGATGATGAAAAACAACAAACGAAATGCTTAATCAGTATATCGAATATTTTTGGAGCACAAAACATTTATAAGCGTGCAATATACAGAGACTCCCCCTTACTAAAGGAATTTAACTCCCCCGGTCTATATGCATATAAACATGTTAAACCTTTTTAGGAAGGAGATAGATTCTCAATCAGTAAGCAACAACAATTGGTTATAAGTGTACATATTAAAAGATAGGATTTAATCTTCAAGAATATTAAATGCAAATACATATTGATTCAAGCATATTGATGGACACAGATAGACTCAAATATATAAAGCAGAACTATGCATATTCATCATTTAACAAAGTCTTTGAACATAACAGCATTTTCAGCATCGATTCTCCCCCTTTTGTCATCATTAAAAAATATATATGAAACTGGATAAGTATCAATTCTGAAAACAATTAGAAGCAAAATTTTGAGCTTTTTTTAAAAGAAACTCCAAAATAATCTAGTTTTAAAAAAACTAAGCAAGGTTAAATCAGGATGAACCAAAATTAATCACAACTAAACTAAGTTAGAATGTGCAACGAAGTGAGATTAAAGTTGAGTTAGGGAGAAGTCAGAGAGGGCTGGAAGCAGGTGGAGTGTTAAAGAAATCAAAATCCAAGCTGGGACTTTGTTGAGCCTCAAATCCTTGAAGACCTTCACCTCCAAAATGCTGCTAAAAGCCACCAGCGTCACCTTGATCATCATTAAAGTTGGATTGAGAATACTGAGGCATGTAGCTTGAGCCGCTGCGGGCAATTTCTTCTCGTAGGGAAGCAATCTCCCCTCGTAGTGAGGACTCCATCTGCTCAAACCTTTGCTCAAACTATAAGCGCTGCTGCTCAAATCGGGCATCCATCATCTGAGATATTTGAAGACTGAGTTGCTGGAAATGAGGTGGAAGAGGCTCCTGTTCTTGAGCTGGCTCTGCGGGCTCCTCAGAATCATTTGTAGCAGGGTAGTTTTCCTGTGGACGATTGCCCTCAATCCCTAATTCCTATATATACCAATTTTTGGCAACATAGATGATTCCGGCACGGTGCAGCACTGATTGGCCAATTTCAAAGTTTTGACCATCAATTGAGGTGTTGTATTCATCCGCTAAGTTTACACAGAAGTGGCAGAGAAGGACTGTGATCAGACTGGAATAGGGAAGAGGAGTGGTGCCTGTTGCCCCCTTCAACATATGGTGCTGGACAAGTCTTGCCCAGTCAATGGGCTTTTGCTTTTTTTTTTAGATTGGCCAACGGGCTTTTGCTTGATGATGGCCCAAAGAAGAAGCCGATCATCATGGAGGACTTTAGCAAATTTTCCTACGCGGCCAAGTAGGACGCGAGCAATAATGAGATGGACTATACGAGAGTCCATAGTCAGTGTACTGGTGGGAAGATAATCTCCTTGTTTGTAGGTGTGGAAGGTGGCCCTGACATGACACATAGCCCCAATGGCCTTGATGGGATTGTATTCGTTGGCCAATTGGCCCATAGTCAGGATGAGATTATATCAATATGGCTTAATCTCCATTTGTTGAGCAGTGGGGGACAAGACAATAGCGGACCGATTCCTTGGACCTTGAGGAATCACATAGTCACCAAGGACTACAACCCTCGCCTGATTAGGAACTTCCGCAACCATTCTAAAAGTAGCAGAATGTGTAGAGTTACTAGAGAAATTTGAGGAACTCTCTCCCTCCTTTTGTTCACGGTATTTTATTGCAGACTTTCTTCTAGCAAATGCCTCGATTTCGTGAATATACACTAACTTTTCTCTTTTGCTTTTGCTGTGAGTAAGCATACAACAATACTGGAACAATAGTGAGAGTTAGGTACAAATATACAAATACTTACAAAAAGAATGATTATTCACAGTTTTTACAAATCAACTCAAAACTTAAAAAGAAATAAGTAATTGTGCTCCCCGGCAACGGCGCCAAAAATTTGTTAACCTTTTAATAAAGGCCGAAAGGATTAACTCGTTTCAGTATAGTGACTATACGTGTATTGTCCTCAATGAGCACTGAATTTATCCGATTAAGAATTAAGTTAATAGAATGTACAAAAACATAATAAGTTGTGAGTGGAAAATAAAATAAACGCTTAGTAAAAACAAATAAACAAATGAGATAATGATTCACCTGGGATTAAGTTTCATTACTTAACCTTGTTCCTTTCACTATAAGTTAAGTGTTATAAGAAAAGATGCATACTCAATGTCACAAGTGCAAATATCTTTGTCACTTGATTCTAAGACACTAGTTTCTAGAGCCCAATCTCTTGGCACCTTAGGAACTAAGTCTTGTATTAAGCAGAGTATTTGGCAATCATAAGCACTTCCATCTATTTCTAGACTAGAAGGTTTTATGAGAGTTTTTCTCCAAATCCATTTATAAACTAGTTTTTCAACTGCGCAAATAAACTAACACATAGAAAAGGTGATCAAGATTAAACCAAGAAAAGAAGAACAGAAGAAGAACTCCAAGAACTAAACCTAAGAGTATTAGAACTCTGACTAAAGCACTATACTTTGTAGTTTTTATTTCTTTACAATCCAATATCCTTCCTAACTTCTGAAGAGCTATATTTATAGGTGTTTGGGGCAGGGTCTGCCGCTCGAGCGCCCTCTTGGCGCTTGAGCGCTGGCCTTACACGTGTTGGTTAATGAGCTTAAATGCGTGGTTAATGCATCTGGCGCTCGAGCCCTAGTGTGGCGCTCAAGTGCCAGGCTCATAACTCTGGCAGAAAGAATCCAATGTTCAACGTATACTTGCGCTCGAGCCTTGGTGTGGCGCTCGAGCGCCAGGCTCATAACTCTGGCAGAAGGGATCCTATGTTCCTCAGCTTCCAGTGCTCGAGCCTTGGTGTGGCGCTCGAGTGCTGGCCTCTTATATGCCCCAGCATCTTGACTTTCTTATTTTTGCTTCCAAAACACCTGAAAATACATTTCTAAAGTTAGAAAATTTATTATGTCTACTTATTTACTCTTAAACTCACAAAGTAAGGAATAGAGGTGAAATTTTGCATAGAAATATGTTATTTCTTGAGAAGATAAGTGAAAATCCTTTATAATATAAACACACTAATTTGCACTTATCAACCATGTGCGTGGCAATAGCACTCTAGAGCTCTCTGCAAACCCTTGTAAGCGTCCCTAACCAGAGTCTATGCCTCACCTCAAATAGAGGTCTGCAAGAACTATTACCCCTTCCGGTAATAGCTCCCAATTATTTGTCTTATTCAGAGTCAACACCCATTACAGGTGCAAGAACTATTATACCTTCCGATAATAGCTCCCAAATCATTCTCCTTTTATTTGATACATTTTACGTTGTCATGCATCACGCATTCATATGAATATCATAATCAATCAAACAAAAGTTCCTATAGCATAATATTCAAACACAATTTTCCTATATCTAAATATTATAAGTCGTAAGTGTCACGCTCAAATATCTTTTTGAATATGGGCTTCCATATTCAAGCATATATTCGAGTTCATACTAACTCTCGACTTCTACTTTTAAAACAGTTTAAAAATCCATCCAGAGTCTAATGCTTAGTTATAATATGGAATCCCTTGTCTGTTGCGTATACTTTGTCATTTGCACATTATTTGCCAATCTCTAATCATGCCACATCTATTTGCATATTAAAACAATACAGCATCATGCGAACATATCATACAACATCATGCAAACATATCAAGTAATATCAAACATAATCCTACTCAGCCACTTTCTAATACCTTGTCTATAGTCCCTAATCACATGTTCCTAACATCTCATAGTGCCCTAGATTTGGGGTTTTAGGATTACCTTGAATCTTTCAGAAATCCTTTTCTCTTCCAAATCTAATCTCATTATCCAACTTCCTTTCTTCTGCACTTGTTGTCTCTGAAACTGGATCTCAACTCTTGAAACCTTTAGTTAGGAAGTAAACTTGGTGAAATAGAACTTCTTGGATGGAGAAGTTTACAAAATATGGTTGATTAGTGGCAGAGGTTTGTCAAAGGATTGAGAGAGTGTAGAGCGAGGGAGACGGAAATACTGAAATGTGGAAGTCAAGTCTCTTATTTATAGGCCCAGGGGTCCATATTCGAATATATATTCAAATATGAGGTTGTTATTTTCAATCCACACTTCCATATTCGAATATTACTGTGCATATTCGAATATGTACTGTTAATATTCGAATACTATTCGAATATGCATAGATAGTATTCGAATATGCATGTTCGTATTCGAATATGTACAGTCCATATTCGACTATGACACATCCATATTCGAATATACATGCCATTTTTGTCCCTCCTTTGACCTCTCTACTTACAACAAATCCTCCTCTTTCTTTTCTTTGTAAATTGTAACCAAATCCCTTAAGTACTAAGTCTCCTTTATGGATTTTCGGGATGTTACAGACCGAGCAGATTGAGGTTTCAAGGAGGGAGGCTTCCTTCGACAACAGAGATCTCCGCTGAGGTGATGAGGGTGCAGGCTGTTGGCACAAAACTAATGAAAAGAAAACCATGCATAGCATATGTTTGTAATTGTCATTGTTTGTATGTATCTTTGATAATGAGTTAATCACTAGAAATGGGGAAGGTTTTGCAACTTGTTGCCCATGATACTTTCTGAACATGTTTTAAATAAATCTGGGGTTACTGAGATATGTGTGATTACATGTATCTCACGGTTACAGTATTGCAGGTGAATTTGGAGACATGGAATCGAAAGACGAGAAGTAGGAGGAATGTTTCAAGAAGACTTATTTTTATTTTTCTAAAATGCATTGTAATGTTTAGTTATGATGGAGTTCCTACCTTATTTTGTTAGACTCAAGTGTAAAAACTTAAGCCAAGTAGGTTATGTGTAACTCTCACTTATGCGTTGTACTATGTATGGTTAAGTAGGTTTCATGAACTAGTACTATATGGTATATAAAAAATGCCTTTATACACTTGAATGTCATGTGTGTTTACATTACTTAGGGGAGCTCAATTATATAGGTTTTACATATTTGAACAAGGAATGAGGCCAGAGATCCGAAACCAAGTACGGACAAAAGGGGTTCAAAAGTATCACACCCTTATCCGCAAGTGCAGACTGACAAATTAGTTTCACCGGGAGGTGAATACAAGTAGAGAAGCCTTATGGAAGCGAAAGCGAGAGGATTCGAATTCCCGTGAAACTAAACAAAAAGAGAGCGAGCCAAAGGGGATCAAATAACCAAACCCGTGAATGCCTCTCCTTCACAATTCAAGAATTGTGAGAAGTACCATCATGGGGAGTGATTGAAGGATAAGGGAATGTGTTACTACCGCAAGAAAATGGGTCACATGGCATTCCAATGTCCCGTTAGGAACAAATAGAACTCCATTGAACCGCAAAACCAGTACAAGTAATATTCTACATATTGAGTGAAAAGAAAGCAAGCGAACTCCATAGTCTCATCCAAGGTGAGTACTTGGTAAACAATAAACCTACAATTTTACTGCTGACTCGGGTGGCACACACTCTTTCATAGTCTCGGGTGGCACACCTACAATTAATCATGTGTTTTTCTGTAGTATCTTGGGTGTAAATTTCGAACTATTTTTATACGATTTTACCATCATAGTCTGCATAAGAGTTGTAGACAATCCTCGTATCTTTCAAATGCCTTTGGTTTCACTCAATTTGGAGGTCTACAACTCTAGGTATGACCAAATTACTGAAACAGTGTCTATATTGAAGTATTTGTTTTGTTGATTGTACATCCCTGTGAAAGATGTCTGTTTTTGACAAATCTATTTTTAGAACTGGGTTTTATGGTATTAGTAAGATTTGTAGAAAATCGCTTTAGCTTTCAAATGATTTTAGTTTCAGTTAGTTTGGAGGTTTGCAACTCTAGTTATGGCGAAAATACCAACATGATATATTTTTGGATGGAACCACGAAACTGGCTACCTGTGAAAGGCTCTATTCCTAGGGTTGGAATCGATGAAATAGGTCCTATTGTTTTATAAATTATGCATAGGGCCATGAACTTGTATTGTGCAAGATTGTGGACGAATGACCTCATTGTATGTGATGAATAAGATAGGAAATTAAACATGAACTTGTGTAATTGGTTTGAAATGCTAATGCAATATGTGAATAACTCTCCTCATCAACAAGGGTATGGGTTAAGCCTCTGTATGAGGGCGAGAATGAGCTCACTATTGTATTGGCTCATGCAATTCCATTCTTAATTCAAAGAGACTGCATATGTACCTTCGGGTGTTTGACTGGGCAGATTGAGGTTTTAAGGAGGGAGACTTCCTTCGACAGCGGAGATCTCCATTGTAACACCTTAATTTTTGAAAATAGTAGTTATTAAAAATTTTATCTTTGAAAATCTGTCACTTAAAAAAAAATTTGTTTGAAAATAAGTAGCTTGCTACTTGATTTCATATTTAAAATATAGCGGAAACATTCCTTTATTTTAATTAAAATTTCCTATACAGCTGAACCATATAATCTATGAACAAAAGGCTTAGGTTCACCAAGGATGGTTATATCTAAGCAAAGCCTAACGCTTTGTCTCATCCATTGCTTTAGCGCCACAGACTTCCAATACCTGCAATAGTGCGACCATCAGTTATATGTAAACATATAACCGAGTAACCCCTGGTCTACCTAAAAACATTTCTACAGTATTGCAGCCAGTCTAACTGGAAAATTGCCCCAAATCCAATGCCTAACAAACACACACAATATGTATGCAATGACCATTTAAGTATGTATGCATGCCATGATCATTTTCCATTTTTCCATTCTTACCTCTTTTATCGGGAAACCTAATGCATGGGGGAATCCACCATTGTGCGTGGCAATAGCACACTGGAGCTCTGTGCAAACCCTGGTAAGCGTTCCTAACCAGAGTCCATGCCTCACCTCCAATAGAGGTCTGTAAGAACTATTACCCCTTTTGGTAATAGCCCCCAATTATTTTCCTTTCTCAGAGTCAACACCCATTACAGGTCTGCAAGAACTATTACCCTCTTTTGGTAATAACCCCCAAATCATTTCTCTTATTCAGATTCAATACCCATTACAGGTCTGCAAGAACTATTACCCTATTTCGGTAATAGTTCCCAATCATTTTCTTTTCCATGCTTGTCCACATACCCGGTCTACTTCCGGCGGAACTCAACCCTCTTACTCAATCAATGTTGATGGGGGAAGCATTTCCATATTTCCTTTCTGTTTGATTTCACATTATAGGTTCTAGTGCATCAAACATCATATTCATATCACAATCAATCAAACAAGAGTTTTAGTAGCATAATATTCGAACACAAGCATCATATGTTTGAATATTATGTATCATAAGTTCCACGCTCAAATATCTATTCAAATATGGCCCGCCATATTTGAGTACATATTCAAGTTCATACTGACTCTTGACTTATCCATTCTAAAACATTTTGAAAATATATCCAGAGTCCTATTCTCAATTTCATCGCATTATAATCTGGAATCTCTTGTCTGTTAAAAACATTTTATCATTTTAATATCATTACCAATTTTTTAATCATGCAACATCGATTACCATGTTAAATCCACACATATCATACAAGCATGGCATGCAATCTCAATCATACTCATAATCATAAATCAAACAATCTCTAATACTTTATTCTAAGTCTCTAACACATGTTTCTACCACATGTTCCTAGCATTTCCCTGGTTAAGGGTTTTTAGGGTTACCTTCCAGAATTAATTTCTTCTTCAAGCTCTACTCCTCGTTTCTAACTTCCTTCTTCTGCCCCTGCTATCTTCGAGTATAAATCTCACTCCTTGAAGCTTTAGTCAAGAAGAGGCTAGTGAGAGAAAACTCTAGATGGAAGATTTGTTGAGTGTTGTTGATTCGTAGCAAAGGTTTAGTGAAGTATCTTTGGGGTTGAAAGAGTGTAGAGTGAGGAAAATTGTGAGTTTTGAATGGGAAACACCCCTTTTTATAGATTTTGGGGTCCATATTCGAATATATATTCGAATATGAAGCTTCTGTACTCAATTCCACACTTCCATATTCGAACATTACTGTGCATATTCGAATATGATTTAGATACTATTCGAATTCGATTTAGATATGGTTCAGATATGATTCAAATATGAATATTCAAATAATATATATATATATATATATATATATATATATATATATATATATATGTCATTTTTGTCCCTCGACCCCTCTATTTACAACTAATCCTCCTTTTCTTTGTAAATTGAAATCAAATCCCTTAAGCCCTGAGTCTTCTTTGGGATTTTTGGGATGTTACAATTCTTCCCCCCTTAAAAGAATTGTGTCCTCACAATTCATCTTAATTCCTGGCTTAAAGAAGTATTCCTTACTGAATTTGGGCTTTAATGGGTAAACTTTATAAAATGTTGTGCGGCTTCCTTAAAGCATGATATATAATTGTAGAAAGACCTAAACCGATAGAGTGAATACATATGGCTTTAGGATTTTGTCTTTAGAATTATGAGTTCCACAATGATGGTTCTGATATGTGGATTTTGAATACGTTTGAGAAATCGGGGTCTACCTTTGAGACTTGACCTGTATTTTACTTAGATATTTGATATAAGTTAGTGAGATGTTTGAAAAATTTGGATAACTCTAGACTTGATGAGTATGATCGTTAAATTTTTTTAATAGAATTCTATAGACTTAGTGAAATTAGAGGCACACAAGTGTCTTGAATTAACTTAATCCATTGCCGAGATTTAGAACTTTTTCAAGGAGGTTCAATGGTCACTAAGACGTTAGTTTTTAAATAGGGTTTATAATTTTACAAGTCTTGATCTTTCCAGTACAAGTTGGCTTCGAGTTCTAATTGGTATAACTCACTACGTCTTGGTTTTGGAGAGGAAGAAATTGATTACAAGAAGCATAGAGTTCTTAGACGTGTCGTGAAAGACTACTTGGATTAAAGTGTCTCCTTGTTCCCCCTTAGGGATAACACTTTAAATCAATCTTAGAGTGGACTAGAATATGCTTCGTACGTGGCTCTCAACATTAGTAGTTCATGAATTTATTGTTATGAAATGGCAGAAATGGCGGTTACATGAAAGGTTCGTTGTTTCAATACTTAGGTTAGAACTCGGGTGGAAGAAAAATCGATAACTGATTTAAGTATTCACATTTTTATGACGGAGTATTATGTTAAGAAAATTCTCGTAACCCAAAATTATTTTTATCTTATGTTCCTAATAAGTATAATTAATGAATTTACAAAGTGGTCAAGGTACTTAGCCGGAATTCGAGAGTATATGAAAACCAGTGTTATTCAAGTCTCTAGGAATCTCTAAGGAAGATTATCTAAAAGCTTAAATTCAGGTGATTGATAGAAGTATTTGGAGTTTCTGGAAATATTGGAAAGCCAAGGAGATTCCCTTAATGATTATTAGTAAACCGCATAGATAGAAACTTATATGGGTTCAAACTTTGGGAAGATTCGAATGAAAAATTTAGAAAATTCCTCTAACGCTATCGTTGGGCTATTCTGGTAACTCAAATCTAAGATTTGAAACTCGAATATCAAGAAAGATAATTTGATAACCGTCGAAGATGAGCTAAGATTACCAAAGAAATCTTTTAACTTTAATATTTCCCTAAGGTTTGGAAATAGTTTGTTATGCTAATTAGAACCTCAGAATTTGGAATCACGTGCGGTAAAGTTCCAAACCGTGGAATTCGGGATAGATTAAATAATCTTAATATCGTCTTAACCTTGGCATATGTTCTTAAAGAAGAAATAGGTGTAGCATGTTTAGGTAAGTTTGCAAGTGTAATTTAACTTCGGAGAAATTTGGGTTCTTTGGAATTGGATGGAATATGAGATTGAGTAAGCTTATATTCCCGTAGTGCAACTTTTTCCTGTCAACCAATTTCTCAATGATCTACCGGAGACTTCAAGATGATTAGAATTGAAGAATTCGGAATTTTGTGTCTAACTAGAAAAGTTAATACCAATAACTAGGAGCTAGGTTTTTGGAATACGTTTGTCTACCGATCCTGCTAGAAAGTCTCACATCATGGTTTCGAGATTTTGGAGTTTCCTTAGTAGTTGTCTCTTCCTCTTGTAATGATTTACATAGAAAGATTCCAATAGCTGATTAGTCCCTCAATTATTTCCCTTTCTTAGAGTCAACACCCATTACAGGTCTGTAAGAACTATTACCCTCTTTTGGTAATAGCCCCCAAATCATTTCTCTTATTCAGAGTCAATACCCATTACAGGTCTCCAAGAACTATTACCGTATTTCGGTAATAACTCCCAGTCATTTTCTTTTTCATGCTTGTCCACATACCCAGTCTACTTCCGGCGGAACTCAACGCTCTTACTCAACCAATGTTGATGGGGGAAGCATTTCCATATTTCCTTTCTGTTTGATTTCACATTATAGGTTCTAATGCATCAAACATCATATTCATATCACAATCAAACAAGAGTTGTAGTAGTATAGTATTCGAACACAAGCATCCTATGTTTGAATATTATGTATCATAAGTTCCACACTCAAATATCTATTCAAATATGGCCCGCCATATTTTAGAACATATTTAAGTTCATACTGAATCTGGACTTATCCATTCTAAAACAGTTTGAAAATATATCCAGAGTCCTATTCTCAATTTCATCGCATTATAATGTGGAATCTCTTGTCTGTTAAATACACTTTATCATTTTCATATCATTACCAATTTTTTAATCATGCAACATCGATTAGCATGTTAAATCAACACATATCATACAAGCATGGCATGCAATCTCAATCATACTCATAATCATAAATCAAACAATCTCTAATACTTTATTCTAAGTCTCTAACACATGTTTTAACCACATGTTCCTTGCATTTCCCTGGTTTGGGGTTTTTAGGGTTACCTTCCAGAATTCATTTCTCCTTCAAGCTCTACTCCCCGTTTCTAACTTCCTTCTTCCACCCCTGCTATCTTCGAGTATGAATCTCACTCCTTGAAGCTTTAGTCAAGAAGAGGCAAGTGAGAGAAAACTCTAAGGCAGAAGATTTGTGGAGTGTTGTTGATTCGTAGCATAGGTTTAGTGAAGTATCTTTGGGGTTGAAAGAGTGTAGAGTGAGGAAAATGGTGAGTTTTGAATGTGAAACACCCCTATTTATAGATTTTGGGGTCCATATTCGAATATATACTCGAATATGATGCCTCTTTACTCAATTCCACACTTTCATATTCGAAAATTACTGTGCATATTCGAATATGATTCAGATACTATTCGAATATAATTCACATATGGTTCAGATATGATTCAAATATGCATGTCTATATTGGAATATATATATATATATATATATATATATATATATGTATATATATGTGTGTGTGTGTGTGTGTGTCATTTTTGTCCCTTTTTTTAACATCTCTACTTACAACTAATCCTCATTTTCTTTGTAAATTGAAATCAAATCCCTTAAGCCCTGAGTCTTCTTTGGGATTTTCGGGATGTTACATCCCCTGAAGGGGCGGGCTGCCGGCACAAAACTAATGAAAAGTAAACTATGCATAGCATATGTTGGTAATTGTCATTGTTTGTATGTATATTTGATAATGAGTTAATCACTAGAAATGGGGAAGGTTTTGCAACTTGTTGCCCGTGACACTTTCTAAACATGTTTTAATAAATCGGGGGTTGATGAGATATGTGTGATTACATGTATCTCACGGTTACAGTATTGCAAGTGAATTTGGAGACATGGAATCGAAAGCCGAGATGTAGGAGGAATGTTTCAAGAAACCTTATTTTTATTTTGCTAAATCTTATTGTAATGTTTAGTTATGATGGAATTCCTACCATATTTTGTTAGACTCAAGTGTATAAACTTAAGCCAAGTAGGTTATGTGAAAATCTCACTTATGCGTTGTACTATGTATGGTTAAGTAGGTTTCATGAACTAGTACTATATGGTATATAAAAAATGCCTTTGTACACTTGAATGTCATGTGTGTTACATATTTGAACAAGGAATGAGGCCAGAGATCCGGAATCAAGTATTGACACAGGGGGTTCAAAAGTATCACACCCTTATACGCAAGTGCAAACTCACAAATTAGTCTCACAGGGACGTGAATACAAGTAGACAAGCATTATGGAAGTGAAAGCGAGAGGATTCGAATTCCCGTGAAACTAAAAAAAAGGGAATGAGCCAAAGGGGATCAAATAACCAAACCCGTGAATGCCTCTCCTTCACAATGCAAGACTTGTGAGAAGTACCATCATGGGGAGTGATTGAAGGATAAGGGAATGTGTTACTACCGCAAGAAAATGGGTCACATGGCATTCCAATGTCCCGTCAGGAAGAACTAGAACTCCATTGAACCGCAAAACCCAGTACAAGAAAGATTCTACATATTGAGTGGAGAGAAAGCTAGCGAGCTCGATAGTCTCATCCAAGGTGAGTACTTGGTAAACAATAAACCTACAATTTTACTGTTGACTCGGGTGGCACACACTCTTTCATTTCTTATGATTGTGTGATGATGGATAATTATTAAATTATTTTGTGGTTAATTTGAATATATTTTAAATGATATTATGTTTATCTTTTAATTAAATTCCCCTAAATTTAGTAAATTCAATACTTATCTTAATTTGAGAGAGAATTTGTTGATTTGAATTTCATCCTTATCTTGTGGATTGATTTGGATTAGATTTGATCCCTAAATTATTGGATTGCAGGTAAATAGATAAAAACAAAGAAGATAAGGGTGAAGAAAAAGGAAAAAAGATCTGAAGAAACCTTATCTAATATTATTTTATCTTATCTTGCGAAAGATAAACCACTTGGGATCTCTTTAAAAAGCTTCATTCACTAGGAGCTGGGGGCCATTGCACGAAATTTAGGGTTTTAGGGAGAGAAAGTGAGAAATTGAGAGATGGTAGCTTAAAACTCTTTACTTGGGATTGGATGTAATGAATTCTCAAACTCAGGTTTTTATTTTTGTTAAATTGATTGGTTTTCTTTTCTCTGTTTAATTTAGAGTTGAAAGCTTGATCACCTTCCTTCTCTCCTCCTAACTTTTCTTATTGAATGGGAATTTAATGTGAAAAGAGGTTATGTGAAAAGGAATTTCATCAATGAAAGTCTAGGGATAGTTTTCATTTATGAACAATTTTAAAAAGGGAATTTTTATTGCGTGGTAACTCTTTAACCGTTTAAAGGGATTTAATCAATATAGTTTTGCCATAGAATTAGGCAAATGAGGGATCTTTGTCAATGGTTTTTATCCTTGGCTATTCAATTAACATAATAAGTTCTTAAGTTTTGGGAATAAACTTCAGTATAGTGCAATCCAAACCCAAGTGTTTATATAAATCGTTTTTACCACTTTGTATATTACGAGCATTCATAAATGTAAAAAATAATTTTAAATATAAAAGTTTATTTAAATACATATGTTTTTCATAGAAATTTTTATTCATTTTTATATGTATAGTTCTAAAGTTTTATAAATATTTTTTATATTTATTTTTTATTTTATTATATTCACTTTGTGAATTTATCTTAACACATATTCCTTTAATAATTTATATAATATACTAAATATTTGCGTGATGCGCAAGCTTATATCTAATTATGTCAAAACTCTACTCCCAAAATATATAATTTTTTATATGTAAGTAGTATAACATATTTATTAATAGAATTATATACTAAAATAGTCTTTGACTTTGTATTTTATAAGTCAGTTTAGTCCCTCGAAGAATCAGTCATTTTAGTCCATGAGACTTTCACTAAATCAGCCATTTTAGTCCCTGAAAGTCAGGAACTAAAATGAATGTTCTTATAATTGAGGGACTAAAATGACTTGCAAAATGCAAAGTGAGTGACTAAAGTGACTTATCCGCATAAAGTAGGGACTAAAGTAAATTATTCTCACAAAATTAGGGATTGAAACGGTACATCACTCAATTAAATTTCTAAGTCCTACACGAACAAACACATCTTGTCATCCTTTAAATAACCATAACGTGTTTTTATCCATAATACCACACATTACTTTGTGTTTTAAATTTACTTGATCATATGAAATTGTACCCATCAATGATCTATTTTACATTATAGTTGAAGAAAAATACACAAGTTTTGATAGATGTCCATGACTAAGCATTACAAGAAAATTCATAATTAACTACAAAATTTAGCTAATAAAATAATATTTTTAATAACTAACTCATAGTTAAATTGTTATTAATTAACTACTGAATAAAATTTCTTAACTAATTTAATAGTCACACATTCGCTAATAAATTAGCTATCAATTAGTTACGAAATATAGCTACAAACTATTTTTGCAGCTAATTATATCTAAACAATTGCTGATTAGCTACCGAATATAATTTCACAGCTAATTTTTATAGCTACTTATTAACTATTAAATTAGCTACTAATTAGCCTATTTAAAAAAAACACTGATTAGTTACGAGTATAACTACAAAAAAAGTTCGTAGCTAATTTGTATCTAAATAGTTAATAATTAACTATAGTATGTAGTTACAGATTGCTCCTAGTTAATTTGAATCTTAATAGCTACTAATTACCTATCAAATAAAATTCCATTTTGTGACGGCTAGGTCCGTTGCTAATTTGTGACGGCCTAGTCCGTCGCTAACCACTGACATATTAAAAAAAAATAGGCCCCAATTTGCGACTGCTGGGTCCGTCGCTAATTTGTGACTGCTCAGTCCGTCGCTAACGCTCTGACATTAAAAAAAAAACAAATAGCTTCCATTTTTTGACGGTCGGGACGATCGCTAATTTGGAACGGCCTAGTCCATCGCTAATGCTCTCACATTAAAAAAAATAAAATAAAAAACAAATAGCTTCAATTTTTTTACGACTGGGATAGTCGCTAATTTATGACTGCTCAGTCTGTCGCTAACTACTAAAATATTAAGAAAAAAAAACAAATTGGCCCTAATTTGCGACGGTTGGGTCCGTCGCTAAAGCTCTAATATAAAAAAATTGGAAAAAAACAAACAGACGGCTTGGTCCGTTGCTAATTTTTGACGACTCAATCCGTTGCTAATGCTATAACATTTTTCTAAAAAAAAAACACCCCCTCGTAGTGACGGATATTTCCGTCGCAAAATTAGCAACGGTTTTTTTCGTCGTAAAAAGTATATATTTCATCGCAATTTCGCGAAAGTCCTGGGCAGTCGCAAATGATTTGTCGCTAAATTGGCGCATTCTTGTAGTGACTGTCCTGTCCTTTTTCTTCCCTATTGACTCTCCAGCCAGAGCGCTTGAAACATCCACTGGGACTGCCACACCACCACAACGACAACGCCTGAAAACTCCACCGACAACACCACACCACCACAGCGACATTGATTCATCAACGACACACTGCTGCTACAATATCAATTCATCAAAGGAAGGGGGATTTAGATAATAACAGAGAAAGAAGGGACGAAGAACACATGCAATTAGGAGTTAAGTGCACGATGGTAACATTGACAGTGGCGTAAGTCTGCGACGGTGACGGTGGCGTGAAGTGTAGCGGTGACGGTGGCGTAGATGCACGGCAGCGGTGGTGACGGTGGCGAAGTGTTCTGTGGTGACGGTGACGTTGGAAAAGTGCGCAACGGTGACTGTGGCATAAATGTGTGACGGTGACGATGGCGTAAGTGTGTGACGGTTGTTGTTTGATCAAGAAATTAAAAGAACAACTAGGAGTCCTATGCCAATTTAGTGTCCATGTTATTGACTTGGGATTTAGCTTTGCATGCTGCTCATTAAACAAGGATCATGCGCCCTGTTGTCGGATAGAAACAACCTCTGCCATTGAGTTAAATGGAACTCTCAGTGCTTACTTATATCAACTTAATTAACCAAGTTATTGGGTACCCCATATTAAGGAATTAACTTGATATATCATTAGTTTTTTTTGTGAGGTTAGTAATTATGCTTCTATGTAAGCATATTTAGATTTGACAAGACAAATATGGAGCCCGTAGCCATTGAGGGTGAAGCAATGGAGTCTCGTGTGTGAAGATAAGAGCGAACTTGATTAACCCGCTATGCTAATACCATAGACTGGGTACTTGTCTTGGTAATTATGATGGCCTCTGATACACACCTAATGCCCAAAAGGACGGTGGTATTAATGCTTGACATATGACAAAATCAACTTCGTAGGTTTAAATGCACTAGGGAATTATTCTAATATTAAAGGACGTTTGCTCACACAACACTAAGTATAGTACTATAATTTACCATTTGAACTCCTTGAACTTGATACAGTTGGGTTTGCTAAATGGACTTGTATATATTGTTTTGTTTTTATACAAGTGTTGTGTTTGAAGAAAGTTCTAGCTAAGGAAAGCCTTGATTTTTAAGTGTTCCGCTATGAACCACCTCTCTTTCCTAGGAAATGATTCAATACACACTTGTTGTTTGCTTTGTTTTTGTGTGTTTATTTGATTTTAATTAAAAAATAATAATAATTGTTTGATTTTTAAATTTATTTAGTAAAATTAAATTTTAAATTTATTTTTTAATCTAGAATAGATTTCATAATATTTCAAAGTTATAGTTAGAATTTGAATGGAGAATTGTTTTTAAAATCTAATTGAGTGCAACACATTTGTGCATAATTTGAACAGGTTAGACAATTAGGACAATTGAATTTTTTGATTGAGGTAATAAAACCTAAAGCCGTGTGAGTGTGTGAAACCACATAAAATGTTGACAGTCACATTGAGTTTGTTAATTGATTTTGCCATGAATTTTTTATTGCTATGAAGCATTGGATATATTGAAATGATTAAGGCATAGTTGCTTCGGTATTCGAACTCCAAGCCAAAAAGCCAACACATTACAAAAATATAAATCCCCTAAAAATTGCACCCTAAGCTTAAATGAAAATTCATTTTCCATACCTATGGACAAAGAGCATGCATTTTTATTGGCTATCATTTGGAAGTATGATGGTTGTTATTGAAGAAGCTATTTTGACAAGATTCTCCATTGAAAAGAATTGAAAAAGGCATTAAGTGTTAAAAGATAAATAAATAAAAAGAATGCTTGAAAACAGAATGAATAAAAAGGAGTTTCTTAGAAAATGTGTAAATAGTTTGATTTAAATGACCGACAAAGTTAAATTCAATGATCTCAGTGATGAAAAAAGAGAAACACTTACTTTGTTAAGATATTGAGAGAATATTCCCTTAGTTAAAACAATTTGAATTGTTGTTCTTATTTTGCTTGTTTAAAAAAATTCATGTGTGTCTTGTCCTTTGGATTTGTGAATGGTATCTCCATTCAGGATTTACTTTGCTTTGTAAATAAATTGAATGTGTTCTAGATGATTGAATAATTTGGAATTAATTTTTATTAAATTGTGTCCTTTTGTTCTTAAATTCAATTACTTTGGTTGAGGACAAGCAAGATTCTAGGTTGGGGAAATTTCATAAGAGCTAGAATTAAGTGATTTTTTCATGAGTTTATGCACTTATTTGAACTTAATTGTTTATATATGAAGTTGAAATCCCATCTGATCAAGAAAAGCAGAATTTATAAGTCTGTTTTAGAGAGATAATTACATTCTGACAAAACTGGATCTCAATTGTATGATTTGATGGATAAATTGTAGAGAGGAAAAAATATTGGTCAATTGAGGGGCAGTAAGTGCGCTTAAGCACACCATAAGGCACTTGAGCGCGCTATCCTACCTAAGTTGACCTAATTTTTGATGTCAAAGTGACCTATGTTGACGTGGATAACATAATTTGTGCGCTTAAGTTAGCCATAGGGCGCTTAAGCAAGGCAAGTGGGGGACAAAAGTGTGTTTGGCGGAGAACATCCCATTTGTCATTACATGTGGGCTTAAGCGAGCTAGGCAGCATCCAAACACTATAAATAGGGGTCTCATTTGTGAGTTTAAACATCGAAAGTTAGTGAGAGATCCTAGAGAAAGAGAGAGAAGGGGAAAGGTCTCTAGAGTGCAAGAATGGCTCTAGTTTCACTCTAGTCTTATTCTTCTAATCTATTCTGAAGTTTATCTAAATCTCTCGGAGGAATGAGATTGTAATCATCAACTCTTGTATTATTTTGGTAATTTATATATATAGCTAATGATCTTTGATCTTATATATTCTGGTAATTTAATCCAGTTCTTAATGCATGGTTCTATAAGGCCAATAGTAACATGATTTTGAATCTATGATATAGTAGGAACGTATATTATAGATTCTAATCTGAATTAATTACTTAATCTGTGATAATCTTGGATTAGCTATTAACACACTAAAGAATAGATATCTAAAGATTAATTGCTTGTTAATACTTGGTTATATTGCTAGATTGATTACTTATTTTTTAGAGGAACTGATATATAAGGAATCTATCTTAGATCTTATACTTGAGGAATTTGTATAAGATATCTTTAAGTGTTGCATCAATAAATATAAATCTGATACCTATATGTCACTAAGTTACTTGAATTCATATAAGTTTGATATTCAATCATTCAAGGTTTTGAACTCTAATCCAATCAGAATCAACTTTGACCTAATTCATTCTTTTATGTATTTTTTTATATAATTCAAATAATCAATCATTCATTTGTACATAGACCAAACAAGTTTCTTACGTAAGAATCTAAAGTGAAATCCTTTTTTCCTTTTGAACGATATCTGGTGTCATCAAGATTCTAACTTGACTCTATATACTTTCCAGATGCCCAATTAGCTTCTGATCAAACATATGTTATATAAGCCAATCCTTCATAATAGGATTGGCAAGTGGTCTTTCATTTTGACTAAGTTTTCACTAAAGTACATTCCTATGAAGGAAGTAAAGGGTCAAGTAGTAGCTGACTTCATTGTTGATCATAAGTTTAAAGAAGTAGAAGTCATTTAAAAATTAGAAGGTATGTTTGTTGGTCATAGGTTTTCGATATTGTATCTTGATGGATCCAAGTATAAAGGTGGAGCTGGTATAGGTATTGTGATAATTTTTCCTACTGGTATCCTTACCAAGTTTTCATTGGAAGTGGATACTATCAGGTTCAATAATGAAGTACAATATGAAGCTCTGAATGTAGGGTTGGAATTGTTTCTTAGTCTAAATGCCAAGACTATTGTAGTTAGAGGGGATTCCCAGTTAGTTATAAGATAGATGACAGGGAAGTACAACTGTTTGAACACAAAAATCGTTGTATATTTTAGTTATGCTTTTGGTTTAATTAGAAAGTTTGATAATATCTTTTTTGAGTATGTTCCCAGACTTGAAAATGAAATGGCTATTGAATTAGCTCAAAAGGCATTCAGATACGTAGTTTTTGATAAGAATTTAGAGGCTTTGTGCCAAATAAAAGGTAGAGTCCCTATTAGTCAAATTGATGTTTATAATTTGTGTGCCGCACACAAAGATTTAAGAACTCTTATTATGTCTTACCTTGAGACCCTAATCATCCTACAGATAGGAAATTGAGGTTAAGAGCCATAAACTTTGTGATTTGTGCGGAGAATTTGTACAAAAGGGTATTGTTCAAATGCCTAGATGAATCAGAAGCATTTATTGCTTTAACTGAAGTTCATGATGGGGTTTGTGGTGCTCATCAGACAGGAGATACGATGAAATGGATTTGAAATAGTTGCAATTATTATTGGCCTTCCATGATAAAAGGTTGTCATCAATACACCATAATTAAACTATGGCCTTCCAGAGGATGGACTCTAGATTTGATTGGTCAAATTAATCATGCTTCTTCCAAGCAGCACCAATACATATTGGTGGGGGTTGAATGTTTTGCCAAAAGGGTGGAATCTATACCTCTGAGAAAAGTAGATCACAAGATAATATTGACTTCACTGAGAAGCACATTATTCATAGGTTTGGAATTCTAGAAACTATTACCACTGACCAGGGTTCTGTACTTGTTGATCAGAAACCACCTAAGCTCCCCTTAGGATTTATGCTACCATCAAAGACTCGCCTCTTTGGATTTTCCACCAAGAGACTCCCTCTCTTGGATTTCCACCTAAAGATTCCGCTTTAGTGATTTTCTCAATCCACTAGAATATATACTCCTAGCACAAGCACACAATGCCTAAGTCACCACCTAGGACTTTCACACAAGCTACTCAAGGGAACCCCTTAAGATTTACACTACAATGCACCTAAGAATCCTCTTAGGATTTCAATCAAACACCTTATGTGCAACACACAAGACAAACTCTTTGGGCAAGCCTCACTACGCCAAAAAAGCCTTTAGCAGCGGTTTTTTTGTGCTATAGGTGCTTCCGCCTTTAGCAACGGTTGTGGAACCGCTGGAAAAGGGGAGTGATGAAAATAAAGGAGTGGACCCTAACTTGAAGGACTTTGGAGGACAAGCATTAAGGGTAGATGGTCCTATGACTAGGAGCAAAAAGAAGAGACTTGAAGAATTTGCTACTAGCATCATGTTTGGGGAACACTTAAAAGAATTTGGAGTTTTTAATTCTACTTTTAATAATTTTAGTGTGAAGATTTGTAATAAATAATGCCTTGTTAGTTAAATGGCATTTTTAGAAGTCTTTTTTATATTTTCATGACATGTATCAATTGGTCAAGGTATGACCAATTCTTGACCAATTTCATGCGCACAAGAGGGGCAAAATAGACGCTAGTTTTAGGCCTTTTTAGTGATCATGTGAGGTGCACATGTAAGAGGCAAGGAAGGCTTCTATAAATAGCCTTGAATAATCATATTGTAGACACTTTTTTGACATAATAGAAATTGGATTGAATCCTTTTGTGAGAGCATTTTTCTCTCTTGAATTCATAGCTCTTTGAGCATGAGGCAAAATGGTCTTATCAATGGAATCAAGTCCATTGTGGCGATCAAACAAGGATTATCAAATTGCCTAGGCAATTTGTGGCTCCCTTCTTTTAATTCTTCCATCTTCTTCTTCTTCTCCATTCTTTTATTTTGCGCCATTTATGCTTCCTTTATATTCATGTCTTAATTTCTATGCTCCTCCTTCTTCTCCATATCTTATGTTCATTTCTTTTATGCTCCTCTTTCAAGCATTTAAGGAGATTGAAACCCAAGTGAACTAGATCCGTTATGAACATCCCCATCAGGGAGCATGTAGCAGTGGTTGAAAGTGTAGCGCAGGAATTGGACGTACCTTTTAGCAGCGGTTCAGATTGAAACCGCTGCCATAGGGCTATATCTTTTAGCAGCGATTATGCCTACAACCGCTGCCATAGGTCCTTTTCTCTATTTCTTTTCCCATTATTTTCTACTTCATAAAGGGTGTTGCGAGATTGGAAGTCGCAACTTCTCGCATCCAAAGCGAGAATCATACCACAAACACCCAATAGTAAAAAATTAATGTACCCTATTATTTTACATGATTGATAAACAATTAGAGACAATGAAATACTAAGAAATATATAGGCACATGCATATCCTATAAGCACCATGAAATTTATTAAAATGTGTTTTTAATAAATTTTAAGTCACTTTCACGTGGATATCCTAATCATCTATGTCAGCATTGCCTTTGATGTTGCATGGTTTATGGGACTCTTGCTACAAATCCAAACAAAGAATTGTTGATTATCTGCACAAAAAAGAAAAAAAAATGGATGATATTCTAGTACAAAATTCTATGCACTAATATATTAAAAATAGACATATTAATAGTAGACATACACAACAAGAAAATGAATTCATTTCTACCGCAATGAACATACCTTTGAATTTTGTGGAAGCTATAGCAGTAAGTACCTATAGCATTTGGAGAATGGTACTGGATGTTGATTCTTAAAAATGAATAGGTATAACAAGAAACATATATCAAGTATGCTTCATAGTAGAACAGACAATGTGGAACTCCCTGAGATGCTTGTGTGGATCCTCACCTGCAAGGCCATGAATCTTAGGCAGCAAATGGATTAGTCCAGTCTTAGGCACAAATGGAACATCCTCAGTAGGATACTGAATACACAAGCTCTCATATGTGAAATTAGGTGCAGTCAGCTCCCTAAGAGTCCTTTCACGTGGAGGAGGTTGAGCCGTGTTGTCAAGATATAATTCTTTAGAGAACTCATAAACAGAATCACTCAAAGCAACAGAATCAGCAAAACTAACACTATCAAAGGAGTCACTACCTAAAGATGGATTCCTACTTTCTCTAAATAAGCCATGGGATTTCCTATCTAAGGACCTGGATTGGCTCTAGTCATGCACTATATGCAGCAATACAACAAGTTTCAGAAATAGCTATACATAGGGGTAAAACTGGAAATTCACATGAAACATGAGAAACCAACCGGAAAAATACATCATTCTCATCCTAATAAAATTAAAATAATAATTTAGTTTACGACAATTAACAAAATAAAATAAAAAATCCAAAAATTGGTCTAATTTGCAATGCTCCTCTTCAAATTCTTCAGCTCAATAATTATTTCCAATGTCAATTTATACCGGAAAAATAATATGTAAATTAATTAGGCTAATTAAATAAATTTAATCAAATTATGAATAACAGCCTAATAAAGCTCAATACAATAAAAACATATTGAGTAAAATTAATTAGACACCACTAATAATTAATAATAGCTAGTTAAGGTTATAAAATGTGGATAAAATATAGCTCATTAGTCGTAGTTCCTCATTTTTCATTTCTCGATTTATGCTATTTTTATGCTGTCTTTTTGTTTCCTAGTTACTGGTATCCCTGTTCTCACTTTCCCTCCCTTTCTTTGTAGAAATGTCTCCCCCCCCCCCCCTTGAGTCTGTCCCCAAGGTTTCTGCAAAAGATAAGGGAAAGGCTATTCTAAGTGTTTTGGGATCTCCCGACGTCGAGGTTCCGGAAAAATGGTCCGTCATCAAATGTATAAAGGAATGTCTATGGGTTGCTGACGATGCTTGGATATTCCTTCCAGTGTTAAAGACAAAGATGACTTGAAAATTGATAAGTGTCAATTTATCTATGTTTTAGGAGTTCTTTTCACCTTGTTTTGAGTCTAGTTTAGAGTTGTGAAGCATGAAAACTATGAAAATTGCTTCTTTGTTTGAATGCTTTTGGTTTAGAATAGGAGTTTTTTTTATTTTGTTAGTGTTTTCTTGATAAATTCCCACTTTTTGATCCTTGTTTTGTTGTTTTGATGATGTTGTAGGATCAAGAGTTGGAGAAGTTGATGAGTCAAGAATTGGAAAGAGCCATGAAGCATGAGGAGAAGTGGATCAAGCAAGGATTCACCTAGAGGAAGGGTGCCCACACTCAAAGTTAAGGAATTTGCTTTAGTATCAAGGGTGCTCACGCTCAAAAGGAAGTTGCCCACGCCAAGAAGATAGCTCTCGGGAGTTGGAGCATAGGCTATGCCATCCGGGCATGCTCACGCGTTACTTATGGCTGGGAGGAGGAATTCCGGGCGTGAGCACGCGCTGGCAAGGAAGGAATTGGAGGAATCCTAATCATGAGCACGCGCTAGCCACTGCAACTTATAGGCTAAAATTAGTTATTTTTGAGAGCTTGGATTCATTTTGGAGTTTTAGGCGCGATATCTCTCCTTCTTCTCACTTTTCTCTATTCTGGAGAGTTCTTGGAGCCCTTGAAGAACCTTGTGAGAGCATATTCATCAAGAATCCGTGGATTACTCCTCCTTAGTGGTTTTCTTCCCTTCTTCTTCTTTTCTTGCCATTATGCTTGGCTAGACTTCTTAGGTTAGGGAATTGGGGATTTTGATCCCAACTTATCTAACTAATTTTGAAGGTTAATTCAATGTTTCTATTCTTCAATTGAGTGACTACTTCTTCTCTTAATGCTTCTTCTTTGCTGATTAATTTCAATTTTGGTGGAATTGCTTCCGACGTGAATGCTACAATTAGTCAATAGGGATTTTGATCTAGATGTAATTGTGCAATTGGAAAATTGATAATTGTATTGGAACTATTGTAATTCACCATAATCTCATATGATCTTAGGAATAGGACCTGTAGGTTATGAGGTTTTGTGAAATTCACCTTCTTCTCTTTTTTTTTTCTCTAAAATTGGCCTAAGGAATTAGGGGATAGATGATAAAGCAAAGCAGCTAATGATCTAGGAATAGACTTAGTCTATAATTGTGGATTGTTACCTTCAATTGACTGATTAGAACTCGAATTAACCTTAGGATTATGTTACATAAGGGATGCATCAAATGAACCTAGTCCTTAACCTTTCCCATTCTTGATTTTTACTCGTGCTATTGTTTACTTTTGCATTCTTTTGCATGCTTACTCACTCACACACAATTATGATAGTCCAAATAGTGAAAACCTTGGGGATTTGGTACTCTTATATATAGTCCCTGTGGAGACGATACCCCTATTCACCTTCTATTCTCTTAAATGAATTAGTGCACTTGCTAGTTTGGCATTTTTGCCGTTCAAGTTTATGGCGCTGTTGCTGGGGACTATTGATTAGATATCATTAGTTCTAAAGGCATTCACTAATTTGGACACTTCACTTCATTGTCCATATTCACCTTTATGTTACTTTCTTTAATTGTTTACTCTTTGTTTCAATTTGCCCTATTTTTGTGTGATCTCACCTTCCTTGTTAAGCTTTTGTGTGAGGCAAGGAAATTGAATTTGCTTTTGATCTAGAGCTTGGGAAGACTTTGAGGAGAACTCGCAAGCAAACCAAAACGAACAAAGAAAAGTACAAGGCATAAAAATCCACGGCAAACCAAGAGCAACAAGCCACTTGTTCTTATCAATAGAAGGTTGTGGAAGAGAAACCTGCTTTAGCACAAGAGGAAGTGGTCCTTGCTCAAGAACTACCGATGGAGAACCGAACACCACCAAGAAGGATGACACTAGAGGACCTCACGGCTCCTCTAGTTGATGGATGTGGGTCTGGCATCAACCCTCCTAAAATAGCGGCTAATAGTTTTGAAATCATGCCGGATCTCACCTAACTAGTGAGAGGAGAACAATTTGGAGGAAGAGAAGAGGAAGATCCCAACCGTCACATATATAAATTCCTTCAAATTTGTGGAACGATCAAAGATAAACGGAGTTTTGAATGAGGCCATCCGATTGAGATTATTTCCCTTCTCCTTGAAGGATGAGGCTCTTGATTGGCTTCAAAGCCAACCCACCAGCAGCATCACTACATGGGAGGACCTTGTTTCTGAATTCTTAGCCCAATTCTTCCCTTCGGCTAAGTATGATAAAAAATAGAGCGGAGATATCTTTGTTTTAAACAAAGAGATGGTTATTCCTTTGGAACCGCTTGGAAGAAATTCAAAGCACTCCTCCGAAAGTGCCCACATCACGGTTTTACCGACCTTCAACAAATCTACATTTTCTTCAATGGTCTGAACCGGAGTGTTAGGGGCCTTTTAAACGCATCCACCAGTGGTTCAATAAGAAAGAAAGGAGCGGAAGAGGCAAGGGAACTAATTGAGATCATGGCCAACAAGGATGAAGCCTACGATGACTTGTATAGAGGAATGAGAGGAGTGATGGAGCTAGGTACTCAAGGTATGGTCCTATCCCAAAACAAGCTTTTATCGCAACAAATTGAGAATCTCACCAAGTAACTCCAAGTTGTCCAACTTGGAGCGGTTCAAGCACCAACTCTTCAATGTGATTTTTGTGGTGGAAACCACCAAAACGAATTTTGTGCCAATACCGGAAACGCTAGTGAGGATCAAGAAAACTTCATGGGAAACACTCAAAAAGTCTCATACTTCCCCAAAACAATACATACCATCCACATTTGAGGAATCATCTGAACCTATCATACAAAAGCCACAACTACCTAAATCCCGATACTACACCTTTCCCACAAAATCAACCACAATACACTACCCAACCACAATACAATCAACCATAATCATCATACAACCCAAATCCATCATTTAAATCCAACACTCAACCCATGGTTCAAAAGCCCCAAGTACAACCAACCCAACCAACCAAAGGAATTTCCCCTAACCTAGAGAATATCGTACTTGCCTTCATGCAAAGGACGGATGCCTACATGAGTGAAACTAATTCTACCTTGAAGAATCATGGTGCATCCCTACATAACTTAGAGACCCAAATGGGTCAAATTTCAAGACAATTATCGGAGAGGCAACAAGGAAAATTCCCTATGATACTAGAGAAATTCCATGCAATCGCCTTAAGATGTGGCAAGGTTGATTCACCTCCACCATCTAAGATTTAAGATCAAAAGGTGGAGAAGGAAGAACCACCCAATAAGAAGCTAAGTGGTGACAAATACCTTGATATGGATCCCAATGATTATGGTGAGTCGTACACTATAAAGATTGGATGTGATGATCCAAAGGATCTCCCACCCAAGAAGACAAGGAAACAACTCCTTGAGGAGTCGGTTGACTATGAGAAGCTTTCTCCATTTGTGAAGGCTAGGATACCCTTCCCACAAAGGCTTATAAATAAAGATAAAGAAAATCAATTCTCCCAATTTCTAGATGTTTTTAGGAGTTTGACAATTAACTTGCCTTTTGCGAAAGCCTTTGAACAAAGGCCACTTTATGCTAAGTTCATGAAAAACCTCCTTGCCAATAAAAGGATGATGAAATGGTCCCTTTGACCGAGGAGTTAACTACAATCCTCCAAAGGAAGCTTCCACAAAAACTAAAAGATCTGTGTTCATTCACGATTCCTTGTGAGATTGGTGGTGTGCATGTTGAAAGAGCTCTATCTGACGTTGGGGCAAGCATAAACCTAATGCGCCTATCCGTTTTGAAGAAACTTGGGGTAAATGAAGTCAAACCAACAATGGTCACTTTGCAAATAGCGGAAAGATCAATCAAACTCCCCTATGGGGTAGTGGAAGACTTGTTGGTGAAGATCGACAAGTTTATCTTTCTGGCTGACTTCATAGTGATGGACATGGAAGCCAATGAGGAAGTCCCGATCATCTTAGAAAGACCCTTCCTTGCCACGGGACGCGCCCTCATTGATGTGGAGGGGGGAGAGCTCATGCTAAGAGTTCAAGAGGAAAAGGTAATATTTAAAGTTTTTGAATCATGGAAAAACAATAGTGATAGATCTCCTTGTATGAATGTGGAGGTTGTAGATACCTCATTGGCTAAGGAATTAAAAAGAATCGACTATGAATCAACTTCAACGAATACTAATTCTTTTAGTGAAAAATCAAATGAAAAAAGTGAAGTGAGTCATGAGGGGATTAAATGTCTTGCGAATGAAGGTTCTAAAGTCTCTCCACTTGATGATACTCCACATGAAAGATCTTCAAAGATTGAAAAGATTGAATACACCTAAGCAATCATTCTCCAACTTTCATTGTGTTTTTATGGATAAGAAATACACCTTGCTGGTGATTTTTCACACCTCAATAGGTGGAAAGTTAGAAGAAAGATTGCTTGAGAAATTAAGAGATAAAATGTTGGGTTGTGGGAAGAACTTTGAGAATGTCAAGGAGAAGCACTACTCCCCCCTTGTGGAGAGCAAGTGTCTTGGACACAATGTTGCTTTGATAGAGGGGCCCCAACATGATGGGGAGCCCAAGTAATTGGTGGGAAGTTTTGAATTGCCCATTGGATGTTCTTTCACGTCACATTTGGAAGTTGAACATAGACAAGGACCACAAATTTTGGAAAATGGTTTTAATGGATCCTTGGTCTATGGCTTCAAACCTCCATAAAGTGACAAATGCGTCAATCTACGTGACGTTAAACAAAATGCTTACGCGAGGCAACCTACTTAGGTTCATTCATTCTATTTTTTCTTGAAAAAGAAAAAATAAAATAAAAATAGATACATATAGAAATAGAATAAAGAGTAAGAGATATTACCATCATTGTTTTGTTGAATCATTTGACTTCTTGAATGAAATGAGTTTAAGGTGCAGGGTGTTGAAGACCAAGCAATTTAATGAGGAAGTAAGTTTAAGGTAAGCTAACTTAGAATCTCTAAAATCAACCATTTTGTGGCCTAACTTGAGGGTGAGCATGCCAAATTCAAGCGTGAGCACGCTTGAGGAGAAATTCCCTCTCGGGACGTTGGGCGTGAGCATGCCATTTGGGCGTGGGCACGCACGCCTTAGAAGCAAGAAAGCAGCCCCTTGGGCATGAGCACGCCATTTAGGCGTGAGCACCATGAAAGTGGCACCATATACATGAAATTGGGCGCAGGCTATGTGAGCCACCATGTGCCATGCGTGAGGCCCTTTTAAAACCCACACTTCGCTTATCCCACTCCTCATTTCTCACAAATTCCATCTCCTCCACTCACACTCACACACTAAGTCTCATTCCTCTCCATTCCAAGCACTACTACTCCATCTTCTTCTCATTCTACATCTTGATTACACTAATTCTCCACTCACTTCACCATCTTCACTTGATTAAAGTTGATTTCCCCCTTTTGATTTGTCAAGTTATCAAGTTCAAGACCTAAAGGTAACACTTGAATCTCTCTAATTCTCATGCATTTATGGATTGATTGTTGATTATTCTTACTTGTATGAGCTAGAATGACTTGATTATGGGTGTTTTGGGTATGGATTTGAAGTTTTTGGGAATTTTGAGGGTTTGGGGGAAAGTGTTGAAACTTGGTTGTTCTTGAGTAATTGGTGGCATATATTTGTAATTAATGTGTTGTTTGATTCTTTGCTTACCATTATTGAAAAATTGGATGCCACATTGTTGTGAAGGAAGTGTTGATTCACAAATTTGAAGTATGCACACTAAATGTTTGACAAAAGTGCTTAATGAATAACATGTGACGATGTGCATGACATTCTTGTGCTATATGGTTTTTCTTGTGTTTCTTTGGTTGAAATATATCTCATTAAGCCCATTAGAATTGAATTAGCACAAGTTCTTGCATGTTCAAATTTTGCTTGGTTATGTGGACTTTTGTAACGCTTAATAGAGCAACTCATTTTGTACTTTACTAACATGTTCATTGAGATGATAATTCTTGTAGGATGGAATCTCAAGCATCCGGAAAGCGATTCAAGACAACCACAAGCATGAGAGCCGCAAGGAATCCAAAGGTTCCAAAAACCTCCAACACCAATCCAAGGCCAAGGTTTGATGCCCATAGGTTCCGAACGGAGGAAAATGAGGCAATTTTCAAATCAATCATGTCGAAAAGGGGAGTGCTAAAAGAGACACAATTCATTCTCACCGAGGATGATTGCTTCCTGAAATTCACGGGTGAAAAAGAGACAAATTACACTTGCTTGTCGGTGTATAATGTGCTAAAAAGGAGGAAGTGGAGGGCTCTTTGCTCATTGGAGGGTTCGGCCTATGAAGAGATTGTTAGGGAATTTTATTCCAACTTGAATATCAATGACAAAGAACAAATCGACAAGTGCACCTCCTATGTAAGAGGTAAGGATATCTCTTTCCACCCCCGGTTGCTCAATGAAATGCTGAACACTCCCATGGCACCACACACCACATGTGAATTGCAAAAGCTCATGAATTGGATCTTGGCTATGGGTGAAATTAATAAGGTCTTGTGCAATGGCCAAGGGGAATGGATCATGGATGCAAAGAATGAGTTGGCTAAGAATATGGATAAGAAGTTCTTTACTTCAGAGGCAAAACATTGGTGCTCATTTGTCCAAGGGGTGCTAATCCCAATTAAGCACTCCAATACCGTAACAAGAAGAGATTGCTATGCACCTATGTTTAAATGAAGCAATTGCCTCTCAATGTGGGTTTGACTATTAGTATTGAAATCCTAGATTGTAGGAAAACAACTGCTTCTTTGAATTATGGGATCATCATTACAAGACTTTGTGAACCTCAAGGGGTAAGAATAGAGCCAAGGGAACTCATAGAAGCAAAGGGACATGGCCCCATTGACAAAACATACTTATATAGGTATGTATTCACCCACTTCCATGAAGCCCAACCTCAAGAGCAATCACTTCCAATCCAACTCCAAGGCTTATGGTAGAAGCTCCCAAGACCGCACACATTGAGGATCATCTGCTTCTTTAGTTCTTATGAACTTGAGTCTTAATGAATGAACCCTTATTCTTGTTGTTCAGATTGGGGAATAATCTTCAAGAAGCTTTTCATCTAAACTTCTTTCTTTGTGTCAGATTCACAATGTGGATTTTCGTAGCATAAGAATCTAATTTCTTCTCCATATTTCTTATAGACGTCATCGAAAATCTCCTTCTTGAGCATTTGAGATCATCTTCTCTTCAGTCTGATCAATCTAACCTTTTGGTTAAACTTATTGACTTTAGATTCTGATTTAATCCTCATGATTAGAAAAGTCTTCATTCTTCACTATTGATGAACCTGAGTTTCTTCTTTGCACAAGTCGATGTACAGCTCTGAGATCTTTTAGGCGTGCTTTCTTCGAATTTGTTATCTGAGCATTTTCCTTGTTGATATACAAATTCACGCTGCAAAACGAATATGAATTGCTTTTGTGCTTTATGTCCTCCTCAATGTTTTGATCTTCATGTCCTTCAATACAGACGGATTCTGAGCTGGGTTTCAATGTAGCTTCTTTTCTGTTGACTTTTTCTTGAGAATCTTTTAATAATATGTCTTTGATGCATAGTTCCTTGAAGATTCCTTGTCTAGTCGTGGTCTCTCAGTGATTGTACTTTCTAAGGATATAAAATATGGTCTTTCTGCACACTTGGATAGAGATGTTAGATACCAACATATCTCAGATTACTTAGATTTTTATAGCTTAGATTGGATTTTTTTCATTAAAACAAATGTCAACCATTTAAGGATTCCCGACTTAAAAATTTGTTCTTGAAAATATAGTATCTTTTGATTATAGTCCTTGAAATATTTTGTTACTGATTACATCTTTTAAAGTCATTAAATTTCTCTATTAAGTACATGCCATCTACACCTTGCCCATTCACATTAAACTATCCACATCGGCATTAATTTTCTTAATACACTTTTTATGTTGAATTTTCATTTTTTAAAAAACAAGGAATTTTTTCTTCTTATTTTCTTATTTTTCTCACCCTAACGAAAAACTGAGGAACCCCAACATAAGCAACCCTCATTTCTTCTTGTGTAAACCTTAACCCATGAGTGGTTCTTCTTCTCACACTTCTTTCTCAAACCCCTACCCACGAAAGAGTGAGAAGAAGAAGTAATTGTGGGTTAGGGTTTGCGAGAGAAGGAGTGAGCGTAGCATGGGTTAGGGTTCCTCAGTTTTTCATTAGCATGAGAAGAAGAAAGTGCTTCACTGAGAACTTGAAAAATTAAGTTGAAAAAAAAGCTTTCATTTTGTTGGTTAAAAAAATAGAAATTAAAACTTCATGTAATTTTTTAAAGAAAACTAAAACTAACATAGATAGTTTTAATATCTGACTCAACAAGAGGCAAATGACACGGCATTCGATTAGGTATCACTCTATATTTGTCAAATCACTAGTTAATAGAGAAACGAAAAGGACTTAAATAAAAAAAACCTAGAACTTTAAAAGATGCAATATGTAACACTTTTTTTCTTAGGAACTAGGATTAAAAGACTCAATATTTTCAAGGATGAAAAATATATTTAATTTAAGCCTTTTTATTATCTCTGCTTCTCTTTTATTTGAGAAACTAGTGATTTGAAATTCTTAATTTTTATTATCATTCTGTGTGTTTAAGTTTCTAGTCTGATGACTTCCTTCATCAGATATGTCTGCACTTTACTCAATGGCAGGCACTTAAATAAAAATCTTAGAACATTGAAAGATGCAATAAGTAATAATTTATTATTGAGGAACTAAGATTAAAAGACGCTATATTTGTAGGGACGAATAATATATTTAAGTCTTTTTATTATCTTTCTTTCTAGTATATCCTACTATACCCTTTCTTTAGCATTAACTCATTTCTCACTCATTCTTAAATTACATTAATCCATCTCTCATTACCAATACACTTTGATTATCTCTCCACACTCAGCATTGCTCCATTAACTCTCTTATCTCTTCGTGAAAACACCAAAGGTTTATCAAAATTTTTCATTTGCAACTTAAACACATTCCCATAAAATTTTCATTTGCCACAAAATTTTTATTTGAAAATTGTTTCAGTCATTTTTGTTTCCCTCCCTAAAAATTTAAAGTGTCCACTAAGTCAATTATAAATACTACCTCAATTGTGAAATGCATAAAAAATAATGAATGAATCTCTATCAAAAATCACTACAAGAATGTTATTCGTTAGCCACGGATATTTCCGACGGATTAGCGACGGTCATCAAGCCATCGCTAAAAGTGGCGTCGCTAATATTTGCCACGGAAATAGCCATGGCAAATGAGCGACGGAAATTTTCGTGGCTAATTTGCCACGGCTATTTCCGTGGCTAATTTGCCACGAATATTTCTGTGGCTACGTTATTTTTTTGTGACTTATAATCTGTCTCAAATTTAGTTTGCCACGGATATTTCTGTGGCTAATTTGCCACGGTTATTTCCTTCGCAAACTTTTTTTGGTGCGACAATTTGTTTTTGGCGCCATTTACTCCGTCTCCACTTTTGGTTTGCCACGGTTATTTTCGTGGCTAATTTGCGACGATTATTTCCGTGGCTAATTTGCCACGGTTATTGCTGTGGCTATTTTTTTTGCGCCACTTATAAGCCGTTTCAAATTTAGGTTTGCGACGGAAATTTCCGTGGCTAATTTTTTTTATTCTTTTAAAAAAAAGCTACCAGAGCACGAGCTCAGTTGTCGGAAATACAAACCGAATGTTGAGGAAGAAGAAATAATGTTTGAAAAGAAGAAAGAAAGAAAAGAATGAAAGGAAGAATAGAAGAAGATAAAGGAGATGGATCTTCGCCGAAGATGAAAGTCACCGGAGTTGAACTTCGCCAGAGATGAAAGTCATCAGAGTTGGAACTTCGCCGGAAGTCGTTGGAGATGGATGTTTCGTGAGGTGTAGGGTGGTGTTAGAAGAGTGATTGGATGAAGTAAATTGAAGAAGGAATGAATGGAAGAAGGAGTGAATGGCAGAAGAAGAAGTGAATGGAAGAAGAAGTGAATGGAAGAATAAGAGAATGGAAGAAGAGGAAGAAGAAGTGAATAAATAGGAAGAATTGTATGAAATAACGGACAAGATTAAAGAGAAACAACAGTTGGGATCTCGCTAAGGTTGATCCGCGTCACATGCCATCTTCGAATCAAATTCTAACATGTGGCGCCAAAAATTAGCGACGGAAATTCCCGTCGCAAATATTAACACAAATTTAAAAAAATAAAAAAATTCTTTTTGTTTAATGGATAGCGACGGATATTTCCGTCGCAAATATTTGAATAAATTTAAAAAAAATAATAAAAACAAAGATACCCCTTTGCGACGGCCTACTCCGTCGCTAACCTATGACAAACCCAAAAAAAAATAATAAAAAAAAACAACTGTATCCCTTTGCGACGGCTAGGACCATTGCTAATTACCAACGACCTAGTCCGTTGCTAACTTATTGCAAACCCAAAAAAAATAATTAAAAAAACAACGGGTACACCTTTGCGACGGCTAGGACCATCGCTAATTAGCGACAGCCTAGTCCGTCACTATCGTCCTACATTCAAAATAAAAAATAAAAAATTTACAAATTGACAACCCTTTATCGACGGTTTTGTCGGTCGCTATATGGCGATGGGTTTTTCCGTCGCTAACCTCTGACCCTTTTTAAAACATAGAGAAACGCGCCCCTATAGTGACGGGTTTTGCCGTCGCTAGTTTTGTGACGGTTATATCCGTCGCAAAAGGTTGATTTTCCGTGGCTATTTCGCGACGGCCTCGCACCGTCGCTAACAATTTGTCGCTAAATTGACGTATTCTTGTAGTGAATATGGCTTCAAGTGTTCCATTATTAGTAACCAATATTGACCCAAAAACATACAAAAGGAAATGATAATCTTTTAAAAAAATTATTAATAATACAAAAACAAAGAATTAAATATATCTGTCACAGATAAATGGGAAATGAATTTGAATAACATACACTTTTTATCTAACATTTGTGTAAAATAATATTTCATTTCTGTTTTAAATTCATGTGAAATACCATTACATTTCAATTAATAACTTGTGTGAAATAGCATTCCATTTCTGGCTGGAATTCATGTGAAATAATATTTCATTTCTGTCTACAACTTGTATGAAATAATACTTCATTTTCGTCTGAAATTTGTGTGAAATAACATAAAATTTATACCTAAAATTCGTATGAAATAATAATTCAATTTTGTTAAAAATTTGTGTGAAATACCAATTTATTTTGGTCTAAAATTCGTATGAAATAATATTTCATTTCTGTTGGAAATTAATGTGAAATAACATTTCATTTCCGTCTTAACTCGTATGAAATTCTATTTCATTTCCGTTGGAAATTCATGTGAAATAACATTTCCTTTTCATCTACAACTCGTGTGAAATAATATTTCATTTCCATTAGAAATTCATGTGAAATAACATCTCATTTCTACAACTCGTGTGAATTAATGCATCATTTTCGTGTGAAATAACATATAACTTATGTCTAAACTTCGTGTAAAATACATATTTTTGTGTAGAAATCATGTGTAATAACATTCTATTTCTGTCAGAAATTCATCTAGAATTAGTAATAATATAACATCAAATTCTTGGGAAACAACATACATTTTTTGTTTGAAATCCATGTGAAATAACATACAGTTTTTGTTTGAAGTTCATGTAATTTTTTTTCCATTTGAAATTTGTGTGAAATAATATTTTATTTCTGTTTGAAATTCATGTGAAACAACATTGCATTTTTGCTTGAAATTCGTAAGAAATAGCAATCCATTTTTGTTGGAAATTCGTACGTAATGTGTAACATGACATCAATTATGTGTGAAAATCGTGGAAACACACAAATGCAATTGTGTTAATATTGTGGGAAATCTGTCTAAAAGTTGTAGGAATTATAATCAAAACTGTCTGAAACCTGTCACAAATAAACTAAAAGTGTTGGACATGAGGGTCTGTCTACAATTTGTGGGAAATCTGTCCAAAATGGATTTGAGACAAAATTTGGGACGGTTCACAAAATTTGCGACAAGGATATTAGGGACGGGGATTGATTCGTGTGAAATCCATGCAAATATTGTCTTTCGTCAAAAATTCATTAAAAAAGTGTGGGAAAGTCGTATGAAAGCTGACTAAATTTCCGTCTCAAAAAGGAATTTTTTTAGCAGTGTCATTTGCTTCTTCGATCTTACTTATCGCTTTTCACTAGTCCGCCTTTTCAGGTTTTCAGCCTAGTGATGACTTTTATTTTGACCCTATTTTTTTCCTGGGCCGCTCTTTCAAGTTTTCAACCCACCGGGTCGCTCTAACTTTTGCCTAGGCCGCCTTTTCGGGTTTTCAACCTAGCTCACACTCTCTCTTTTTCTTTTTTTTTTCTTTCTTTTTTTTGTTTTGTTTTTTATTTTATTTTTCTTTTTTTCTTCTTTTTTTAGGCATAATATTTCTTTACGACATCAGAGTTCACCGGACTCGCAAGATCCTTTCCGTCCATGTTTGTGACGATTAGGGCTCCTCCCGAGAACGCTTTCTTGACCACATAAGATCCTTCATATTTTGGAGCCCATTTACCTAGACGGTCTTTTTGGATGGGGATGATCTTTTTCAGCACCAAGTCTCCTTCTCAAAATTCTCTAGAATGCACTTTCTTTTCGAATGCCCTTTTTAACCTTTTCTAGTACAATTGACCATGTCACATTGCATTAAGCCTCTTGCTCTTAATGAGGTTTAACTGATCGAAGCGGGCTTGAACCACTCGGCCTCGTCTAGCTTGGTCTCCATTAGTAACCTTAAGGAAGGGATCTCAACTTCGAATTGGAGGACTGCCTCCATTCCGTATACCAACGAAAACGGAGTTGCCGCAGTTGAAGTGCGAACAGATGTACGGTATCCATGTGGCGCAAACGGGAGCATCTCGTGCCAGTCTTTGTATGTGACCACCATCTTTTAGATGATTTTCTTCATGTTCTTTTTGGCAGCTTTGACTGCCCCATTCATCTTTGGGCGGTAGGGAGATGAATTATGATGCGAATTTTGAAGTCCTTGCACAATTCTATCATCATTTTATTGTTCAAATTTGTCCCGTTGTCTGTAATAAGCTTACCCGGAAGGCCATAGCGACATATTAACTCTTTCTTGATGAATTTCACCACGACATTTCGAGTAACACTGGCATACGAAGCGGCTTCAACCCATTTTGTGAAGTAGTCAATTGTAACAATGATAAAACGATGCCCATTCGAGGCCTTAGGCTCAATAGGGCCGATGACATCCATCCCCCACATTGAAAATGGCCAAGGTGAAGACAACACATTTAGTGAAGTAGGTGGCATATGGATGTTGTCGGTGTACGTTTGGCCCTTGTGGCATTTCTTAACGTACTTGAAGCAGTCATTCTCCATAGTAAGCTAGTAGTAGCCAGCCCGTAAGATTTTTCTTTCCATAGCATGGCCATTTGCATGTGTCCCGAAGGATCCTTCGTGGACTTCTTTGATAATTTTGTAAGCTTCGGCTACATCTATGCATCTAAAAAGTACCATGTCGTGATTTTTCTTGTAGAGTACCTCTCCGTATAGAAAGAAACTCATAGCCAATCTCCTTAGAGTTCTTTTGTTGTTCTCAGAAGCACCTAGCAGATACGCTCTACTTTTGATGTACATCTTGATGTCATGATATCAGGGCTTTCTATCTGGTTCTTCCTCTATTGATCGATAGTAAGCATTGGCTAGCTAGTTGTCTTCTCGGGGAATGTGCTCAAAGGTGACTTCTTTAAAATTCTCTAGTAATCTCATAATGTACTGGTGATAAGGGATTAGCTTCTCATCTCGGGTTTCCCACTCACCCTTTAGCTGATGAATGACTAGCGCAGAACACCGAATACCTTAAAGAATACCTTAAAGATTTAGACTTTGGTCTCTAATGTTGCTTCAAGTCCTAGAGTGCATGTCTCGTATTCTGCAATGTTGTTCGTGTATCAAAACACAATCTAGCAGGATGTATTGCTTCTCAGGGGATATCAATATCGCACCAATTCCATGCCCCAGTATGTTAGAAGCTCCAACGAACATCATAGTCCACTCACATTTCTTCGATGACTCACCTTCCTCGTGTAAGTTCATAATGTCCTCATCGGGAAATTCATGCTGCATCGGCTGATAATTCTCTACGGGCATGTGGGCCAGATAGTCAGCCAAGGTGCTACCTTTGATTGCCTTTTGGGTGACATACACAATATGATATTCTGACAAGAGCATTTGCCAGCGAGCAATCCTTCCTGTAAGGGCAGGCTTCTCAAAGATATACTTTATCGAGTCCATTTTAGACACTAACCAAGTTGTGTGACTTAGCATGTATTTCCTAAGGCGATGGGCTGCCCATGCTAGTGCACAACAAGTTCGTTCTAGCAATGTGAATGTAAACTGGGCAATAGGGGCTGTATTGATTACATAAGGCTGCAAATCAATAAGTAGTCTCACAAATTCATTGTGGAAATTATTGTAACACTATTTTCTCAAGATTATGATTCTCAACCAGTTTATTATGATAATAATTTTATTTAGTGTACTAAAGTAGAAGTTGATTGTAACAGAGAATGTTAGTCAAGTCACATATTAATTCGACTTAAGATTATCGCTATTAACCTTGAACTCATCTTCATAACATCTCATAATCTAATTGCATAATCATAAAATTCATCATCAATAATCCATTGCCATATGACCTAAAAAGAAACCAAACAATTGAAAAACATAATAAAAATTGGCATGAAAATCAATATAAAATCCTAAAATATAAAGAAGTTCTATTTGAATAGAGCTTGAACTTATCTTCGTAACATCTCACAATCTAATTGCATAATCTTAAGTGGAATTAATATGTGACTTGACTAACATTCTCTGTTACAATCAACTTCTACTTTAGTGCACTAAATAAAATTATCATCATAATAAACTGGTTGAGAATCATGATCTTGAGAAAATAGTGTTAGAATAATTTCCACAATGAATTTGTGAGACTACTTATTGATTTGCAGCCTTATGTAATCAATACAGCCCCTATTGTCCAGTTTACATTCACATTGCTAGCGTAGCAACTTTTCCTGCTATTGTTAGATCCACAAGAAACTCTAAATCATAATTAACTATGATAGGACACTACAAGAAAGCACTACCAGAAAATGCGCTTTTAGCTGTGATAATTTAGAGGTGGTTAATAAAGTTGTAGATAAATTCTTGAAAAAGGGAAATTTATTAAACCGTAGGCTAATCACGTACATTACCTTAGTTTAGTCTGAAACGTAGCCAATGCCAAATAAAAATGCCTTCACTTGCTTGAGCCCCATATTTTCTCATTCTCTCATTTTTTTTCTATTGCACTTCATTCCTCAGGTATTCAAGTCTCACAGTTTCAATTCAACACCCACTGGTCATGCTCGTGCTGCATTCGCAAAGAGAGGTTTTTGTAGTGTTCAAGCTTAATTTAGCATTGATATATTATGATTTATGAATTTTTTTATCTATTTGTTCTGGTTCAAACAGTTTGTGTGTTTGTCTTGAATTTGTAGAGGGATGTAAAAGTGAATGCCAAGGATCTTATCGGAACTCATCAGCAGATTGAGAAGTTTTACAAACACAAACCTAAACTTCAGGCTGTTGTTTTGAGAATTCAGGTAGTGTTCTTTTTTGTTTTTACTTCTCTAATTGACCATCAAAATCATTCTTCTCACGTCAATTTATTTTAGTAATTATTATTATTTAATCTAAATGAAGGTAACTGTTACCAATAATATATGGTGGCGGTTACTCGGGTTGTCATCATGCTATTATCAAACCGTTATTCGGATTTGGGTAGTTATCAAACCGGTGGTAGTTACTCGGGTAGTTATCAGTATTCTCTCTTGTGAACACATGCTATAAGTACTAAGTATTCCTTCATTCAGAGATCAATGAGAATTATAATCTTGATACACAAAACCTTGTGATTTTCTTTTAGATGGTATGAGAGCTCCATCTTGGAGCTTTGCTACGCACTCATGGCTAAGGGTAATACTTCTGGCTCTAATTCTGGAAATCGAAACCACAATACTTTCTCCGATCTAAGTCACAATTCGTCTTCTGGTAATCGATCTTTTCCAATGGATGAATTGGATACGCACAATCAATCTGGTACTTATTATGTACATCCAAATGAAAATCCAACCTCTAGTTTGGTAGGCGTTCCTCTAAATGGAAGAAACTATCACAATTGGACGAGGTGGATAAAGCTTTCGCTGATTTCCAAGAATAAATTCAAGTTTGTTGATCGAAGCATTTTGAAACCGGAGGAATTTAATCCTCTCTTCAAGGCTTGAACGCGATGTAATAACTTAGTGCACTCATGGATTATGAGTTCTGTTTCACCTGCAATAGCGGACAGTATTAGTTGCTTGGATACAACATATGATGTGTGGATCGATCTTAGAGAACGTTTGGCCCAAGCAGATCTGGTGAGAATCGCTGAGCTACAGCATGAGATTTTTTGTCATAAACAAGGTACAACACCTTTTATTGATTATTTCAAAAAATTAAAAAGTTTATGGGAAGAATTAGAGAATTATTGCCCTATTCCACACTGTCCTTGTAGAGTCAAATGTCTTTGTCATGCTCTCAAGGAAGTTAGGATGTTTAGAGAGCGGGATTATACTATTCGATTTCTGCAACAGTTAAATGATGATTACAATGCTATTAGATCACAAATTCTGGTGAAAGACATACTTCCTCTTTTGAATTGTGTTTTTTCATTAATTTTACAATATGAGAGACAAAATGGTTTATCTCCTGAGGAGGATAGTCAGGTGTTTGCTTATATGTCCAATTTCAAAAGGAATTTCACTAAAGTCAAAGATAACTATTCAGCTGCTAAAAAAAGTTATAGAGAGAGATTCTATGTTTTGTGTCAAAAGCCCGGTCATACAGAAGAAGTATGCTACAAAAAATATTGTTATCCACCTGGTACTCAACAAAAATCAGGAAGTGTGGCAAATACAATGACTATGCAGCAAGATGAGGAGGATGACTGTTCCAGAATTCCATCATCCATTACATCACCAACACTTCATTCAAACATTTACCTACTTTACCACTATCACAACCACTATCACCAATAATTTGTATTAATTTAATTTTCTAAAGTGAGTAAGGATTGCTATAAATAGCAATCTAATGTAAGTCATTTGCATTCATCAATTAAATATCAATTCAATTGCTCATTTGAGTGTTTTCTCTCTTAGAGAGTTTTCTCCTTAGGCTTCTGAGCCATTTTGGTATCAGAGCCTGGTTCTGAAGCTTCCTACGCCCTTGGGTTTATCAGAAAAGCGAGTTTGAATTTTTCGGTCGCCGGAAAAATTCTGCGGTCCTCGAAAATCAACTTTAGAGGGCTTTTCTTAAAAAATCGACCCCGTAGAAGTGTCCGGAAGGTCCCAAAACCTTGGGATAAAAAGTTTGTTCGCCGGAAAAGTCGCCGGGAAATTTTCCGATCGCCGGAGATCTGGAGGTTGAAGACGAAGCTGACGTCATCGCCACGTAAGCGCCACGTCACCTCATCCAGCCACTCAGGAGCCGCCACGTGTTATCACGAGGTGAGTCAGCTGAGTTTTTCTGTGCCACGTGTCAGTTGACTTTGGTCAACGCAGCATCCAATCAAAACGCGCTACGTCTCACGCGTTTCTAACAGCCAATCATAAAGTGCCACGTGTCACCAGCGTTGTAAGTTTTGAACTTTTGCGCTTTGGTCCCTAAACTTCCCAAAATTACCATTTAGCCCTCAATTTTTCATACAATTATATTTTAGCCCTCAGATTTTCCTAAAATCACATATTTACCCCTATAAATTGCCAAAATTCCTTTTTTTGCACAAAAACTTCCCAAAATTTCCATTTTAACCCCCAAAATTTCCAAAAATTCCATTTTTAACCCCCAAAATTTCTAAAATTTCCATTTTTAACCCCAAAAATTACTACATTTCCATTTTAACTCTCTAAATTCCCAAAATTCCATTTTAGACCCCAAAATTTCCCAAAAAATTCCATTTTGAGCCCTAAAACTTGCCAAAATTCCTATCTTAACCCTCAAAATTCCCAAAATTCCATGTTAGCCCAAAAATTGCCAAAATTCCTTTTTTTTACCCTCTTTTCTTCCATAAAAATACCTTTTACCCCCTAAAATTCACCATTTAACCCTAAATACCTCATTATGCCTCCCAAAAAGCAATCTGAAATCACCACAATACAAGAAACGATTGCTACACAACAAGAGATGCTAAATCAACAAGATGAAATCAATGATTCTTCCGAAAGCGACTCCTCTTCCACTAGCAGTCGATATTCAAGAAGAAGATCATTCCAAAGGAGTGAAAATAAAGCAAATATTCCAGAATTTGAAGGGAAGTTAGACCTAGACGAATTCATTGATTGGCTGCAAATGGTGGAACGAGTGTTTGACCTAAAGTACTATATAGAAGAAGAAAAGGTCAAACTAGTTGCCCTTAAGTTACGGAAGCATGCATCGATTTGGTGGGAAAATCTAAACAAGAGGCGCAGAAGAGATGGAAAAGACAAGATCAAAACTTGGGAGAAAATGAAAAAGCATCTCAAAAGGAAGTTCTTACCGGTCTACCACTGTCAAGACACTTTCATCAAGTACCATAATCTTAGACAACGGTCAATGTCAGTCGAAGAGTGCACTAGAGAGTTCGAGCATTTACAGATGAAGTGCGATCTAGATGAAGACGAGGAACAATCAATTTCTCGATATCTTGGTGGATTAAACCCAGAGATTGCTCATCAGGTTCAATTACAACAGTATTGGACCTTGAATGACGTAATCCGTCTGGCCATCCGGATAGAATAGCAACTCCTCAAGAAGTCCCAATTCCACCCTTCCTCTTCCAGGTCACAATTCCAACCATCCACTTCTAAAAACCCTCCATATCCTCGAAGAACACCAGCCACCACATATAAAACCCAATTCCAAGCCAAACCACCCGCAAATAACAACCCTAAGCCCCACGTTCAATCCAAAACGACTGTAAAATGTTTCAGATGTCAGGGATTTGGACATATAGCCTCTGATTGTCCTAACCGAAAGGTTATCACAATCATTGAAGGAGAACCATATGAAATCTCTAAAGATGAGCAAGATGAAGAATTACTAGAACCAGTGTATGACGAGGAAATCACGCCTGCAGATCACGGTGAGCTTCTAATTATCAGGCGAAGTCTACACACCGCGCCGGTCAAGGATGACTCTTGGTTGCGGCACAACATCTTCCACACTAGATGCACAAGTCACAGCAAAGTTTGTGATATCATCATAGACAGTGGAAGTTGTGAGAACGTGGTGTCCAGTCACATGGTGGATAAGCTGCAACTACCCACACAACCTCATCCACATCCTTACAAATTACAATTGCTCAACAAAAGGATTGAAGTCAAGGTTTCTAAAAGATGCCTTGCGTCATTCTCTATTGGTCAGAAATATAAGGATGAAGTTTGGTGTGACGTTATCCCCATGGACGCTTGTCATCTCCTCCTCGGAAGGCCATGGCAGTATGACAGACACGTACAGTACGATGGCTACGCCAACACCTATTCGTTCACAAAAGATGGACTTAAAGTCAAGTTAGCTCCTCTTTCTCCAAGTGAATGCAGACGTAGTGACACAATCCCCTCATTGGTATCTTTGGTCACAAAAAATAAGATCAAGGTGACTAAAGACGAAGTTGAACATCTGGGTTTCCTGCTAGTAGTAGAGCCGAATAGTGGAACTAAGTTTCCACCAGAAATTGCTCCACTTCTAACCGAATTCTCAGATATAGTTCCAAAAGACGTCCCCCCGGGATTACCACCCATGCGTGACATCCAACACGCAATAGATTTTATTCCTGGAGCTGTTATTCCTAATAAACCTGCTTACCGCATGAGTCCGCAAGAACACATAGAATTACAAAGACAGGTTGAAGGACTATTGAAGAAGGGAATGATACAAGAAAGTGTAAGTCCCTGTGCAGTTCCGGTCATACTGGTCCCCAAAAAGGATGGCACATGGAGAATGTGCATGGACAATCGAGCCGTAAACAAGATCACTATAAAGTATCGATTTTCGATATCACGACTTGATGACCTGTTAGACCAGTTGCATGGAGCCTCTATCTTTTCCAAGATTGATTTGCGCAGTGGTTATAATCAGATTAGGATAAGACCAGGAGACGAATGGAAGACCGCATTCAAGACAAGAGATGGGTTATATGAGTGGACGGTCATGCCCTTTGGACTTTCCAATGCCCCAAGCACCTTCATGCGCCTTATGAATCAGGTACTGCGTCCTTTCAGTGGAAAATTTGTTGTGGTTTATTTATATGACATCCTAATCTAGAGCAAAAACAAAGAAGAGCACTTAGACCATATACGACTAGTGCTAGAGGTTCTTCGAGAACAGAAGCTCTACGCCAATTTGGAGAAATGCTCTTTCTTCATGAATGAGGTCATATTCCTTGGATATATTGTAAACGCTGACGGCATCAGAGTTGACCCCAGCAAAATTGAAGCAATCAACAATTGGCCTATTCCCCAAACAGTCCATGATGTTAGAAGCTTCCATGGGTTAGCCTCATTCTATAGAAGGTTTATCAAGAATTTTAGTACCATTGCTGCCCCGCTCACTAACTGCATTAAAGGTGATCATTTCAAATGGACCGAAGAAGCACAACGAAGTTTTGACACTTTGAAGAAACATTTAACTGAGGCCCCCGTATTAGTCCTTCCGAATTTTGACCAAGTATTTGAGGTAAGTTGTGACGCCTCCAATATTGGCATCGGTGCAGTACTTAGTCAGGAACGACGCCCCATAGCTTTCTTTAGTGAAAAGCTAAATGATGCTAAGCTTAAATATTCTACCTACGACAAGGAGTTCTACGCTATTGTGCGAGCTTTACAGCACTAGAGTCACTATTTACTTCCCAAGGAGTTCATCCTCTATTCTGATCATGAAGCACTAAAGTACTTGAACTCCCAACAGAAGACCAGTCGTAGACATGCCGCATGGATTGAGTTCTTACAAGCCTATACTTTCTCGATTAAACATAAGGCAAGAAAGCAGAACTCTGTTGCAGACGCACTTAGTCGCCGCCATGTATTACTCTCTACGCTACAGGCGAAAGTTGTCGGGTTTGAAATTCTCAAAGAACTATATCAAGACGATCCAGATTTCAGTAGTGCTTGGAAGACAACTGAGCACCAACCTTATAAGCATTATCATCGACAACAAGGGTTCCTATTCAAAGACAACGTCCTATGCATTCCCTGTTGTTCTTTGAGAGAGGCTATCATCTGGGAAGCACACGATGGAGGACTAGCAGGACATTTTGGTAGAGATAAGACGGTATCTTTGATCAAAGAAAAATTCTACTGGCCCAAGCTTGAGAAAGATGCTAGTCGACATATCCAACGGTGTCGTACTTGTCACCTCGCTAAATCCAAAAGCCAAAATATTGGACTATACTTGCCTTTGCCGGTACCTGCAGCCCCATGGGAAGATATAAGCATGGATTTTGTTCTAGGACTACCTCGTACTCAAAGACAGAAGGATTCTGTTATGGTAGTTGTAGACAGATTCTCCAAGATGCCCATTTTATACCATGTTAGAAAACTAATGATGCTGTCAACATAGCTGACCTGTACTTCAAGGAGATTGTTCGACTCCATGGAATTCCTTAGACCATCACTTCAGACCGAGATGTCAAATTCTTGAGTCACTTCTGGAAAACTCTATGGGGAAAGATGGGTACAAAATTACAGTTCAGCAGTGCCAGTCATCCTCAAACAGATGGGCAAATAGAAGCAATCAACAAGCTCTTAGGCAACTTGTTACGGAGTTTTGTTGGGAAGAACCTACGACATTGGGATCAAGTTTTAGCTCAAGCTAAGTTTGCCTATAACAATTCCACTAATCAAGCTACTGGCAAATGTCCTTTTGAAGTAGTCTACGGGGCACGACCTCACAGTCCGTTGGACATGGCTCCATCTTCTAATAAGAACCACTTCAGTGCTGATGCTAATGAAAGAGCCAAAGAGATCAAGAAACTTCATGAGCAAGTACGAGCTAAGATTGAACAGAAAAATTCAAAGTACAAAGCTCAGCGAGATAAGCACCGTAAACAACAAGTGTTCAAAGAAGGTGACTTGGTGTGGATACACTTACCAAAAGAAAGATTTCCAAAACAACCCAACGCCAAGCTATCACCACAAGCTGATGGTCCTTTCCGCGTAGTACAGAAAATTAACGACAACGCCTACAAGATTGAGCTACCAGGATCTTACGGTGTATCTGCTACATTCAATGTCGCGGACCTTTCACCCTACTACAACGAAAAAGGTGCTTAGACTCGAGGACGAGTCCTTTTCCAACCCGAAAAGAATGTTCCAGAATTCCATCATCCATTACATCACCAACACATCATTCAAACATTTACCTACTTTACCACTATCACAACCACTATCACCAATAATTTGTATTAATTTAATTTTCTAAAGTGAGTAAGGATTGCTATAAATAGCAATCTAATGTAAGTCATTTGCATTCATCAATTAAATTGCTCATTTGAGTGTTTTCTCTCTTAGAGAGTTTTCTCCTTAGGCTTCTGAGCCAACGACAATGAGTAACCGCCACCATATATTATTGGTAACATGCCACCGTATATTATTAGTAACAGTAACATTTAGATTTTGTAGCAATTCAAACTCCAAACATAGGGCCAGATGCTGTAAATTTTATCATAGTTCATGGAGTAGTGGATACTTTGTTTGTGGTAAGAAGGTTGCACAAGTAAGAACACTTTCTTTAGATAAATCATTTTCGGCTCCGTATGAATTTTGATTTCGGTCTTGCCTTCTATTTTTCTAATGAAATATGAAATTTATTGAATATTATGAGAATGAATAGGTTCCATTGTTTTGTGTGTTTTCTGTTTACATCTCTATATGTTAAGTTGTAATGAAGCATCCTTGGCTTTAGGTGTCTCATGCAGTGTTCTATTAACTTTGATATAATGTTCTGTTCTTTAATCTTTATGAATGTTTCATTTTATTTTTCATTTACCTCATAACTCCTTTATTTTGAAAATGGTGCCGACACAGAAATATGGAGTGCCCTTTCCAGATCCAAAACCCCTGGGTGGGGAAACATCGGTTTGGTATTAGCCATTAGTCATTGACTTCGCTGAATGCTGAGTCTTTCATATCACACTATCTATGCATGCATTACTTGTTTTTATTTATCTGCTTTATAATGATTACTTCCCGAACTATTTATTGTTTTAAACTTTTGTTCACCCACTAATCAAAAAAACCTTTGTTCACCATAATTGGGGCATATGCGCGAGGAGCTTGAGGTTGTAATTAGAGCTTACAAATCACAAGTTGAATCTTCTTCCAATATTATTTTCCAATCGCCAATCGTAGCTCTCTTAAGTTCTCATGTGCGATCAAACTGCATATCTCAGGTTTCTCATCTCATCTAAAATCCATGCACGAAGATCCTTCGATCAAATTTTTAGAATTTTTTCTTAAGAATGATTGGTTTTGTTTTTCAATAGGTGTGTTCCAAATTAACTTTCATGCAATTTTGATGATTTGTTCTCCAACCAAGTTAGGGTTTGCTAGAGGTCCTTATCTTGTGTTCGATTCTCGATTTGTATCTTTTTCTGTTGTTTGTTCGATCTCTACAACATGCACGCAATTTTTATTACGGCTAGGAAATAGGCAAAATCTACATCAAGTTCGCGTCAGATTGCGAGTAGTTTTTATTTTCTAATTTCAAACAATATGATGGGCTTCTTTACAAGTATTGTATTATTACTTTATCTTTGTGCGATTGAGCTGATGAATATTGATTAAGTAAGTGTATGTTAAAATGACTCGTTATTGATTCAATTGCAAAATGACTAAGTAAGTGTTCAATATGAAAGTGTTCTTATATATTTGATGGAGATGTTTGCAATGACAAAAATGATTATAAGGCAAAGAATGCAATAGACTCAATTTTAAGTTTCTTAATTTAGCAATGTGAATGCTCGCTTGATTTGAGATCATCTTAGGAACATTACAATATAGCTTTATTAAGTTGCTAAATTAACGTTACAATATAACTTAATTAAGTTGCCAGGAAGAAGTTTTCTACTTCTCTTATTTAGGCTTGAATTTTTTTAAAAAGGTTGTAGAAATAGATGTTAAATTCAAGTACAGAATAATAAAAATCAAATGGAACTAGTCACCTATACATGTAGATGAATTTCGAGCCAAAAAATGTGATCATTGGAATGGGTGATTAAGATAAAATTGTGAGCAAATTCATTCTTTGTTCAAATTAAGATATAGGACATTGGTTATTCCAATTATTTTATTTGGTCTTTCTTCATGTCTAGCAACTTTTTATCCATTAAATCTTGTTACTAACTTGTGTTAGGATATGCAAGTCCGCAAGTTGTTAAAAGAATGCAAGTTATTTAGCACTTCAAAACAGAAAGGTAAGCTGGGGTGCTTTATTTTGTTCTTTGCTTTTTCAATCTATGCAAATTTCTTTTGTGTTCTGTTCTGGTTTTTCACTGTTTGATTTTGAATTGTATCTAAATTTCTGCCAGGTGTTTAGCTCTTGCCATAACTATCATTATGATCCCTTACAGTTAAAGATATAATCTAGTTCTTTATATTGTTTTGTATCACTGTAGTTTTAATTTAAATAGTTAGCAATTATGTATAGAGTGACTCTTTGGACTGTTTTATTCTGTCAATGTGTAAGGTATTGTTGCTACGTGTTAAATGGTTTCATATGTTTCTGGAAAGCAACAGGGAATCTTCCAACCAAGATGTAATATAAGCACTAGAATTTTCTTATAAATTTCATCTGGATTTTAGTTATTGTGTTTTTGTTTAGCTTTAACTCAAGACATGGAATGGAGAAGAGAGAAAGATGGGAAACTTGTGTATTTGATATTTTCTGGATATCTATATATTGGATTAATTTATATCACTATGCATATTGTTCAAGATTTTCTTCAAATTGCTAATAAATCTTTTAGACGATGTTACTTGTCACCTCAGTTATGGAGAGAGATCATTAGCTTTTGTGATTTAGAAATTAAAGCCAATGCTAATGGAGTTGTGGTGGTTAAAGTGGCTAATTACTTTTGAACATTAATATGCTCTGGAGATTTTATTTACCCTATGTTTGGTAGTGTGTTCTTGACTAATGGTTAATAACTTGAATAAAGCTTTTCCTTACCTCTGACCTTCTAAGTTCAAGATATAGGAAACTGAATTAAGTTTCTCTTTCTCATTGCAGGTTAAGCAAGGTTTATCAAAAGATGATAAAGCTCAAAGACTTGCTCTGCAGCATTGGCTTAATGCATTTACTCAAACATACTAGCATCGGTTCTACATCCACCTTATAAATTGGCTTGTCACTCATTTGTGTAATAGTTCATTGTTTGGATTTCAATCTTATGATTACTTGATAAAGTTTCTTTGTTTGTGTTGTGGACCAAAATAACGGCATCCCGGGTATATACTTACATGCCGGGTCCCACAACCACGACTTACCTTGGGCATCCCGATAAGTTTAGCACGGCCTAATATCAAGGCCCATCTAATGAGGTTGGGCCCAGGTGACAAATCCTGGCCCAATACGGACCACATTTAGGTCACTCACCTCACTCTATAAATACTATCACTAATGCACCATGCAAGGTACGTAAGATATATTATCAGAGGCATAAACCCTAATACACTCACTGACTTGAGCGTCGGAGTATTTGCAGGTGCACACAACCGCCGCCGGAGCTCAGGACCAGGAACCAATCATCTTTCTCTTTGCTGATCAAGAAGACCATTCTGCTCGTCCTACATACTCGTCAAGTTAGATCACAACATTGGCGCCGTCTATCGGGAACGCAACAAAAGTCTCGTTTCCATCCATCGTCAATAATGGTTGGCTCTACCAGGAATAGGGATTACAACGATCTCAGTGTTAAAAACCAAGGAGCTGGACAGTAGGCTGGTGCATCGAATCAAGCAAGGGCATCCCCGCACTTTGATATTGAAGTAGAATTCCGCAAACTGCAACAGTTGGTGCAGTCACAGGCCAAAGAGATTGTAGATCTCAAAAAGCGACAACGAAAGGGCAAGCATGTTGTTATCGAAGATGATTCAGAGGAGGAAAGAGCTGAGAAGCATACCCAGGCAAACCCTGAAAATCCGGAAAAAGATAATGACAATGCGGAAAAGCAACAACGGAAATCCGCAATTGAAGAAGATAAAGAAGGATATCCGAAAACTCAGGAAAGGCAACAAGAAGGACGGGTAAGTCGCCGACATAAAGGGGCCTCGCATCAATCCCGGGTTGAGGGGGCCAACTCGCCACCTGTTCCCCTTGGGGGCCCGCAAGCCGGGCCCGCAAGCCGGACAACCTGCCGGCAACCAAGAGCACATGGCTGAAAATGTCCCGGATTTCGTATACATCGACAATCCCTTCACGCCCTGGATAATGTCCCACACTCTTCCCCATGGATTCCAGTTTGCAAAGAAATTGAAGGAGTACGATGGGACCAAGGATCCCACTCTACATGTCAGCACCTTTGAAAGGGCCATGTACTTTCATGGGGTGAATGAGGCCATTGTATGTCGTGTTTTCCCCCTCACGCTGTCAGAGGCTGCAAGTCGTTGGTTCTCAGACCTTCCATCAGCAACTGGAAAACTCTCAAAGATAAGTTCATTCTTCATTTCACCAGTAGCAAAAGACTGTTCAAACCTGAATTCCACTTAGAAACTGTTAAACAAGGAAAAGATGAATCTCTACGAGATTATATAACACGCTTTGATAATGAAGTGTTAGAAGTTAGGATTGTTGAACCTAACCTGGTGTTATATTTCTTTGTAAGAGGATTAAAACCCGGAGCTTTCGCCAAGCAGCTGGCGGGAGATAAGCCCACCTCCATGGATTACTTGAAGGTAAGGGATGAAAATTGGATCAGAATAGAAGAGTGGGAGAAGGCCCAAGCTGCCCAAAAGGACGATAAAGCGAAAACTCCTCCTCTAAACCAATCCCGGGGTAAAGATGAAAAACCCCGGGATAGGTCCCCCAAGAAGCGCAGGGGTCTTTTCAACAATTATACCCCGTTGACAATCCCGCCAGCTTCAGTGTTGAAAGAAGTGATGCACTCTGAACTGAGGGAGCGACCACCACCATTGAAAAGAGTCGGAAAGCTCAAAAATAAGTACTGTTAGTACCATCGGGATCGTGGGCATTCTACCAACGAACGCATCCAACTCTAGGATGCAATTGACAGGTTGATCCGAAAAGGTAGGTTGAGGAATTATGCCCAGACATCTCCAGAACGACGGGATCGTCGACGAAGTCCATCTCCTCGGATGCAAACACCGAGATCTCCTCCTAGAAATCGAGATCAACGAACTGAAGTCCGGCATAGATCCCGGAGCCCGAGATGAACTTAGGAATCTCCTCCTAGGGGGATAATCCAAGTCATAGCTGGAGGAGCCAGCTTAAAGGGTCTTGAAGATAAGAAGAGAACCCGAGATGCGCGGGATTCTTGTTCCCAGGTAACTGCTATAGCTAACCCAGTATTATCTTTCTTAGATGCAGATTTCCCGGAATAACGTATCCGAGATAACGAACTGTTGGTCATAGCGGCCAATCTAAACGGTTTCGAAGTCCATCGAATCTTTATTGATCAAGGAAGTTCAGCAGACATCATGTTCTGGAGCCTTTTTGATAAAATGGGATTGGGATCCAAGGATTTAATCCCTCACAAGGGCAGTCTAATTGGCTTTACTGGAGACACAATCATTTCCAAAGGATACGTCGACCTCAAGGTGAGTTTTGGCAAAAAGCCAAGTACCAAAACAATCCCGGCCAGATTTATAGTGGTGGATTGCCCTTCAGCATACAATGCAATCATTGGGCGGCCAACTCTGATCAGCCTTGGCGCCATAGTCTCTACCATCCATTTAGCCATGAAGTTTCCTGGAGAAGATGGCTTAGTAGTAACTGTCCATGGAAAAAGCAGCGATGCAAGAAAATGCTACCAAGAAAGCCTCAAAATCACCAAAACACCATTTATCCCGCCAATAAAGGCGGAAGAGAAGGGAAAGCAGAAGATGGAAAGACGTGATTTGATACGGGATGCAGGGGTCATGATGACTAACCTAGATCCCAGAGCAGACTTTGAGTATCAACGACCTCAACTAGAAGGAGACCAGATCTTAGTCCAGATACGACTTAAAGAAGACCAGACTGTCAAGATAGGGGCGAACCTACCCCCCATGATCAAAGAGCGACTCATTGAATTGTTGAAGATGAATAAAGACCTGTTTGCTTGGGTTTCTTTTGACATGCCCGGAGTGGACCCAGATTTTGTGTGCCATCGCATGTCTTTAAAACCGGGATGTATCCCGGTGGCCCAGAAGAAGAGAAAAATGGGTCCAGAAAGACAAGCAGCCATAGAAAAACAGGTGAAGGAGTTGCTGGATGCAGGTTTCATCCGAGAAATACGATATACAGATTGGCTCTCAAACGTGGTAATGGTAAAAAAGGCTAACGGGAAGTGGAGAATGTGCACGGATTATACATATCTGAATAAAGCATGCCCCAAAGATCCTTTCCCCTTGCCTTGTATCGATAAACTTGTTGATAAATCTACAGGTTATAAGTATCTATCCTTCAAAGATGCTTACTCTGGCTACAACCAGATCCCAATGCACCCTGAAGATCAAGAGAAAACGACTTTCATCACCGACATGGGTGTCTACTGTTACACTTGCCGTTCGGTTTAAAGAATGCTGGAGCAACCTACCAGCGGATGATGAGCCAAGTTTTTAAAGAACAGATTGGCAGGATCCTTGAAGTCTATATTGACGATATGATAGTGAAGACCCCAGAAGACAAAGATCCAGTGGCTGATTTGCATGAAACTTTCCAACAGCTACGCAAGTATGATTTAAGGTTAAATCCTAATATATGTACTTTTGGGGTCGAAGGCGGAAAATTCTTAGGCTTCATGCTAACCGGTCGGGGGATTGAGGTCAACCCCGACAAGTGTAGTGCCGTGTTGAATATGCAGAGTCTCAGGACCATTAAAGAAGTCCAACAGCTAACTGGAAGGATCGCTGCATTGACGAGATTCCTCCCAGATTCAGCTAGGAAATGCCTACCCTTTTTCAGGACCTTACGGCGTAAGGAAGATTTCCAATGGAATACAGAATGTGAAAAAGCTTTCCAGGAACTGAAGAAAATCCTCTCAGTTCCACCGGTTCTATCTCGCTCAGATCTTGGACAGACCCTATACCTCTACTTAGCCGTCACCAATGAAGCAATCAGTGCGGCTTTAGTAAAAGAGGAATCCCAGAACCAGAGTCCGATATACTTTGTCTCTAAGGCGTTACAGGGATCAGAGTTGAACTACCAGCAGCTTGAGAAAGTCGCCTATACTTTGCTACTGGCTTCTCGGCGGTTGAGGCCATACTTCCAGTGTCATCCCGTCACGGTAAGAACTAATCAACCCATTAGACAAATTTTTCATGAACCTGACTTGGCAGGAAGAATTATGAACCACGTCAGGCAATCAAGGCACAGGCTTTGGCTGATTTTGTAGCCAAGATGATACATCTCGGAGAAGAACCAAAAGGATCCTGGACCATTTATGTTGATGGGTCCTCAAACCCAAAGGGGGCTGGTGCTGGCATACTGATCGAGAACGATGAGGGGGTTACGGTGGAATATTCTCTAAAGTTTGAATTCCCAACCTCCAATAACCAAGCAGAATATGAAGCCTGTTTAGCCGAGATACGCGCGGCAAAGGAGCTAGGAGCTACCGCGATCACTTTATGTTCAGATTCCCAAATGGTGGTATCCCAGATAAAAGGGGAATACCAAGTAAGAGAACCATTGTTACAAAGATACCTGGCTAAAGTTAAAGAAAGTTTACTTGGTCTTTCTAAATTCGAGATCAAGCACATTCCCAGAGAAGAGAACAATCGTGCTGATCTGCTCTCAAAATTAGCCAGCACCAAATCATCCTCGACCTTGAAGTCAGTAGTAGAAGAAGTTCTCCCTTCTCCTTGTGCTATTTTGTAGGTTGAAAGTGAAGATTGGAGGACCCTAATAATAGAGTATATCACCAAAGGCTCCATCCCGGCAGATGCCCGGGAAGCAAAGCGATTGGTACAAAAGGCATCCCAGTATTCCGTGATAGAAGGACAGTTGTTCAGAAGGGGACTGTCCACTCCTTTGCTTAAATGCATTGGACCATCCGAAACATGGTATGTTCTCACCGAGATACATGAAGGAAGTTGCGGTCACCACATTGGTGGCAAATCGTTGGCAAGGAAATCCTTGCGAGCAGGATACTTCTGGCCAACCATGAACAAAGATGCAGCTGATCACGTGAAGAAATGCCAAAAGTTCCAAGAGCACAGTCCACTATCCCACATCCCGGCCGAAGATTTGCACAACATCTCCACCCCTTGGCCTTCTCACTCTTGGGGATTGGACCTCCTGGGACCCTTCACGCCAACCACAGGTCAGTTCAAACATCTTATTGTTGCTGTTGATAATTACACTAAATGGATTGAACTGGAACCATTAGCAAGCATAGCATCAGTTAAAGCTCAGAACTTTGTATTCCGACAAATAATATGCCGGTTCGGTATCTCGGCAGAAGTCATCTGTGACAATGGGACCCAATTTAACGACAAAGAATTCCGAGAAATGCTAGCAGGACTCCACATCAAGCAGTATTTTGCTAGTGTAGAGCACCCACAATCAAACGGACAGGCAGAGTCTGCCAACAAAGTCATACTTAATGGCTTAAAAAAGAGGTGTGAGAAAGTTGGAACTAGTTGGGTGGAAGACCTCTATCAAGTACTCTGGAGCTACAGAACTACCCCCCATAGCTCCACCGGAGAAACTCCATTTCGAATGGTATACAGATCAGATGCCGTAATCCCAGTAGAAATTGGGCATCCATCTTGGAGGGTCATGTATCCCGCACAAGAAAACGAGCAGCTGCTCAGAGAAGATTCCGACATGGTCGAAGAGATCCGAGAAGCTGCTAGAATCAAAGAGTTATCCCGGAAGCAACAAGTGGCTCAGGGATACAACTTGAAGGTCATCCCGAGATGTTTCCAACCTGGCGACTTAGTCTTAAGAAGAGCCAACATTGGAAACCAGAATGCCAAAGAAGGGAAGCTCCGGGCAAATTGGGAAGGCCCATTCTGGGTCAAGACTGTTGCAACTAATGGAGCATATCATCTAGAGACCCTCAAAGGCAAAGAGATTCCAAGAACGCTTAATGTCGCGGACCTAAGGTGCTACTATAGTTAAGTTATGTAATTTACATTCTTTGTAATAAAGGGGTACTCTTTTTCCTGTAGCAGGTTTTATCCCTTAGGAGGGTTTTACTGCTGGAGGTTTTAACGAGGCCCCCATTTGTTATTTGCTTCTTGTTATCAATAAAGCAACATTTTATACACTCTACACAAACAAGCTAGTTCAATTCTTAATAGCAAACAGCTCGGAAGAAAGTATGAGAAGTACAAACAATCCGAGATTGAGATGTCATCAACACGCAGAAACCGACATACATGCAAGGCTAACAATGAGTGAAGATACCATGACGAGTAATTCTCTGCTACAGACTCAATAGGGCCCTTCACGGGTTAACCCTGGCCATAAAGAAATATGAAGTACCATCAAGGTCACACTTCAATTTAAACTTAGAGAAAGTACAAACTACTTTCCCTCCTATTGAGGAGCTAAAAGGGCGACATCGCTAATGTGTCCTAACAATTAAAAAGACATGAGAAATATCCATGTCAAGCGGGACGAAGAGGCACCGTAAATGGTCAAGCCTCAGCGACATACAGAAATGCAATAAATAAAGCATGAACCCTGGAGCACAAAGAAAAGTAAACGAAAACCCTAGCCAAAGAGAACGAGGTGCCACTACGGTTAAACCTCAGCGACAAAAATCGAAAGAAAAGATGCCTCTGAGGCTACAAGGCTACGCATAGAGATACAATCTCTATAGAAAGCATAAAGGCAAGCCTAGATCGAGACCGGGATGCCTTTCGAGGTTAACCCACAACAATGACTAACGAGGATGATAAGATGATCAAGGCCTCTTAAGGCCATCTAAAAAGCGATGAAGTATGCCTCTAAAGGCTATTCACAAATGACGATCAACAGATATGCCTTTTAAGACAATTCAAGAACAACAAGTCAAAAGCTAAGAAAATAGCTACGATTGCAAGTAAACTTTACAAAACGAGATCAACACTAATTATGAAATGACATATCAAAGTTGGCCAAAAAATGCAGTGTAATAATATAAGCTCTACATAAAGCACCAAGATGTAAATCTACAGCTATCAAGCAACAAATTAAAGACAAAAGCCCGAGATGACAAATGTGGCGAGATTAAAGCAACAAGTATTCCACAATGCATACAAAATACTGTTTCAAGGTTAAAAACTTGAAACAAGAAGCTATCAACACGGGATGCCATTAAGGCTAACCCTCAACAACAAGATGAACAAAGGGATGCCGCCACGGGTAACCTATGTAAACGACACCAGAACGGGATGCCGCCAAGGTTAACACACATCAACAAAATCAAAGGGCATTAACTAGGGCCAACCTAGGTCTACATTACGAAAAATCACGAGGACAACGATCCCGGCTAAATGCGCCAAATAAACACAAGCAAGAAGATGGTTGTCACCATCATAGCCAAATCAATCATAAAGGGCGAACAACAACCTCAAGAGAAAATTATGTGAAGTCCCGGCATAACGATCAGAGACAAAATGTTTTATTCAACATGACATTCATGTTGGCCAACTATAATGAAGTCGATCTGAGCACGAGAAGTTCGACATTCAACATCCACCCGGCATGGCAAATGAACTCGCAACTTCTCCCATGAAAAACTTGGCGACTTGGGGGGCAACTGTTGTGGACCAAAATAACAGCATCCCGAGTATATACTTACATGCCGGGTCCAGCAGCCATGACTTACCTTGGGCATCTATAAATACTATCTCTAATGCACCATGCAAGGTACGTAAGATATATTATCAGAGGCATAAACCCTAATACACTCATTGACTTGAGCGTCGGAGTATTTGCAGGTGCACACCACCGCCGCCGGAGCTCAGGACCAGGAACCAATCGTCTTTCTCTTTGCTGATCAAGAAGACCATTATGCTCGTCCTACATACTCGTCAGGTTAGATCACAATAGTTTGATTCAATGGCTGCTATCATACTTTTTTCTTACATCCAGGCTGGCTTTAATTTGACAGTTTTGCTGATTTTTTGGGACGGGTAAGTTTTCATTATTGAATTTGTGTAGCGAGGAAAATATCTTGAATAAAATTAATAATGAATGGGGATGATCAAAGAGAGATAGTAAGATATTAATTTTTGTTCTCCATCAATATTATGGATGCGCTTTTGTTTAGTAGCTGAAGTTTATTAGTGAATGGGTTTTACATTATTGATAACACATTTGATTTTACATTATGAATAACACATTCGTTTGTGAATTACTTTCTGCTTTTCCTTTATATTTATGTGTTATTCAAATTCTGAATTTCTGTACTCTGTAGGGATCTAATGAATGAAGGGATCTTTGACATTGTCACAGATGTTCTGCGAAGTGAAGACAAGAAGCTTGTGCTAACTGGGTATTGATTCCCCTTGGTCTTTTTGATCGGTTTAAAATTCAATTAACTGTATATTTAATTTGCTCAATTACGTTTTTAGTCTTGGTAAAATAAGAGTCTTTTGGTTTTTAGTTCTTGTCATTTTTTTTTTCTATTAGTCTTGTATTTTGTATTAACTGTTGAATTTGGTCCTTAATTCCACTTAACTAAATGTAAGTCAAACGTTGCCTTATCTGAGTAAGTCTACTTGGATTCATTAATCCACATCAGCTATTATTATTTTATGAATTTTAATAAAAATAATTATGAAATTATTACAACTATAGGATCTAACCATTTTGGACCATTAGATTGTGTTTTCTACCAAAACCTAAAACAAAATTTCTTTTCCACTTCTCTACAGCCACATAACAGCACAGACCTTGCTCCTCCATAGCCAATACGCTCCCTCACCTCCGTAGGATCCAAACGACACTCCTCCTCCGTAGCTGCAAAATGAAACTCCTTCTCCTCCATAGCCATTAAACGACACTCCCTTCTCGACTCTTCATCGCCAAAATCATGTTTGGCATTTCGTTGTCTTCACACTCAAATTGAAATCGTGTTTAGTTGCTCACTGAAATTGCGTTTGGTTTCTAGCTGAAATTGTGTTAGGTTGCTCACAGGGGGTGTTGAAATCGCGTTTGGTTCCTCACAAGGGTTGCTGAAATTGCGTTTGGTTTCTTGCTGTGGGGAGAGGGTTTCGTGTTGCAGAAGAAGCTTGCTTTTGAGAGGAGACAGACACTAGCCATTGTTTCTTGCTAGTGCTTTCTTAATCAATTAAAACTGGATTTGGCTAAGGAGGAGAAGAGTTTGTGTTGTTATGCGGGTGTGTGGAGAAATGGAGAAGGAAGTGTGCTTTAGGTTTTGGTAATGAAGGTAATCCAATGGTCCAAAATGGTTAGATCCTATGGTTGTAATAATCTCATAACTAGTTTTATTAAAATTCATAAAATAATAACAGTTGAATAATAGTTTATGTGGATTAATAAGTCCAAGTAGGATTATTCAAATAAGGCAGTGTTTGGGTTACATTCAGTTAGGTGGAATTAACGACTAAAACTAACCATTAATACAAAATATAGGACTAATGACAAAAATTTTTTTTTGCAGGGAGTAAAACAAAAAGACTCTTATTTTACATGGACTAAAAACATAATTAAACATATTTCTTATAATCATCAAATTCTAAGGTCCTAATCTTCTGTGATCATATGTTGTTCAGTGGGTAGGAATTACTCTTCTAGAGCTTTTGGTATGTTTTATATACAACTAAGGTCACATATTCTTTTTAGATGACATGCATGTGTATAAAGTGATTGACATTTTAGTTTAATCTGACTAAGGAGCACTATCATTGACATTTTAGCTGATATAGAGTTTACAAATAAATATTATCTTGTTGACTTAGGATTTTAATTGTGATTTATAACATTGTACCCTAGAATGATTAGTTATTTTTCTTTTTTAAATTTCTTCAAAACCATATTTTGAGCTTGGACTAGCCGGTCTCAACTCGGAACTGACACGACCACATCAAGCCTTCTCACTTGAGGGTCTGGTTGACTAGCCGGTCTCAACTTAGCCCCGACACGACCGCATCAAGCCTTCTTAGCCAAGGGCTTCAAGAATTGAGGGGCTGGTGGACGAGCCGATCTCAAACAAGCCCCGACACAGGTCGGGTCTCCTATCGAAGCCTCCACTTGCGCGAAGCATAACTGGCCAAAGAACATTGTATTCAGGCGAAAGATCGGCGACAACCAATCAACATTAATGGTGACGAACTACTTGAGGCCCATCAATCATCATTTAAACCAAATACTTTTCTAATATAGAATGAATGTAGACACTAATGCCCCAAGGCCGATAGGGACGGTAGAACAATCTCCTTGCCTCAAGGAAATGATAACCACCAATCAACAACTAAGAAGAAATGATGACACAAAGCAAAGCCCAGCACGATGCTGGAGTGGCCAACCAGCAATGAACAGAACACCAACGAGGGTCCAACAATAGACCTAGTCAAGGGCTTACAAGAACGCCTTAATGCGGTGCAGGCCAGGAATGAACAAGCAGAACGAAGGAACAAGGAGCTGGATGATAGAAACCAAGATTTGCAGAGGCAGATAGACGAACTGAGAGCTAATGACCTCAGAACTAAGAGGTTCGTTGAAAATGCTACCGTGGACACACGGGAGCATGTCACTGTTTCGAATCCCCCCTGAACCAGTTCGAGGAATACCCCTTCTTGGACGAGTTGATGCATGAGGAGATCCCAAATAACGTCAAGCCACTGCTATCCGTCGTTTATGATGGAGAAGGAGATCTTCAAAAGCATGCCAATTACTACAAATCCCTGATGTTGGGCTACATAGCAGAGGAGGCCATGATGTGTTGGCTATTTCCTGCCATATTGGTTAAAAAAGCAAATAAATAGTTCAACAGGCTGCCTGTCAAGTTATAGCTTTAGGCAGCTAAGAGAGCTATTTATAGCACAATTTTCTTTAAGAATTTCGAGGAAGAGGTCGCAGGAAGACCTCGATAACTACCTGAATCGGTATGACCAAGAGTCCATGTTTGGTGGACGACCTAATCCAGAAGTCATAAAAAAAATAGTTCATATCAGGTTGACAGGTAAGTGAGTTCTATCCGTATATAAAGAGTAAAATTGTTGTTGATTTAGCGCATTTCAGGAGGAAAGCAGAGGAATGGATTTTGACGGAGGAGGCTTGCGTAGGTAAGAAAGACGACTTCAACGCTATAGCTCACTCACCCTAAGTAAAAATCCAAGGTAAACCACCTCCGCCATCCCAAGCAAATCAAAAACACTAGAGGGAGAAAAACAAACCGTGGTATAGAGAGCCCTATGCCAACTACACAGCTCTTAACACTGGAAAGGACATGTTTTTTAGGGAGGTAAACAATACAGGCATCATCTGGCCTCCCAAATCCAATCCCTCCTTATCCAAGGGTGGATCACGCACGACGATGTGAGTACCACCGCTCGTTTGGTCATACTATAGCAGAATGCGATCAACTGAAGGATCATATCGAGTAGCTCATTTGGGATGGATACCTGCAAAAATACATGAAGAAAGGATAGGTCCCAAAGCCCCCACCCCGAAGAAATCACAATAGTCGACACGTCAACCCTGCCAGTCGAGTAATAAATATGATCTCAGGAGGATTTGCAGGTGGAGGAGAATCCAGATCAGCTTGGAAGCGACATCTAAGAGAAATCATGACGATAAAGTCAGAGACAGGCAAGGTAAAATAACACCCAATGATTTCTTTCACAATTGATGATTTTCGCGGATGCTCTCTAAAACAGGATGACCTAATGGTAATATTCGTGGATATAGAGAAATTCACCATCCGAAAAGTTTTAAAAGACCAAGGTAGGTCTGCCGATATCTTGTTCTCGACAACCTTCTAGAAACTCGGTCTTCCATAAAATCTCCTAGGAAGATATCACAAGATCTCCGTACACACTGGCCAAGCGAGTTCATGCAATTTCAACCAAAGAGTCAATTGACCTAGACCCAAGTGTAGAATTCATGGAAATATGACCCCAGCCAGTAGGAGATTGAAACATATCTCCTTGGATTCTAATGTAACACACAAAACAAAAAAAAGTACTGAACTCTCTCAAGAACAAGAATACAAACTTGTTGCCTTTCTGAAACTAAACTCCGATTTGTTTGCTCGGACCTTGGCGGACATGCTAGGAATTGATCCTAACTTCATTTGCCAAAACCTCATTGTAGACCCTAGGGCCAAGCCTGTAAGCTAGAAGGAAAGAAAAACACGTGAAGAATGAAGCGATGTTGTCCGAGCTAAAACCAAATCTCTGCTGGAGGCGGGTTTTATCAAAGAGATCCAGTACACCACGTGGTTGACCAACGTTGTCCTTGTGAAAAAGGCCAACGGGAAATGGACGATGTGTACTGATTCCATATACCTAAACAAGGCATGTTCGAAAGATTCTTACCCTCTACCCAACATCGACCTGCAGTGGATACTATGGGTTGTTGGAGCAAATAATATAAATGGGGGCGGTGCGAGAATCATCTTAGAAGGGCTAAACAGTCTGATCATAGAACAGTCAGCTAAATTTGAGTTCAAGGCCTCTAACAATTAGGCCAAGTATGTAGCCTTAACTGCAGGCTTGCGCTTGGCACTAGAATTGGGAGCTTACAAAGTTGTAGCAAAAAGCGATTCACAGTTACTGACCAGTCAATTATCTGGTACCTACCAGGTTAAAGGCGAACAACTTGTCAAATATATGTAGGTAACACAGGAGCTCTTATCACGTCTAAAGGAGTTCGAGATCCAGCATGTCCCTAGAGACCAAAACAGAAGGGCTGATCTGTTGGCAAAGCTGGCTAGCACCAAAAAGACAACCAACAATAGGAGCATTCTTGTTGAAGTAGTGAAAAGACACAACACTAAAGAAACCGAGGGGAAATCTATAGAGGCAGCAGTACCCAGCTGGGCCAAACCAATAATGGACTATATACAAAGCAAGATTCCAGAAGACAAAGAAGAAGCTAAAAAAGCTAGCACGGTAGGCAGTAAAGTACACGATAGTTGGTGGCGAGCTGTGCAGAAGAGGTTTTTCTCAACTCTTACTTAGATGTATTACTGATGAACAAGATGACTATGTTATGAAGGAGATCCACAGTGGAATATGCAGCAGTGACATTGGTGGGAGGTCCCTGGCCACCAAGACACACAGGTTACTACCGGCCCACATTAAGGGACGATTGCCTTTACTTCATTCAAATGTGCGAGAAGTGCCAATGATTTGTAAACCACCACCGGGCACCGGCAAACACTTTGGCAAGCTTTACATCCCCATGGCAATTCCACATGTGGGGGATTGACATCCTCGGACACTTTCCACCAGTAGGGCAAAGGAAGTGGTTGCTAATAGCAATAGATTACTTCACAAAATAAAACGAGGCAATCTCGATAACAACTATCAATGCAGAAAAGGTGGAGAAATTCCTTTGGAAAGAAATATTGTGCAGGCATGGCGTCCCATCAGCAATAGTCTCAGACAATGGCACTTAATTCGCCAGCTAGAGGTTAACAGACTTTTGCATGGAATTTTGGATAAAACATATTTTCTCATCCATAGAACGTCACAAAATAACAGTTGGGCCGAAGCAGCTCATAAGATAGTCCTCACCGAATTGTAGAAAGAACGGATGGCGAAGGAAAAATGGGTAGAGGAACTACCTACTGTGCTCTTGTCGTACCATACAAAGGTATAAACAAGAACTCTGGAAACCCATTTCCGGATGACATGTGGGTATAATGCTGTGATGCCAATAGACGTTACCTTCCCAAGCTCCACAATGAAGAGCTTTGATCTAGCGAAAAAAGAACAAGAAATGATTGCCGAGCTAGACACTTTCGATGAAGTAAGAGAGATAGCAAGAAAACAGTAATCGCGCCTCATCCCACCCACTTTTAAAGTGGGAGACTTGGTACTCAGAAGGGCAGATGGACCACGGAAGATCATCCTCCACAGGAAGCTAACTACAAAATGGGAGGGGCCCTAGAGGTTCTATGATTAAGTAGGAAAGGGGGCGTACTGCGTAAGGTTGCAAGAATCAGGAGGGAGAAATCTGAAAAGCACTTGGAACCCCTCACATTTGAAGTTTTTCTATTATTGAGATTTTTACGATGTATTTAGTCCTTGTGCATACTCTTTTTCCTACCCTTAGTCTTTTTTCCAAAGGGTTTTTTTTGGCTAAGGGGGGTTTTACCGAGGCCCATATCATTCATCAATAAAAGGAAAAATTTCAATTCAATCAATCAAGTATTCAACTAAAAGCCTACCTAGCCCGGCTAATTTAATCCAAGGCTGGGACTTAGGCAATTTAATCAATCGAGACGTTCAACTAAAAGTCCTACCTAACTCGGCTAATTTAATCTCTGGCTGGGAATTAGGCCATTCAATCATTCAAGTATTAATCTAAAAGTTCTACCCAGTCTGACTAATTTTGTCCCAAGTTTCAAAGTTTGTAGAGTAAATTATTAAAACTTACAAGTTATGTCCTTAAGGGGCTATTTTAGAAAAGATAAGGAATTTAGGGAACTAAAATGAATTATAAAGCATATAGGATTAGGGGAAGAAGACTAGGTTATGAAACAACTAGATATTAAAAATATAGCAAGGTAGGCTTAGGGGATTAAAATATAAAATTAGAAAGTCGTAATTCAGTCCTTGGAGTTTTTAGTTATTTAAATTATGTTAATTTGAACTTTTATCAAATTTTATAAAGACAATGACTTAGGTGCAATTTTTTATTAATTAAAGCTAAGGACCAAACTCTTAGCATGCACCCCCTTACCTAATAAACTACCCTATCTATATATATATCACTCACTCCCTCTTCCTCAGGGACACACACACAAAATAAAAAAGCCAATGTTAATTTTTAAAGAAAAACAAGAGAGGGTGGCGAGAGAGAAGGAGAAATTGGTGGTGACCACCACTTTGGGTGGTTGCATGGTGGCCTTCCGGCCGCCGGTTGCCGCCGGAGCTGTTAAAGAAAATGATCTACGCGTCAGGAACTCCAATTCTACCGGTTTAGAATCGTCTACGGTAGAATTTAGAGATTGAGTTTAGAGCTCCAATTTTAAGGTAACCCCAAATTAGAGAAATCTTTGAATAGAAATGCATGTGGTTAGGATTGGAACTTGGATTATGTAGATGAGTTTAATTTAGGTTTCATGTGTGTTATAATTGTACAATTGCATGTGGGTTTCTTTTTGTGATAATGTCATATGGTTGTTTGGTTTATATGCTTGTATGTGTGTTTGGTGTTCTTTCCTTTTAGGTGGGGATTGATTGTTGTATTGCTTGATTTTTGAAGTTTACTTAAATCCTTGTGAATTTGGTAAAATGGGTTGCACTTGGATTTTGGAATGATATGAACTTTCTTGAATATGGTTGGGCATGATGTCATATTGATTTGAGGATTTGAGATCATAATTGGAGGAATTGCTTATGAAGGTGAAATTAAGGTTTGAACAAAAGCCAATTTCTCTATCTCATGAATTTTGACATAGTTTGAATTGGATAATGATCTGTTTACATTTAGATTCTGACTTTGTGGCCTTTTACAAAGTTTTAGAGAATTTTGTTAGCTTTCTAATGCCACAAGTTTGATCAAACTCCAGTTTGAATAACTTGAGTTATAGACAAATTACTAAGAGCTGCCAGATTTGGGATTTTATCAAGGGCAGGCGAATTCAAGTGAAATTATCCACTAGAAATAGATTGATTCAAATCTTCGGTTATAAACAAAAGTTGTAGATAATTTCATTAGCATTAATTTGCCACTGATTTCACCAAATTTGGAGGTCTACAACTTATGTTATAGCTAAAATACCAAACTGTGCCAGAAACGTCAAACTTAGCAGTTTTGCACCAGTGACTGCCGCCCAGGCGCCAGTATGGGCGCCCAGGCGACACGACCCTATAAGTTTGCAGAATTCTACACGTTCCTGGCGCCCAGGCGCTAGATTTCTGTTATTTTTGGCCCATTTAAGCTTCCAAAATGCAATGTGACCCTAATTCACCTATTCCAAGGATTGAAGTGAGTAGAAATAGGTTCATATGGGTTAGCGACATGAAATAGGATCATTGAAATGTTGTGGTATGTGTTATGACCTAAATGGTGAATATTTTGATTGATGTTTTATAGGATCATTGAAATAGGTTGAACATGTTGAATGCAATTAATGTGAGATGTATGTTTAATGCATGATAACATGTAATGTGGAAACAAATGATAAGAGAAATGCTTCCCCCATCAACCTTGGTGGAGTAAGTAGGTTGAGTCACTAGAAGTAGACCGGGTAAGTGGACAAGCATGGAAAAGAGAGTAATTTGGGGTTATTATCTGGATGGGTAATAACTCTTGCAGACCTCTAAATGGTGTTGACTCTGAATAAGGGAAACAATTGGGGGCTATTGCCGGAAAGGGATAATAGTCCTTGCAGACCTCTATTTGAGGTGAGGCATGGACTCTGGTTATGGACGCTTACCAGGGTTTGCAAAGAGCTCTAGAGTGCTATTGCCACGCACATGGTGGATTCCCGTGTGCACCGGGTTTCCCGTTAAAAAGAAGTGAAATGAAAATAAATAAAAAGGGATCATGGCATGCATACATAATTGATATTGTCATTGCATGCATTGTATATGAATGGGTTGTTTGTATGTGTATGATGTGTGATTGCTAGGGTGTATATTTGGGGAGTTTTCCAGTTAGACTGGCTGCAATACTGATTTAGAATGCTTTTAGTTAGACTGGGGGTTACTCGGTTATATGTTTTAAATATAACTGTCGATCTCAGTATTGCAGGTATCAGGAGATTTTGGAGCTAAAGCAATGGATGAGGAAAAGCTTTAGGAATTCCTTAGAAGTAGCCATACATGGTGAAACTAAGATTTTTATTCAAATGTTATATTGTTCAACTGTATAGGAAATTGTAAAATAAATAAAGAAATGTTTCTGCATGTATTTTAAATATGAAACAAAGTGACAAGTTTTCGGTATTTTAAAGAAATATTTTGTAAGTATTAGGGTTTTAGGTCAAAACTTTTAGTAACTACCATTTTAAAAAATAAGGTGTTACATTGATGTTATCAGAGCAGTTTGATCCATCGGACTGTCATGATAATGAGTCGATAGTCAGCTGAACGATTAATATTCTGAACATATCTGTTAGGCATGTCATAAACTTCGAAGGAACATGCAGCTAATATTTTGTCTGATCAACTGAGTATTAGTGCATGAGAGTAGAAGTTATGATTACTAATGGATAGGAATGATTATTAAATGGATTGTTCTTCTTTTAGTATCTTTCATGGAAGTAGGATGAAACATTGGGATACAGGTGTACCAGTGTTTATGATTGTAAGATATTATATTGGACCTGGCCAGTTCAGTACCTTAGTCACAACATTGATACATCTGTAACTAGTGGATTCAAGCCACTAGCTGAGAATGAGTACGAAGTAGAATATGAGTTAAGGATAAATGTGGTTAGCCTTCTAGAATAGATAGTGGTAATCTCACAACAACGAGTAAGGGGGGCTATGTGTAATCTTAGTTGGATTCATGTTAGGAAGATATACCCAATGGAAAATTGGTTAAGTATAGGAATAGATTACATCATTAAAGCATGAGGAATTCCATCCTAGTTTCTTTCATTTAAGTTTCCTCTAGGACTTAAATTCCTTAAACTCTAGTTTCTTTTATAATTGTGATTGAAAAACTATCCACGTAAATCCTAGAAATCAAATTCATTATCTTCTTTAGGAAATTCACCAAGTCTAAATTCGGATTAATTTTGTGAATTGAAAATTTTCATTGCTTATTTCATACCATTATATGCTTTCTTTCTTGATGAATTAAGCATAAACTCTAATTTGACGGTCACGTATCCTTAGAGAAGTTCAAAGACTTATTTGCCTATACCGATTCCATTGATGTCCCTTCATGTAGTTACACCTTATAGTGACCTTTTTCCCTTCTCATAAATGTGGCATAATATTGTCTTCAAATTGTTTTATGTTTAAGTACTAGAAGTTCTCTCTATTTGAGATGTATTATGTTAGTTTTGTCAACCAAATCATTAAATGAAACAAGTCCTACTCCTACTTTACTGTCAACCTTAGAATTATTTGTTTCAATTGCTTTAGACGCTGGATGTATCCTTACTCGAAGCTAATTTGTTAGAAGCTAAGTACATTCTATTTAGTCTTCAATTCCTATGGTGGACACGAAGGTAAATTTGTTGAATATTTTGCTACAACTTAGAGTTAATTTAGGACAACAACGAAAACTCTTATTTTCTTTCCATATATAAATCCAGACACATAAACTTTATCTTTATTTGCCAATATCAGGAACTCCTAATAAACGACAACTGTCATTAATTTTTATCTAAATTCCATTCTCTGATTAAGACGCCTTTATCTGGTTATTCATTTAATCTTAGTCTAAATCTCATTATAGGATCTAGACAGTATTGTTTTACACCTGATGACTTAAGGATAAATCTTTCCTTTCTGATGCTAACTACGGAAGTTTTGGCGATCGGTTTCCATCATAATCTACCGGTATTTTAAATCACACTCTTAGATGCTCCTATACAAAGGATTCCATGAGACATAGATCCCTTAAACATTTTTAGGTACTCTACAAAGACTAGAAACCACCATTGTAACTTAACTAAGTGTTATACTCGTTGGTCCTCTAAGAAAGTATATTACTAACTCGACAATCGAAATGAAGTCGAATTTATTCCTACCTACCTTAAATTTCACGGTTTGGAACTGTACTCTTCACAATTTCGAATTTCATTTAATTATGAAAGATCTAGCTAGTATGTAAAATTATTCCAAACCTTAGTGCAATATCACAGTTAAAGATTTTTTTGGTGATCTAAGCTCATGAAACCATTTTGATGGTTATCACAATATCCTTATTTATGATCAAGTTTTAAATCTTAGATCCGAGTTACCTTGGAAGACAAACCAACCAGAGGGGCACAACGAAAGCATTAGGAAACTTCTTTATAATATTCCATTCAGATTCTTAAGATTTGGAGTTTCCCAAATTTTGAACCCATCTACGTTTCTATCCATGCATTCAGTCCTTAACGGATTATTACTAATCATTAAGAAAATCCCTTTTAATTCTCAATTTCAAATTGAACATAGTTTTCCAAACTCTAATCCTATATAGTTTAGACCAGTCCAACTACTCCTTGTAATTATTTGAATTTAAGCTTTTAGATAATTTCATTCACAGCTTCCTAAAGACTTGAACAACTCTAGTTTTCATACAGTTTCGGATTCCAGCTAACCACCCTGACTACCTTGTAAATTCATTAGTTGTACTTATTCGGGGTATTGGCTTAAGATAAGTTTAGCTTCACATTAAATCTCTAGCTTAAATCCTTGTGAGGTTACAAGAATTTCCTTGACATGATACGCCATTATTATAGTCATCAACTATAATGCCTCCACTAAAACAAATATGTTAGCAGTCAAATCAGTTCCCGAATTTCTCAATCCTGAGTTCTCACTTGAGTAAGGGCGCAATGAATCCTTATCACGTTACCATCAATTCAGCCCTTCTCTTTATATCATGGCAACAAGTTCATAAACATCCTCTTTTAGAGACGCGTGCAAAAAAAAGTACAAAACACATCCTGATCCAATCTAACTCACATCGACAACTTGGAGTGAGTTAATCGTCCTAAAATTAAAATGCTACCGTAATAATGAATAGGAAGATTCCTTGATCTAAGTAGTCTTGCACGAAACGTTCAAGAACTCTATGCTTCTTGTAATCAATTTCCTTCCTCTCCAGAACCAAGACATAGCGGGTTATACGACCTTGAACTTGGAATCAAACTTCACTATAAGTATCAATACTTTTAGAACTTTAATCTCTATTTCAAAACTAAAGTCTTAGTGACCATTTAAGCTTTCTTTAAGAAATCCTAAATCACGATGATAAATTAAGTTAAGTTAAACCATTCGTAGGTCTCGTATCTCTCTAAAGCATAATTTACGAATTGATGTCACTTTAAGTTAATTCCCACCGGTTCAAATTCCCCTCAAATTGAAGGGTAACCTTAATAGCAACTGATTCAGTTAAGCTTATTCTGTTAAAAATGTCTATGAAATTCCATTAAGTACCTGATAACCAATATCATCAATTTAAAATTATGCAATTCTTATCGACACTATCCCCTAAATTGCGGTGAATACTTCAATGGGATGAAGATCAAATCTCAGGGGTAGATCCTTATTTTCTGAATATGTACTCGTAATCTACTCACTTAATCATTTCCAAACTCATGATTGAGGATACTACAATTCTAAAACAAGGTCGTAAAGTCATGTTCCCGAAGAGTATATGTGTTCGCTCTATCGGTTTTGCAGTCTTCCTACAATCATATAACTTTCATGTTGAAATTCTAAGTAAACCATACTACGCTTCGTCAAAACTTACCACATCCAGCTACCGACTTCCTTTGAAACTCTTGCTAACTTAAAATGCTTTAGGTTTTGAACCTATAAGCCTCTCAAGATATCTCAGTTATGAATGTTCCTTTGAGCCAGGAATTAAAACAAATTGTGAGGACACAATTCTTTTAAGGGGGGTAGAATTGTAACATCCAAAATTTCAAAGTTTCTAGAGTAAATTATTTAAACTTACAAGTTATGTCCTTAAGGGGCTATTTTAGAAAAGATAAGGAATTTAGGGAACTAAAATGAATTATAAAGCATATAGGATTAGGGGAAGAAGACTAGGTTATGAAATAAATAAAACTAGAGATTAAAAATATAGCAAGGTAGGCTTAGGGGATTAAAATATAAAATTACAAAGTCGTAATTGAGTCCTTGGAGTTTTTAGTTATTTAAATTATGTAAATTTGAACTTTTATCAAATTTTATAAAGACAAGGACTTAGGTGCAATTTTTAATAAATTAAAGCTGAGGACCAAACTCTTACCATGCACCCCCCCTTACCTAATAAACTACCCTATCTATATATATATCTCTGACTCCGTCTTCCTCACGGACACACACACAAACACACAATAAGCCAATGTTAATTTTTAAAGAAAAACAAGTGAGGGTGGCGAGAGAGAAGGAGAAATTGGTGGTGACCACCACTTTGGGAGGTTGCATGGTGGCCTTCCGGCCACCTGAGCAGTTGAAGAAAATGATCTACGCATCGGGAACTCCAATTCTACCGGTTTAGAATCTTCCATGGTGGAATTTAGAGATTGATTTTAGAGCTACAATTTTGAGGTAACCCCAATTAAAAACCCCAAATTAGAGAAATCTTTGAATAGAAATGCATGTGGTTAGGATTGGAACTTGGATTGTGTAGATGAGTTCAATTTAGGTTGCATGTGTGTTATAATTGTACAATTGCATGTGGGTTTCTTGTTGTGATAATGTCATATGGTTGTTTGGTTGAGATGCTTGTATGTGTGTTTGGTGTTCTTGCCTTTTAGGTGGGGATTGATTATTGTATTGCTTGAGGTTTGAAGTTTACTTAAATCCTTGTGAATTTGATAAAATGGGTTGAACTTGGATTTTGAAATGATATGAAATTGCTTGAATATTGTTGGGCATGATGTCATATTGATTTGAGTATTTGAGATGAGATTTGGAGGAATTGCTTTTGAAGGTGAAATTAAGGTTTGAACAAAAGCCCAATTCTCTATCTCATGAATTTTGACATAGTTTGGATTGGATATTGATCTGTTGAAATTTATATTCTGACTTCATGGCCTTTTACAAAGATTTAAATAATTTTGTTAGTCTTCTAATGCCACAAGTTTGATCCAAATCCAATTTGTATAACTTGAGTTATAGACAAATTACTCAGAGCTGCCAGATTTGGGATTTTATCATGGGCAGGTGAATTCAACTGAAATTATCTACTTGAAATAGATTGATTCAGATCTTTGGTTCTGAAGAAAAGTTTTACATAATTTCATTAGCTTTCATTTTCCACTAATTGCGTCCAATTTGGTGGTCTACAACTCAAGTTATGGCTAAAATACCAAATTGTGCCAGAAACATCCAACTTAGCAGTTTTGCACCAGTGGCTGGCGCCCAAGCGCCAGTATGGGCGCCTAGGCGACACGACCCTGTAAGTTGGCAGAATTCTACACGTTCCTGGCACCCAGTCGCCAGTATGGACACCTAGCCACCAAAGTTTTGTTATTTTTGGCCATTTAAGTTTCCAAAATGCAATGTGACCCCAAATAACCTATTGAAGGATTGAAGTGAGTAGAAATAGGTTCATATGGGTTAGAGACATGAAATAGGACCATTGAAATGTTGTGGTATGTGTTATGACCTAAATGGTGAATAATTTTATTGATGTTTTATATGATTAAGATGTGATGAATGATGAGTGTTGAACATGTTGAATGCAATTAATGTGAGATGTATGTTTGATGCATGATAAAATGTAATGTGGAAACAAATGATGAGAGAAATGCTTTCCCCATCAACCTTGGTTGAGTAAGTGGGTTGAGTCCCGCCGGAAGTAGACCGGGGAAGTGGACATGCATTGAAAAGAGAATAATTCGGGGTTATTATCTAGATGGGTAATAACTCTTACAGACCTCTAAGGGGTGTTCACACTGAATAAGGGAAACAATTGGGGGCTATTGCTGGAAAGGGGTAATAGTCCTTGCAGACCTCTATTTGAGGTGAGGCATGGACTCTGGTTAAGGACGCTTACCAGGATTTGCAAAGAGCTCTAGAGTGCTATTGCCACGCACATGGTAGATTCCCATGTGAACCGGGTTTCCCGTTAAAAAGAAGTGAAATGAAAAGAAATAAAAAGGGATCATGGCATGCATACATAATTGATATTGTCATTGCATGCATTGTATATGAATGGGTTGTTTGTATGTGTATGTGCTATGTGTATGATGTGTGATTGCTAGGGCGTATATTTGGGGAGTTTTCCAGTTAGGCTGGCTGCAATGCTGATTTAGAATGTTTTTAGTTAGACCGGGGGTTACTCGGTTATATGTTTTAAATATAACTGACGGTCTCAGTATTGCAGGTATCAAGAGATTTTGGAGCTAAAGCAATGGATGAGGAAAATCTATAGAAATTCCTTAGAAGTAGCCATACATGGTGAAACTAAGATTTTTATTCAGATTTTATGTTGTTCAGCTGTATAGGAAATTGTAAAATAAATAAAGAAATGTTTCCGCTTGTATTTTAAATATGAAACAAAGTGGTTTGTTTTTGGTAATTTAAAGAAATATTTTGTATGTATTAGGTTTTTAGGTCAAAACTTTTAGTAACTACCATTTTGAAAAATAAGGTGTTACAAATTTAATCCCTAGCTGGGGCTTAGGCAATTAAATCAACCATGTGTTCAACTAAAAGTCCTACCTAGCCCGGCTAATTTAATCCTTGGTGTGGTAGGCAATTCAAAACAACAAAAGCAAAGTAAAGCTTAACAAAGAATGAGGGACAGAAGGCATTTTTCATCTTTCATTAAAAGCTTCAAAATTTACAATTCAACAAACGAAGAAAAAAACACTTTTTACAGGAGCATCTCCCTGGCCATGACTAAATCTAGAGCAACAAGTTGCCCATTCTGCACCACGAGATAAGATGACAAGCGGGAGGTAGCAACTCCAGGGGCAATCACATTAATTTGTTGTACGACATAAGCAACACCCTCGCCATCAAGCTTCCCCTTCTCAGCCTCCCACTGGCTAGTCTTCTATGCACCTCTTTTCCTCTTCGCCTCCAAGTTAGAAATGACTTGGGGTCCGTTTGTTTTAAATTTTAGTAAATTGAGAAGTAAAAAACACAAACAGAAGCAAAAATCAATGGTTGAGATTGTTGATGCACAACAACCTAGGTAATCTAATGGAAGTAAATATTTTTATCTTTGGTAAATCAAAAACTAAAACAAAAAGGTCCTTGATCATTTAGAGACTTAATATTCTCCAAGCTTCATTACAACTTTTGTATTTCTTTTCAAGGTTAGCTTTCTCAGTGACATCAGATGCTCGTGTAGTAGACACGCGATCAAATTCTCGTCTTAGACCGACACATTCGTTGCGGACCTTGAGGAGGATGTTGTTCTTTCTCTTATACTTCTCTTCCCATTTACGCAATACAGAGGAGGTAGTGGATTCAGCTTCTATGTTGCTATCCTTTTCAATAGCTAGAGATTCTAGAGCCCGACCTTGAAATCGAACATGGAGACGACCTTGATGAGCTAAGAAGGCAATCTGTAATCGTGACGCTCCATCGTCACAAAAATTTTGTCGTCGTTCATGCTATTTGCAGTATCCACATAATTCGGATAGGTCACTGGTCTTGAACAAAAACATCGAGATCCAGATTAACATCCCGCAAATTTGTGCCTCCCAATCGTCGACAAGATTGGCCTGGCAAGTCCTTTTGGAAGCTTGGCTTTGCTCGGCTCGCCACCGGTAATCATAGGTCGCTTACCAGACACACGATCCCCTGAAGAAAACACCTGTACATCGGAATCCGCATTATCTGCTCCACCTTCATTAACAATAGGGGACTCTGGTGGCAGAGGAACCACATCGTCTTTGAAAATAGGGCCAACAACAACAACATCATTAAGAATAGGCTACCGAGGAGGAGAGGATGCAATGTCAGACTTAGCACTCGCACAAGCACCAACCTCAGCATCAACACCAACATCAGTGCCACCATCAGCGGCAACATCGGTGCCAGCCAAAGGCTGACCATCCTGTTGCTTGCCTTTCTCTTTGACAATCTTCTGCTCACGCTCAGCTCGAAAACGAGTCAGATCGGCTGCAATCACTATCTTCATCGAATTTGCACAAAAATGGAAGTTAATAAGTAAGAAAAACAAAAGAAAATCCATAGTAGAAACAAAACCCACCAAAATAGTCGCGAAGAAACACAGGATCCATTTGATGATCAATCAAAATCATAGAGTCATTATGAAATAGCTCCAAGAACTTGACATCTAGCCGTCCAAGCGGGGCATGTTGTAATAAGGAGAGCGGTGCAATAAATCGAGCATCACGCTGCCAATACAGCAAAAACTTAGATTTCTGATTAGCAAACCATAAAGAAGTCTCACCGTGATTGCACGCCCCATAATCCAAAAATAACCGATGCTTAATGTTATCTTTGTACGAATCGGAGTACGTAGAGATCAGCTTGCAATCAGGTTCGTTACTCACATATATCCATCTGCACAACCCTCGGTGCGACCCACCTCGCCTCCTAGCTACACCACCCTTAGTCTGGAAGAAGTAAAATAACTTCTCAACGATGGCCTCAATCTCAAAAAATCTACACAATTTCTGAAACCCCCTAACAAATGCCCACACATTGGGATGAAGCTATGTAGGGGCAACCTGGATTGTATTGAGAAGATCAATTTCGAAAGAGAAGAGGGGAAGATGCACCTCGAGCTTGCCAATTAGCATCTCATAAAAATAACAAAAGGATCGAGATCCGTCAACGGCATACATACACAACCTCTGAGAAGATACACAAGAACGCAATTGGAATGGAGCAGACCAGGTCATTCAATTTCTTCTCGGTATTAAACTCTGATACAGCCGTAGTAACCTCCATCTTTTACCAGGTATACTTTTCTAACCTATCCAAAATTTGAACTGCTAGATTCACCATTTTCAAAAAATGAAACGAGAGAGGGAAGAAAAGAACAAAGAGGAATACCTGTGAAAAAAAGTAAGTGCCAACAGCGAACAAAGCAACTAAAGCAGAAGAAGGACAACACAGAGAACATAGGAAAGAAAAGATCAGAGCGAAAATGGAAAAGAAGAAAATGGAAGAGCCTCTTAAATAAGAGGACGAAGAGAATAACGTGACGATTAGAATTTAGCCCTAATTATGATTCGTCAGACGACTAACACTAATTGTCGCGTTAGTTCCCAAAATGTCCCTTCAAAATCATAGCAATCACAACTATCGGAACAAGGTTATCCACAAAAAAAGGAAGGGCAGGAGAAGAAAGCAAAATAAAATAACTGCATAACAAGATGAAAATAAGATGACGTAGGCCTTTTTTTTTATTCAAACAATTTACATAGTCAACAACGCCTACATATGAACATAGTGTAATACAAAACACCCCAGTATACAAGGAAAAAGCTACTCTACATACAACTTTATGAGTTGTTTCCGTCATTAACCAGGTTGCCAATCCATGAAACACATCCTTGGAACAATACCACTAGTCCAACTGAGGAAAGCTTATAATCCCAAGTGGAAGAGCCGCTCTTCACCCAGAACTCCACATGTAACATCCCGAAAATCCATAAAAGACACTTAGGGCTTAAGGGATTTGGTTATAATTTAAAAAGAAAAGGAAGAAGGATTAGTTGGAAGTAAAAAGATCAAAAAAGAAACAAAGATAACATGAATATTTGAATATGAGATGTCATATTCGAATATATATTCGAATATGCTTTGTCATAATCGAATAGTATTCGAATATGCAAAATAATATTCGAATAGTATTCGAATATGCAAGATAATATTCGAATATGCAACTGAGGAGCTGAATACAGGAGCCTTATATTCGAATATATATTTGAATATGGACCCCAAAGTCTATAAATAGGGGTGCCTTGTCTCCAAACTGGTTGTTCTTCAAATTTCCTCGCTCTTCACACTTTTAAACCTTTGTCCCAAACCAACTACGTTACAACTCATTAACCCTAATGCTTTCATCTCATAAGACTAAAGGTTCCAACGGTCTGATTCAGATTCAGAGGCAGCTATGGCAAAGGAACCAGAGTAGGAGACTAGGAGAAAAGGATTCAGGGAAGTTCCATGTAACCCTGAAAACCCCAAATCCATAATACTTTGAGTTTAGGAGTATGTGACTAGCGAATGATAGGAACATGGCGTTAGGAATCAACTAATGTGTTAGATGTTTCTTTGATTTAAGAATTGTTGTATGTTTGATCTATACATGCTATGCTTGATATTTTGATGCATTTGACATGCTTTTTGTTGATAAAGAATATATCTGATATTTTCAAACATGATAAAGGCATAAATAAGGTATTCCAGAATTAAATGTGACACTAACTGGGAATTTGATATTGAGATGACTTCAAAATGGTTTGAAAAAGATTGAGTCTCGGTATTAGTATATTCAAATATGTATTTGAATATGGAATATCCTGTTTAAATAGATATATGAATATAACATCTCTGTCACATAGAATCCGAGTATGGAGAAATTGTAATCGGATAAGAGTATACTGGAAACCCGTTGTTTGTATGCTATATGTTGATACGAATGTGTGATGCATGAGAACGTATATGTATCTAAAAGGAAAAGTGAAAAGAAAGTAATTGGGGACTATTACCAGAAAGAGTAATAGTTCTTGCAGACCTGTAATGGGTGATAACTCTGAGAAAGAGAAAGAATTAGGAAATAGTACCGGAAGGGTCAGTTCATGCAGACCTCTATTTGAGGTGAGGCATGGACTCTAGCTAGGGATGCTTACCAGGGTTTGCAGAGAGCTCTATAGTGCTATTGCCACACACATGGTGGACTCCCGCATGCACCGGGTTTCCCGTTAAAAGAGGAAAGAAATGAAAATGGAAAATGATCATGCAAGCATATCTATGTGATTGGTATTTATACTTGTTGTGTGTATGTTTGCTAGGGATTGGATTTGGGACGGTTTTCCAGTTAGACTGGCTATAATACTGTATAAACTATTTTCATTGCCGATGGGTTACTCAGTTATATGTCGAGCATATAACTGACGGTTACAGTATTGCAGGTGGCTCGGACTCAGAGGGTGTCAGTGGGTGAGAAGTTTTGCAGCCCCTTTTTGTTACTTAGGTAGTCATTTGTGCTGTTGTATGGCTACCTTAGCTGGACATGTATATATTTCTCTAGACTATAGTTAAAACACTGATGTATATATTTGTATTTTGATATATGTATATATGTTGTTAATTTTCCGCTGTGTTTACAAAAAAACAAAAAAAAATTTACCCTAAAAATCTAGGTGTTACATCACAAGCTTCTTCTGGCGACGTAAACCAGATCACTAATTCGTCAAACGCATCCTTGGAATAGTGCCCCTAATTTAGCCAAGGAAGGCTTACAACCCCAATATGGGAAGGATAAGTATGATGCCCGGAGGGTAGCTGAGTCCCGGCAGGTCATACACCTAAATTTATTAAAATTATAAAACGCTGCACACAGTATGGGCGTTGAATCCCAATACATAGGAACGTTGGATACCCCAAAGGCAGCTCAACCCTGACCAACACTGTAGCTTTCATGGTAAGAAGTATGGCGTGGTAGCAAGGCCCATTTCTTACTAGAAAACTACGGACATAGCCTCAGTTGGAGGCCATCGAGATTCCAATGGAAAGCAAAATCTTCGTCTTTTTCTCATAGTGAAGCCCTCAAATGCAATGGCAAGGGAGAAGAAACTGCTATATATAGAGGATGCTGTCATAAATGTGCACCTGGCAAAAGCATAAAATTAGGAAACAGTCAAGTCAAATAATAAATACGGCACAAAAGACAAGGAGTCAAGTAACTGACGAATCATCAATACAGGAACCAACGACCGCATCAAGTCTTCTCAGCCAATGTTTTCAAATAAGTTTTTTAAATAAAAAATAGATTGTATAAGAATAAGGGTGTTTGTTCTAGGTGTATGATTCTCGTTAGGGTGCGAGAGTTGCGGGTTTGATTCTTGCAGCACCCCTATATAATTTAAAATGTTATATTTTTTTTTTATAAATCTTAAAGTGCATTTTGGATTGCTAATTAAATAGAAATAAAAACCTATCACCATAATGACATTGTCAAACGTAATCAAGATGAGATTTTTATTGGCTATACAAAATGCGACTAACAATTATTAATTGCCACTATAAGTTAGATATTTTAGTGGCAATAAATTGGGTCTTTGATGGGGTCAAACTTAACCTCATAAACGGCAAGCGCAGCATATCGTTCAAGTAAGAAATCTAGTTAGTATCGGGATATCATCCACAGGGAACATATTGGATTGTACAGAATATTGAAGATATAAATAGCTAGAGTATTTCTATACAAGAAAAATAATTTGATTTGTTCATACAAAATTAAATAAAACAAAAACAAAAAGCTATGAAAGTGATGTGTGATTCAGATATGAGAGTAAGCTGGGATTGAACTTCAATAATCAACACCTCGGTACTTGCTCAATTTGCATATACATAGATGTTTTGAAATATGATTCTTGATGCACACTATAAAACATTTATAACGATTCCTCAGTTATAAAATCTAAGATAAGCCTCTTAAATACCGATAAACTTTCAAAATGCTTAATAGACTTATCTAGCATTAGGACTATTCTATACAAGTGCTATTGCAGTCGTTACCTTGTAATCCATTCTTGGATTAACAGCACAACGAGTAACACTAATCATATCAGAATCTAAGTGCACCTTTCCAGTATACACTTAAATTCTAGGGTCATGATTCTAATGGCCAGTAAGATTCAAGCATTAAGCAAACATTAACATTACCAAGATCATAAAACAAACTGGTGCATCTATATATATGAAATAAAAAAGTACAAGAGTTGAGAAATTATATTCAATCCCTAGCTTGGAGAGTTTAGTTGCTCATGGCAACCTTACAACGTTACTAACCTCTGAAAATAAGCTTCGAAGAGGATTCCTCACTCTTCTTTACTCTCTTCTCTTTCTCACTCTTATGTACTCTCAAACTAAACAAAGATATCTAAACTACTCGCCCTAAGTCCCCTTTTATAGAGGTATGAAGCAGAGTATTTTTGTTGTAGTGAATCCTTGCTTCATCATGAAGAAAGCTCATTTATTGGTAGCAAAATTTGACGGCAAAGCTTGAAATCCAATCAAGGGAAGTTTCGCTATAACGAAATTCCTTCGCTGTATCAAATTCAAGACAGTTTGCTTTTCTCTTTAAGTATTTTGCTTTAGTGAAAGTCCCTTCGCTGTAGCGAAAAAGACCTTTATGTAGTGAAGGTATTTTGGGTCATTTTCGCGGTAGCGAAGGAATTTTGGCTGCAGCAAAAATGCCCTGTTCTAGATTTCTTCTTGATCTTGTGGACTTGCTTTTAGACTTCTCTTTTGCTTGCTTTCTTCTTCCTTTCAACCTTCAAAATCACCATAAAAAGGATGAAAGTACGCGTAATTTATAACTAAAACATATATATTTACAAAGAAAGCTAAGATACATATTTTTGAGGGTTTTCTATGCTTTTTCAATACAAATCACACAAAAAGTGCCTTAATTTGGAGTATGAAAATTATTGAAATTTGGAACTTATGAGTCTTTACCTGCATTATTTGTAAATGTTGGTAATACTTTTTTCGACACCGATTACAACTGATTTATTGATGGTAAACCTTTTAGTGGCTATTTTTATTGCCAATAAAAATAAAAATAAATACCACTCATAATTTCAAACCTGTAACATTAGTTCTTTCATTTAAAACCCCACACTACTTCTAAATTAAACTCTACATACTTCATATAATAAAGAATCTGAAACAAGAAAAATAGAGGGAAAACTGAAACAAGTATCCAAGTGGTGGCAGTGACAGTGGTGGGGTGGTGGTTGTGGCCGAGATAGAGAGGTGGAGGTTGACTGGAGCAAACTCACTGGAAAATGGCAAAATGGGGAGTGGTTGTGGGGGTTAAAGTCACTGAGTCACCATAGTTATATGTGAGAAGAGGGAAATGTATTATGTGTGGTGTAAAGAATATTCCTATCCTTTTAATTATGATAAGACCATTAGCGAGGGCCAATGCTGTTGCAAAAAGCGCTACGTGGTGTATGCACATTAGCAAATGCTTGATCCCTCGCAAGCCTTATTCTTCCTACTACAAATTAGAACCAAAAATGACTTGTAAATATATTTTTATATATATATATAATATAATATAATATAATATAATATAACTTTAGAGATTGTCTAAGCCGTCTCTAATAGGTAACGCGTCTCTCGCTAATGTACTGTCATTAATTAATCAAATTCTTGTAGTGGTCGTATAGTGCATTTTTTGTTAAACCGTTTTAACGTGAAAGGACTAACGTGGTCCAAAAATGCAAGTTAAAGAATCAAATTGACAAAAAATAGGATAAATATAGAAATCGTTGAAACATAAAGGACAAAATTAACTATTAATTGGAATGAAAAATAATATAAATGCTTCTTTTATTTTAAAAACAATAATGTAACACAATATATCAAAATATGATTGATAATGACCTTACACGACTCAAACAAAATTATTTTTTATAAAAACGTACAAGGAGTCCACACGAAAATATATTGATAATGTCTTTCATCATCAAGTAAAAATATATCATATTTTTTCATTGATAAATTTTGTTGTATAAATAATAAATTAAATTGGGTAACATTTTCAAATGACACTAGGCGTCAAACTTGTTAAAATGACACCGCTCACATCTTTTTATTAATGACGAATTTCAGCAATCCAACCTTTGAATAGAAAGTTTATATGACATAGATCATCTATTTAAAAATTCATACGATTTCAATCCAATTTGATATTTCAATGGAATGCTTTATTTGAATGTATAATATATTAATTAAAATACAAGTAAATTTCTTCCGTTAAAACAAATTTTCAAATCATATGAATTTTTGCATGGTTGATCTACGTCATATAAACTTTAAATTCAAGGTTTGGATTGGTGCAATTCATTGTTAATAAAAAGATATGAGTGGTGTCATTTCAACAAGTTTGACAGCCAATGTCATTTGGACCCAACCCTTAAATTACATAATTATGATGTCATATTGCATATTAAAATAAAATTATATTTTCAAAAGTAAAGAACATTTTGTGGTTTTTGAATTCTTGTTCTAAGCCATAAACTTTGAGTTATATTTTTTTATTTTCTCTTTTGTCTATTGAAAAGTACATTAATCGAACTCGAGTTTACTCATATATCTCAACATGCTTATCAATTATATATGATTTGGATTTATTTTTCAGTCAGCCAAAAAAGATTAACAAGTTGCACCTGTAGTGCAAGGATACAAAAGAATGTTTGTCATAATTACAAACCACAAAATACCCAGGCTGAAGCTAGACGAAGGTATAAAATTGTTATAGCCAAATGAAAAGCTTGGACCACCAAGAAATAACAGCAAAAATACTCATTGTTATGTATTGTTCCTCAAGTACAAAACAGGGTTAGAAAGCCATTGAGAGATAAGAGTGCATAAGAGAAGGTAGGAAAATATGCCTTGAGCCATGTCTAGGATCTCAATTTAATTTCTTCTACTACCTCAATCAAGCAAATAGTTCCATCATTAAACACAATATTGTTTTGTTCCTATGCAGCCAAATATGCCAAACTGCCACAAACCATAACAGATCCCAAAATTCATAATTTTGATCAAAAGGCCATAGAACAGACAATGAAACTCCAAAAAATGGTCCCTGCATCATGAACCATGCAAAACAGAAGAAATTCGAACCCATTTTAAGAGTTTCATCCAGATGTTGACAACGTGATGCCTCTAAAGGAGAGATTCATTCTTGGGACATTAATCAATTCATAGGCACCGGATTTAGGTTATGTCAACATTAATTGCTAGTGACAAAGGAAAAAATCACATGAAAGGAGACCTTAAATTCTATGAAATTAGTGTGTATTTTATTTTTCGTTGATAAATTTGATTAATGTAAAGTCAGTTTGTTAAAAGTAAGTAGGTTAAAAATTATTTCAACGGAGTATATGTTTGGATATTTTGCAATAAAAGTAAAGTTTGACAAACTAAGTATTATTTGAATAGGAGGACAAAGGTACATTTGATAAGTAATATTGCCCAAAAAGCTTTTGTGGAAAAGAAAAGAGACACTTTGGTTTCTTTTGCCTAACGAGCTTTCAACAACAGTTTGGGCCGGCTGAACTCATTTGAACTAACTGAGACAAACTGAAATCCAAACACGGACTTAGCATTCTGCTATTAGATACCCTTAATTCTCATACACTATACAATACCTAAAATATGTTATTAAAAATATTAAAAACTTAAAGGACAAATGATAATTCATTATGGCTTATAAAACAAGTGAATAATCCCGAGTGTAAGTTAATGAAGAACCATCTCTCCCATCCTGATGCCAGAAGTCATCTAAAAAACTTGGATGAATTATCATCGTCTATGATGAATTCCTTAGATTCTGAGTCCGACCCGGCATATCATCCTTCTTCCTCTCATACCCCAAGCTCTTCTCTTCCGGGATCTAACCGTTCGTCTTGTGCTCTTGTAGATATGGCACCAAAGAGAACTCGTCGTCGTGTTATCAAAGGAGCCGGCAACACGGGTAATCAAGATGAAGCCGAGCAGGCCGGCCCATCTGGGGGTCGTTTTAACTAGCAAACAATGAGAACGGAATGGTCCGGTATTCGAGGCATCAACAATTTGTTATGGGTTCCAGCCACATGGCTAAGTCAACCCAGTTCTATCTCGTCTCCACAGCAGTAGGAACTCGTGGAGACGGAGTTGAAGAAGTGTTTTCATTATGGACATAACTCGGCCAACAACTCCTACACTTCTGATCCTTCCGTGGATTACCAGCTAGAGATCCCAGGAGGTGACGAGCAGATTTGTTCTTATGCCGCCGATGGATCTAGCGCTTTCTTTATGACGTATACCGCCTTGTTCGACCAATTTTGGATTCATTTTCCCTTATCTGATTTTCAAATAGAAGTCCTTCACAATCTTCATCTTGCCCCTTCTCAACTCCACCCCAATGGCTGGGATTTTTTGCAAACTTTTGAAATCTTCTGCTGGGCCAACGAGTGGAAATACTCTTCTAGCCTGTTTCTATATTTATTCGGCCCATACCGGGGATCTTTCGTTTGGTCTTGGGTATCCCTTTGACGTCGAAAAAACGTTACACAGATGTTCATTCCATGGGATGACTCCGTTAAAGTCCGTTGGGATCTGTTCGTGAAGGTTACAACCCGGAAGGACGACTTCATAGCCTTTTGGGAGAGGGCTGATTGTGAACCGCTCTTCCCTCTATATTGGTCAGCTGATCATTATTCTAAGTCACTTACCTGTGAAGAGCTTGAATGTGGCTTCCTTGATGATGACGATGCAAGGACTTTTAATAACTTGCATGACTTTGTCACCAGTCAAGGGATAACCATCCATTGTCGAGATGTACTTGGATCCTCCCGTGCTAGTCCTGCCTCGTGTTTATGTATTAAATTTTCTCCCGACCTCTTTAATTTCGAACACTTTATTTGGTATACTGACATTCTTTTGCTTTGCACCTGAGATCATGACCAAATTTTCTTCACGATTTGATGCTAAGGCGGCCAAAGATGCCAAGGGGAAAGGTAAGGTGAATCCTCCGAATTCCCTTTCTCATGGCAGAGCTGAAACCGCAGCGGGAAGTAATCCCGGTGTAGGAGTGAAGGCGGTATCTGCTGCTCAGGGTTCCCCTTTGGTGGGAAAAAATCCTGTTGCTTCGGGAGCTAAGAAGGGAGGAGAGATTTGCCAGATCAAGAGGGCACAGGTTACCCAAGGTAAAAATTGCATCTTCTTGCTTTTTCCAATTGTTCATGTGCTTTACTTGTGCTTGCTTTTATTTCATATTTTTGGAATGTCGCGTGCAGCTGAACCCATAGCAGTTGAGGGTGGTTCTTCCACGGCTATTATCTCGGCTATGTGCACTCAGCCTCAAGTTTGGGAGAGTTTTCTACCTCCTAGCATCCAATTCAGACATGGCGACTTTTTCTTGAAAGGAAACGCCGACAGCCGAAAGGTAATTCTCTTCCCGATATACGTATCTTGTTAGATTTCTTTCTTTGTGTGATGAATAATTACTTCTCTTTTCTTATCTACTGCAGGGCCAGATCCAGTCCCTCATGGGTTGGATGTCCATGGGTTTGTCTATGCTCCAAGCCGTCCAAGAGGAAGCTGACCATTTGGAGGTGATTTCCCGGTTGAAGGGTGAGCTCCGGGATGTCCGAGACAACCTTAAGCTGAAGGAGACTTTGCTCAAGAGCTCTAAGGAAAATGTTGGCCTTCTGGAGGGTCAATTTGCCACTTTCAAGGAAGAAGTTGATAAAAAGGATAGGGCCCTGGCTGAGCGAAATGAGCTATAGGCGGTCGAAAAGAAGAACCGGAGTTTAATGCCGCCAAGCTGAAAGAATCAGAAAAGGAAGTTGCTCAACTTACAGCTCAGACTATTGAGCTTAAAGCCTCCTTGGATGCCAAAGACGACAAGATGATGGCTGAGCTTAAGGAAGCCGGGTATGATGCCTACCGTGAAGCCGTCAAGTCAATTGTATTTCTGAATCCCGGCGTGGAGCTCAATCTCCGTGGGCTGGATCCCTTTCATGGGGTGAAAGATGGGCAATTCTGGGATTTTCATGATCATTAGAATCTCGTTCTTTTGGATCCTGCCTCGATGGAGCCGTTCAATTGTGATTCTCCTCCTCCTCAAGAAAGAAGGTGATGTCGCCGCTAACTTGGATGTTGACGGCGCGGAAGTTTGATTTTGTAACATTTATATGCCAGCTTTCATTTGTGGCCTCTGGCTTGTAATCATGACTATTTTTCAATTAAGTAGCCCGGTTGAGTTCTTATCTAATGATCGCGCGTTGTTTATGCCTTTGAGTAGTAGCATATTTTGATATTTTAAAGTCGTCATTCTTTGATGTCGACCGTGACCTTTATCGCCTTCTTTGAAGGGACCTTGGTCTTCGGCTTTATAAGCCATTTAATTTCATCGTGACCTTTATCGCCTTCTTTGAAGGGACCTTGGTCTTCGGCTTTATAAGCCGTTTAATTTCGTTTATGGCCCCCGGGATGTTCCCGGACGGGATCGAGGTGATTTGAAGGGACCTTGGTCTTCGGCTTTATAAGCCGTTTAATGTCGTTTATGGCCCCCGAGATGTTCCCGGACGGGATCGAGGTGATTCCTGCGTTTACTAAAAACAAGAAAATAACGCAGCAAATTGAAAACATAGAGTCAATCATTTTATTGCATAAGATTTGTCAGTTGGGGCCTCGTTAAAACCTTCAACAGAAACACTCTCCTTATGGATAAAACCTGCTGTTGGAAAAAGAGTACCCTTTATTACAGAATTACATAATCGTTAGCTGTAGTACCGCCGTAAATCGGCGACATTCAAAGTTCTTGGTAACTCTTTGCCTTTCAAAGTTTCTACATGGTAGGCTCCTTTCTCGGTTGCACGTTTAACCCGATATGGGCCTTCCCAATTCGTCTTGAGTTTGCCATCTTTCACATTTTGATTGCCAATGCTGGCTCTTCTCATGACCAAGTCCCCTACCTGGAAGTTTCTCCTAACTACCTTGAGGTTGTACCTCTGTGCTATCTGCTGTTTTCTTGATAACTCTTTTATCCTGGCGACTTCTCGAACTTCATCTATCATGTCAGAATCTTCGCGAAGTAACTGCTCTTTATTTTCGGCGGGATACATCACTCGCCAGGAAGGTTGACCAATCTCCATCGGGATAACTGCGTCAAATCCATATACCATTCTAAAAGGAGTTTCTCTCGTGGTACTGTGGGGTGTAGTTCTGTAGCTCCAAAGCACTTGATACAAGTTTTCTGTCCAACTTGCTCCTGCTTTCTAAGGCCAGTCAAAATGACCTTATTTGCAGATTCTGCCTGGTCATTGGAATGGGGATGCTCCACACTAGCGAAGTATTGGTTGATATGGAGTCCTGCTAACATTTCTCGAAACTCCTTATCAGTAAATTGGGTTCCATTGTCACATATTACCTCTACCAGGATACCAAAGTGACATATAATTTGGCAGAAAACAAAGTTCTGAACTTTTACAGATGCTATGCTAGCTAAAGGTTCCAGTTCAATCCATTTAGTGTAGTAATCAACAACAAAAATTAAATGTTTTAACTGACCTGTCGTGGGAGTGAATGGTCCTAGAAGGTCCAAACCCCAAGTGTGGAAGGGCCAAGGCGTTGAGATGCTATACAAAATTTTCAGCGAGAACGCGTGAGAGGGGACTGTGTTCCTGGCATTTCTGACACTTTTTTACGAATTTCGTTGCATCTGTGTTCATTGTGGGCCAAAAATACCCCGCCAGCAAGGATTTTCTCACGAGAGATTTCCTGCTAATATGATGTCCACAACTTCCTTCGTGTATTTCTGCTAGTATGTACCAGACTTCGGAAGGTCCGGTACACTTGAGAAATAGTGTGGATAACCCTTTTCTGAAGAGATTCGCTTCAATTACAGCGTATCTGGACGAATTTTGGACGATCTGTCTAGCTTCCTTCTGATCGTTGGATAATATCCCTTTGGCAATGTAACTTTTCAACGGGGTCCTCCAATCTTCATCCTCAATCTGGAGGACCGCCCCTAGGGCCGGGATGACTTCTTCTACCACTGAACGTAAGACCGAAGCTGACTTAGTACTTGTCAGCTTTGATAGGAAATCCGCCTTGCTGTTCTCAGAGCGTGGGACATGCTTGATCTAAAACTTAGAAAAACCCACTAAGTTTTCTCTGACCAAGGCGAGATACTTTTACATTAAAGGTTCTTTTGCCTGGTTATCTCCCTTGATTTGAGACACTACCAGCTGAGAATCTGAACATAGGGTAACTGCTGTAGCTCCCAATTCCTTACCTGCTCTTATTCCCGCCAAATACGCCTCGTATTCCGCTTGATTATTGGAAGTCGGGAATTCAAATTTAAGGGAATATTCGACCTCCACTCCTTGGTCGTTTTCAATTAAAATCCCGGCTCTGGATCCCTTAATATTTGAGGAACCATCCACATATATTATCCATGACCCCTGATTTTTGTCCCGAGGATGTGTCATTTCTGCTACAAATTCTGCTAAGACCTGTGCTTTTATCGCTTGTCTCGGCTCATAGGACATATCATACTGTGAAAGCTCAACTGCACAAGCCATCATTCTTCCAGCGAGATCAGGTTTGTGCAAGACTTGACTGATTGGTTGGTTGGTGCGAACCATGATGGGATGACGTTGGAAATATGGATGTAAACGTCTTGATGCCAGTAACAGAGAATATGCAACCTTTTCTAGCCTTTGATAATTTAACTCTGATCCCTGCAAAGCTGTGGAAACAAAGTATACTGGACTCTGGGACCGGGAATCCTCCTTGATCAAGGCAACACTTACCGCTTCATCAGATACCGCCAAGTATACATACAATATTTGACCGGGATCTGGTCTTGATAAAACTGGGGGCGAGGCTAAGACCCCCTTCACCTCTTGGAAGGCTTGTTCACATTCTGCATTCCACTCAAAATTCTTCTTGCTACGAAGCGTCTTGAAGAAAGGCAAGCATCTCTTTGCCGAAGCCGGCAGGAAACGGGTTAGGGCTGCTATCCTTCCCGTCAATTACTAGACTTCTTTTATAGTTCTGGGACTCCGCATTTTTAGAACAGCACTACACTTGTCCGGGTTGACCTCAATCCCCCGGTTAGTTAACATAAATCCCAAAAATTTACCAGCTTCTACGCTAAAATTACATTTATTCGGATTCAATCTGAGATCATACCTGTGAATTTGACTGAAGGTTTACTCCAAATCCACCACCAGATCTTCGTGTTTCGGAGTTTTGACTATCATATCATCAATGTAGACTTCTAGGATCCGGCCAATTTGTCCTGCAGAGACTTTACTCATCATTCTCTGGTAAGTCGCGCTGGCATTTTTTAGACCGAATGGCATCATGTTATAGCAGTATACTCCCATGTCGGTAATAAAGGCGGTTTTCTCCTGATCATCGGGATGCATCGGTATCTGGTTGTATCCCAAGTATGCATCCATGAAAGAAAGATATTTATAACCAGTCGAGTTGTCTACTAACTTGTGAATGCATGGGAGTGGGGAGGGATCTTTCGGACATGCTTTGTTCAGGTCGGTGTAATCTGTACACATTCGCCACTTCCTATTGGCCTTTTTCACCATTACTACATTTGAGAGCCATTCCGCATAGCGGATTTCGCGGATAAACCCGGCATCTAGGAGCTCCTTCACCTGTTTCTCAATGGCTTCTGTTCTCTCAGGCCCCATTCATCGTTTTTTCTGAGTTGTGTGCATCCCGGTTTGATGGACAGACGATGGCATGCCAACTCTGGTTTGACTCCTGGCATATTAGATGAGACCTAGGCAAAAAAATCTTTGTTTCTTTTGAGAAGCTCAATAAGTCGCACCTTGATGATTGGGGGGAACTTTGCTCCTACTTTCACTGTTTGGTCTTCCTTCTGCCCAATCTGGACCAGAATCTGATCCCCCTCTGGTTGAGGCCTCTGCTATTCAAAATATGCATGGGTATCGAGGTTGGTCATCATTACCCCGCCTCAGGTGGCAAGTCCTGATGCTCCATTTTCTTCTTACCCTTTCCCTCATGGATTTGAACGGGTTTTATGGGCCTCTCCTGGTAACATCGCTTGGCATCACTACCCTTTCCCCTTACTGTGATAATGGATCCATCTTCCCCGGGAAACTTCATAGCCAAATGTACAGTTGAGACAATGGCGCCCAAGTGGTTCAAAGTCGGTCGTCCCAGTATGGCGTTATATGCCGATGGGCAATCTACAACGATGAATCTGGTCATTACCGCCTTGATGCCCGGCTTTTTCCCAAAAAGGACTTTCAAATCGACATATCCCTTCGGTAGTATAATGTCTCCTGTGAAGCCGATCAGACTGCCCTTGTGAGGGATTAACTCCTTGGAACCCAGACCTAACTTGTCAAACAGGCTCCAGAACATAATGTCCGCCGAACTTCCCTGATCTACGAAAATCCAATGGACTTCAAATCCCGCCATGCTTGCGGCAATTACCAATGGCTTGTTATCTCTGACCTGTTCCTGTGGCAAATTAGCATCAGAAAAGGATAGTACTAGGTTATTTACCTAGGCCACCTGTGAGGACGAGTCCCTGGCATCACGGGTTCTTTTTCTATCTTCCAAACCCTTCCAGCTCTTTCCCCCTGCTATGACTTGTATTACTCCTCTTTGCGGGGATCCCTGATTACGCCTAGGGCTCCGAGACCTATTTCGGGCTTCAGGTCCCAGGTGCCTATTAGCTTGCAGTGATCTCGGTCATTGCTCCCAGGGATTGGGACTCTGCCTACGGTCTCTTTTGTCGTTGGAATCTTGAGTATAATTTCTGAGCCTTCTTTGACGAATCAACTTTTCAATGGAATCCCATAGCTGGACGCACCCGTACGTTGAGTGCCCCTTTTCTCGGTGATAATGACAATAGCGGTTCTGAAACCGCCCTGGAATCTTGAGAGGTGGAGGTCTATCCCTTATCTATGAATTCATCACCTCCATATAAACCATCGCTGGTGATACGGTCAACGGGGTGTAAGTATTGAACATTCCTCGAGTGCCTTTTGACGGTTTGTCTTGGGCCTTATCCTTCTATCCTCGAGATTGGGGGTTCTGCTGGTTCTCCCCTTTATCATCTTTTTTGGCGGCTTGGGCTGCCTGAGCCCTCTCACATTCTTTAATTCTGATCCATTTTTGAGCTCTGGCCTCAAATCGTCCATGGACGTTGGCTTCTCGCCAGTTAAGGCTTTGGCAAAGGCGCCTAGTTTCAATCCTTTGACAAAGAAATATAACACTAAGTTAGGTTCAACATTCCTAACTTCCAGCACTTCGTTATTAAACCGGGTTATGTATTCTCTTAGAGGTCTTTCATTTGTTTAATTGTCTCTAAATGAACTTCAGATTTAAATTGTCTTTTACTACTGTTAAAGTGAAAAACAAAATTATCTTTAAGGGTCTTCCAATTGTTGATGGACTGTGGCGGGAGATCAGAGAACCACCGGCTTGCTGCTTCTGACAAAGTCAAAGGGAAAGACCGGCATACGATGGCTTCATTGACCCCTTGGAAATACATGGCTCTTTCGAAAGTGCTCACATGCAAAGTCGGGTCCTTCGTCCCGTCATATTCTTTAAGCTGCTTCGCGAACTGGAAACCATGAGGTAATGCATGGGACATAATCCAAGGGGTGAATGGGTTGTCAATATAGCCAAACTCTGGGATATTTTCTGCTATGTGCTCTTGTGGGCCCCCCTGGTGTGCTGGTGGCGGGTTGGCACCCCCTATTCGAGATGCCGCCCGGAGATCTTGCTGAGCAACATCTTCTCTTTGCTGGCTTATCCTAATTTCCAACTATCGCTCCGCGTTGCACAGATCAGGATTGCCACCAATGTCCAGTTGTTAGGGTTATTTTGTTGCCCATCTCCGCCGTTTCTTCTGCCGCGTTGAGGTTGTTTCTCAACTTCTTGGATAGGACCCGCTTCTACCACCTTCTCCTTACCTTGCCGAACCTGCTCTCGTTTCTTCAGGGTTTCAATATCCTTTTCCTGTGCTTGCACCATCTTTTGCAACTTAAGGAATTCTGCTTCTAGGTTGAAGGACGGTTGCGGCTCTGCCTGCTGATTGGAATCCTCGTCCTACTGGCCATCTCCCAGATCTTGAAGTACGGGATCGTTATAATCCCTATTGCGTGTGGAATATACCATTGCTAAATGTTGTGATTGTACTGAGAGATAATCAGGGATGATGACTGCGAGCGTGTCTCCGATGATGGTAGATATCAAATATAGCATTGTGACTCCTTTTTGGCAGCGTGGCCACTTGTAGAGACTCCAACGCTCAAGTCAGTATGTGATTTAGGTTATTCGTAGTGAATTGGATATAACGTACCTTGCATGTAATGTTCATGTGGATATTTATATAGAGCCTACTAGGATTGAGCCTGCGTCATTATGGCCTGACCATCGCCATCTGGGCCCAATCCAAAATCTGCCTTGTAACGTGTATCTCGCCTGGTATCTTCTTGGCTACTGGTTAGTTACAACCTGTAACCTTCAGACGACATCTGACTAGGTACCGGGTCATGATAATCCCGGGCCATAACACAATGCATAACAGAAGCATATTGGAAAATTCATGAAACAAAATGGCAAACAATCCTCCCTTTATGCCTTCAAAAATAGCAAACAGAAATGGAAAATTCAGGAAGCAAGAGGTAGCGAATGAGAGCGTCACCAGAAGCAAAGGCGAGTGAAAATAGTAAGCGATGGGGGCTCAACTTTGAAGAGGAAAGATGGAATTGTTGAGGGAAGTTCTTAATTTTGACTGAAGCTCCTTCGCCTTTGACGCCCTAATATGCATTTGAGAGAGAGAAAGACTAGGTTGAGTTCCTGGTTGCAAATTAGGATTTCAAAAGGTAGCGAACTTGTTCGTGCCAAGGTTGAAGCGAAGGGAGAGGGTGTCGAGGATGGAGGAGATGAAGGAGGCACATCTTAGCAGGTAGAGATTGTCGCAAAGGAGGCGGTTTTGGTAGTAGAGAAGAAGAAGAGAGGGAAGACTTAATGGCGATATTTGCACCTGATAAAAACAACTTAAAAAACTAAAGGACCATGCTCTAGTAAAAAAACTAGACCATCATAAAAGCCACGAACTTTTTCTTTGTAGTTTTGTGTCTGATATCATCGTTGTTGAATTTTTCATCATTATATCTAACGTCTCGTGTTAAAATTTTCATCATTTCCCAGGATGGGAATCTTCCTCTCTTTCCATGATATACATAACTTATAAAAGAAGGGACAATAAAGTAAAATCTGAAACTTCAAACAACATTATTCTAAACAAAATTTTATTAAACAAAAACAATTTGTAGAGAAAAGCAAAAGGCGACATGTACTAAAAACTGGACTTAGGGAAGAGAGGAGGCATTTGTGATTTTGGTTGTGGTAGTGGGAATTACTCCCTCTAGTCTTTATTACAAGACACATTTTAGGTGATATTTGTAGTCCTTTTAATAAGGCATTTCACAAATCCCATTATATTTTTATGGTTGTTTTTTTATTTGCCCCTATTAATGCTTTAACTTTATTGTAACAATAATGAAACACAATTTTCAATGAAGGGTAAAATTGATATATCACACAACCTTTTGAGGAAATTGATGCAACTATTTTATTAGTATGTGTAATTTAGGTAAATGAGTAAACCCTCAAATTGGTCCCTGAGATTGTAGATGTCATGCAGATTAGTCCCTGAGATTTTAAAAACCCTCAAATTAGTCACTGACTTTGCAAAAAGTCATTCATTTTAGTCCTTTTCTATTTAGTTTTTTTAATGTTGTTTAATAGGTAAAAGGACTAAAATGCATGTCGTTTTGAAAAGTCAGGGACTCTTTTGAGGTTTTTAAAATCTCAGGGACTAATCTGCATGACACCTACAATCTCAGGGACGAATTTGAGGGTTTACTCTTAGGTAAATATACTACCTTATAATAAAGACCAGATTGAGTACATTTAACAGGCATAACCGATAAAATCCAATCAAATCATGAAAAGGAAAGTATTCATATAAATTTGTAAGAGCACTGTAATTTCAATTACTACAAAGGCTTTCCACACGAGACTGAGAGTTCCACAAATCCTACATGGATGTTTGTTAATGGCCCAACATCACTACACTCATTATATTCTTTTCTTTCTCATCCCAAAGTTATTATTATTATTAAAGGGTGGTCAAGATGAGTTTTGAAACGGAGGGTGGTTGGCCATTGAAAGCGACTACAAGTATACGGTAGTACTATTTATTTTATATAGGTTTTGTCATCTGGAAATCAAAGTTAGTAATAAAATGGAAAAGGCCTATTAAAACGACAGTGTCACAGACAGGGCCATGGAGAAGAACTTTCACGAAAATAATACTTTCTCTGAGATGCCAAACCTGAAATGTCAATACTGCATGGGAACAAGTCTTTAACGACCATATTACCCTATAGTTGTCAATGTGTAATGGTGGAAAAGAAAAAGAAGAGAGATGACAAAAAAAAAATTACGAATGCTTTCCTTTTCATAATAAGGGTTATAAGTGGAAAATAACAGTGATGATAGAAAAAAAACAAAGAAAATAAAGAAAAGAAAAAGGAAAAAAATAATTGGAAAAATTGTTAAAAATAAATACTAGTGTAACATGAGTATACTTTTTCAAATTTTAAGTTTGATACCCTCTATAAGACTATTACTCATTTTGGTCACATTAATGATGTACGAAAATTAATTTATTTCATTTGTTTGAATAATAATAGTACTACGGAATATTTTTCGGGTCACATTAATGATGTGTCTAAAAAAATTGTTTAAATTATCTCAAAGGACATATATAGATAGTAGTGGACATAAGCCAAGACATTTGCCCACAGATCATGAGTTGAAAAAGGCTACAAACGTATTTTAAAGAAGAGAAAGTGCTAGGGACTTTTTTTAAAATGAAGTCCTCAACCATCACTTACATCAAAATCCCATGAAAGACTTTCGTTACTTTAAATTAGTCTATACTCTATACGTTTTTCAACTCAAGAATAGAGGGTATGGGTCTTGGCGAATAAGAACAATGTGTTTTCTCTTGATCCAGCAGCTTCTAAACCTTTTTTTCCTCACAAAGATCTGCACTAAGATCCAATCGCAAAGGCCATTTGAGAAACAAAGAAGTTCCACAGGATGTCAATCTAGAAAGACTTTAGAAGAGGTATGTTCTTTCTGCCTACTGCCCACCTTTCATTAATATACCCACGAAACCGCCATAATACAAAGAAAAAGTATAACACAATTTACATTATTGAGAAGTGTTGGTAGAAAGCGGGTTTGCAGATACATATTTTTAATTTCATCATACTTTGATTATCTCTCTTTATGATTCTTGACTTCATTTTGCGTATCTGATGGCATATTATTCCTTAACAGGGTTTCAAAGTATGTGGATTTCTATTCGTTAGGTGCGACAACGAACTAGCACCATGGACAAGGTAATTATTCTTATTTTCTTATGTAATAGTAGAAAATTTGACCCTCAAACATTTTCCATTTGTTAAATCATCTCAAATGAAACACTTAGATGGTAGTGGGGATAAGCCAAGACCCTTACCCACAGATCATGAGTTGAAAAAGGCTACATACGTGTTGCAATGGAACAAAACTCTATCTTGTTTTGACTTTGATTAAAATAAAGTCATCAATCATCACTTACATCAAAATCCCATGAAGGACTTTTCGCTACTTTGAAATAGTCTGTAGCCTTTTTCAACTCAAAGGATAGAGGGAATGGGTCTTGGCTTATCTCTACTATAACCACCGTGTTTGCACTAAAGATAATTAACTAAATAGAAAGTGATGGGTTAAATTTGTTTCCGCTACTGAAGAGAAGAAATTTAAACACCTCGTCCAGGGTGCATGTTCATTGTCACATGTAACGAATAGAAATCGACTTACTTTGAAACTTTTGTAAGGAATAGTTTTCCATGAGATACACAACATGGAATCAAGAAACAGAAAAGAGGTAGTCAATGTATTATTAAATTACAAATATCTAACTTCTTGCTCGCTATCCGCCAACACTTCTCAATTCTATAAATTCCAACATACTATATTTGTTGTAATATGGTGATTTCGTGGCTATGTCAATGAAAGGTAGACACTAGGCAGACAAAACATACCTCTTCCTAAGTGTTCATTTATTTACACTGTATAAAATTTATGTGTTTTTCCTTTGGCTTTGCTATATCATAGGGTCCTTCATTTTGCACTTTCTTTTTCCTAGGAGGTGGGGGTTTCTTTCACTTTCAAACATGCAACCGCATTACCATGCCACAACCATCATACACCTTTGCTCCGACTGTCGAGTCAAAGGCCGCAGACGCTGCATCCATCACCGATCCGACACCACCTTACTCCGTTATGAAAACAGAGTCATTAATATCGCAAAATCCACAACCAGTTTTAGATAAATCAATTTCCATCGTTCGTTCGCTTCACCACACCTCGCAGAGTTTGGATCCAAAAGAAAGCAAGAGTGATGGTCAAGATGCGACCTCTACATTCTCTCCGTTGACGGTTAAGTGTCTTTCTTCCCTACCTGCACGGAAGCAATGCATTTCCTCTTGATCTAATAGGTTCTAAGCCTTTATTTCCTCACGAAGTTATGCACCCTCTCTCTTCTTTGGGACCATCGTAATTGTTGACTCACACCTTCGAGACCCTCTCTCTTTCTCCGATGCTCTTAAATGATTCTACCATTGGATTTTCAATGTCCTCCTCCCATCGATGTTTACTCAGCCGCTCTTTCTCACAAGGCATCGTCAACCTTCAATGGTTCAACAAAATTCTGCTGATGTCCTGCATAACATTGCAATTCATTCTCCTCTATCTGATTTAGTGGTGCTAACATCTAATGGCCCTTGTCAAGGTGATTTTTCACTTTTTTCTATGCTGGTTGCATTTTTTTTCGTCAAAGTGCCGCTTGCACTTAACTCACGCTTCCCTATGCCAGTTGTAAAGCATCCTCATACCCACTCTCATCCATTGGAACAACACCATCCTTTTTCTTTCTCTTCAACCAAGCCACTTGTTATGGACTAGAATCGCGGTATCCCGGTGAAATCTACTCATGCCGGGACAGGGACCTCAAAGGAATCCCAAAATCATCTTGGGGTACATCTAGCATAAACTGTTATTCAAGTACAAGGCCACGTCAACATGGATTGGGCCCCTGCTTCAAGTCATACGCTCCTCTATAAATACTATCTTAAATGCACCATGCAAGGTACGTAACTATCTAATTATCACATACAACCCTAAGTCAACTACTGACTTGAGTGTTGGAGTCCTTGCAGGTGCACCACCGCCGCCATTGGGTCTAGGAGACAGCCTCATTCAGCCTCCTCAAGAAGAAGGACCATCCTGGTCGTCCGACATCACTGCCAGGTTAGATCACAACATTGGCACCATCTGTGGGTAACGCAACAAAAGTCTTTCTTTCACCTGTTGTCTACAGTTGTATATTCTACTTGACAAAAGCATTACAATGATCCAAGTGTTCATAACTTGGGAGACGGACAGCAAGGCGGTCCCTCTAATCAAGCAGGGGCATCACAACCCTTCAATCTCATGGAAGAATTTCATAAGATACAAAAGCTGGTGCAAACCCAAGCTAAAGAGATTGCAGCCCTGAAAAAGAAAGAGCAATAGCGAAAGGGCAAGGAAAAGGTCGTCGAGGACGATCTAGCATAGGCAGTTGAGAAAGAATCACAACGAGCTGCGGGGAACCTGGAGAACAATCCAGTTCATGAAGGGGAGAAGCAGCAACATAACCCTCCTAATAATGGGGATAACGACAACGACCCAAAGAACACGGAAAAGAAGTTGGAGCTTAGGGTAAGCCGACGACATGAAGGTATCCCTCACAATTCCGAGTTGAGGGAGCCAACCCGCCACTGGTGCTTCACTAGGGACAACAAGTCATTTAACAAGAGCACATGGCGGAGAATGTTCCAGAATTTGGTTACATAGATAACCCATTTACTCCGTGGATTATGTCCCACGTTTAAAAGAGTATGACGGGACCAAGGATCCCACCTTGCATGTGAGCACCTTTGAAAGGGCCATGTACTTTCAAGGCGTAAATGAAGCGGTCATATGTTGTGCCTTTTCTCTAACTATTTATGAAGCTGCAAGTCGCTGGTTCTGAGATCTTCCACCACAGTCCATCAACAGTTGGAAGACCCTGAAAGATAAGTTCATCCTTCACTTTTCTAATAGTAAATGCCAATTTAAATCAGAATTCCATTTAGAAACTATCAAACAGAAGATTGATGAATCTTTGCGAGACTATATCACTCATTTTAATAACGAAGTTTTAGAAGTTAGGAATGTTGAGCCTAACTCAGTATTATATTTCTTTGTTAGAGGATTGAAACCAGGAGCATTCGCGAAACAATTGGCAGTTGACAAGCCCACTTCCATGGATGACTTGAAGGCGCGAGTAGAGAAGTGAATAAAAATAGCAGAATGGGAGAAGGCCCAAGCAGCCAAGAAGGTAGATAAAGCAAAGGTCGCTTCTACCAACCAAACTCGGGGGAAGGATGAAAAACCCCAAGATAGATCTCCGAAAAAGCGTAGGGGATTGTTTTCAAGTTACAACCCATTGGCAGTCTCACCAGCTGCAGTACTCAAAGAAGTAATGCACTTAGAATTTGAAGCCAGTCCCGCCCTTAAAGACCGTCGGGAAGTTCAAAAACAGATACTACGAGAACCACTGGGATAGGGGGAATTCCACCAGTGAATGTGTCCAACTCCGGGATGCTATAGAAAAGTTGATCCGACAAGGTAGACTTAGAAATTACACACGAGTCTCTCCATAAAGAAGAGATCGACGATGGAGCCAATCTCCCCGGAGCCAAAATCTGAGATCTCCTCTTAGAATCAGGGATCAACGAGTTGAAAGTCGGGACAGGTCCCGGCGTCCACGTCAGAATGCAGAATCGCCCCCCTAGAGGGGTGATACAAGTCATAGCCGGAGGTGCAACTTTGAAAGGCCTCGACGATAGAAAGAGGACCCGAGATGCAAGAGACTCCTGTTCACAGGTAACATCCCTAGCTAACCCGGTATTATCTTTTTCAAATGCAAATCGATTGGAAGAAAGTATTCGAGAGAACGAGCCATTGGTGGTTGCCGCCAACTTGAGTGGGTTCAAAGCCCACCAAATCTTCATTGATGAAGGAAACTGGACATACATCATGTTTTGGAGCCTCTTCGATAAAACGGGGCTCAGATCTAAGGACCTGATCCCTCACAAGGGGAGTTTGATTGGTTTCACGAGTGATACGATAACCTCAAAGGGCTACATTGATCTGAAGGTGTGCTTTAGGAAAAAGCCTGATGCTAAGACCATCCCGGTAAGATTCATTGTCGTGGATTGCCCTTCTGCATATAATGTAATCATCGGATGTCCGACTTTAAACAGTTTGGGAATCATAGTTTCGACCATTCATTTAGCAATGAAGTATCCCGGTGAGAATGGCGTTGTGGTTACCGTCCATGGGAAAAATATTGATGCAAGGCGTTGTGACCAGGAAAGCCTTAAAATCACAAAAGCACCATCTACCATGCTGGAGAAATATGAGGAGAAAGGCAAGCAGAAGATTGAACGCCGAGACTTAACTCGGGATGCTGGAGTAATGATGACCAATCTAGATCCCCAGGCATATTTTGAATCTCAGAGACCTCAACCTGAAGGGGAGCAAATCCCAGTCCAGAGAGGGCCCATTAAAGACCAGACTAATAAAATTAGGGCAAATCTACCCCCTTCGATTAAAGGGTGCTTATTGAATTGTTGAAACTGAACAAGGAATTATTCGTCTGGGTCTCCTCTGACATGGCAGGGGTTGACCCCGAGTTTTCTATGTCATCGTCTAGCTATCATACCGGGATGTATCTCAGTGGCGCAAAAGAAACGGAAGATGGGCCCTGAGAAGACAGAAGCTATTGAAAAGCAAGTCAAAGAACTCTTGGATTCCGGTTTTATCTGCGAAATATGATATACAGAGTGGGTTTCCAATGTCGTTATAGTGAAGAAGGCTAACGGGAAGTGGAGAATGTGCATAGATTATACTGATCTAAATAGAGCATGCCCAGAGATCCTTTTTCCCTACCCTGCATTGATAAGCTCGTTGATTATTCTATGGGCTACAAATACTTATCCTTCATGGATGCCTACCCTGGAAATAATTAGGTCCCCATGCATCCCACGGACCTAGAGAAAACGGCCTTCATTATCGACAAGGGATTCTATTGCTATACTATGATTTTGTTCCGCCTGAAGAACGTTGGAGTGACATACCAGCGGATGATGAGTCGAGTATTTGAAAAACAGATTGGCAGGATCCTAAAGGTCTACATTGATGATATGATAGTCAAGACTCCGGAGGATAAAGACCCAATAACATATCTACAAGAGACACTCCAGCATCTACGCAGGTATGATTTAAGACTAAATCCTAATAAATTCACTTTTGGTGTTGAAGCTGGTAAATTCTTAGGATTTATGCTAATCAGTCGAGGGATTGAGGTCAAACTCGACAAGTGTATTGCTTTGTTAAATTTGCAGAGTCCCTGGACCATCAAAGAGGTCCAATAGTTAACAGGAAGAATAGCAACATTGACGCGATTCCTGCCGGCTTCGCCCCGGAAATGTTTACCATTCTTCAGAACTCTGCGACACAAAGATGAATTTCACTGGAATACGGAATGTGAGGAGGCTTTCCAGGAATTGAAAACAATCCTATCCTCTTCGCCAGTCATATCCCGTCCAGATCCTGGGAAAAATTTGTATCTGTATTTAGCAGTCACTGACGAAGCTATAAGCACGACATTGGTGACAGAAGAAACCCAGAAACAAAGTCCAATCTCTTTCATTTCCAAAGCACTGCAAGGTTTTAAACTAAACTACCAAAGGCTAGAGAAAGTCGCTTACACCATGTTGCTGGCATAAAGGCGTTTGCGCCCATACTTTCAATGCCACCCCATCACGGTGCGCACTAATCAGCCAATTAGGAAAATCCTACAGAAGCCTGAATTGGCATGCATAATGATGAATTTGGCCCTTGAATTGTCCCAATATGAAATCTGTTATGAACCTCGTCAAGCCGTCAAAGCACAAGCCTTAGCCGAGTTTGTGGCCGAGATGACCCATCCTGGGGATCAGCGTAATGGGTCATGGACCATATACGTTGATGGATCCTCAAATCGAAAGGGAGCTGGGGCTGGCATTCTGATCGAAAACGGTGAAGGAATAACCGTGGAGTACTCGTTGAAGTTTGAATTTCCAACTTCCAACAATCAGGCAGAGTATGAAGCTTGTTTAGCTAGAATACGGGCAGCAAAGAATTGGGAGCAACCACGATAACTTTATGTTTTGATTCTCAGATGGTAGTATCACAGATCAAAGGGGAATATCAAGCCAGAGAACCTCTGCTACAAAGGTACTTGGCCAAGGTCAAGGAAAGCTTGCTCAAAATTTCGAGGTTCGAGATCAAATATATCCTCAGGGAAGAAAATAGTTGAGCAAACTTGCTATCAAAACTAGCTAGTACCAAGTCGTCTTCTACTTTGAAGTCGGTAATTGAGGAAGTCGTTCCTTTGCCATTTGCCATCCTCCAAGTAGATGCAGATGATTGGAGAATACCGACAAAAGAATATATAATCAAAGGGGTTTTGTTTGAAAGTTGACAAGAGGCAAAGAAGCTAATTCAGAAAGCATTCCGATATTCCGTGATAAAAGGAAAACTGTTCAAAAGAGTCTTATCAACCCCCTTGCTTAAATGTATTGGGCCATCATAGGTATGGTATGTCTTCATAGAAGTCTATGAAAGAAGTTGTGGCCACCATATCGGAGACAAATCCTTAGCAAGGAGATCACTAAGAGCCGGATACTTTTGGCCAACCATGAATGCCAATGCAGCTGAACATGTGAAGAAATGCCAGGAGCACAACCCGATATCCCACATCCCTACAGAAGATTTTCACAGCATATCCACCTTTTGGCCCTTCCATACTTGGGGATTGGATCTATTGGGGCCTTTCACTCCAACAACAAGACTCCATATCAAACAATATTTTGCTAGTGTGGAACACCCCCAATCTAATGGGCAAGTAGAGTCTACCAATAAAGTCATACTCAATGGCATACAGAACAGACGTGAAAAATTCGGGACCAACTGGGTTGAAGATCTTTATCAAGTCCTTTGGGGCTATAGGACCACACACCATAGCACCACCAAAGAGACTACATTTAGAATGGTCTACAGGACAGATGCAGTAATCCCGGTAGAAATTAGACAACTATCTTGGATAGTCATGCACCCTACCCAGAATAACGAGCAGTTACTACGGGAAGATTCTGACATGGTGGAAGAAGTCCGAGAAGTAGACAGGCTTAAAGAATTATCCTGGAAACAGCAAGTCGCTCAAAGGTTTAACCTGAGAGTAGTCCAGAGAAACTTCCAGATTGGTGACTTGGTCCTGAGAAGGGCCAGCATTGGAAATCGAAATGCCAAAGACGGGAAGTTCAGAGCAAATAGGGAAGGCCCCTACCGAGTTAGAAGCATCGCGACCAAAGGCGCATACCATCTAGAAGCTCTCAAGGCGCATACCAAACGCTTAATGTCGTTGACTTCAAGCGGTGCTACAGTTAAGCATTTATGTAATTTACATTCTGTAATAAAGGGGTACTATTTTTCCTAGAGCAGGTTTTATCCCTAAGGAGGGTTTTTCTGCTAGAGGTTTTAATGAGGCCCCACCATCTACTTTTCTCCATTATCAATAAAAGCATTATTTTCCATTATTTGTACTTTAGTGTTCATTATCTTAAATGCCTTGTTGGCCAAGCTCTTAGATACAGGAAAATCAAAATGACGACAAGAAAACTCCGATAATAAAAGCTCGGATAAGGGTTTCGTCACTAAGAAACCAGCATAGACTGGACCAATGAAATAACGACAAAACAAAACAAGGTGCCATTCTGGTTAAACATTAGCTAAAATTTCAAAAGGGGCCTCTTGGAGGTTAACCCCGGTCAAGTGCAACGAGGTGCCATAAAGGTTAAACCTCAGCTACCAACTCAAAAAAGATATAAACAAGGTTCCCTCCCTACCTAAGGAGAACAAGGTCCCATTATGGTTATACCTCTGCTACAAGAATAGTTAACATTTAGCCTCAAACGTTGTTTAATAAAGAGAGGCGCCATCATGGTTAAGCCTCAGCAACAATGTTCAAAGGGGCATAAACACGCCACAAGGGGCTCAAAGGGGCATAAGTACACCACAAGGAGCCTACAAATGAAATTTCAAACAGAAATTTAAAGGCGAAATAGCATACATCCGGTCATAAAGACAAATCCGAGATGACGAGAGCCACAAAATTAAAAGCTACATAACATTGTTCAAATATTCAAAAAGATACAAAGGCAATCTGAGAGGTCCTCAAACGAAAGTAAAATAACAGAAAAAGCAAAAAACCGAAGTCTCTTAGGCTCCCCAATATTCGCATTTTCCGGGACTGGGGCGACATCAGAGGGAAGAGGAGTGCTACAATCAAACAGCTCAAGGTTGTGGTCAACCGGATCCAACGATACGGGATGATGATAGTCGTGGAAATCCAAAAATTGTCCATCCTTCACACCGTGAAACTTGCTAAGTCCATGGGTGTTCAACTCGATCCCAAGATTCAAAAACTTGAGTGTTTTCACACAATCATGGTAGGTGTCATCCACTGTAGCATCCATATCCTTGTAAGCTTCATCCAGTTTCTCTTGAGTTTCTTGGAGTTCAGCTTGGGCCACATGAAGCTTGGCGGTAGATCCTTGGAGCTCTGCGCGCATGGCATTAAGAGCAAAGTCATCAGAATCTGACTTGGCTGTAAGATGGGATATCTCGTCCCTCAGCTTATGGTTCTCACTATCCAAGTCGACACTCTTCTTCTGTTCCCCAACAAGCTCTTCCTCAGCCCGAGATAGTTTCTGTTGCAATGAGGCGATGTCCTTGCATTCCGGGACTCCAGCTCCTTAAAACTTTTGAGCAAGGCCTCCTTCAAGGCCATATAATCTTTCAGATCCTGTAGCTAGGCCTTCAGGGAAGCAACCTGGGCGAAATCCTCAGCCAGGTCATAGACATTCTGGAGCATAGCCGTATTCATGGTAGTCCAACCCATCAAGGATTTCACTTGTTCCTGCAAATTTTGGACCGTCACAATCATAATCCTCAAACCAATATCTGGAAGATAAATATATACATATATATACCTTCACAGTACCAACATTCCCCTGCGTAAAAAAGTCTCCATGTTGAAACTCGACTAGGGGAGACTTGAACCCCTCCTTAGCAGAGGAAGGAGTAGGCGTGGGGGTCAATGAGATAGGGATCATCTCGTGAGAAGGTTGAACGGTATTCTCAGGGCGATCGCCTAAACACAAAAAGTCTAAGATAATGCAGAAATCCAACAATAAATGGTCTAGTATTAAATCTTACTTTGTTTGACCAAACGATGACCCTTCGGCTGAGTACTCACCGCCTCAGTTCCGACATTGGAGGGTGGCGGGTTGCCTACGACAGTAATCCCGCAAGTAGCACCGACAGGCTCCGATTAGCGAACCTGAGAAGCAATCACCTCTGCAGAGCTAACTGGGATAGGAGCTGAAGTACCCACCTTCCCTTTGCCTTCAGCATCACGCTTTTAAGCACGTTGGGCATGGCTGGCCATGATTCTAGCTGCAAAAATAAAGTATAACATCAGAAAAAGAATGGAATACCGACATACAGCTAACAAAGAAAATGCAATATCATACATAAACAAGCCGCCTGATTTTGGCGTGGAGCTCCCAGGACGTCCTTGCAATAAATGGGAATCAAAAAGAATGGAATACCGACATACAACTAACAAAGAAAATGCGATATCATACATATACCAGCCGCCTGATTGCAGCGTGGATCTCCCAAGAGGACCTTGATATGAATGAAAGTTGCACAATTTCTGGAATGTCTTTTGATCCTCTTCTTCCAAGAAGCCAGATTCCAGTTCAGTAAGGGACATGGATTTCCCGTAATGTTCCTCCGACCAATACAGCGGAAAAAGAGATTTTTTGTTGTCACCCATCCAGAATGGGGTACATTCTTCAATCCGCGGAATAACTTTGACAAAGAAATCCCTATGAGCTTTAAAGGAATCCTCATAAGGGATAAAAATATTGGGAATCCCAGATCGATGGTGTAAGGATACCCAAGATATTTTCATACCCCGGTAACGGCCAAACAGATAGAGGAAGAGGGCCGAGGAGCATTTCCAGTTGTTTGCCCAACAGAAAATTTCAAAAGCTTGTAGAAATCCCGAACGATTGGGATGAAGTTATGTGGGGGCAAGATGCTGGCTGTTAAGGACTTCGATATGAAGATCAGAGAAGGGGAACCAGATCTTAAGTTGTTCCCACAGAGACACAAACATCATTATGTATGAAGTCTCGCCCTCCTTCGCCGGGGTATAAACCCTTTCATTCTTATCAGGAATTACCAACTTATGATTATAGGGACCTGCCTTAGAATTAGTCTCAAGCAAATTTGGACCATAGTGGAAGCATCTTTTCCAATGTTTTTCTACTATTTTAAGGCGGGCATTATCGGTGATGGAACACTCTTATTTAATAAAGTCAGTGGGAGCCCATAAGAACAGCCTGGTATTTTTTAAGTCCTTCCACTCGGGACGATATTCGAAGGGAGGCTTTGAAGAGATGGAGCCTTCAACTCTCCCCGTTGCTGGTCCAAAGTTACCGCACCCCTGCCTAAATCCGGCATGGTAGGAGAGGACCTAGGAATGTCAGAATTGTCTTGGACGTGTATCTCTTCTTAAAAAGGCTCCATATCTACATTATCAAAGGAAGAAGAGTTAGATCCCGGGGAGGGTTGACTTGGAAGAGAACAAGACGAAGGACAATAAGCCGGGTCGGATTCAGAATAGAGAGAATGCGATATGGAAGACGACAGAGATACGTCATCTTCCGAGACATTCCCGGGATGCAAAGACTCTTTGTTTTCTGGCATAATCGGCAAGAAGTTAAGAATCATTTGTGTCTGAAGATGAATCACTTGACAATACAACAATGTTATCAGCCATTATGAAAAAAAGTGAACCAGACAAGCAAACAACAACACTAAACCCTAAGAACAGAGTAGAACGAAACAAAACAACCCAAGGAATCAGAAAAAACCCAAATGGGAAAAGCATAAATCAGTAGCAGTAAGGAAGTACCTGATAATGAAAAAGGATGAAATAATCAAACAATGAGTGCTCTCTCCGGTGAAGATACGTCAAAGGTCGCCGCTGGTGGATGATGAAACAGAAGCAATAGCATAAGGAAGAAGGAGAGGAAAATGAAAAGTTTCTTTTTCTCAATAGGAATAGAAGTGCGCAAATGACAAAGAAACAAAACTCTGAGAGAAGAGTAAATGGTAACATGCGTGAATCGTAAAGTAAAAACCGTCACATCGCCTTAATGAACGTGGGGCCAAAGGCCACGCTAATGATCACACACGCTACCTGGTGAAGGCGCGTGCATAACACGCTATCAGAGAAAAACCAACTGTTATCTCGGTATAAATGTCGGAAACAACCAGGCATCTCAAGCAATTAGGAAAATGCCCGACATGAGGAGAAAACTCGGTGACTTCTTATATAGGTAACTCGACGACTTGGGGGCAATTAGGAAAAAGAGCCTTCAGCTTGGCCATCCCCTATGGTGACTACCGAATTAATAAATAGGTTTCAATGAACTCTAGAGCTATTAAGAAAAACAGTAAACCAACGTGTTTATGTGCAGGTCAATTCGCTAAGCTCAAGGAGAGGAACAAATGAGAAGGAAATGTCAATTTCATGCACCATATCTATAATGAAGTTAAATCTTTATCCAAGTTTGAGGATGGTGGTGCATGAAAATTAACACTTCCTTCTCATCGTTCCTCTCCTTGAGCTTAGCGAGTTGATCTTGAATTTTTTTTTGTCATGTCTTGCACATAAATATGTCAGTTTACTGTTTTTCTTAATAAAGGAATGGTTCTAAAGAAGTAACATGATGGATAATGTTGTTAGAGATATAACTAGTCAGTTATATTTGTGATAAGATTATTCTAAGTATATCAATTAGTTATTATCTTATTCTTATCTTCGTAGTTTAGTTTCTCTATAAATAGAGAATGTATTCATTAATTTAATGAGTGAGTTTAAGAAATATTAATAATATCTTTTCTATTTATTCTATTTCCTTTCACTCCACCATGTTTCCTAATATGGTATTAAGGAGGTATCATCCACCGTGACCTGTGCCACCTTATTTCTGCTGCCAGTTCCTAAAATATGGAACATTTCATATTCTTTCCTTTTTAGTATTTTATCCTTCAATGGAATGTTTTATAATTTTTCTTTTCTAGATCTTATCCTTCAACTCCATTTTGAGTTTTTCTATCAATTTGTCTTATAGACTTTCATTTATTTTTATCACTTCCCGTTTTCATATTTCCCAAGATTTTTATCTACGGTTATTTTTGTCTACGGTTTGGAACGAGGCTCGAGGAGACGCCGCCGAAACAAGATCAACGAGGCCCCAGAGAAGGTCGAAGACTTAGAGCGAGCTACGAACCCGACCGTTACCATTTAAACCTTTTGGAACGAGACTCGAGGAGACGTCGCCAAAACAAGATCGACGAGACCCAGAGAAGGTCGAAGACTTGAGAGCGAGCTATGAACCCGACCATTACCATTTATCAACCTTTTGGAACGAGACTCGAGGAGACGCTGAAACAAGATCGACGAGGCCCCAAGAGAAGGTCGAAGACTTGACAGTTACGAATCCGACCGTTACAATTAGGGATTTCTATATTGTTCATGTCATTTCCAAGCTGATGTGCTAAAATGCAGTTCTAGCTTTCGGGGGAGTGTTAGAGATAAAGATAAATATAATAACTAGTACGTTATATTTGTGATAAGATTATTCTAAGTATATCAATTAGTTATTATGTTATTCTTATGTTCGTAGTTTAGTTTCTCTATAAATAGAGAATGTATTCATTGATTTAATGAGTGAGTTTAAGGAATATTAATAATATCTTTTCTATTTATTCTATTCCCTTTCACTCCACCATGTTTCCTAATAAATGTTAAATATAAAAATAATTCATCCATTTCTATTTATCTAACTAATTAAAAAGTAAGCATTATTTATTGAAAGCTAAGTAATTTTCTTAGGAGGCTTGCTCTACTTTGAATGAGAGCATTTTTCCCGTTCGTAAAACAAGTAGAAATTTTCTCTTAAAGAAGCAATGTACTCATTAAATATATATTTAAAATTCCCTCATATGTAAGGTTTAAATTTCCGATAACATAATCCTATCAAAAATCTTGAGAGAGAATGCAACAACACCAAGTGAATAGTTATAATATGAAAAATTAAAATGATGTCCTGAAGCATCACTTACATCAAAATCACAAGAAGGACTTTCTCTCATTTCAAACACCGACTAAAATTGTGAACGAGGGTCTTGGCTTATCCCCCATGATCATCAACATGTTTGCATTTAGGATAATTTAGTAAATAGAAAGCATCGCAGATTCAACTTTGCTACTAGTATAGAAGAGTAGAAGATTAAATACCTTGTCAAGGGTGCAGGTTCGTTGTCACATCTAACCATGGTAGTCAAGATCGCGATTTGAATCTTATGCTTTTATGATCTCAGCACCCCATGCGATTCAAATAGCATGCAAAATCTCAATATGCATGAAATCCCTAAAAACACCAATTAAAATTGCAAATGGATTCGGTCTTATACATACACGGGGAACCTAATCAAATTAGAAAGAACTCATAAGAATCGGGAAATTCTTAAATCTTTACTTTTGGGTTGAAGCTCACACAATATGCGATTCGACCTTTAGATCCATACTTAGCTTCCTCGCGAGCCAGGTGCGGCTAGAGCTTCAGATCGAGACGAAGCTTCATCACCACCAAGGTAGTAGAACAGGGACTAGGTAATAGCAACTGGTGAGCAAGAGCAAGGAGGACACAAGCGACGTGATTATGGAGACCACTAGGGTGCCTCACGGCGTACAGAACTAAGTTTGCTCAGAATGATGACTAACTTAGTGTTTTGTTTTCTTTCAAGACTCTACTTTTTCGGCATTGTATGCCCTTAAATGAATAGTCAATTGCAAAAACAAAACCAAAATTGAAAAAAGATTTAAATAAACTATTTTTTAACTATAGGTGTAAAATAAAATTTAAATATGCTATTTTTTCTCTTTATTCTATTTTATATTTATATATACGAATTTATATGTGCGTGTATGTGTATATATATACATGGAGGACATATCAAATGAGAAAACTTATTGTGAGAAATAAGAACACTAATATTAACCATTGGATCTTATTGAATGGTCTTGATTTAATCAATAAATGCAATGATCTTTTTAATTAATCTTGTGAGTGCATTTATTTTAGCAGACGTATGACGAGCGTCAATAGTGTAGGATGAAAGTTTTACCGTCCTTTGACAAAGAAAGATTCTGATTTTGGTAAGTTCTCTGGACTCTAAGTGTTTCTCTCCTTAAGAGAAAAAATGTAGTTTCTACATTTCATTGTTACTTACTTCACACAGGCCAGAACAATCATCTCAAATAGTTTATGTGCATTTGGAACATTTCTAGAACTGTCAAACTATGATTTAAAAATCGTCCTCAACAAGCTCATTTAAAATACATTGATGATATGAAAAATATGGAACATTTTTGTCTAATAGCACTATAAAGCCTAAGGTAATGTTCAAGCAAAGCACAACAAAGTTTCCAAACTTGACTATCAAAAACCTATTCAAACTTAAGGAAATGGATCCAAATAACAAATGAGTCAAGGAATCAAAAGGAATGAAGAGACGGGTATACCTTAGGAATCCATTCCTTGCTTTACCAAAGAGGTACTTACTTCCTCAACTTGAAGCTCATTACAAACCTTGACAATGAGGATAATTAGTGATATCAAGAGAAGAAACATTAGAATCCAAAGAAATGAAAGTGTTGTGATCTAACCTGGTGGAGATACCGGCCGAGCAGGATGATCCTTCTTCTGAAGGGGACAAAATGAAGATGACACCTGAGCTTGGATTGCAACAGCGGCAGTGGTGCACCTGTAAGGACTCTGACGCTCAAGTTAATGAGTGAATTAGGGTTGTATGTGCTGATAAGATAGTTATGTACCTTGCATGGTGCATTTATGAAGGTATTTATAGAGGAGCGTATGATCTAGGTGTGGACCTTGCTTGGCCTGGATTTGGTGCCTAGGCCAATCCATATTTACGTGGCCCTGTACATGGGCAGCGCCCTGCGTCCAATGTGTTCCGGGATGGATCTGAGATTCCTTTGAGGATCCCACTCCGGCGTGGCTAGATATTACCTGAATACTGCTATTCTGGTCCACTACAAAAAGGTTTTTGGAAACACACAACATCCTCTACCTTACTCCTATGGACACTAGTAACACTTTCCTCCCCTATGTGATCCACATCATCTTCACACTCTTTATGTTTTTGACAAACTTCCTTTTTAATTCATTTATCCCTTGGGAAATGTTGGCTAAAATTTTATTTTTATCCTTTCCTCTTATCCTCTCAACTTTGACTCTTTCATCATCATCTCCCAATGTAATCTATGAGCCTCCTCTCCTATAGCATAATCCCTCTTCTTTTTAGAATGCTTCCTAGCATGACAACCATCAATACTAGCATCTATAGAATGCCTAGCATATGCATCATATGTAGCATGTCTAGTAAGAGAAGCATGACTTGTATTGGTAACAAGTCTAGGATGAGTAACATAGCTATCCAATCCAAGGCTAAAATATTTATGACAATTATGCAAGGCATGTCTAGCATCATACTCATGAGTATAGGGAGTAGGAATACTACCTCTTTGATGTCTAGGTTCGGCTCTTACTTGCTTTCTATGAGAGTCATAAAATGAGTTGAAATTCTCCTCCTTGCAAAGCCATCAAAGACTCTTTCACGGCGGGAATCAAAGAACATTTCATTGTGACTAAATACAATTGACATGGGAACAAAATCCAAAAGATACATAAACCAACAAACTATAAATGTAGTTCAAAAATACAAAAAGGTCAAAGAAAATCCTATATAGTCAAGTAGCCAAACTATACCAAAAATAAGAAAATATACAAAATGTAGATGTAAATGCTCTAAACGCTCAAAGCATGGAGTTTCGATGATCTCACAACAAACCGTAAATCAAGCCTTGAATGGTAAATAAAGTGATCAAGCGTTATAAACAAGATTGCAACAACAAGAGTATATAGGATTTAATTTATTATTAAATGTATTTGATTAAGGCTCTTTAAAATGAATTAAACACGTTTTCAAATCAAACAGTTTTTGAGAAAACGTCAAAGACCTTGTTAAAAATGTTTTCTATATAGAAAAGATTTTTCTTAATGTTTGTAAAGATGAACTTAAACTTGGTTTGCATTAGAAAAAGTATTTTTCAAGGTATATTCGAATATCAGGGTTCTAGAATTAAAATTTCAATATTCTGACCTGTATATTCGAATATAGCCTGCTATATTTGAATATGATGTGTTGCCTTGGTTTGTGCATTTTTCAGAATCAGTATATTCGAATATATATTCGAATATGGCTTGCCATATTCGAACATATTCGAATATGATCTTCTACCTTGGCATCTCCACTTTCCACAATCACAATATTCGAATATGGATCCTCCATATTCGAATATATATTTGAATATAAAAGCCTTGCATTCAAATTTTAAAATGGCAGAAACTCCATATTCGAATATGCAAGTCTCTATTCGAATATGTTAATGAACTGTTGCGTATTTTCATCTGCCATTTCTGCTATCTATAAAAAGCGCTTTTGACGAAAATCACAACACACCCTTGCAAGCTTATTACTATGTAGAAAAGTGCTTTTTATCATCAATTCTCTTAAATCAAGGGTCTTGGGCTTTGCTCAAGGCTTTCTTTGTCACTCCATTATCTTGTTTGTTTCATTATACAAAGAGCCCTTAATCAAATACACTTAGTGCTTCAAGGTGTATCATTTACTCTTTTGAGAGTTTCATATTTGTGAGTTCAAATTAAAGTGTTGAGTGAAGATGAGGAATCCTTCTTGTTCATTGAAGGTGTGGTATCCTTCAAAGCTAGTATCAGGGTGAGGTATCCCTAGTTTGAGGTCCTTGCAATTGGTGGGGCATCCAATTGTGAAGGGTGCTCTTAGCTTGTAACTTGTTGAAGTAAATACAAGAGTTCTCGCGTGGCGGAGATCCGAAGACTCGACGTAGGACACAAAGTGGTTTGTGGCTGAACCAGTATAAAGCTTGGTGGTGCTATTCTCTCTATCCCTAAACTCCTTTTTTATTGTGCATTTCATAGTATCTTGGTATTCATATTTATCTTCATTTAATCTTGTATATCAACTAAAATACAATTCTTTCAAGATTTTCTATTATTTGTAAAAGATTTACGAAAAATTTTTTAAGCTCAATTCACCCCCCCTCTTGAGTATAGAGGCCCTTGTCTAACACAAAAATGAAAAAATAAAACTAACTAAGGACCTCACAAGATGCACACAATCTCACCAAAGATTTCACTGAAAAATTAAAATAAAAACACTCGTATATCACACTTTTGATGGCTTTCTGTATAATGTACGCACACACTTGACTTTTACCGTTCCTCACCTCTTGAAAAGGGAACTCGACAAGGAAGCTCAATAAAACTTGAAAGTCCTATCCATTTTCTCTAATTTTATTGTACCAAAGTGGCAAATTGATAAGTGCTTTCGATTGATGTTTTCCAAGTAGTTTTAAGCACTTATCACTTCAAAGTCTTGGACTTTGTGACTTCCAACCCCTCCTTGTAGAAGTATGTGTGCTTAAATTTTTACTAAATTATGTTTTGATGATGACAAACACAAGAGCAATAAGTTATGTGTAGTATGTTTTGATGTTCACAAATGTAAGATCAAATTAAGAATGAACATGCTACTATATGAGCATAATGGAGTTCATTATACCATGCATGATTATGTGTGCTATATTGTGATATACAAGTTGATAATCATGCAATGTGTACATCGATGCTTGATAGACTAACTAGAGTTATAGATTTATAAATAAAGCATATTTTATTTTGAGTTTGGATGTTCAGACTAAGTATTATTTTCAAGTGAGAAATGTCTTGTAGGATAGTCCAAGTATGAAGAGTAAGCAATGATTAAGAAATATGGAAAAATCAATTATGCTTGACTCGAGATGGAGAAAGCCAATGATAACCAAGCGCTTATAATATTATGGAAGAGAAACTATCAAGCTTCAATTGCATCAAGAAACCTAAGGACTTAATTTGGTATATTTCTTTTCTAGACTATGAAAATGTAAATTTGAGAAGTCATTAATTGACAGAGCTTGTCTTTCACCTTGCATTCATAGCATCGTTTTAAACCATAGCGTCATTAAAATGGAGAAGTCATTAATTTGAGAAGTCAAAATGTGTTTTTCAAATAAATCGGTTAAAAAGTTTTTTATCATGAGAAAATTGTTTTTCAATTAGATAAGGATATTAAAAGTGTGTTTATGTTCAAAAGTTCTCAAAAATTTGGTTTGAATTTGTAAATAAGCATATACAAATATATTTTCAACAATAGTCTTATATGGAAGCTTTCTAATGAATGGTGTTTTGCTCTAAATGGATCACAAATGAAGAAGTTACTAGGAAAACAAGACAATTTCAAGAAAAATATGGAAGCTAGCTAGAACAATAGCAACCAAATCACCACAAGTCAAGCAATCAAAGAACACCAACAAATTATGTGTAAAAGATTCACAAGATATGTATAAGTGTGTATGACAAGAAATGTCACAAAGAAGATATAAGTGTGCAAACTATAATCACTCTTATCTTTTCTTTTTCTATACCTTTTCTCTCTCTCTCTCTCTTTTCTTTTTTGGAATTCTAGATGTTTTCTAGTGTAAAGAATTGCCTTTTTCACTTTTCTATTCTTTGTTTTCTTTATTTCTTTTTGTACTTTCTCTTTTCTTTTTCTTTCGTGCTCTCTTGTTTTTATTATTTTAACTATTGCTACACTCAATGTCACACAAAATCACACACTTAACACAAAAAATATTAAACAAGTGTTCAAACAAAAATATCACAATGTGCTCAATAAGTGAAATGGTGGAATCTAGCTAACAAGAGTTATGTGGCACAAAAACCACACACAAATATGTTAGGCTACATATATACCTAAGTAATGGTCTTTGAAGACTTTCCCAACAGGATCAGCTCCAATGAATTATGGTTTTGCTCAATGACAACTACTCACGCAAGATAAAAGTTGTTATAGACCCAACCCGCAAGAGAGGCATGTGCAAGTCCCACGTGGGTGGCTCAGGCCGTCGGCACCATGTCGTGTCCTCCACAACATGGACGCCCGACATGGAGCTGGAGGAGAATCACACCCACATGGGGTCAGTTATAGATCCGTACTTACCGCCGCAATTCACGGAAGTATGACAATGACAGGTTTGACTTTAGTAGCCCCATGAGCTCTATAAATACCTGTGATCCATCTTCATTCGGTAAGCTTTTACAACTATCTGACATATGAGATTTCTACACTGTGAAAACTTACTGACTTGACCGTCGGAGTGCTTGCAAGTACCCCCTCACCGCCAGGTGAGTGGCCAGAGGACTCAAACCACCGCACCGGAGACCAGATTGGAGGTCATGACCGCCATGCTCCAAGCATGACGGATCAAAAGTGTTCAACATGTTGTATGCCCATGTCAGAAATCTCAATTGCAAAGTTGCTGCATTCTTGTATCCTCTCATAGAGAGCCGTAACGTAGTCCTCAAAGCAATCGCTCTTTGCTCCTGTTCACACATCCGATATAAACGTCCCCTGTCAACTCTATATCTTTACCGAGTTTAACAGCTTCGACGGTGTCCGTGAGGTTGTCACCACATATGGTTTTAAATGATTTCTGACGAGGAAAAATTTAAAGACTTCCACCATATTTTAAAGAGAGAAGATCAAAGCTTTGTGAAACACCCTCTGCCAAATGCAAACAATGCTCCCTATACCATCACGACAGAGCTTCTCCCGCACCAGAAGCAAGCAAGTTGTGGCATCATGAAAATTACAGTGACCTCCCACCATCTTGGGAGGAAGGTAAGGGTGTCTACGTCAACTTGTTGACCCGTTATCACACTAAGACAAGACCCAAGTCTCTACACGGTAGGATCTTCGCTAATTCCACTAGTTGGGGAAAGAGGCTCACATTCCTTTCCTTGAATACCCTTGAGAAGTATAAGCACATTGCAAGCTCAAGCAAGGAGGAAGAAATGAGGGCTACTCTTAATTCATGTGATAATCTTTCTTTTGGATTTTGACACTTATATCACACTTGCATTAAGTAAGACTTGTATACACAACTAATTTAATATTTACAATCCAAGTAATAACATAACATAAAAGTTGTTTGCATTTCATTTGCTCCAAATATGAGCAAGGTAAATGTTGGTTACTAGTCTTTTTCTAACTAAGAATGAGTTTTTCCCACTCCCAACTACTATCCAAACACACCCATAAAGCCTAACCTTCTAGTCTCGCCGTGTCTTTATGCCTCCTCCACCATTCTCCACCTCCTCCACCATCCTAACTTTTAAACTGCACACCACTTCGTCTCCTCTTCTTTCCATCTTCGCCGCCCAAATCTAACCGAAGAAAACAAAGATTTAACTGGCAGATCTCCTTACCGCCGTGCGTCCATCTCTTTTTTTTCACAATCGAAGTAGAGAAGAACGTTGGTTCCTCTTATGCTCTTTTTTTTCTTCATTTTTTCAGCAACATTTGGATTTGTGGTACTTATCATGTTGATGCTGTAATTTCTGGATTTCAATGTCTCTAAGAAACTAAGGATTCTAGTCTCTGAGATAAAAAAAATTGATACAACGCGTCACTTCCTTCGAATCGCATTTGGACAGTTTCAGAATTAGTACCTCCCTAGAAGGAACTGCAGCGGCCTCCACTGCTACCGTCAATGGAAGAAAATCCGCAACAGAATTTATTGAAATCTGAATCTGAGGTTTCAAATACGCCTATCCAACTAGTAGATTATTTTGATCTAAGCTTAATTCAGTCCATTATAGATCTGCTTGATTGTGGTGCTCTAAGTCCTTTGCTTCATACTCATCCCACACCACCGCCACCTCAAGCTTTGGAGGAGAATCCATCATAGGAGCCAACCGACGTTTGTTCTGCCAGTTGCCACTTGTCGCGGTGTCTCTGCACATTGGATCTGCTTATCGCACGCACACATGCGACAGAATTTCCTATCACAAGTCTTCCCTAGGAACAAAACGTTGATGCATTATGTTCTCTTCCTGCGTTCCTATATATCGTATTACCCATACACACCTTCAACATTCCATCTACCCAACGCTCTCGTCTCCTAAAGAATTGGGTTCCGATTTCCATGACCATATTACAAACGACAGTGGTTCAGCGGACCACGTGCTCAGATGAGTATCACATTTCAACTCGGCGGAATCAAGAACCAAGCGGTAAAGGGCCATTCTCAGGTGCGCCGGAAGCATGGGATCTAGGAATTTTTAAGAGTTTCTTAGCATCAGGAACCGACTCAGATAATAATCTTAGTGTTGAGCTTCCTTTAGAGCCATTTTTTTCTCTACAGTTACACCACTATTGCTTCAACGTTGGCGACCGGAAGCACTATTTTGTCGTGTTCCACACCTTCTTCTTCACCAGCTGGTTTTGACACTGCGCAAAGTTTCCCTTGTTATTCAATCAATCTTTCACCGTTCTCTCTTCATAAGAACCTAACGCACACTCCTCATTTTCTCTACATGCATTTATTTGCTAATGTCCAAGCATTGGTTTTTCACCTTCAAAGCAGCACAAGTACAGCGTTGGATGACCACTCAAAATTATCACCCTCATTACATCCATTAATTAATACTAACTCTCTCTCTTCACATTTCATCAAGACTACATGTACTGCCATCGTCTAACTCTGAAGCTTACTATTCTTGTCCATTGGGTAATGCACGTGAATTATTTTTGGGCAAACAAGCACTAAAAGCAGATGCTGGGTTATTTGAAGGAAATTTGGAGGTTCTGTAATCGATGAGGCCCAATTGGAAGAAGCGAAAAAAAGAAAAAAAATTGAAGTTACTATTTTGACCTTCATTTAAGGGGTGAAGGATGTTATGATATGGGTTTGATGACTTATAATTAGTATTTTATAATTTAAATAATTTAGGAATTATTATAATAGGATATTATAATTAGTATTTTATAATTTAAATTAATTTAGAAAATGTTATAATGGGTTTGGCCCAATAGATATTAAGAATATTCTAGATCAGCCCATAAAGTTTATTATATATTTGTACTAAAAGTAGGAGAAGGAATCAATGAAAAGTGAGTCAAATCCCTTCTTTTTCAATTCACTCTCTTTTCCTCTCTGAAAATCCTCTCCCCCTCTATTATCTTTAGTTCTAATTCCCTCTTCTTCTCTGTTTTTTCAATCCATTCTTCTCCCTAAATTCTAGTTCATAACACTATTCTACAAAAGTAATATTTTTTTGGTACATAGATGTACATGCTACATTTTTTTTTAAATGAAAGATGTAATTGCTGCATACATGCATATATGGGATGGTTGTTGGTTGATATCAAATCACGAAATTATCTAATCTAATGGGAAAATGTTGTATGTGCAGTACAGAAGAGAGACACTACCGGTCTACTGCTTAGAAAAACAAAGATAAATAAACAAATTAAATATTAGAACCCTTCACAATAAATAAATGAAAAATGCTAACAAATATAAATGAAAAAACAAATTAACACAATACTTTTAATTTTGTAAATATTTAAAGTTTCTGCTAATAAATTAAAGCAGTTATCAAAGCCAAGTTGTTGCATGTATGTTTAAACCCAATAGTGTTGGACTAGTGGTGACATTTGAATACTTTAACTGAGTTCCTACTTTTAACTAATCTCAATTGCTTTTATTGTATAAAAAACATTCTTTCTTGCATGTTTGGTTAATTGACAAGATCTATTTTTACACAACTAAGAGTATATATATTTCAGCTTTTGAATCTTAATGTATGTCAAATCAACCACACACTAAGGATTGAGATTAAGATCAGATGATATATCACACTCAGAGAACTTGTTATCAACCCAATCCTATTAAGCATCCTCTGCTTTCTCTCTCTCATCTTCAACGATATCACCACCCCATGCCACACCAATTTCCACACACACCACCATCAACAAAACTTTTGCGCTTCCCATTCTCCGCCTCTTCTATTATCTTATACTCTTTGTCTTTGCTCTTTTTTGGAGTGTAACTTTTGTGCATGATTTTTTTGAGAAAAGTAACGATTCGTGCACAACTTGCGTACAAATTGTTAACTAACACCCATGCGTCTCCAAGGACCTCTCTTCTATATTTATAATATTTCTGTTTTGGACCCTCTATAGGTTTGTGTTAGTTAGTTATTAGGATAAGTATTAGTTTTCTGTTAGTTATCCATTTTTTTTATGTTATTTGTTGGTTCTAAACTCTTGTATGATTCAAGATCACATAACAAGATAGATTGAAACACAAAGAACAGACAAACCAAGTAGAACAAATATATCAGAGAAAAGTGAAAACGATGTTGCAGCAGAACAAGAAGCAATTACGCAGAATATGCAGAAGAAGATAAAACCAAAGAAAAGATAAGATGTAACCGAGAGAGAAAGGGAAAAGAAGATGAATACAACAAGGTTTACGTGGTTCAGCTTTCGCCTACATCCACGGGAAGAACAGCAGCGCAAATCACTATGATCAATCAAAACCTGTTACAAGCTATAGGTGCATCATGATTTCTTATTGCTTCCATGATTTCACACCTTCAACTAAGATATGATGATGATCTTCAAACTCTTAGCCTTCTCATGTTTTTATACAGATCGATAAAGGGAAGGTTACAAGGAATTGGAACATGGTAAAAACCAGGAAACAGAAAAACTAACTTTCCCGCCTGAGCTAACTTTCACTAATAGAATAACAGAAAGCAAAGGAAACAATGGTTTCAACATTTTTCTGAGCCAGATTCTACAAATCTCTACCTTGGCTAGGAACAAATGAGATCATGCAGCTGCTTTCCTCTTCAAAAGAACTATTAACAGGTGAAATTCACTAAGTCAAAGCAATGTTTGAACTTAGTTCTTGGAAGAGACTTAGTTAACATGTCTGCTGGATTTTCTTCCGAAGCAATATTCACCACTTGAACCTTCTTTGCCTCGATGACGTCTCTGATGAAATGAAACCTGACATCAATGTGTTTAGTCCTTTCATGGTAAGTGTGATGATTAGCCAAGTGAATGGCACTTTGGCTATCACAATGAATTGTGACTCTAGATTGATGAACAACTAGATCACTTATCAACTCTCTTAGCCATGATCCTTCCTTAACACCTTCAGTAAGAGCAATATACTCACCTTCAGTGGTAGACAAAGACACAACAGATTGCAGGCTTGCTTTCCATGTAACTGCAGTCCCGAACAAAGTGAAGACATATCCTGTCAAAGATTTTCTAATATCCATACAACCAGCAAAATCAGCATCCACATATCCAGATATGGCATTCTTCTCTATTGAGCATCTTCTGAACCTTAATCCATGTCCCAAGGAGCCATTTAAGTACCTAAACAACAATTTGAGCGCATTCCAATGTGTCTGTCCTGGATCTGCCATGAATCTGCTAACAAGGCTTATAGCATAAGCAAGATCAGGCCTGCTACAAACCATGCCATACATTACACTTCCAACTCCACTAGCATAAGGGACATAATTCATTTTGATCCTTTCTTCTTTTGTCTTAGGAGCCTGAGATGAAGATAGATTGATGTGAGAGCCTAAGGATGTTGAAACAGGTTTAGACTGATGCATCCTAAACCTTTCAACAACCTTCTTCAAATTGTTTTTTTGTGACAAGAGAAGTTCTCCTTCTTCCCTGCTTCTGCTGATATCCATTCCAAGGATCCTCTTGGCTGGACCAAGATCCTTCATTTCAAACTCTAAGCTGAGTTTTCCCTTGAAAATTCCAATCTCTTCCTTGTTGGAGCTAGCAAGAAGAATATCATGAACATACAGGAGAAGGTATAGGATGATTCTCTTCTTCCTTTTGAGAACATAAACACAGTTGTCATACCTGCATCTATTAAAACCAAGTCTTAGAAGAAAATCATCAAACCTTTTGTACCACATCCTAGGACTTTGCTTTAGGCCATATAGGGACTTTTTCAGCAAGCACACCTTGTCCCTTTCCTCACAGAAACCTTCAGGTTGATGCATGTAAATGGTTTCTTCCAAGTAACAATGAAGAAAAGCTGTTTTTACATCCATTTGTTCCAATTCCAAGTCAAATTGATTTACAATACTCAAAAGAATCCTTATTGAGAAGTGTTTCACAACATGAGAAAAAATCTCGTTGTAATCAATTCCCTCCTTTTGAGTGAATCCTCGGGCTACAAGCTTTGCTTTGAACCTTGGAGCTTCAACACCTGGTATGCCTTCTTTTCTTTTCAAAATCCACTTGCAACTAATGATGCTTTTGCCTTCCGGTTGCTTCACAAGTATCCAAGTTTGGTTTTTCTTCAAAGAGTCCATTTCTTCATGAATAGCCTTCAACCAACTCTCAGCTTCATTGCTTTGAACTACTTCCTGATAGGTTCTTTGTTCATATTCTTGAATCTCCTTGGCAGCATAAAGAGCAAAGCAAATAAGATCAGCATATGCATATTTGCTATTAGGCTTAGGAACTCTTCTAGCTCTATCCCTGACAAGATGATAATCTGAGTGTCAATTGTCCCTTCCATCCTAGGTGCTTCAAGAGGTTCTCTTCCTGAACTTGAGTTCTGATCTGATCCTGTAGTTTCAGTAGGAAGCTCCACCTCAAACTAAGCATTCTCCTTGCTTTCATTAGTCTTCATGTCCTTCTCTTCAAGCATTCCCATCTTGGTCTCATCAAATGTAACATCCCTGCTGATGATACATTTTCCTCCACCTGGTTCTAGCTTCCACAGTTTGTAACCTTTCACACCTTCAGGATATCCAACAAACACACACTTCACAGCTCTTGGTTCAAGTTTTCCTTCCTTGACATGAGCATATGCAACGGATCCAAACACCTTCAGATTAGAGTAATCTGTAGGTTTTCCATTCCAAGCCTCCATAGGTGTCTTAGTTTAGAGCTGAAGATGGACACGTATTGATCAAGTAGGCAGCAGTATTTACAGCTTTCCCCCAGAAACTCTTAGGCAAACCTGACCGAATTAGCATGCACCTGACTCTTTCCAGGATTGTCCGGTTCATTCTCTCTGCTAACCCATTCTGCTGAGGAATGTAGGGAACTGTCTTGTGCCTCTTGATTCCCTATAACCTGCAAAATTCTTGAAACTGCTCTGAAATGAATTCCATGCCATTGTCAGTCCTTAGAATCTTTAGGTTTGTCTCTAATTGGTTCTGAATTAGTGTATACCAATCCTTGAGTTTTTTGAAAGTTTCCGCCTTACTTTTCAACACATGTAGCCATACTCTTCTAGTAAAGTCATCAACAATGGAGAGAAAATAATAACCTCCACCTAGAGTTTTAACTCTAGATGGTCCCCACAAATCAGCATGAACATATTCAAAAGAGAAAATAATAACCTCCACCTAGAGTTTTAACTCTAGAAACATTCAAGCTTTCACCATTATCTTCTGTCTTGTTGTCCTGCATCCTCTGTAGTTCCTTTGTTCTGATGGAGGTTTGGACTTCATCCATAGTGACAACCTGTTCTTTTCCATAAAGGATTGCATCCTTGAAGTGTTCAGAGCTCTTCGGAAGAGAATTCAGCAGTAAAAGGGCCTTGTCTTCATCATCCAGTTTCAATTCTATGTTTTCAAGATCATCCAAGATCTTATTGAACTCTGTGAGCTGTTCTATTATAAATCTTGATTCTATCATCTTGAATGAGTTCAATTGCTGCTTCAAACATAACCTGTGAGCCAGAGATTTTGTCATATACAGAGATTCCAGCTTGAGCCACATGGCTGTAGCTGTCTTTTCCTTTGCTACTTCTCTGAGAGCCTTGTCTCCCAAGCACAGGATTATGGCGCTTCTTGCTTTCTCAATCATATCTGTCTTTTCTTTCTGAGATAAGGAAGCTGACATCCTTTCCTCTCCCTATATCAATTCTGCACAACCTTGTTGGATCAAGATAGCCTCCATCGTGATTCTCCACAAACCAAAATCATTTTCACCCGAGAACTTCTCTATGTCATACTTCGTAGTCCTCATTCTTGATGCCTCAATCCCCACAGACGGCGCCACTTGTTGGTTCTAAACTCTTGTATGATTCAAGATCACCTAACGAGATAGATTCAAACACAAAGAACAGACGAACCAAGTAGAACAAAGATAATAGAGAAAATTGAAAACGAAGTTGCAATAGAACAAGAAGCAATTATGCAGAATATGCAGAAGAAGATAAAACCAAAGAAAAGATAAGATGTAACCGAGAGAGAACGGGAAAAGAAGATGAACACAGCAAGGCTTACGTGGTTCAGCTTTCACCTACATCCACAGGAAGAACAGCAGCGCAAATCATTATGATCAATCAAAACCTGTTACAAGCTATAGGTGCATCACGATTTCTTATTGCTTCCATGATTTCACACCTTCAACTAAGATATGATGATGATCTTCAAACTCCTATCCTTCTCATGATTTTATACAGATGGATAAAGGGAAGGTTACAAGGAATTGGTACATGGTAAAAACCAGGAAACAGAAAAACTAACTTTCCCGTCTAAGCTAACTGTAACTAACAGAATAACAGAAAGCAAAGGAAACAACGGTTTCAACATTTTTCTGAGCCAGATTCTACATTATTTCCATTGTAATCTCTATCTTCTCCCTCTTGTATTTCTGTAGTTCTATAAATAGGATAGTTTGGCTAAAATGGGAAGCTTACCAATTGTATTTTTTGTTTTTCTATCAATAAAAATATCGGTCCTTTTTTCTCCATTCTGCAGAAACAATGTTCTGCATATTTTGCAGATTTGGCATTCTTTGATTTTCCTACTATTTTTCACATGGTATCCTATGCCCCTCTTTGGGAGGAGGCTTCCGCTATTAACTCTGATCTTTCTCATGTTCTTTCTATCTTCTGGTTTCTCGATCATGGCTGCTGCCGGCGCTCCACCACCTGCTGTCGTGATGGACCTCAACGACCCCTTTTTTTCTACACCCTCATGAAAGTCCTGGGAATATTCTTGTTCCTATCGTCTTCAAGGGATATAATTTTCACCAATAGTCTTGCGCTATGATGCATGCTCTACGCAACAAAACAAGTTGGGCTTCTGTTAAAGAATATGTATATATGGTTAGAATATGTAAATATCTTTTGCATATCCCTTGTATTATAGCCTAGGATTTCTGTTGATCTCTCACTTATTTCTTACTTATTATGGTGTAGATTTAGTTTCATTTATTATAGACTAGGATACTTGTAATGATGGTATATAATCTCATATTTGTTAATGAAATTATGAGGAATTATATTCTTTCATGGTATCAGTAGTCTTGTCCTTTCCTAAATTCCGCCGCAACCTGCCATCCTTCTTTTCATCCTAGCTGAACCTCTTCTCCTCTTGTCTACCACCATGACTGACTCCCACAAATTCCACCCCGCTCTTACTATTTCTAACATCAAGAATCATATCCCCATCACCTTGGAGATGGATAACGTCCAATACGCTACATGGGCGGAACTCTTCAAAATTCATGCTCTTGCACATCGGGTCCTTCACCACATCATCCCGCCAGCAACGGATAGAGCCACGATAACCGATAAGGAGAAGGCTCCTATGACAGATGCTAATAAGGAACTGTGGTCCACCCTTGATGCTGCAGTTCTTCAATGGATTTATGCAACCATCTCTCATGATCTGTTGCATACTATTCTTGAGCCCGACGCCACTGCAATGGAGGCATAGAATCGATTGTGGAATATCTTTCAAGATAATAAGCATTCTCGCGTTGTTGCACTCGAACAAGAATTCTCCCATGCCAACATGGAGGATTTCCTGAATGCTTCTGCCTATTGCCAACGGCTTAAGGAGTTATCCGACCAACTCAAGAATGTTGGCGCGCCGGTCTCGAATAGCCGCTTCTTCAAACTTTGGCTAGCCTTAACAAAGCCTTTAATGGGGTTGCCACACTCATTCCTCAAAGCAATCCTCTCCCGCCGTTATATCAAGCCCATTCTATGCTCACTTTAGAAGAATATGGGCTGTCCAAGAAAGCTGCAACCAGTTCAACGCTGCCATGATGGTTTGTTACAAACTCACCTCTCCCTCTTCTCCTATCCATCAGAATTGCAATAATCATGTTGGTCACAAGGCGTCCAATAGCAATTCTGATTATCACCGTTAAGTGTCTTGATAGTAGTGACAGGAGGACTAGAAAGGATAGAGTTGAAAAAGAATTTTCCAATAGAAGCCATGGTAGCAAGAATACTAGCCAGAAATTGGGAGAATATGCAGCAACCTTAAAAAAATCCTCTCACCGTAGAACAGAACACCTTCAAATATGAACAGATCCAAACGGCTAAAAGAAGGACTGGGTGAGGTTCACCGTGAAGAACTAAGGGCAAAGGTGCAGACAGTCGCTGGGCGCGCTCACACGTGCTGGAAAAATGTGGAAATTGCTGGAGAAGGTGGCAGCGCGTGGTTGAGCCGGCGGTGATGGGTCTCCGACTGCGATTCTATAGGCGGTGGCGGTGAGAACCAAAGACGCACCCAAGAGGTTGGATCTGGACAGAGCAGCTGCGAAAAGAAAAGGGAAGATGGAACACGTGGCTGGAGAGAGAAAGAAAAAGGAGATGAAAAAAAATCAAAGGGCTCTTGATACCATGTTAACACTGATATTTTGTGTGAATGTGTTCAGTTGAAAATCACTCAACTTGAACTGATATTTATATTGAGTTGTTTTCACTAAAATATATTTAACCTATAGAGAGTGAACCTAGTAATCCATACATTATTCATTAATTGTATTTCCACATGTATTTTGGAGAATTTGTCTTTGATATAACAGTTCAGTAGTTCCCATGTAATTGGGGCTCTCTCTTTTAATTTTTCTGGCCAAGTTATAGCAATAAAGTCAAATAATCCAACATATGGCTTAAGTGCTCCAAAATGTAAAAGGAAAATTTGTGATCGATTTAGAGGCCAAGTGATCTAGAGAACAATGTAGCAAGGATAACTATACAAAGTGGCGCTGCTAGAATTATTGTTTCAAATCGCAATATATATTTTTAGAAAAATTTTCAATCCAATACTTTAAATTCCTTCTCAGAGTATGTGATTGATACATCTTGACTTTTATGCCATGTATATTTTGCATGAAAAATTTTCAATCCAATACTTTAAATTCCTTCTCAAAGTGGTATAGGCAGGTTTGGTGTCATGTGAAAATCTTTGAAGATTTTCAAAAACCACGTGATCTCACAAGTTTCATCTGCTAAGGATTTGTATTTTGCTTCAGCTGATGATCTAGATGGCGTCTGCTGCTTCTTGCTTTTCCATGAGATTAAGGATGATCCAAGGAATAAGCAATATCCTAAGATAGTTCTTCTGGATTCAATGCATGAACCCCAATTTGCATCTGCAAAGGCTCATAAGGAGAAATGTGATTTTGCTGGAAAAAAACTTCGTTTCCTGGCTACTTCTTTATGAATCTGAGGATTCTCTTGGCTGCTTGCATGTGTTGATCTGTTGGATTCTTCATGAATAGGCTAAGGTGGTTCACTGAATAGCATATGTCTGGTCTGCTGTTTGTTAAATATAATAATCTTCCAATAAGTCTCCTAAATTGTTCTGGTTCTGACAGTGCTGATCCTAGATCCTTGTGATATTTGACTTTGCTGTCCAAGGGAGTGTTATAGGGCTTTGCATCCATGAGTTTTGCATCCTTGAGTATGCCAGTAGCTTATTTCCTTTGATTGAGAAGGATACCATTACTTGTTCTGGCCAGCTCCATTCCAAGAAAGTATTTTGCTTTTCCTAAGTCCTTTATGCTGACCTTCTCATCAAGCTGCTTCTTTATGCTATTTATTTTTGTTTGATCCTCTCAAGCCAGCAAGAGATCATCTACATACACAAGGATAAAGGTTAGTTTTCCTAGTTTCTATTTTCAAAACAATGAATGATCAGATTTTGACTGTTTATAGCCCAAATATGTAAGCAAAGATGTTAATTTGAAATTCCATCCCCTGCTAGCTTGTTTGAGCCCATATAAGGACTTCGAGTTTACATACTAGAGTTGAGTCTCCAACATCCAATCCCTGAGGAACTTTCACGTAGACTTCTATCTTTAGATCACTATGAAGGAATGTTGTATTTACATCCAGCTATTCCAGGATCTAGTTCTTTGCAGCTACAAGGGATAAAAGAATTCTCACACTGGACATCTTGAGTAATCCAGAGTTTGTGTAAAACAACTTGCAACAAGTCTAGCTTTATGCCTTTCAAGAATTCCATCTGCGCTTCTCTTGATCTTGAAGATCCACTTGCAAGTCACTGTGTTTTTTCCAACTAGAAGGCTTGTTAATTCCCAGGTTTGATTTCTTTCAAGAGCTTCTAGCTCGGCCTCAATGGCTTTCCTCCAACATGGTTGTTTTATAGCCTCTTTAAAGCTTGTTGGTTCCTCATATGCTAATATAGATGTGAAATTTCATCATATGAGACATAGTCACTTATGGGATACTTTGTCTTTGTCTTTCTAATTTCTTGTCCTTATTGTGTTATCACAGTTGCTGATCCATCTCGTCCTTCCCATTCAAAATCTATCAAGTACCCTGGTGGCTTTCTATTCCTACTTGATCTTCTCAATTCCTGATATCCTACTTCTGTGTTGCTGTTTGACTCCCTAGGATCACCATCTATCTCAAAACAATACTTGTTCAAGTCTTCAAGAGGGTTTTTCTTGAAGATGTGAGGTGTAACAGTGTCATCTGCATCCTCCTTATTAGAAAATGAGAAGACACTCTCATAGATTTGTAATTCCGACTAACAAAAATCTCTCTACTGTTTAGATCAAATAAAACATAGCCTTTTACACCCTTTTTATAGCCAATGAACATGCATTTTCTTGCTCTACTGTCCAATTTCTTTCTATTGTTGGTTAAAGTAGAGGCATAACATAAACATCCAAAGCATCTTAGATTATTGATATCTGCAATTTTTTTATTTAAGACATGATAAGGAGAACTGTTATTTATTTTCTTGCTTGGTAATCTATTTATGATAAGATGAGTGCCCTTGGCACTGACAAGATGTGTTGATGCTACCTCTCCACTCTACCATTCTGTTGAGTACATTCAACACACGAAGTCTGATGTTCAATCCCTTTCTCTGCAAAAAAACCTATCAGCGTGAACTCGGGACCATTGTCACTTCTCATGCATTTTACTTTGGTATTATATTGAGTATCCACCATACTGACAAAAGATTTGATTAAGCAAGATGTTTCGGACTTGTAATTCATAAAGAAAACTCAAGTATGTCTGCTGTGATTATCAACCACAGTAGGGAAATACTTATGTCCAAGAACAGAAGGAATGGATAAAGGATCCCGTATGTCAAAATGCACTAAATCAAAAATATTGGAAGCAACGGAATCACTATCTTTGTAAGGTAATCTTTTCTGCCTAGATCTATGACATACATCACAAGGAAAAGAGTTCTTATTCAATTTTATACAAGGATAATATGTTTGTAAATTCTTCATTCTTTTAAAAGTAGGATGGCCAAGCCTATTGTGCCACTTATAAAAATTCTCTGTAACAACCGAATTCACAGTACAAGAATTAATAGCATGTATTGGTCCTTTTAAAGCATATAATCCTCTTTCTACATTAGCAGCATCAATCTTCTTCATAGTGACTTGATCCTGCACAATGCAATCAAACCTTGTGAATATTAATTGACAGAAAAGATCAACAAGAAGCTTTGACCAAGCTATAAGATTAAACTCGAAATTGGGAATAAAGAGAACATTTGTTAGATAGAAATCTTCTGAAAAGGTAACAATCCCTGCCATGTTAGCCTTAGTGAAGTATCCATTTGGAAGTTTAATAATTAAGGGCTTGATCTTCTTGATGGATTGAAACTCCTTGAGGGAGTGACAAACATGGTCTATTTATTGTGTGTCTATTATCCATCCAGAAGATCTATAAATAGGATACAAGGTGTAACATTTACGTGCATCATCTATGCTTGGTTGAGATGGCTTAGATTGAACCTGCTTAGGTTGAGTAGACTTGCTTCTTATTTGATTGATGTTGTGGGATGAGGAAGAGCTGCAATTTTGCTGCAACTATGCCAAGATGGCCTTCTTCTGCTCTGGAGTGAAATCAAACACTGCCTCCCCATAATTGACTCCTTGTCCTCCATCTAGAGAATGTGAATCATCTTCACTTTCAAGAGAATTTTCTTCTTCTGCTACACAATTGTTGACAGAAGTTGTTTTCTTGAAACTTCCAGGGAAACCATGCTTTTTAAAATAGGTTTCTATAGTTTGTCCACTCCTTTCTCCATGAGTGCAGTACTTATTTGATTAGCTTCCTCCCTTCTAACCTTTAAAAGGCTTGAAGCTTGGTCCCTTGTTCTTTCCCTTTTGCTTTTTCTTGTCCTAATAGCTGAAATTGATAAAAATCTTGGATTCATCAACATTTTGATTCATCTACCTTTCTTGTTGGATTAATAGGTGGAAAACCTTCTTGACATCTGGAAAGGGTGTCATCATCATTATTTGAGATCTTACATGTGCATATGCCTCATTAAATCCTCTTAGGAACATTATGACATAATCGCTCTCCTGTTGAGCTATGATAGTTGGTATAAGAGTGTAAGAGCATGTAACTACACATAAGCACCTTGTTGTTGGTGTGAAATTTTCAAGTTCTAATCAAAGCTTCTCCATGCAATTGAAGTATTCGGCTATGGTTTGTTCTCCTTGATGTAAATTGTATAATTCCCCTTGAATAGCAGCAATCCTGAAGGCATCCATTTGGTCTCCTTAGATTATCCCATATGTCCTTAGCATTATCCAACCAAATCACCCTTTCACATATGGATGGATGAAGCGTCCAATTAATCCATGTAATGACCAAAGAGTTACACCTATCCCAAGCTTCAAAAGTGGGATCATTAACGGTAGGTTTTGGTAAAACTGCATCTACAAACTGCAGTTTATTCTTGATCTTGAGAGCCACACTAATGGCTCTTGAGCAAGTGTGATCATTTGGCCCATCTAGAACAACCGAAATCATGGGTGTTCCAGGACTCTCATTCGGATGAATGAATAAAGAATTTGAGGTATCGATGGTGTTATTGGCCATGCTTCAAAAAAAAGGATTACAGACGAAAGGACCGTTGTCTTCAAACCGGAGCTCGAGATACCATAAGAACTTTTCATGTTCATAATCACGGAAGCAAAGAACGGGGAGAAAGGAGAAGACAGGGCAGAACACAAAGAAAGGAGAAAATACTTTCTGTAGAATTGAATTATTATTTTCAGAACAACAATACAAAGAGAGGGGACTTCCATTAATATGAACAGAGAGAGGAAAAACAGAAAATAATGGCCTAACTACCTAACTAAAAGTAATAAAGAGATTAGGACTAAAATGCAAAAGAAAAGGGCCTCTTTAGCTATACTAAAAATTAGGAAAAGAAAGCATTATTTGCAATCTGATCCTTCCGGGTGTTCTTCCTATCATTTCTTCATCTTCCATCTGCTTTTTCTAAGACTTCTGCATGCGATTTCTTCTCTTCAACTTGCATTGAAATGGTGTTCTTCAACAATATGTTTGGATATTTTGCAATAAAAGTAAAGTTTCACAAACTAATTATTTTTTGAATAGGAGGACAAAGGTACATTTGATAAGTAATATTTCCCAATCAGCTTTTGTGGAATCGAAAAGAGACACTTTAGTTTCTTTTGCCTAACGAGCTTTCAAAAACAATTTGGGGTGGCTTAAACTCATTTGAACTAATTGAGACAAACTGAAATCCAAACAAGTACTTAGCATTCTGCTATTAGATACCCTTAATTCACATACAGTATACGATACCTAAAATTTGTTATTCAAAAAATTAAAAACTTAAAGGACAAATGACAATTCATTATGGCTTATAAAAGTGGTTAATTTTATGAAGGGAAAGGGTCGAAATTTCCGATAATGGAAAAATGTTAAAATAACTAGGCATATAATATTTATTAGTTTAGATAATCGGTTTTGTCATTGGTTTTTAATTAAACATGATATCCATTTGATTTTTATCATTAAACTAACTAATCTTATTAAACTTTTAATATTTTTCCTATGATAGAAAACTTTTGTCGTTTTCCATAATTTATGGAGTTAAACTTCTAAATAAAATTGGTAACAACTGTTTTGGTGCACTCTAACATGGTCAACAAGAAAAATTAGAGTATGGTGATCAAGTTTTTCAAATTCATTGGATTTAACGTCAAAGATATATACGGATGAGATTAATCAATCTTCATAAGTTATAAATATTGCTTATCCATCCCCATCGAGAATAAATGTTCAATTTCTATCCAACCAAAAATAATAAGGGATGAACCGCCTGTGCGGGGTTGTCTTTCTGCATTTATGGTTCCTTTTATTCCAATATAAGCATAGGCAACAGTTCAAATTTGTTTATTAATTGAATAAATGCATGTCAGAGATCAGGAAATTAAAAGAGAAAAGCCCATAAAAAATTGACGGTGATTTCATCTCATCCATTGTCTTGATTTCATCTCAATCATTTATCTCCTGAAAACAAGACAGAACTGAATCCCACATCCCTCATCAAATTCTTTCACCCATTGAAACATTAAAGACTTAGAAATAATTAACAGTGCATAACAGAAACATACTGGAAAATTCATGTAACAAAATGGCAAACAATCCTCGCTTTATCCCTTCAAAAATGGCAAACAGAAATGAAAAATTTAGGAAGCAAGAGGTAGCGAATGAAAGCATCACCAGAAGCAAAGGGGAGTGAAAATAGTAAGCGATGGGGGCTCAACTTTGAAGAGAAAAGATGGAATTGTTGAGGGAAGTTCTTAATTTTGAGTGAAGCTCCTTCGCCTCTGACGCCCTAATTTGCATTTCAGAGAGAAAGACTAGGTTGAGTTGCTGGTTACAAATTAGGAATTCAAAAGGTAGTGAACTTGTTCGTTCCAAGGTTGAAGTGAAGGGAGAGGGGCTTCAAGGACAGAGGAGATGAAGGAGGCAGATCTTAGAAGGTAGCGATTGTTGCAAAGGAGGAGGTTTTGGCAGTAAAGAAGGAGGACTTAATAGCGATATTTCCACATGATAAAATCAACTTAAAAAACTAAAGGACCATGCTCTAGTAAAAAAACTAGACCATCATAAAAGCCACCAACTTTTTCGTTGTAGTTTTCTGTGTGACATCATCGTTGTTGAATTTTTCATCATTATGTCTAACATCTTTTATTAAAATTTTCATCATTTCCCACGATGGGAATGTTCCTCTCTTTCCGTGATATACATAACTTATAAAAGAAGGGACAATAAAGTCAAAGCCGAAACTTCAAACCACTTTATTCTAAACAAAAATTATTAAACAAAAACAATTTGTAGAGAAAAGCAAAAGATGACACGTACTAAAAACTGGACTAAGGGAAGAGTGGAGGCACTTGTTATTTTAGTTGTGGTAGTGGGAATTACTTCCTCTAGTCTTTATGACAAGACACTTTTTAGGAGAATTTTGTGGTCCTTTTTACAAGGCATTTCATAAATCCCTTGATATTTTTATGGTTGTTTTTTTATTTGCCCCTATTGAATGCTTTAACTTTACTGTAGCAATTATGAAACACAATTTTAAATGAAGGGTAAAATTGATATATCACACAATTTTTTTAGGAAATTGATGCAACTAACTTACTTTATTAGTATGTGTAATTTAGGTAAATATATTACCTTATAATAAGGGCCAGATTGAGTACATTTAACAGGCATAGCCATTAAAATCCAATCAAATTATGAAAAGGAAAGCATTCATAAATTTGTAAGAGCATTACAATTTCAATTCCTACAAAGGCTTTCCACATGAGACTGAGAGTTCCATGAATCCTACATGGATGTTTGTTATTGGCTATTATTAAAATTCATGTAGCGTGAACACAATTGCTCACCCAACATCCCTACACCCATTATATTCTTTTCTTTCTCATCACAACGTTATTATTATTATTATTAAAGGGTGGTCAAGATGAGTTTTGAAATGGAGGCTGGTTGTCTATCGAAAGCGACTACAAGTACACGGTAGTACTATTGATTTTATTTAGGTTTTGTCATCTGGAAATCAAAGTTAGTAATAAAACGGGAAAGGCCTATTAAAACGACAGTTTCACACAGGGCGATGGAGAAGAACTTGCAAAAAAAAATACTTTCTCTGAGACGCTGAACCTGAAATGTCAGTACTGCATGGGAACAAGTGTTTAATGACCATATTACATTAAAGTTGTCAATGCATAATGGTGGAAAAGAAAAAGAAGAGAGATGATAGAAAAAAAAAATTTACTAATGCTTTCCTTTTCATAATAAGGGTTATGAGTGGAAAAAAAGAGAGATGATAGAAAAAACAAAGACAATAAAGAAAAGAAAAAGGAAAAAATTATTGATAAAATTGTTAAAAATAAATACTAGTGTAACATGAGTATACTTTTTCAGAATTTAAGTTTGATAACCTCTGTAAGACTATTACTCATTTTGGTCACATTAATGATGTATGAAAATTAATTTATTTCATTTGTTTGAACTATAATAGTACTACGGAATATTTTTCGGGTCACATTAATGATGTATCTAAAATATGTGTTTAAATTATCTCATAGGAAACACATTGATAGTAGTGGGGATAAGCCAACACCCTTGCCCATAGATCATGAGTTGAAAAAGGCTATAAACGTATTTTAAAAAAACGAAAGTCTATCTAGGAACTTTTATTAAAATGAAGTCCTCAACCATCACTTACTTCAAAATCCCATGAAGAACTTTCGTTACTTTCAATTAGTCTATACCTTTTTCAACTCAAGAATAGAGGGTATGAGTCTTGGCGAACAAGATCAATGTGTTTTCTCTGGATCCAGAAGCTTCTAAGCCTTTTTTTCTCAGAAAGATCTGCACTGAGATCCAATTGCAAAGAAAATTGAGAAACAAAGAAGTTCTACAAGTTGTCAATCTAGAAAAACTTTAGATAAGATATGTTCTTTCTGCCTAGAAGGTGGGGGGTTTCTTTCACTTTCAAACATGCAACTGCCTCACCATCCCACCACCATCATACACCTTTGCTCCGATTGCCGAGTCAAAGGCCACACCCACTGCATCCATTACCGAGCCGGCACCACCTTACTCCGTTCTCAATACAGAGTCACTAATATCTCAAAAACCACAACCAGATTTAGATAAATCAATTTCCATCGGTCGTTCGCTTGACCTCACCTCGCAGAGTTTGGACCCAAAAGCGAGCAAGAGTGATGGTCAAGGTGCGACCTCTACATTCTCTCCATTGACGGTTAAGTATCCTTCTTCCCTACCAACACACATACAATGCGTTTTCTCTTGATCTAGTAGCTTCTAAGCTTTTTTTTCCTCACAAAGTTCCACACCCTCTCTCTTCTTTAGGACCAACGGAATTGTTAATTCACACCTTCAAGACTCTCTCGCTCCCATTCTCTTAAATGATTCTGCCGTGGATTTCTAATATCCTTCTTCCGTCCATGTTTACTCAACCACTCTTTTTCATAAGGCATCGTCAACCTTCAATGGTTCAACAAAATTCTGCTTATGTCCTGCATAACACTTCAATTCATTCTCCTTCCTCTGATTTTGTGGTTCTAACATCTAATGGCCCTTGTCAAGGTGATGTTCCACTTTTTCTATGCCACTTGCACTTAACTGATGCTTCCCTATGCTAGTTGTATAGCATCATCATACCCACTCTCATCCATTGGAACAACACCATCCTCTTTCTCTCTCTTCATCCAAGCCACTAATTAAAATTTCCCTTAACTCTATCTTCTCTTATTCCTCGAAAGATCACCCGACTACCCTCGGTATCATACCAATGTGATCCTTCACCATCATTCTCCTTCTATCATACCTATGTGATCCTTCACCATCATTCTTCTTCCTTCTCTCCTACCCATGTATCACTCCTTATGGACCCCACACACCTCATCCACACCATTCCACACGGTTTCTCTCCCATTCCTGCTAGCTTCGAGGAACACATGACTCTTAATTTTATCCACAAATGCATGGTTAATGTGACCCTCAAGATTGGCAATGGTTTCAACAGCAAATTGTCTTAAGCCATACGGACTCTCTGTGGAAAGGACCTCACTTGTTTAGAGTCCATGCTTCCTTCAAGGGATCGGTAATGTAACATATTAGTATATATTATGATTTATAAATAATTGTAGTATTGTTTGTAATGGGCCTAGCCCAATTAGGAATATTTTAGTGTAGGTATGTTTTGTTATAAAAGTATTTGAGATATAAACAGATGAAAAAAAAGGAAATTAGTGAATTCTCTTCTTCTCTAATAATTTTCTTAGGAGGCTTGCTCTACGTTGAATGAGAGCAATTTTCCCGTTTGTAAAACAAGTAGAAATTTTCTCTTAAAGAAACAATGTACTCATTAAATATTCATTTAAAATTCCCTCATATGTAAGGTTTAAATTTCTAATAATATAATCCTATCGACAAACTTGAGAGAGAATGCAATGAGCACCAAGTGAATAGTTATAATATGAAAAATTAAAATGAAGTCCTAATGCATCACTTACATCAAAATCACAAGAAGGACTTTCTCTCATTTCAAAGACCGACTAAAATAGTGAACAAGGGTCTTGACTTATCCCCCACGATCATCACATTGTTTTCATTTAAGATAATTTAGTAAATAGAAAGCATCGCAAATTCAACTTTGCCACTAGTATAGAAGAGTAGAAGAATAAATACCTTGTCAAGGTTTGTTGTCACATCTAACCATGGTAGTCAAGATCGTGATTTTAATCACAAAATCTTACCCTTTTATGATCTCAGCACCCCTTGCGATTCAGATCGCATTCAAAATCTCAATATGCATGAAATCGATAAAAATACCAATTAAAATTGCAAATGGATTCAGTCTTATACATACGTAGGGAAGGTAATCAAAAAGAAAAAACTCATTAGAATCGGGAAATTCTTACATATTTACTTGTGGATTGAAGCTCACACAACACGTGATTGGACCTTTAGATCGATACATAGCTTTCTCGTGAGCAAGGTGCGGCTAGAGCTTTTGATCAAGACGGATCTTGATCACCACCAAGTTAGTAGAACAGAGAGTAGGTAGTCGCGACTGGTGAGCAAGAGCAAGGAGGACAGAAGCGATGCGATTATAAAGACCACTAACTTAGGATTTTATTTTAGTTATATAGTGTCTATTGGGCCATACATGTTGGGCCTCTTTTTTTTTCTTTCAAGACTCAACTTCTTCACCCTTGTATGCCCTTCAACGAATAGTCAATTGAAAAAACAAAACCAAAATTGAAAAAAAGAGTTAAATAAACTTTCCTTTTACTAAAACTGTGAAATAAACTTCAAATATGCTATTTTTTCTTTTTATTCTATTTTATATTTATATATATGAATTTATATGTGCGTGTATGTGTATGTGTGTATATATATATGAAGGACATATCAAGTGAGAACACTTATTGTGATAAATAAGAACTCTAATATTGACCATTAGATCTTATTTGAATGGTCATGAATCAATAAATAAAAGCATTGATCTTTTTATTTAATCATGTGAGTGAATTTATTTAAGCGGACATATGATGAGCGTCAATAGTGTAGGATGAAAATTTTACCGTCCTTTGACAAAGAAAGATACTGATTTTGGTAAGTTCTCTAGAATCTAAGTGTTTCTATCCTTAAGAAAGAGAATGTTGTTTCTACATTTCATTGTTATTTACTTCACACAGGCAGACACAATCATCCCATATAGTTTATGTGCGTTTGGAACCACTTCTAGAATAGTCAAACTACGATTTAAAAGTCGTCCTCAACAAGCTAATTTAAAATACCTTGATGATATTTAAAAAATAGAACATGTGTCTAATAGCACTATAAAGCATAAGGTATTATTCAAGCAAAGCACAACAAAGTTTCCAAACTTGACTATCCAAAACCTATTCGCACTTAAGGAAATGGATCCAAATAACAAATGAGTCAAGGAATCAAAAGGAATGACGAGAGGGGTATACCTTAGGATACTTACTAATGAAGGCAATGAAATATTGAAAATCAAATCCATACCTTGCTTGGAAAAAGAGTTACCTCTTCCTCAAGTTGAAGCTCATTACAAACCATGAAATGAGACAAAGCTTGAAAATTAAAATGATTAGTGATGTCAAAAGAAGAAACATTAGAATCCAAAGAAAGGAAAGGCTTTTAGAAGCACCTACAAAATCCTCTACCTTACTCCTAATGACAGTTGTACGGTTGTACCACTTTCCTCCCTTATGTGATCCACATCATCTTCACACTCTTTATGTTTTCGGACAAACTTCCTTCTCAATTCACTTATACCTTGCGAAATGTTGGCTAAAAATTGATTTTTTATGTTGTACTCTTCATCTCTCAACTTTGACTCTCTCATCATCATCTCCCAATGTAATTTATTAGCCTCCTCTCCTATAGCATAATCCCTCTTCTTTTTAGAATGCTTCCTAGCATGACAACCATCAACATTAGCATCTCTAGAATGCCCAGCAATGTATCATATGTATCATGTCTAGTAGGAGTAGCATGACTTGTATTAGTAGCATGTCTAGGATGAGTAACATAGCTATCCCATCCAAGCCTAAAACATTTATGACAATTATGCAAGGCATGTCTAGCATCATACTCATGAGTATAGGGAGTAAGAATACTATCTCTTTCATGTCTAGGTTCGACTCTTACTTGCTTTCTATGAGAGTCATAATCATGAGTTGAAATTCTCCTCCTAGCTAAACCATCAAAGACTCTTTCACCACGGGAATCAAAGAACATTTCCTCATGATTAAATACAATTGACATTGGCACAAAATCCAAAACATACACAAACCAACAAACTACAAATGCAGTTCAAAAATACAAAAGGTCAAAGGAAATCCTACATAGCCTAGTAGCCAGACTAAACCAAAAATAAGAAAAATATACAAAAAATCAAAAATGAGAAAATAAAACTAACTAACGACCTCACAAGATGTACACAATCTCACCTAGCGTTTCACTCTAAAAGAAAAACAAAAGAACTCGTATGTCACACTTTTGATGACTTTCTCTATAATGTACACACTTGCCTTTTACCACTCCTCACCTGTTGAAAAGGAAACTCAACAAAGAAGCTCAAGAAAACCTGAAAGTCCTATCCATCCTTCCTAATTTTATGGTACCAAAGTGGCAAATTGATAAGTGCTTTCCATTGATGTTTTCCAAGTAGTTGTAAGCACTTATCACTCTCAAAGTCTTGGACTTTGTCACTTAAATCCCCTCATAGTTAGAATTTTGTGAAATCTCAAGTAATATGGAGATTTGAGTGAAGTTTGAGCACTTTTAATCCCATGTTCTTGAAATGTAGGCAATGACTCAACATTTGAAAGCTTAGATTGATGAAGTTGAAGTCAAAGTCTAAGTGCCAAGGAGCCAGCTGCGTGGAACAGGGTTGGGTTTTTTATAATCCCCTATGGTTGGGTTTTTGATAATATTAATTTTTTCACATTTATTTTATAATTTGAATATTTTAGATAATGGAATTCATATCCACGGTGGAATTCCAATGACATTCGAGTTGCGCAAGGTAAAATTTGAGTTGTGTTAAGTTTTGTTGTCTTTGGTTTCTTATTGAATTTTATTGCTCTAAATTTTTAATTGAATTTTTCTTTGTTCTACATTTTACTTGGCGCCAAAAGTCATAACTTAATACATATCAAATAGCTTGTTTCCTTTTTCCTTTTTTAATCACCGAATATTTATGCTATACTTATGTTATGCTAGCCTATTTTTCATAATTTTATTAACTCCACTTGAATAATATGCTTCTCCCTTTTGACTATCACGGAGTTAATTCGAGCAACCACATTCTCTTAAGTTCTCTAATTTCATGTTTTTAACTTGGAGCTAGTTTGAGCCACTACAATGTCTTAAGTTTTCTGATTTCATCTCTGAGAGTGTACAATAACACTGATTTGCATTTGTTCGATACTAATATAATGTGTTACAGTACATGGATATCAAGTTTGATAAACTAAATCTAAATCATCTTTGTCATTCACGAAAGCAAGTCTGCCTTATATAATGCAAAAATCAGGTGTTCTGTTCCACAATTGTGAAATATAGGTGACAATTGAAGGTTCAAGTTCAGCTACGATAAGTTCTAGCCTACAAACAAATACAGAGACATATGACTGCTTTGGTGTTAACTTTTTTAAAGGTGTTACCATGCACATTTTTCATTTTAAAAAAATAATTTTTATTTTACTATTTATTACTTTTCTTTGATTTTACCATTTTTGTAATGAAAGTAAAAATTTCAAAGGGTAAGTGTAATTTTGAAAACTGAAGGGAGTCAAGTATAATAGATGGATTTAAGGGTCTCAATCATGTAGTTGAGTTAGTGAACACATGAGAACATGTGTGTGTAACTATTGGGGTTCCATTCCTGGCTAATGTACTTTCCTATGAACCAAAAAAAAAATAGATGGACTTAATGATGTGAAAATAATAAATTAAGTGATTGATTAATATACATTAAATGCCAATAATTTCATTGACTTTATTTCGTACAATTTTTCATTTTAAATAAATTACTTTCATTAAATAATGTCAATATACTTTTAGTTTCCCAGTTTATCTTCCCATTTTACGCCTCCTATTAATACCTTTTTCCGTCCTTAAGTTTAGAGGGGAAGTAAAAGAACCATTAGCTCCATTGAACGCATGGGCAATAGCAAAAAGAAGGTTTCACTACAGTTGAATAAGGATGAAGTGTTAAGAAAATCTTGCTACCCCAAAGGAAGGGAAGGGTTGTTAAAGAATCTAAAGGAGATAACTATCCTTTATGGCATAGATGCATGTGCAACATCTTTGATCCAGGTTACAAAGAGCCTTTAGGTTGGCCATCCCCTATGGTGACTACAGAACTAATAAATAGGTTCCAATGAACTCCAGATCGATTAAGAAAAACAGTAAACCAGTGTGTTTTTGTGCATGACAAGACAGAAAAGATTGAAGGTCAACTCGCTAAGCTCAAGGAGAGGAATGATGAGAATGAAATATCAATTTTCATGCACCAGATCTATAATGAAGTTAAATCTTTATCCAAGTTTGAGGATTGTGGTGCATGGAAACTGATACTTCCTTCTCATCGTTCCTCTCCTTGACCTTAGCGAGTTGATCTTGAATTTTTTTTGTCTTGTCCTCCACATAAACATGTCAATTTACTGTTTTTCTTAATCGCACTAAAGTCTGTTGGAACATGTTTATTAGTTCCGTAGTCACCATAAGGGATGGCCAAGCTAAAGGCTCTTTGTCACAAGGACCATAAATGGTTGCACATGCATCTATGCCATAGTTGTCTCCTCTGGCTTCTTTAACAAAACTTCCCTTCTTTTGGAGTAGCAAGAATTTCTTAATGCTTTATCTTCAATCAATTCTAGTGAAACCTTCCTTTTGCTTGTGCCCATGCCTTCAATGAAGGTCATGTTTCTTTTACTTCCCCTCTAAACATAAGGACATACAACTAAAGGTATTAAATGGTGGAGTAAAGTGGGGTGATGAACTGGGAAGCTATAAGCATATTAGCGTTACTTTTTGAATGGAATTTATTTCAAATCAAATGAAAAATTATACAAAATAAAGTCAACGAAATTAATGATATTTAAAGTATATTAATTAATTAGTTAAATTATTATTTTCACATCATTAAATTCATCTATTAAAGGAATGGTTCGAAAGAAGTAACCTAATGGATAATGTTAAATATAAAAATACTTCATCAATTTCTATTTATCTAACTAATTAAAAAGAAACCATTATTTATTGAAAGCTAAGTGATTTATCTTTAAATGAAAAATTGTATGAAATAAAGTCAAAAAAATTTATGATATTGGAAGCATATTTATAAATCGCTTTAATTATTATTTTCACATCATTAAATCCATTTATTAACGAAACGGTTTGAAAGAAGTACTCCCTTTGGTCTGATTTATAAGCAAAAAAAATAAAAAATTAACTTACACATACCAAGCAAATTAGTTAAACACATTTAGTTCTTTTGTTTTCAAGCAAATGGTTAACTCTATTTAACAAATTAACCTATCATATTTATTATCTCTATTTAAAAATTCAAATAGCCAATCAAATAATGGTACTTAAGGAATAAATACATTAAATAAGGTAAAAGTAGTTGAAATTTGCTTATATTTTGAGACAACAAAGTTGATGTTTTTTGGCTTATAAATCAATCCAGAGGGAGTAATACAATAAATAACACTTGATTTCAAAATAATATCTCACCCCATTCCTATTTATCTATCTAATTAAAAATTTAGCATTATTTTTTGAAAGTAGTTTATTTAAACTAAAAGTTTGTATGAAATAAAGTCAAGGAAATTTATGATATTTATAATATATTTATTAATCACTTAAGTCATTATTTTCACATCATTAAATCCATCATTTAAAAAATGATTTAAAAGAAGTAGCACAATAAATAATATTAAATTTCAAAATACTCCATCTGTTTTTATTTATCAGTTCGCTTAAAATATCCTGTTATGATCGTACCTGAGGGATCACTGAGGAGAGATCCTGGGACAATGGCTACGAGCGAATCCTCACTGGAGATGGTATTTGGGAGCGTAGATATTCTTGGATGGCGGTGTTGCCACCTACAGAGACTCCAACGCTCAAGTCAGTGTATGATTTAGGTTATGTGTGATGAAATTGGATAGAACGTACCTTGCATGGAGAGAACGTATGGATACTTATATTGAGCGTATTAGGGTTGAGCCTGTATCATTATGGGCTTGGCCATCGCAATATAGACCCACTTAGGAGTCCGTTTTGTAACTTATATCCCGCCTGGGATCGCCAGATTATGGGCGGGTTATAACTAGCAATGCTGGCGACATCTGACTATGTATTAGATTGTCGTAATCCCGGGCCATAACAGTTGCCCCCCAAGTCGTCGGCTTCTCTGGTGGTGAAGTCGGCGAATTGTATTCAACATATGTCATCCTGATTTCATGCTTCAAACTCGCCACGAAGTGTACACGGTTGATCTTCTTCAGGGAACGTATGTCCACGCGCCATTATAGGGTCGTGCGTTATGATTGAGGGATTTCTTGAGCCACTCGCTTATTAATGCGAAGAGACGATTACTATTCCTTTTTTCTCTTTACCTCATCACTTCTGCCATCCGCTGTGCTTCGCTCTCTCTCTGTCTCATTCAAAAGAAAAGAAAGTTTTGTACAGTCTCCTACTCTCGCTGCAATTTTCCCCCCCTTTGAAGTCTCCTTCTTCGTAAGGAAGAAACTGTTCTCCAACCTTCTTTGTTTGCTTCTTCTGCTGCATTCAGGTATTTCTCTTCCTCCCCCTAATCCTGTTTTGCTTCTTTTTGTCTGCTCTTTTCTACGGTGGGGGTGTAGATCGTTCTTAGGGTTTTTCTTAGGTTCTTCTGTTGTTTTCCCTAGTGTGGTCATTTCCTTCCATGGATGAGCGAATCATTGTCATTACTAGCAGCTCTTCTTCTTCTGATTCTTGTGACACTGAAGTCCTTATGGCTTAGGCAAATGGACTCAAGAGTCCTTCTGATATGATCCAGAAAAAACATAGAAAACATAAAGTTCAGCCAAACTTGAAAAGTTGAATTTGAGTAAAAATTCTGAGTTTATTTTATAAACTTGTGAGAGAGTGATTCTCTTGAAAGTTCTTGAGTGATTCAAGAGCTCTTGGCTTTATCAAAGGTTTTTCCACCACCTTTGTGTGTTGCCTTCACTAAGGGAGAGTGATTCTTCCTTCCACCCATCTTCCTCATCTTTAAATTTAGAAAACTCCAGAATTTATTAAATTCTGCCGAGCCAGTAACTCGTGACCATAAATCCGGTTGTACTCATCCAAATTGAGTGATTCTTGAGCCTAAACTAAAGTTCAAAACGAGATCTTTCACTCGTTTTAGAATGACCTCAATCGGAACTCTATAGCCGGAGATACGACCCATTCCTTTACGCGTCTCATTTTCAGTTTTGGTCTCCTAAAACAGCCCTATCTTTATAATTCTATGTCTTATTTGGAAGATTATCCATGCAATTATGAGAGACCCAACTATCTCCTTCCATGCATGAGAAAATCAAGACGGTCCCCTTCCGCGATCTCATCACCTTCCAAACCTCCAAATTATGACCTCGTGAGAGGTATGTGCTCTGTCAATAATCCTCATTTCTTAGAGCCTCATTTCATTCTGAGAGTGGAGAGTCCATTATCCAACCTGTGAATGATCCTTCTAGAGTTCTGAACCCTGAACCTCCGATGTATGTAGAAATGGTTAGGAAATCCCTAGAAAATCCCCTAGATTCAGCCGAAATGGAGCCTAATCCCGGGCGTAAGTTGATGAAGAACCAGCCTCTTGGTCTTAATCCTGGAGGTTATCTAAAGAACATGGAAGAATCATCATCGTCTATGACGAATTCTTTAGATTCTAAGTCTGATCCGGCGTACCAACCTTCCTCCTCTCCTACCCCCAGTCCACCACTTCCAGACTCTAACTATTCTTCTTCTAACCTTGTAGATATGGCGCCCAAGAGAAGTCGCCGTCGTATTACCAAAGCCGTCGCTGCCCAAGGTGGACAAGGTGATGGGGGACAAGCCGGTCCTTCTGGGGTTAACTTTAATTTACAAGAAATGAGGACGGAATGGTTTGGTATTAGGGGTATTGAGAATTTGCGGTGGGTTCAATCTACTTGGCTTAGCCAACCCAGTTCTATATCGTCTTCAGAACAGCTAGAACTTGTAGAGGTGGAATGGAAAAAGTGTTTTCATTGCGGGCCCAACTCGCCCGAAAACTCCTACACCTCTGATCCTTCTGTGGATTACCAACTGTAGACCCCCGGAGAAGATGAGCGGATCTGTTCTTATGCCGCCAACGGGTCCAAAGCATTTTTATGGTGTATATCGCCTTGTTTGACCAGCTTCGAATTCGCTTTCCCTTTTCCGATCTATAAATAGAAGTTCTTCACAATCTTCATCTCGCCCCCTCTCAACTCCTCCCCAATGGCTGGGCTTTTTCGCAAGCCTTTGAAGTCTTCTGCTGGGCCAACGAGTGGAAATACTCTTCTAGCTTATTTTTATATTTATTTGGTCCATATCGGGGATCTTCCATCTGGTCCTGGGTATCCCTCCAACATTGGAAGAACGTTACTCAAATGTTCATTCCATGGGATGATTCTGTTAAAGTTCGCCGGGATCTGTTTGTGAAGGTGACAACCCGAGATGATGACTTCATAGCTTTTTGGGAAAGGGCTGATTGTGAACTGCTCTTCCCTCTTTATTGGTCGGCTGAACATTATTCAAAGTTGCTTACCTGCGAAGATTTGGAATGTGGCTTCCTTGATGATGATGATGATGAAAAGACTTTTAATAACTTGCATGACTTTGTCACTAGCCAAGGGATGGCCATCCATTGCCAGGATGTACTTGGGTCTTCTCGTGCTAGTCCTGCCGCGTGTTTATGTATTAACTTTTTTCCCTGACCTTTTTAATTTCGACTATTTTATCTGGTAATCTGACATTCTTTTGTTTCGCAGCCGAGATCATGACCAAATTCTCTACTCATTATGATGCCAAAGCTGCCAAGGATGCCAACGGGAAGGGCAAAGTCAACCCGCCGGGTACCCATTCTCAAGGTGTGGCTGAAACGGCGACGAGAAGCAATGCCGGTGGTGGAGCTAAAGCGACATCTGCTGCCCGGGATTCGCCTCTAGCGGGAAAGGCTCCGGTGGCTAAGAAAGGAGGGGAAATCCACCAAAACAAGAGAGCACAGATTACCCAAGGTAAGAATTACTTTTTCTTGTTGTTTCTCCTCACTCACATGCTTTACTTGCCTGGGTTTTAATTTCGTATTTGTGGGATGTTGGGTGTAGCTAAACCAGTGCCGATTGGAGGCGAATCTCCCATGGCTCTGATCCCGTTGGTTTCCCACCAGCCTCAAGTCTGGGAAGGCTTTCAGCCTCCTAGCATACAATTTAGCCATGGTGACTTCTTTCAGCAAGGGAGTGCTGAAACCCGGAAGGTAATATTCTACCTTATGTTTTTATCTCATCGATGCTTCTCTGTTCGTGTGCTAATTTGTTATTTCTTCTTTTATTGCAGGGTCAGGTTCAATCCCTCATGGGTTCGATGTCCATGGGTTTATCCCTGCTCCAATCCATCCAAGAGGAGGCGGACCACTCCGAGAAGGTATCTCGGCTGAAAGGTGAGCTTCGAGATGCTCAAGAGCTGAAGGAGACTCTCCCGAGGAAATTCAAAGAAAATACCAGCCTTCTGGAGGGTCAGCTTGCATCCCTTCGGGCAGAGATGGAGAAGAATGAACGAGTTTTGGCGGAGAGGGATGAATTACTGAAGGCCGAGAATAGCAAGGCGGATTTTAATGCCGCCAAATTAAAAGAATCGGCTGGAGAAGTGGTTCACCTCAAAGCCCAAGTTGTGGAGCTACAGAACGCCCTGGAGACGAAAGATGACGAAATGATGAGTGAGCTAAAGGAGGCATGATTCGACGCTTATCGTGAAGCTGTCCGGTCTATCATCTTTCTAAATCCCGGGGTGGAGCTCAATCTTCGCGGCCTGGATCCATTCCATGGTGTGAAAGATGTCAGTTCTGGGACTTCCACGATCATCAAAATCCCGTTTTGCTGGACCCCAGGAAGTTGGAGCCTTTTAATTGTGACTCTCCACCTCCGGCCGAAGAAGGTGAAGCTGCTCCTACCGTGGAGGATGTCGGGGTGGAAGCTTGATGCTTTGCATTTCCTTTTTTGTATTTTTGAATTTCTTTCAACTTTTGTTTTGTGACCTCTGGCTTGTACTTTTGATATATGCAATTGTCCGTTTGCTGGAATCTAATTTGCGTGATGTGCTTATCGTTTATTTTCTAAGTAATTTTTGAGTGTTGGGGTCGGCGTGACCTTGACCTTTGTCGCCTTCTTTGGAGGGACCTTGATCTCTGGCTTAATAAGCTGTTTAATGTCGCCATGGCCTTTATAATCTTTTTGAAGAGACCTTGGCCTTCGGCTTCATAGGTCGTTTAATGTCGTCCCGACCTTTATCATCTTCTTTGAAGAGACCTTGGCCTTCGGCTTTATAGCTGTTTTATGTCGTCGTGGCCTTTATCGCCTTCTTTGAAGGGACCTTGGCCTTCGGCTTTATAAGTTGTTTAATGTCGTTGTGACCTTTATCACCTTCTTTGAAGAAACCTTGGCCTTCGGCTTTATAAGCCGTTTAATGTCATTGTGACCTTTATCACCTTCTTTGAAGGGACCTTGGTCTTCGGCTTTATAAGCCGTTTTAATGTCGTGTATGTCTCCCGGGATATTCAGGAACAAGATAACCATGATTCCTGCATTTGATAGAACATAATAGCAATAATGGGAATATCAAATCAATCATTTTATTGCATGAAATTGGTCAGATGGGGCCTCGTTAAAACCTCTAGCAGAAAAACCCTCCTTAGGGATAAAACCTGCTGTAGGAAAAAGAGTACCCCTTATTACAGAATCAAAGTTACATGATTATTTAACTATAATACCGGCGTAGATCAGCGACATTCAAAGTTCTTGGTAACTCTTTGTCTTTCAATCTCTTAGCACTTTAGGAACTAAGTCTTGCATTAAGCAGAATATTTTGGCAATCATAAGCACTTCCATCCATCTCTAGACTAGAAGATTTTATGAGAGTTTTTCTCTAAATCCATTTATAAACTAGTTTCTCAATTGTGCAAATAAACTAACACATAGAAAAAGTGATCAAGCTAGACCAAGAAAAGAAGAACAGAAGAAAAACTCCAATTCATATATAATATTCAACTAACAATTGAAAGAAACAAGAGATGAAGTAATTACATTCAATCCCGGTGGAAAGCTTAGCCTAGCAAGGCCATGAACTTCAAGAACTAAACCTAACAGTATTAAAACTCTGACTAAAGCACTATACTTTGTTGTTTATTTCTCTACAATTCAATATATCTCCCTAACTCTAGAAAGCTGCATTTATAGGTATTCTGAGTAGGGGTCTGGCGCTCGAGCGCCCTCCTGGCGCTTGAGCGCTGGCCTTTAATGTGTTGGTAAATGAGCTTTAATACCTGGTTAATGTGTCTGGTGCTCGAGCCATGGTGTGGTGCTCCAGCGCCAGGCTCATAACTCTGGCATAAAGGATCCAATGCTCAACAGATACTGGCGCTCGAGCCTTGGTGTGGCGCTCGAGTGCCAGAGCATTTACACTGGCAGAAAGGATCCTATGTTACTCAGCTCCCAACGCTCGAGCCTTGGTCCAGCGCTCGAGCGCTGACCTCTTATATGCTCCAGCATCTTGACTTTCTTATTTTACTTCCAAAACACCTGAAAATATATTTCTATAGTTAGAAAATTTATTATTTCTCCTTTTTTACTCTTGAACTTATAAAGTAAAGATTAGAGGTGAAATTTTACATAAAAACATGTTATTTCTTGAGAAGATAAGTGAAAATCCTTTATTATATAAACACACTAATTTGCACTTATCAATGAGTATCAAATTTTAACTCGGAGGAATCAAGAACCAAGCGGTAGAGGGCCATTCTCAGGTGCACTGGAAGCTTGCGATCCATGAATTTCTAAGAACTTTTCAACATTAGGAACGACTCAGATAATAATCTTAGTGTTGAGCTTCCTTTAGAGCCATTTTTTTCTCTATGGTGACACAAATGTTACTTCTGTTAGGACACTATTCCCACAGAAACTTAGCTTGTGAAATGGAGAATTCAAGGAGAATAGAACAAGAGAGATTAACAAATTAATGAGAGCTTCAACTGTTATTGAATTTCTAAGAGTATATATACAAGTCTCCTATGGGCCAACTTGCAAAAACTGAAACTTAGTAAAAAGACTCAAGTGGACTTATTATCTTTACGAAATTGCTACTAACTCCTTCATTTACATTTATTTTAAACTGAATAAACTAACATCCCAACACTCTCCCTAATTCAGTTCACCTATCGTCTTCATCCCAAGCATTTCTCTCATTTGTTTAAACCTGATTGAATTTAGTGCTTTGGTCATCACATCTACTTTATGATTTTCTGAGTTGCAGAACTCCACTTCAAGCTTCCCTTTCGCCACATGATCTCTCAAGTAGTGATACCTTGTGTCAATGTGCTTACTTCTCCCATGTGCAGTTGGATGCTTGGCTAAACTGATTGCTAACTTGTTGTCTATTAACAACATTACTGGGGTCTTCTCTCTGATCATCAGTTCTACCATCAAGTTCCTCATCCATGCTGCTTGACATGCACCTAGAGATGTTGCTATATACTCGGCTTCACATGATTATAGAGCCACAGATTGATATTTCTTTGAGCTCCAAGAAACAGGTGCATCATAGAACATGAACACGTGCCCTACTGTGCTCTGCCCATCATCAACATCTCCACACCAGCTTGAATCTGTGAAACCAAATATGTCCCCTTTACAGCATTTTCTACTATTAGGGTAGAAAACTCCAAAATCCATGGTTCCCTTGATGTACCTCAACACACGCTTTACTGCAATCATGTGTGACACCTTAGGTTTGCCCATGTACCTGCTGATCAGTTCAACTCCATAGCAAATATCAGGTCTGCTATGACATAAGTACCTTAGTGACCCTACTATCTGCTTGTAGAGTGTGGAATCAACTAGCCTTTCATCACTTTCCTTCACGAGTTTGGTTCCTACCTCCACTGGTGTAAGCACTGAGTTACAACCTGCCATGTTAAATCTTTTAAGCACACTTAATGCACACTTCTTCTGATGCCTAAGTATACTAGAATCAACTTGTTGGAATTCCAATCATCGAAAGTGGGATAAGCTTCCTAGATCTATCATCTCAAACTCCTCTTTCATTGATTTCTTGAACTTCATGATGTCCTCTTCTGCTGTTCCTGTTACCATCAGAACATCCACATAAAGACATACAATTAATAAGGCTTTTGCAAAGTCAGATCTCACATAAACTCCATGTTCATGCTTGCACTTTATGAATTTCAATTGAGCTAAGAAATTGTCTATCCTCTTGTTCCAAACCCGTGATGATTGCTTCAATCCATAAAGTGCTTTTCTCAATCTATACACCTTATCTGGTTGCTGCTTGTTCTCAAAGCCTTGGGGTTGTGATACATAAACCTCCTCATCAAGCCATCCATTAAGAAAGGCTGATTTTACATCCATTTGGTTAAGTGCCCCTCCTTGGTAGCATGCAACTGTCACAATCAATCTCACAATTTCTACCTTTGCCACTGGTGCACAGACATCACTGTAACCTACTCCTTCTTTTTGCAAAAAACCCTTGCAACCAGTCTTGCCTTGTATTTTGATATTTCTCCATTAGGCTTCTCTTTTACCTTGTAAACCCATTTGACACTGATGGACTTCTAGTTCCTAGGGAGATCACATAGCTGCCATGTTTCATTCTTCTCAATCGCAACAAGTACGTCCTTCATAGCAGCAATCCATTTTGCTTCTTTGATAGCTTCTTCAAAGCTAATAGGCTCTTCCTCTGCCATGAGTACCATCATAGCAGACTCACCATTCAACTCACCATCTTCATCTATCTGTTCATCATCATATACTTCAAATCCAGCAAGTCTTCTTGACACTTGTCTGTGTCTTCTTGGCCTGTTGCTTGGTTCAACTTCTGAATTCATTTAGTAATCAGTGTGATTGCCAACACCATCTCCAATATCATGTGTTTCCTCTCCCTCAGAAGTGATCCAAGCTATGTTCTTCCTTGCTTCAGAATTTGAATCCCAATTCCATCCTCTCCTTTCATCAAATATGACATCACTGCTCACTACAATTTGCTTTGCAATAGGATCATATAATCTAAATGCTCCTGTGCAATGATAACCAACAAGTATCACCTAAACACCCTTTGCATCTAGTTTCTTTCTCTGCTGATCAGGTGTGTATTGGTAACATACACAGCCAAAAGTTCTCAGATGTGAGACATTTGGTTTCAAACCTGACCAAGCCTCCTCGGGTGTCACCTGTTTAAGTCTATTTGAAGGACTTCTGTTGACAATATATACTGCTACTGTCATTGCTTCTCCCTGTATGCTTTTGGAAAGACTGAAATTCTTTAACATGCTTCTTGTCATGTTAAGAACGGTTCTATTGAGCCTTTCTGCTGAACCATTATGCTGAGGAGTATAAGGAGGAGTCACTTCATGCATAATGCCTTCTTTTGCACAGAAATCAGCAAACTCCTTGGAAACATATTCTCCTCCTCCATCTATATTGAGAGCATGTATTCCTTTGTCTTTTTCTGTTTCAACTGCATATTTAAACTTCTTAAAAGTCTCTAAAACATCATTTTTCCTCTTGATCAACTTCTTAAAAGTCTTTAAAACTTCTTAAAAGTCTCTAAAATCCAAACTTTTCGAGTAAAATCATCTAGAAAGGAAACAAAATACATATTACCTCCTAGAGATTCCACCTCAAAAGGGCCACACACATCTGAATACACCAGATCCAGAGCTGCTGCTATTCTGGTTGGTATAGTAGTTTTGAAGGATTTCCTTGTTTGTTTAGAGACACAACAGCTGTGACACATGCTACTTGGCTACTTGATCCTTGGATTTCCAGTAACAATAATTTCTGAGCTCAACAACCCCAGGTTCTTGAAACTAAGGTGACCAAATTGATGATTCCGAAGCCAACTCTCATCTTCCATGGTTGCATCCAGGCAGTTCTGCTCATTGTGAACTTGTATGTCAATCTTAAAGGCCCTATTCTTCAGCAATGGAGCCTTTAAGATCAACCTCCCTGTGCCACCAAATATTTTCACCATGTTGTCCTGCATAGTCATGTGATAACATTTCTGTAGTAGCTGTCCAAGGCTGAGAAGATTGTTCTTCATGCTTAGAACATAAAGAACATCAGCAATGTATGAAGTGCCACCATCCTTCCTCTGCACCATCACTTTTCCCATGCCTTCAGCTCTCAGAAGTCAGAATGCTATAACATGCAGACCTGACATTATTTTTAACACATGCATCAAAGTCAACAAGCCAATCTCGTCTACCTATCATATGATTCGAACAGCCTGTGTCCAAATACCAACTCGAGTCTTCATTAGGTTTGCCATCATTTTCTATTGTCACCATCAAGATAACCTGATCTTCATCATAATCATCTTCCTGTACCATCTTAGCATCATCATTTCTGGCCCTTGGCTTCTTTGGATTGGTGCATTCTTTGGCAAAGGTACCCTAGCCTTAACAATTGTAAAATTGAACATTCTTTTTGTCGAAGAACTTCTTACCGGTCTTGTGTTTCTTATCTTTCTGCTCACAATCTTCAACTTGTTCTGGTGTGGAATCACTCTTCTTATTCTTCCACTTCCCTGGCTTCTTCTTTCCCTTTACAGAGTTTTTCTGGCTGTCAGCAAACAGATCTTGTTCAGTGGCTTTCTTACCAAGTCTTTCATTCATCCTTTACTGGTGAGCCTCTAGCGAACCTTGCAATTCTTCTAACTTCATTTCTGCAAGATTCTTAGCTTCCTCTATGGCCACCACCACATGGTCAAATCGAGGACTCAAGGTTCTGAGCACCTTCTCAATCACCTGCAAATCAGTGAGCTGTTCACCACAAGCTCCCATTTGGTTCACGATCGTCTGAAAACGCCCAAGATATTCTGTGATTCTCTTGTTCATTCATTTGCAATAGCTCATACTGCCTGCGCATGGTTTGCAGCCTTATCTTCTTCGGCTTCGCAAAGCTAGCATAGGATTTCGCAAGGATATCCCACGCGTTCTTAGTCGAAGATGCAGCAGAGATTCTCTCAAAGTTTTCCATATCCACGCATTGATGAATCAAGAAAAGACCCTTACAATCCCTTTTCTTGATTTCGCAATAGGCCTGCTTCTACGTATCAGAAGTTGTTTTCTCCAATTCCCGCACTCCATCAATAACTATATCAAGCACATCTTGCATACCAAAGATTACCTTCATCTTGATACACCATGTGTCATAGTTCTTGCCATCCAAGATTGGCATTTGAGCAGGAAATCCACCTCCATTCATGGCTGTATTCTAACACAAGCTCTCCTAGAATCAGAACCAGGCTCTGATACCACTGTTAGGACACTATTCCCACAGAAACTTAGCTTGTGAAATGGAGAATTCAAAGAGAAAAGAACAAGAGAGATTAACAAACGAATAAGAGCTTCAACTGTTATTGAATTTCAGAGAGTAAATATACAAGTTTCCTATGGACCAACTTGCAAAAACTGAACCTTAGTAAAAACACTCAAGTGGACTTATTTTCTTTACGAAATTGCTACTAGGTCCTTCATTTACATTGCTTTTAAACTGAATTAACTAACATCTCAACAGCTTCAACGTCGGCGACCGGAAGCACTATTCTGTTGTCTTCCACACCTTCTTCTTCGCCAGCGGGTTTAGACACAACACAAAGCTTCCCTTGTTATTGAGTCATTCTTTCACCGTTCTCTCTTCCTAAGAACCGGACGCACACTCCTCATTCTCTGGACATGCGTTTATTTGCTAATGTACAAGCATTGGTTTTTTACCTTCAAAGCAGCACAAGTACAAAGCGTTGGATGACAACTCAAAATTATCACCCTCATCACAACCATTCATTAATACTAACTCTCTCTCTTCACATTTCATCAAGACTACATGCACTGCCACCATCTTACTCTAAAGCTTACTATTCTTTTCCATTGGGTAATGCACGTGAATAATTAAGCATTGGTTTTTTACCTTCAAAGCAGCACAAGTACAAAGCGTTGGATGACAACTCAAAATTATCACCCTCATCACAACCATTCATTAATACTAACTCTCTCTCTTCACATTTCATCAAGACTACATGCACTGCCACCATCTTACTCTAAAGCTTACTATTCTTTTCCATTGGGTAATGCACGTGAATAATTTTTGGGCCAACAAGCACTAAAAGCTGATACTAGGTTATTTGAAAGAAATTTGGAGCTTCTGGAATCGGGAATCTATTAGGCCAAATTGGAAGAAGCAAAAAAAGAAAAAAACAACAATTGAAGTTACTATTTTGGACCTTCATTTAAAGGCATGAGCGATGTTATGATATGGGTTAGAGGACTTATAATTAGTATTTTATAATTTAAATAATTTAGGAATTATTATAATAGGATATTATAATTACTCCCTCCATTGTGAAATATTAGTCATTGTAGGGGATTTCACGTGGATTAAGGAGAACAATTAATTTATATAGAATCTAACAAAAAGTGCATAGGTAAACTAAATTAATCATTGACTTTGAGTTTTACTCAATAGCTATTGGCTATAAAAATAATAAAAGTGGGAATAGTTAATAAATATAGCATTGGTAATGTAAATGCGACAAATATTTTGGAACAAATTTTTTGGCTAAAGCGGCTAATATTTCAGAACGGAGGGAGTATTATTTTATAGTTTAAAATAATTTAGAAAATATTATAATGAGTTTAGCCCAACAGAAATTATGAATATTCTAAATCAGCCGATAAAGTTTATTATATATTTTTACTGAATGTACCATAAGGAATCAATAAAAAATGAGTCAAATCCCTTCTTTTCCAATTCACTCTCTTCTCCTCTCTGAAAATTCTCTGTCCCTCTGATATCTTCTGTTCTAATTCCCTCTTCTTCGCTGTTTTTTCAATCCGCTCTTCTCCCTAAATTCTGGTTCATAACACTATTCTAAAAAAGGAAAAATTTTTTGGTACACAGATATAGATGCTACATTTTTTTATAAATGAAAGATGTAATTGCTACATACAAGCATATATGGGATGGTTGCCGGTGGATATCAACCCACGAAATTATCTAATCTAATGGGAAAATGTTATATGTGCAGTACAGGAGAGACACACTACCGCTTAGCAAAACAAAGATAAATAAACAAATTAAATATTAGAAACCTTCACAATAAATAAATGGAAAATACTAACAAGTATAAATGAAAAAATGAATTAACACAATACTTTTAATTTTGTAAATATTTAAAGTTGCTGCTAATATATTAAAACAGTTATCAAAACCAAGTTCTTGTATGTAAATTTAAATCCAATAGTGCTGGATACTGGTGGTGACATTTGAATACTTTAAGTGAGTTCCTACTTGTAATTAATCTCAATTGCTTTTATTGTATAAAAAACATTCTTTCTTGCATGTTTGACTAATTGACAAGATCTATTTTTACACAATTAAGAGTATATATGTTTCAGTTTTTGAATCTCAATGTATGTCAAATCAACCACACACTAAGGATTGAGATTAAGATCAGATAATATATCATACTCAGAGAACTTGTTATCAACCCAATCCTTCTTAGCATCCTCTACTTTCTCTTTTGCATCTTCAACAATATTATTACCCCATGCCACACCAATTTCCACACACACCACCATCCACAAAACCTTTGTGCTTCCCATTCTCCCCCTCTTCTATTATCTTCTACTCTTTCTCTTTGTTTTTTTTGGAGTGTAACTTTTGTGCGTGATTTTTTTAAGAAGAGTAACGGTTCGCACACAACTGTGTCTATACAACACGCGTACAACTTGATAACTAATATCCATGCTACTCCAAGGACCTCTCTGCTATATTTGTACCACTTTTATTTTGTTTCTGAAGTTGCTATTTTGCCCACTATAGGTTTGTGTCAGTTAGTTATTAGGATAAGTATTAGCTTTAGTTAGTTTTCTTTTAGTTATCAGTTTTTTCTGTTATTTCCATTGTAATCTCTATATTCTCCCTCTTGTATTTTTGTAGTTCTATAAATAGACTAGTTGGGCTAAAATGGAAAGCTTACCAATCATATTTTTTTATTTTTCTATCAATAAAAATATCGATCCTTTTTCTACATTCTGCAGAAATAATGTTCTGCATATTATGCAGATTCTGCATTCTTTGATTTTCTTGTTATTTTTCACATGGTATCATACGTCCCTCTTTTGGAGGAGGCTTCTGCTATTAACTCCGATCTTTCTCTTGTTCTTTCTATCTTCTTGTTTCTCGATCATGGCTGCTGCCGGTGCTCCACCACCTGCTGTCGTGTTGACCTCAACGACCCCTTTTTTCTACACTCTCATGAAAGTCCCGCAAATGTTCTTGTTCCTATCGTCTTCAAGGAAGATAATTTTCACCAATGGTCTCGCGCTATGATGCGTGCTCTGCGCAGCAAGAATATGTTGGGCTTCCTCTTCAACGTCCTGCAGCTATTGATGACAAGTTTCTTGCTTGGGACAGATGCAACACCATGGTTCTGTCATGGATTGTTCATACTCTTGATCCACCTATAATGAATAGCATTTTGTGGATGGAGAGTGCTTATGATGTATGGCAAAATCTTAAGAAGCGTTACCAACAAGGTGACTTGATTCGTGTGTCAGAAGAAGCTCTCTACAGCTTCCACCAAGGAGAGCTCACTATCATAGATTTTTTCAATCAAATGCAGTCTTTATGGCAAGAATTGGATAATTACAAACCCTTGCCTTACTGCAAATATGCTACACCCTGCAGCTGTGATATGTTATCCACAATTCAGAAATACAGAGATTCTGACTATGTCATATGCCTCCTTAGAGGTCTAAATGATCAATTTTCTGGGGTAAGGTCCAATATTATGATGCTTGAGCCTTTACCTGATGTAGATCGCATATTTTCTTTGCTTTTTCAATAGTAGATAAATATTCAACTCTCTGCTTATGATGTTCGTATGTTTGGGAACCTAAATATAGTTTAGACAACCAACAAAGCACAAGGGCATGAGAAATCCACTCAACCTTCTAAATCCACCTTTCCCAATCCTAGTCATGGGAAAAACAATACAAAAGTTTGTACTTTTTGCAGAAAGCTTGGATACGCTGAGGATACTTATTATAAAAAATACGAATTCCCTCCAAATTTCTTCAAGAAAGAATCTAAAGTCAACAACTGCATGAGGGATTCTACAGAAACTGCTTCTATGGTAGATGATGATGATGCTGAGGACCAGGACCAACATGCCATTACTTTCACACTTGAATAGCATAAAGCACTCTTCGCTTTACTACGAAACTCATCTCAACACATCACAAACAACTTCACATCCACTTCAAATGCAAAAAATTCCTCCTCAAGTATTGTATGTTTCCTTCATAGCCTTGGTAAGTGTCAATTGTGGATTATGGACACAGGTTCAACTTACCATGTGTGTCATAATCTACAATTCTTCTCCTCTTACAAACAAATCAAGCCTATTACTGTTAAACTTTCCAATCGATATATATACATATCTAGAATTCTGTTATTTAACAAAGAATTCTTTCTCACTGATGTGCTATATATACCTAATTCAATTTCAATATAATCTCCATTACCAAGCTGACTGACACTATCATTTGTCAGCTTCAAATTGACAAAAGTTCTTGTCTGATACAGAAAAAGACAACATTGAAGGTGATTGGATATGCTAAGCGTAACAATGGACTTTACATTTTGGATGATGCTAATCCTGTTATGATGCATGACCCTATTGTTTGTAATTTCAACATCATTAATAGTGATTTATAGTATCTAAGACTAGGCCATACCTCTTTTGACAAACATTCTATTTTACATAAACAAATTCCTTGTATTGATTTTCCAAGGAATAATTTGCCTTGTGATGTTTGTGCTATGTCTAGACCCAAGAAACTTCCCTTTCCCATTAGTATCAATAAATTTGCACCTATCTATGATCTTCTTCATATGGATATATGGGGTCCTAGGCCTCAATCTTCTATACATGGTGAGAAATATTTCTTGACTATAGTTGATGATTTTAGCCGACATACTTGGGATCTCTTGTTAAATCATAAGCATGAAGTTGCACAGTATATTAAACATTTCATCTCCTTTGCTGAAAATCAATTTAATTGTAAAGTAAAGCTATTCGAACTCATAATGGTGTTCAGTTCCTTATGCATGATTTCTTTAAACTAAAAGGCATTATTCATCACACTACATGTGTGGAAACACCTCAACAAAATGGGTTGGTTGAGAGAAAACACCAACGTCTCCTTTCTATGTGTCGTGCTCTTATGTTCCAAGCTTCTCTTCCAAAGGTTTTTTGGTCCTATGTTCTATCATATGCTATTTTTTTTATTAACTGATTACCTTCCACTTCCTTGAATAACTACTCTCCATATGAATGTTTACATGCTTAAAAACCTGATATGTCTTCCCTAAAGGTGTTTTGTTGCTTAATGTATGCACAAAGAAATAGAACCAAACTAGATTCTCTTGCTAGAAGATGCATTTATATTGGACAAAAATCTGGCACTAAAGGTTTCTTGGTCTATGATTTAAAAACTCATGAAATATTTGTAACAAGGGATGCCAAATTTTTTGAGCATACATTTCCATATAAGCATATGCAAGATTCAAGTGTCCCCGCAGCCTTCAACTCATCTGTATCCTATTGTTGATGAATGTTTCGGGTTACACAACACTGCTGAGATGGGTAGCAATGACACCAACATTCCTGTTGCTCATAATTTATCACAACCTGAAGCTCTACACTCAGATCTTCCTACTGAACAACTTCCATCTCTAAGAAGATCCACAAGAGAGACACAACCTCCTTGTCACTTAAATGATTACTTTTGTTATCTTATTAGCAAACACACTGCTGAGATAAAATAGTAAGATATCCTATCTACAATCATATCTCTTATTGTAGTCTTTTTAATTCTTATAAACATCTGATTGTGAACATTAATTAGCACACTGACCCTAGAAGCTTCAAAGAAGCTATCTCTGTACCTTATTGGAAATAGGCCATTGATGAAGAATTTAATGATCTCCTAACCAACAACACTTGGACCTTATGTCATTTACTAAAGGGCAAGAAGGCAATAGGCTGCAGATGGCTATTTAAAACGAAGTTACAAGCTGATGGCCATCTTGACAAATACAACGAACGCCTTGTTGCAAAGGGGTATACTCAGACACATGGCTTGGAATACATGGAGACCTTCATTCTAGTGGTTAAAATGACCACTGTCCGCATGCTCCTTGCCATAGATTCAATCAAACAATGGCATCTACATCATTTAGATGTCAATACTGTGTTTCTTCATGGAAATCCTCATGAAGAAGTCTATATGGCTGCCCCACAAGGTTTCTCCCTCGTTTTACCAGGAATGGTGTGCAAGTTAAATAAGTTTGTCTATGGGTTAAAGCAGTCCAGTAGACAATGGAACGAAAAACTCACTCAAACTCTCCACAGCATTGGCTTCAAAAGGTCCAAAGTTGACTATAGTCTCTTCACTAGACAAGGTAAATCTAGTTTTTTAGCTATTTTTGTCTATGTAGATGATTAAATACTTGCAAGTCACAACTTATGTGAGATCCAAGACATAAAGCACCCATTGAATCAACACTATGTATCAAGGACCTGGGAGAATTGAAATACTTCTTGGGCTTGGAAATTGCTCGCAACAACTCTGCCTCGATCTTTTGCATGAAGCTGGAATGCTTGCAATTCAACCCAACGATACACCTATGGAAGTAGGACAACATCTTGTGCATGACAACAAGAATATTCTCTGTGACATAACCTGCTATAGAAGAATCATTAGTAGACTAATTTATCTCAAAAATACACGCCCTTATATCTTCTATGCTGTGGGCAAATTAAGTCAGTTCTTAGAAGCTCCCACACCTACACACCAATCTACAGTATTTCAGGTCTTCAAGTACCTCAAGAACAATCCAAGAGAAGGTCTATTTTTTCCTGCTACTTTAAGTCTCAAGCTATTGGGATACTCAGATTCAGATTGGGGGACATGTAAGGAGAGAAGAAGATCCATCTCTACTCATTGTTTCTTCATAGGAACTAGGTTGATTTCATGGAAAAGCAAAAAACAGAAGCCTGCCTCTAGGAGCTCTTGTGAAGCCAAACATAGAGCACTTGCCAATGCAACATGTGAGGCACAATGGCTTTTAAATCTCCTAAAAGCTTTCTGCATCCCTCACCAAGCTCCTGAAGTCATTTTTTGTGACATTGACAAGGCCATCCATATTGCAAATAACCATATTTTCCATGAGCGCACAAAACATATTGATATGGATTGCCACATTGTTAGAGATAGAGTTGAAGAAGGTATTATTCATTTAACGCCAATACAATCCAAAGAACAAATTTCTGATTTTCTTACAAAATCGCTTTGTACAACTACTTTCCATCATTTGAAGTCTAAGTTTGGCTTGAAGGACATATACAATCCAAGCTTACGGGGGGATGTTAACTAACATCCATGCTTCTCCAAGGACCTCTCTACTATATTTGTAATATTTCTGTTTTGTTTCTGAAGTTGCTATTTGGCCCACTATAGTTTTGTGTTAGTTAGTTATTAGGATAAGTATTAGCTTTAGTTAGTTTTCTATTAGTTATTCGTTTTTCTGTTATGCTTCTGTTTTTTTTGTTTTTCCATTGTAATCTCTATTTTCTCCCTCTCGTATTTATGTAGTTCTATAAATAGGCTAGTTGGGCTAAAATGGCAAGCTTACCAAATGTATTTTTTGTTTTTCTATCAATAAAAATATCGATCCTTTTTGTCCATTCTGCAGAAACAATGTTCTGTATTTTCCGCAAATTCTACATTATTTGATTTTCTTGTTATTTTTCACATAACTGGTTAAATGTGAAGAAATATGTGGTTAAACCAGTGGGTGATTTGGTTAATTATAACACTAGTGTTACACATTTTTCTGGTTAAGGATCAATGAATATGTGGTTAAATTACTATGTAATTTAATTAATTTTGATATTACTTGTTATGGACCGGATTTATGGTGACCCGGACAGCAATCACTAATCGTTATAGATATGGCGAGAGGCAACCTGCCTACCATCCCGACTGGTAGACGGGATACAAGATGACCTACATGATATGGCACAAACTACGGGCTGGGCCAACACAACAATAGGGAGTTTATTCCAAATGGTTGATAGACAAATTATCTTGCTGAAAACTCTAACGGTGGTGGTCACTGTACATTGCTCAATAATTGTATATTTTTACTACTGTACAGAGATTTACAGACCTGATCTTTGCAAATTATGAAGAATCCAATGTAGAAGTAAAAGGAGTAAAATCAAGAATATAGCAAACTAGGGGACTAAAATAGAGCAAATAAAAAATAAGGAGACTAAAATACAACAAATTAAAAATTAAGGGAACTAAAATTGAGCGACTAAAAACTAGAGGGAGTAAAAGAGCAATTAAGCCGTGAACAGATTTGATATGCATATAACACATATAAAACATGAACCTGTGCTGTACAATGCATAATTGAACTTGAATATGCAAGTACCAATTTAATTAAACCTAGAAAATGGCAGAACCAACCACCAAGACATATGAACAAAAACAATGCCAATGACTTCATATTTTCCCATAACATTACTATCTTGGATATAATTTTGAATTCACTAGTAAAATGCTAAATTTCACAGTCTTAAAAGATATCATATAGTCTTGCCATTAAAAAGTCATAACATAACCAAAGTACATAGTCATAAAAGTCATAACATAGCCCTGCAATAATCCTAAATACAAAAGTGTCAACTAGCATTCAAAAGTTTGGCCCATGACCTAAAAGGTCTTAACTCTAGCTTTGAGTCAGTTGAGATTGAACTCTAGTTTTGGTAACTTGTTAAATTACTGGACCATTACTTCCTTCTGCCGCTTCTCCCTTATTGCTTTGTCCCACTTTTCCTTTTCCCTAGCTGCCTTGTCCTCTTGTTGCAGGTCTAACAAAAAATAGTTGTGTTTAAAGTTGCTTTTATATCATTAATTAGATAAATCACAATGCTTCATCTTATTTCCTCCTTTCGCAATGATCCTATCGGCTTGTTGTGCCTCCCCTTTGCACGTCTTCACATTGTGGCCCTTCTCTCCACATCTCGAGCATTTTGCAGTTCTGTGCATCCTTGGTAACTTGTGAGAGTTTCTTGGTTCATCATTTGCTTTTCTCCTTGCTTTCTTGGGCCTTCCTGGAGCCTTTCTTGTGTATTGTGGATTAATGTCCGGATAATTAACAATAGGCCATAACTTTGGTCCATTAGAAGGAAATATGATGTTCGAGCATGTATTCAGAAAAGTTTCCTTTATACATTCAAAAACAATGTTCAGTGTCGGTATTTGCAAATATACACAAGAAATTAAAAGTACTGAACATATAGACTTACTTAGAGTATGAGCTAAAATAATCTTCAACATGACTTTTGTTAGCCCATATACAACTAATAGCATTGCAACATAGCACACCAGAAAGGTCTCATCTCCTACAAGAACAAATCCTTCACTTAAATTAATCACATATGTGTCGACATGATTAGTCATTGAAAATCTTGCATATGCGTTATCCCCACTCCAAGAAGGAAACCATCCATCAACTTGTTTTTTAGTATCTCTATTTAGTGTTGAATCATTGGGTATATTTCTTTCCTATACCTGATCATTAAATTCATCTATGACACAAACCTATTTGTCATATAATGCTTAAGGCCATCCAACAAACTGATTATGGGCTTATCTGTATACTCTAATATAGCCCAATTAAATGCCTCACACATGTTATTCACTTGTGGATCACATTCAGTGTAGGAACTAAATGTAGACCTGGTCCACACGGCTAGTGAATACTTCATTAATAAAGCTGAATTGAGTTAACAAATATACCTTCTGCTGATCAGATTTAAAGGACCATCTCTTCCTCTCCACCATGTCCAGGTCATTCATTAAAAGCTACAAAAACCGTTATGGACCAAACCTGCAAGAGAGGCACCTGTTATGCCCACTGGGTGGATTAAGCCGTAGGTACCATGTCGTGTTCACCACGACATGGGAACCCGACTTAACTTCCAGAGAACTCCACCCTCACGTGGGGTTAGTTACGGATCCGTACTTAGCGCCGCAATTCACGGAGACGTGACAGAGACAGGTTTGACTTTAGTAGCCCATAGAACTATATAAATACTGGCAGCCTCTCTTCATTTGGTACGCTTTTCTAATCACTTGATATCTGAGTTACCCTCATTGTGAGAACTTACTGACTTGATCCTCGGAATGCTTGCAGGTACCCCTCACCGCTAGGTGAGTGGCCAGAGGTCTCAAACCACCGTACCGGAGGCCAGAATGAAGGTCATGGCCGCCATGCTCAATGCATGATGGATCATTGGTACCGTATGTGTGGAAGAAGCTTTTTCTTATCCTATCTATTCATCTTATATCCTCTTTTTTCTGGTTTTCTGGTTTTCGCAGGGAGAAGACCTTCAGAGTTAAGATACCTAGCCTTTTTCTTAATCTAATCGCTTTCCATTGATGGATAAGGTGATTTCTAGACAGTTAATCGGTGGAAACATGGTTTTCAATCGGTTAACTAAACCGATATAGTTTTCTTGGCATTTGTGTTAGATATGCTATTTGATTTCAGCGTATTCGCGTGTTTTTACCGATCATTTTCTTGTGCTTAACTCTATTAATATTCTTGCATAAATGTATCAAGCCCTATGGCAAGGACAATTGTTATCTCTGCATGAAAACAGGCAACAAATCACACTAACAGGTGATTCAATTGTAGTAAGATGGTGAACATAAGAAGGAAGAATCAGGCTGCCAAGGGAACCTCTGCTCGCAGAGGAGAACTGCCGGAAGAACAACCTTCCGCGAATGGACCTCCTCCACACCAACAAGAGGAAGTCAAGATTGCTGATCCAACAGCATTAGAACAAAGGATGGTGACCATTGAGGACGGGATGAACGACCTCAAAGAGAAGATACAGAAACAAGCGGAAGAGATTGAGAGAATGAATAAGGAGTGTGAAGCTTGGCAGAAGCAGCAGCTGGAGTTCTAGACAAACCTGGTGAACCTTGGAATAGGACAACAAGTTCCTCCACGAAAGGAAAATCAGCGAGATGAGCAGGACCAGCAGGCTGAAAAATAAGTCTCCATTGTAGGACCGCGAATCTCGCCCTCCCACCCCGTTAACCTTCTTCCTCGCTTCCACGAGCTCGACCAAAGAGAGTTGGTTGCAGAGAACGACATTCAGATTGATGGATGTCACAACCCATTTGTTCCTGCGATCATGAACTTTGAAATGCCAGCAAATTTTAAATTTGTTGTGCAAATTGACCCGTATGACGGGACCACCGACCCAAAGACCATATCGAGATATTCCAGCAAACTATGGTCTTCCAGGGAGCTAAGGTGCCTGCGATATGTCGGGCTTTCCCGCTAACCTTGAAGGCCGCTACACAAAGATGGTTCTCATCATTACCAGCGGGATTTATCGTAGGATGGAAGTCACTTAAAGATAAGTTCATCTCAAATTTCACGAGTAGCAAGCAACAATTCAAAACAGAACACCATCTTGAAAGAATAAAACAAAAGTCAGACGAACCTTTAAGGGATTACATCATCCGCTTTAATGCAGAATCCTTAGAGGTACGTGATGTCGTACCAAATATGATGTTATATTTTCTTAGGTAACGCCTGAAGCCGGGAGGATTCGCCAAAGACTTGGCAGGAGAGAAGCCGAAAAGCAAGGAAAAGTTGAAGAATGGGTCCGAAATAACAAAGTTGATAATCAAGCCGCAAAACAAGAGCGGGACAAAAAAGACAAGGGAAAGACGACTTAGGGAAGTCTAGGGACAGTGAGAAGACTTATGACCGAAGCAGCAGACCGCCCAGAGGAGCTTACTCTAATTATGCACCCCTTACAATGCCACCTTCAAGGGTATACAAGGAAATCATGTACTCGGAACTCAAAGACAGACCCCCGCCACTACGGACGCAATCAAAGAACAAAGATAAATTTTGTGTCATAAAGATCACGGGCACTACACTAATGAATGCATCCACCTTAAGGACGCTATAGAGAAGTTAATCAGACAAGGAAAATTAAAGCAGTTTGTCCATAAGAATGATGAGGGGACATCTCGGGGCAGGAGCCTGTCACCTTCCACAAGGCGTGGTTATGGCCCCGGGAAACAGGATACTGATCACGGACGAGATGAGAGGCGATGATCGAGATCTCGTAGCCCTAGGCGACATGAAATGAAATGGATTCCCGAGATGAAATGGATTATTGCCTAGCTGTCAAGGTAATGAGGAGAATGACGCTCGCATTTTTAGAAGATGACTTGCCAATAGATGGCACGGGATCGAATGCCCCTCTCGTCATCTCGGCTAGAATGGCGGGGTATGAAGTCAAGAGACTCTTCATCGACCAAGGAAGCTCAGTCGACACTATGTTTTGGGATCTTTTCCAGAAGCTGGGTCTGACTGAAAAAGATTTGATCGCACACAAAGGAAACATGATAGGCTTTATAGGAGACACTATCTCCCCAAAAGGTTACGTCAAGATGAAGGTGACCTTCTCAAGCAGGGGAGGAAGTCGTTCCGTAGAAGTAAAATTCTTAGATGTGATTGTCCATCGGCTTACAACGCTATCCTTGGTAGGCCGACTTTGAATGCGTTTGGAGCAGTGATCTCAACCCTGCATATGGTAATGAAGTTCCCAAGTGATAGGGACGACATCGTCACAGTGCGGGGCAAAGGCTTCGAATCCCAACTGTACTATTTGGAAAGCTTAAAGATAACAAAAGTTGCCCTAGCACAAGAAAAAGAAGAGCAAAAAGAAGATCCCAAGAAAGATGTAAAAGGTAAACAAAAATTTGTCAGACGAGATTCTAAAGTTAAGATGACGGACCTCGATCCTAGAGGAGAGTTCCAACATCAGCGTTCAGAACCTGAAGGCGACTCAGTCGAGATACAAGTCAGCGACAAACCAGAACAGGTAGTTAAAGTCGGGAAAAATTTACCTACTAACGTTATGAAAAATATGAAAAAGTGTTGTAGGATAACAAAGACATTTTTGCTTGGGTTGCCTGGATATGCCTGGGGTGGACCTAGAATTTTGCTGCCACCGACTTGCAATATGGAAAGGATCAAAGCCAATTGCCTAGAAAAAAAGGAAAATGGGCCAAGAAAGAGCAACGGCCATTGAAGCGCAAGTCAACGAATTGCTCGACGCGCGATTCATCTGCGAGATACAGTATTCAGACTCGCTTTCTAATGTCGTTATGGTCAAGAAGGCGACCGGCAAATGGAGGATGTGCACTGACTACACGGACCTGAACAAGGCTTGTCCGAAGGATCCCTTCCCACTTCCATGCATTGACAAATTGGTAGACCATTCTACGGGTTATCAGTACCTCTCATTTCTAGATGCCTATTCAGAGTATAATCAAATACCCATGAACCCCGACGATCAGGATAAGACGTCTTTTATTACCGATCTCGGGGTATTATACTACAACGTGATGCCTTTTGGTTTAAAGAATGCAGGGGCAACGTACCAGCGGATGATGAATAAAGTCTTTGTCGAGATGAGAGGCTAGGAGGTGGAGGTGTACATAGACGATATGATCGTTAAGACCAAAGATGGAGAGGACCCGTCCAAGGACTTGGAATCCGTCTTTCAACGCCTACGACGGTATAATTTACGACTTAACCCTCTCAAATGTACATTTTGTATGGAAGCAGGAACATTTCTAGGCTTCATGCTCACAAGTCGCAGCATAGAAGCAAATCCCGATAAATGTCAGGCTATCCTCAACATGGCGAACCCAAAGTGGGTAAAAGATGTACAACAACTCATTGGGAGGTTTGCGGCTCTGTCACGCTTTCTCCCGGTATCAACCAAACGTTGCCTCCCCATGTTCAAAATTCTCATGAAACAAGATTCATTTAACTGGACCCAGGAATGTGAAGATGCCTTCCAAGAGGTCAAAGCCTCCCTAGCCTCTCTTCCCGTCTTAATAGAACCAACATGGGTGATACATTAGTGATATATCTCGCGGTAGCAGACGAAGCCATAAGTGTCGTGTTAATCCGAGAGGAGGGCAAGGACCAATTGCCCATTTACTTTGTTTCCAGGGCTCTACAAGGCGCCAAGGTAAACTATCAACGACTCGAAAAAGTAGCTTTTGAACTAACTGTATTTCCAATGTTATCCAATCCTGGTCAGAACCAATCAACCAATACGGCAGATATTACATAAGCCCAACTTGATCGGAAGGATGATGTCGTGGGCTATTGAACTAACCCAGTATGATATATCATATGAACCGCTGCTTGCAATCAAGGCGTAGGTCTTAGCCGAATTTCTGGCAGAAATGACACATCCCGGGGAATCACACCCCAGCGAATGGATGATATATGTGGATGGCTCGTCAAACACTAAAGGATGTGGCGTGGGTGTGATTCTTGAAAACATGGACGGCTTGGCAATCAAATATTCATTGAAGTTTGAATTCCCGATGTCAAATAATCAGGCCGAATATGAAGCCTACCTTGCTGGAATACGGATGGCCAAAGAATTGGGGGCGAATGCCGTCACCATATTCTCTGACTCGAGGCTGGTTGTTTTCCAGATTAAGGGAGAGTATCAGGCAAAGGAACCTATCATGCAGAAATATCTCGCCAAAGTACGAGATGCTTTGGTGGGCTTATCCAAATTTGAAATAAGACATATTCTGAGGGAAGAAAATGCACGTGCAGACCTTCTCTCCAAGCTCGCCAACACAAAGAAGGCATCAAACTACCACTCAGTGTAGAGGAGGTAATCCTTTATCCTAGTTTAACTTTGCAGATGCAAGAAGCTGACTAGAGGACACCTTTAATCGACTATATCGGAAAGGGAGTCACGCCAGAAGATGACAAAAAATCTAAACAGATAATAAAAAAGGCAACGAGGTTTGCAGTGATTAAAGGCCACCTCTTTAGAAAGGGAATTTCAACCCCACTCTTGAAGTGTATTGGACCAGAGGAAGTATGGTATGTGTTGGCCGAGATACATGAAGGAAGCTGTGGACATCATGTCGGGGCCACATCTTTAGCCAGAAAGGCACTGAGGGCGGGGTACTTTTGGCCGATAATGTAGGAAGATGCAACTAATCACGTGAAAAAATGCGAATAGTGCCAACGACATTCTCCCATCCCTCACATCCCGCCGGAAGAACTGCACACTCTCTCAGCCCCATGGCCATTTCATACTTGGGGGATGGACATCCTGGGACCCTTCCATAAAGCCCCACGACAATTAAAACATTTGGTAGTAGAAGTGGATTATTTTACTAAATGGGTTGAAGCAGAGCCTCTAGCCACCATTACTTCAACCAGAGTACACGTTTTTACATTTAAGACAATTATATGTCACTTTGGGATTCCAGCCAAGATTGTGATGGATAACGAGACTCAATTCACAGGAAGCCAGTTCAAGGAGCTTCTGGAGGGCCTGCAAATTCTACATCGTTTCTCAAGTGTCGAGCACCCACAAACAAATGGACAGGCTGAAGCAGCTAATAAAATTATCTTGAACGGCTTGAAAAAGCGACTTGAGGATGCATGGGTTGATAAGTTGTATCAGGTGCTATGGAGTTATAGAACCACCCCGCAGAGTACTACGGGAGAAACCCCCTTTCGGCTTGTATATGGAAATGATGTAGTAATCTTGGTAGAGATTGGTGAACCATCGTGGAAGGTTAAACACACTCCACAAAACAACGAAGATGTCCTGAGAGAAGAACTAGATCTCGTGGATGAAGTCCGCGAGTTGGCACGATTAATCGAAATGTCCACAAAGTAGCGGGTTGCACAAAGGTATAACGCCAAGGTCGTCAAGCGCGAGTTTGCGGTAAACGATCTAGTGTTAAGAAGGGCCAGCATTGGTCTAAAGAATGCAAAGGATGGAAAACTTGTAGCAAATTAGGAAGGTCCATACCGTGTTAAAAGAAGTACACGGAAAGGTGCATACGCCTTAGAAACTTTACAAGGAAGAGAATCAATGTTGCGGATTTGAGGAGGTACTACAATTAAAGACTAGTATGTCCTTTTATGTTCAGGATAATTTTATATTTCAAATTTTGATGTATAATTTCTGTAAAGAGTACTCTTTTTCCTTCGTGGGTTTTATCCCAAAGCAGGGTTTTACCATGAAGGTTTCTACGAGGCCCCAAGTTTTGTAACCTAATCATGGAATGAATGAGAATGAGAATTTGTCAAATTTTAAGACTTTAGTTTCAGACATTCAACAACTACAATCCAAAAGCGTTCGAAAGGATCAGAGATCCCAGATTGGGTGACATGCACCAACGATATGGCCACAGGCCTTGAAGTATTTCATCAGGGTCAAAGACCCCAACTAGGGCGACATGCCCCAACGACATGGCGACAAGCCTTGAAGTACTTCAAAAGGATCAAAGATCCCAATAGGGCGACACGCCCCAACGATATGGCTACAGGCGTTGAAGTACTTCAAAAGGATCAAAGATCCCAATAGGGCGACACGCCCCAACGATATGACCACAGGCCTTGAAGAACTTCAAAAGGATCAAAGATCCCAATAGGGCGACACACCCGAACGATATGGCCACAAGTCTTGAAGTACTTCAAAAGGATCAAAGATCCCAATAGGGCGATACGCCCCAACGAGATGGCCACAAGCCTTGAAATACGTCAAAGGGATAAAAAATCCCAAATAGAACGACATGCATCAATCACAAACCACTTATTCGTGCAAGTTAACAATAACGATCTTTTTGCAAATAAAGGTAAATGACGAAGCAAATATTGCAATAGACTTGTAAAAGACGACGGAACGTCGCAAAAAGTACAATATCACAAAGAAAAAGAATGTTGAGACATAGATGAGATGTTCAGAAAATATTGAAACTAATTATTACAAAAGTGAAACTCAAGGCTCAGCAGGAGTAGAAGGAGACTCGGTGGGAGCAGCCTCTTCATCCTCGGCTCATATTGCCAAAAGCGAGTAATAAGCATGAGGGTCAAAAGCCTCTAACTCGGGGTCGTTGAGATCGACACAGTTAGGAGGTCGTTGTCATAATCTAACAGCTTACCACCCTCGACCCCGTGAAGTGGGTGTATCCCCTTGAAAGTAAGTTGTACCCCCGGGTTCCAAAATTCCACCTGCTTAAGGCAGCTGGCAAACGCCTTGTAGGCACCATTAGAGATCAATCGACCCTGCTCTCGAACCTCGGTTTTCAGCTTGTCGTTGCCAGCTTCCAATGCCACCTTGTCAGCCGTCAACTGGTGATGGACACGAGATAGAAGTTTGGTTTCTCCACGAAGTGACGTCACCTCCTCTTGGGCGTTAGAAAAGGCGACCTGAATTTCCTTCTTCTCTTCTGAAAGCTTGACATTCTCCAACTTCAATTGATCAAATTTGGAGGCCGCTTTAGAAACTTCAGCACGAAGCTCAGCCTGAGAAGCCTTCAGCGCATCTCGCTCTCTAGTAAGATCCTGGATTTGCTTCTCTACAGCGACTTCCGTGGCCTGCAGCTACTGTTCAAGGTCAGCAGCAGGGTTAGGCTTTTCCAATTCTTCATGGAAGAACTTCAGGAAATCAGACTGGCAAGACATCCAGCCAAGAGCCTCCCCGACATTGGCCTACAGGATAAAAAGCAACTTAAAAACTCGAACGAGAAGGTAAGAAGCATGTAAAGAGAAAGACTAACCAACACTCAGCATACCTTCAATACAAGGCAGGGGAGCTCATTGAAAACTCCCCGTGATGAATGGAAACAATGGGGGCTTTGAAGCCTTCCCATTGAGAAAAAGACGATGATCCCGAAGCAGGGGTGGGGCCTAAGAGAATTAAAACAAGTAGGATCAGCGACTTCATAGTGTCAACGACTTCGCAAATTAATACCGCACAATCCAATAAAAAGGAAAGGGAATGCTCTGAATATAGACAATACTCAACTAACATCTCTTCTATCTTAGGGCCAGGCCAATAGTTTCCGCCTCCTTATCATCATCCGAGATAGAGATCTCGTTTTGAGGGTTAGGGTGGACTGTTTCCAACCCTTCGGAAGCAGGGGATGGAGATGCCTGGCCAGTCTATAGGACGAGTTTCCTCTTTTGGGCGGCTTGGGCTTTAGGTTGAGCCATAGAGGTCATAGCAGCACCAGCAGTAATAGCAGCGGGACCCTAGGGGACCCCCGGGGACTGAACTCGATGATCAGTGAGCAGCTCATGCCCCAAGTTCTAAGCAGGGGTCTCCTTCTTTCCCTTCTTAGTCATGACACCTTTCTTCTTCATCATTTGGGCGTATCCCGACATGATGGCACCTGCAGAGATAGAAACGATATTAAGGTCAATACGACATATCATATACAGATAGTTACAATTATTTTAAACATTAAATAATAACATCAATGGAAGACGACATTACCCTAGGTATCAGCACGACTTATACAACAAATTTTAATGACGACCTTGCACTTGATAAGGTCGTGCTTCTCAGTGAATTTACGAAGGCCAGCGATGATGGCGTGATCAGAATCCAATAGTGAAGCCTGGTTAGTCACGAAGGATTCCACCTCCCGGAGGCAATGGTCGTATTTCCAGTATAATGGAAATAAGGGGGAGTCGTCAGGGACAACCCAAAAAGGAAACTCTTCTCTCGTATAGACACCTTGAAGTAGGACTCTTTGAAGGGAGAGAAAGAATCCTCAAAGAGCTGAAAAAATAGATGATATTTCCTTTGGCGGAAGGAGATGAATCCGAGGTCTGAAAGGTGGTAGGGAGCAAACAGGTATAAGAAGAGATTGCTGGAACACTCCCAGTTGTTAGCCCAGCAAAAAAATCTCAAAGGCGTGGATGAAACCCCAAGCGTTGGGGGTAAAGTTATGAAGGCGCGACTTCAATTCGGTTGAGGATCTCAACTTGGAAGTCTGAAAAGGGGAAGCGGAGACGGATGTCGCGGAAAAGACACTCATAAAGCATAAGGAAGTCTGGCGCTCCCCTTCGGGGGCAGGATCTGATCCTCTCATTGGGATCCACACGTTCAGCTTTGTAGAGGGTGATGGGAGCTGAAGGGACATCCTCTTTTGGTATGGCCCCGGGAAAGTGCATGGCCTCCCTGAACTCGACTTCCACGACATGAAATTTCAATGTCGAAGACAATCCCGAAGCAACCTGAAGGATGTCGTGGTTAATCCAGTACATCCTCTTTACTTCCCGAATGCCCTTAAGCCTCTTGGGAACATTAATCCTGGCGGCTTTCTTAGGTAGGCCATACCACTCATGAATTGTTTGGTGCCGACGCTCTAAAGATTTTCTTTTAGAAGGCTTCCTGGCAACTTGGGTGGGGATAGAAGTCGTGGGCAACTCTGAGCCCGACATGGGAGATGAAGCCAACATAGGTTCTACAACAGAAATAGGAGGAAGATACAAAGGGTCTAAGGATTCAGAAGAACTAGTAGAAGAAGCAAAACTAGAAGATTCAGACGAGGTACAGACTATCAGGGGCACTGGAAACTGTAACCTAGACATTATAGCATTGTCACTACCCTCGGAAGATTCATCATACTCGTATTTAAAAACCACATACCTTAAAGGTATGAGGGAAACAGACAGTGAGAATGGAGCCCTAGAGAAAGAAACACTTTGGGGACTTCCTGGGACAAATTCTTCGAAAGCCTCAAAGAGAGGTTCATCATCAGAACCAGGGGTTGAAGGGGGAGTGGGAATGTGATGCCCACTGCCATCACTAACTTTAGGCCCACAAGGTGAACCAATGAATTCCCCAACTTCCCCAGAGAGAGATTCTTTTGGGGGAAAATTAATGGGCCTCTCAGGAGTTGACATTTTGAGAAAGTAGAGAAAAAGAAATCACACAAAGAAAACGAGTAGAGAAGGTAGGAAATACGTGAGAAAGTTGAGGAGAAGAAGGTTGAAGATGGCTGGAAAATAGCAAGAAAAGAAAGAACTGGCTGCAAACAAAGAGAAAATACGCAGGGAAACTTGAAGGCGAAGAAGTGTTCTCAAACAGAAAGAGGATGTATTTATAGACAGAGAAGGTGGAATACGAAACGTTAAGAAGAAGTAACGGCCTAGGGTGCATTAAATGCCTGCAAGCCTGATGTAACAGAGTGATAATGTGCGCGGCCCAGGAAGGATCGCGAACAATCCAATGAGAACACATGTCAAGATGAAAACTGGTGGAAGAATCCAAACGATAACGACATAGAGGGGGTACAAGTCGTCAGGTCATGTCAGGACAGGAAGTCAACGGCATGCCTCTCGACATATGGCAGACTTGGGGGCAACTGTTATGGACCTAACCCGCAAGAGAGGCACGTGCTACACCCACGTGGGTGGCTTAAGCCGTATGTACCATGTCGTGTTCACCACGACATTGGAACCCGACTTAACTTCTAGAGAGCTCCACCCCCACGTGGGGTTAGTTACAGATCCATAATTAGCACCACAATTCACGGAGACGTGACAGAGACAGGTTTGACTTTAGTAGCCCATAGAACTCTATAAATACTGGCAGCCTCTCTTCATTTGGTACGCTTTTCTAATCACTTGATATCTGAGTTACCCTCACTGTGAGAACTTACTGACTTGATTGTCGGAGTGCTTGCAGGTACCTCCTCACCGCCAGGTGATTGGCCGGAGGTCTCAAACCACCATACCGGAGGCCAGAATGGAGGTCATGGCTGCCATGCTCAATGCATGATGGATCAAAAACCAAGCCCATGAAGCTGCGGTTTCAGCCTCAACAACAGCCCATGTTATTGGGAACATTTGATTATTCCCATCATTCCCAATTGCAGCAAAAAGTTGTCCTCCATAGAACCCTTTCAAAAGACACCCATCAAGGCCTATCAATGGCTTGCAAGTCTTCACAAACCCAACTTTACATGCTTCAAAACAAGTGTACATCCTCTCAAAGACTGGACCATCTCTACCTTCAACACATTTCATTATGACTGTGTTATTTGGGTTGCTCCTGATCATTTCCTTAACATATTTTCTTAAGTGCTTAAACTACTCAGTTACTGCACCTTGTATCATTTCCAAAGAACTCTTTTTTGCTCTATAAGCTTGGTGTCTAGACAATACAACACCCCATTACTCCCTTGCCTCAGCTATCAATGCTTGTGATTTCATGTTTGGTGTATGTTGTAACTTGCTCATAAATTTCATTGCTAGCTTGCCTGTTCTTTGCTTGCCTATGGCAGGTATGAGTATCGTTAAAAGTCACTAACTGAAAGTATGTGTAGAAGGTGGATTTGCTGAATCTCACATAAAAAGGGCAACCCTTCATACACTTAACCACTATTCTTTTTAAGTCATTTATTGCCATCTTTAGATTCTTCTTCACAATAAGAGCATACTCCTTAACAGCTTGCTTAATGTATTCTCTATTAGAAAAAGTTTGGCCTACCTCGAATACAATTGGGCTATTATCTTTAGGAAGCTTGAACCTAGAAAATCTGGCCCTAGCTATATCATCATCTTCATCTTAAAATGGTGGAGACTCTAAGTCATCTGAGTCACCGTCTTCATCGATAAAATCATAGTATGTAGTAGGCTCGATCTAAAAGCATTGATATCATAGTTTTTCCCCTCGCTTGTACTATATGGTGTATTGGTTGTTTCTTGAGGTAGCCCTTTGTCCACTTCCAATATTCCTCATAATCACGGTTATCCACTGATATATCAGACTCGGCTCCTAAAACTTCTTATCATCTTCATCACTTAAGTTCATTCTTAAACTCTTCGGGATATTCTTCAGAGTCCATCTCTCTTTCTTCGTCACTAACCTCTTTCAAGAATCTATTGTTTAACTTTTCTATTCCAAATATCTCCACTTCTATAGGATCACATCATTCAATGTCTTATTTTTCATCTCATCACATTGTGTTTGTGAAAGCATATATTAACTTGGTTTCTTTTTTTTGTTTCCCACTTCTTCTTATAAGCTAAAATTTGATTAAATAGGATCCCTAAAAATATCTTTTACTTATAAGTTGCTTTTTTTTTTCAATTAAATGAAAAACACTAAAAAAAGAACTTTGTTAAAATTTTAAAATTATAGTTTCAAACTTATAAATTGACTTTTCTTTGTTATTTCTATTTTAATTTGAAGATTCGAATTTAATTTAAAAAGTGCCTTCTAATTTTTCTTTTAAAACACTTATTTATAATTTTAATTTAAAATAAATTTTAAATATAAAAAATATTGGGTCAAACACTACTTTTAATAATTTAGTCTATAGAGTATGATATTTTTAGAGTTTCGTAAAGAGAAATGTTTCTCTCACAACCTAAAACTTCTACAATTCTCACAACTGAATAAATGTGAATGAATATGTAGTTAAATCAGTATAAGAATTGGTTAATTAGTAGCTAGTAATAATTAACTAATTTATATAATGATTTAATCACATATTTCTTCATCGTGTTATTGTTAAATGTGAAGAAATACATGCTTAAATCAGTACCTAAATTGTATAAATTAATGCATAATAATTAACCGGTTCATATACTAATTTCACTACATACTTTTTAACGTTTAACCAAACGTGTGAGTTGTAAAAATGTTGGTTCTCTGTATATCATTACTTTTTGGTAAATGGACTATAATTCATAGACCAACCCCATTTTTGTGGGTTCTAAAAAAATGGAGACCCATATAATGGCATAAGTAGCTTGCAGCCTTTTGTGGAGTTGCCCATTTATTTGCGGACTTAAAGAATTAATGGTGTGTTTGGATTAGATTTTTTTCTAACGTATATTGGATAGTTGTATTTTGCATTTTATTTTTTTTTATTATTCTTTTAATAAAGGGAAAAGCTATTTGTCACTTAGCTAAAAATTGGACACTATTTCAAAACGCATCAAAATTTCTTTTTAGTGCTTAAAATTATCTTAAAAATTACTTCTGACAGCAAATATATGCAAACAAAAATCGATTCGGTCTCACACAATCAATTTTTTTTTCACAGCTTATTTTCACAATTAATCACAACTAACCGAAACACACTATAAATCTAAGAGATAAGCAAAGCAGTCCATTTTTTTGGGTACATAATATAAACAGTGAACTATTTTCATAAACACTATTTTGCATAGTTATAAAAATAGGATGGGACTTAGAGCCGGCAAAATGGGCCGGCCCGTTAGGCCTACTCGAATAGACACATGAAATGGGAGGGTTTGGGTATTGAAAATACAAGTCCGAATAAAGTCAGTCATTTTTAGCCGGGACCACAAAAGCCCATAAAAAAACGGACTTGGGATCAAAAAACCCGCCGGGTTCGGGCTATCCGCCCATTTTGTATTTTTTAAATTGTATGAGTGCAGGTATTATACAAAACATAAAAAAAAGATAATAGTTGTCCAGCCCAAATTTGATAGCTCACTATCACTATGATGAAAAAAAAGCTTAAATCATTAAAAAACAATTAAGCTCTATTAGAATTAGAAACTTAGATATGGGACAATCTCTCCATGTATCATTCTCAAAGTAGTATTGGTCTATTTAATATTAGCGACTATTGAATATGGCATGAAGTTGGCGTAAAGTGAAGAAAAAATTCATTTCTTTATATATATATATATATATATATATATATAAAGAAATAGAACTATTTTTTTTGTAATGAATGGATGACAATTTTTTTAATGACAACAAATATGAGCTACCCAAAAAAGCTCGATGTCTACATAGGGCTGGGTTGGACTTTTAAAATGAGAGACCGAATAAAGTGGAGTGTTTTAAGCCCGCACCGCAAAAGCCCGCCACCTGAATGGGCAAGCCCGAATAGGGCCGGATAGCCTATTTTGACATCTCTAATCGGACCGGTCAATTCAACCGTTTGGACCCGGAACCGGTTTAGAGACTGATCTGGGTCTTGAATTGGACCGCATATGTTATTTAACTGGCTAGAACCGGTGTAAACGGGTTGGAACCGGACCGGCCGGGTATCCTTGGCAAAGCAACAATGCGTGCTCTCTTTAATTCAAAAAAATAGGCGAAATGCTTGCAGCCAAATTCGAACCTGGCTCCTGCGCTGTTCCTAAAGGACAAAAATCACTTACCAAAGTTCCTTTTGTAATTATAACTGCTTATTAACAAATATGTTGCTTTTCTGTTAGTTTTTTCTAAATTTTTTAACAAAATTTATCTTTCACTTTTGAGTTTTGATTAATTTTAGTTCAACTTACTAACATTGATTATAATTATTAATGTATAATCTTGTTAATTTTAAAAACAAGTCAATAATTGGTAAAGTTATTAACTTAATCAATTTTTTTTTTATTTCATATATATAAATATAAATATATAATTGTATATAAATTATTCGGTTTAGAGAGCGACCCAGTGACCTCCTGGTTGAACGAGTGACCCAATGACCCAGTGCCTCGGCCGAGTTTTATAACTATGTTATTTTGCAAACTTTTTAGTTTTTATTTTTTTTCGGAATTTTTTTGAACTTAGTTTAACGATAGTGAAGGAGCTACTCTTTCTTGATGGTAGTCTAAGGTCACATTTATGGTTTTTAATTTCCCTTTGTTTGTTTGATTTTCTAATGAAGTGAATAGTTTATGTTCATAATGTATTATCTTCTTTTCTTTAATGAAATATTCCCCTTCAAAAAAAAATCTTTATCATCCTTATATTTTGATTTATTATTTCTTATTTATATCATATGTTCAATTTTTCCTCTTTCTTATAATAAACATAGGAACCAAATTTCATTTGGATATAGGTTGTATCGTTGTTCACTATATTAATTGAAAATATGGATGATTTAATTTCTGAATTTTTAAAGCCTAATTTTTTTAGCGCTACATATTAGTTTTTTATATTTTAAAAAAGGATTTCTTTCAGTTTGTGTTCTATCATTAACGTCGTTAATTTTAGAGTGTGTTTGAATGTGGTGTAATCCTAAATTTCAAAAACATATAAAATTCTAGGTAATTAAATTATTTCATTTCAATTGCTCTCTTATTTAAAATTATTTATTTTGACGGAGTAATCAAATTTCTTCATTTTTAAAATAATTGTTTGGATGAAGTAATTAAATTTCCTTCATATGCAATTTATTAAGGTTTCTCAATTAGTTTCCAATAAAATCACATTTTAAAATTAATACAAACTTAAGTTTTAGATACCATAAAATTTAGAAATTGAATAATAAAGTATTTTTTCATCTATAAAAAAATAGCGATAGCATATGTGCTTTTTTTTCAAAAAAAAGTTATGGCATATCATCCAATTCCACATATAAAGAAACACAATGGGGGAGAGAGAGAGCGGGTGAGGAAGAGAGATTCTAAATGGAATTTGAAATTCCTCAATTTTAATTAAGTGTGTGTTTGGCACAACTAGCTTATAGCTTATTTAGGAGCTTATAGCTTATAGATTATGAGTAAGTAGAGGTGTTTGATGACAACTAGCTTATAGCTTATATAAGTTATAAGTTAGTTTTTGAAAGCTAACTTATGAAAAGCTACTTCAAGTAGCTTATAGCTTATGAAAAGTAGTTTTTAATAATTCTTTCATATTTTACCTCTAGTCATTTACTGCATATTTACTCTATTAAATAATTTATTACATGTAATTATTACTTGTCCTTTTAAGTCATTTAACAAATATAAGCTACCTAATAAGCTAATTTTACCAAACACCTCTACTCAATTATAAGTCACAAGTCATAAGTTATAAGCTACAAACTATAAGCTATAAGCTATAAGTCATAAGCTATAAGCTATAAGCTAGTTTTACCAAACAGAGCCTAAAATAAAGGTGGGTTTTAGGGTGGTATGAGGAAAAACAAAGACCACCGTTGAAGGTATGGAGACCCCAAACATTAATTTGTGAAACTTTTTAACTTTTGCAAAAAAGTCCTAATGTGATTGTCCCAATTTTCCTCTCACTTTCCCATTTTTCCTCTCACTATTCCTCCCATCTTTCCTCATCCAGTAAGAAAGCCCTAGCCGTCATCACCCTTCTACTTCCCTCACCTCTCATCTTCTCTTCCTTCACCATCATATTCTCTGTCGCCTCATAATCTAGTGCTTGGAGTCGAACTCCCAGCAAATCCTCCGACATGTGTGGAGGTACTTCCCTGTCATCGAACACAACACACCGAATAAAACAAGATTCCAGCAAAGCTAGCACCAGATCCAACCACATCAACTAGAAAACGCAGAGAAACAACCCCTGAACTATGCTGCATAATTTATATACATTTATTTTACAAAATATTTTTTAATAAATTAACAAATAATGTAGAAAGTATTAAATATAGTATAAATGAAACAAAATCCATTCAAATAAACAAGAAAATTTGAAATCAGAGTTTGACAGAATTTCAATTTAAAAAGGAACAACCAAATAGCACATAATATGAATACCCCACTATTCTCCCGTGGCTTCTGCACTTAGTCCCACAGATGGCACCATCCCACCCTCCCCTCTCACTTCAAAACCGTTTGCTTAAAAAAAGATTTGAAGAAAAAACACCTTCAAACCCGCATGCTAATTTCTTCGTCCAGAGATTTCTTACATAACTCCCCTGCTTTCGTTTCACAACTTGTTTCCTACGATTAGTTGTGTTTATTAAATAATTATTTGAACGTAATCTCTTGTTTCTTTTCTTTCTAAGTTACTGTAAGTTGAAAGTTCTTAATTAGGGGAAGAGATTAATAGAAAAGATTGAGGTTAAAGGAGAAGAAGCTTTGTTCAATAAAATCTTTTTTCTAGTGGGTATTGACAAATGAGGTTCTAAAATAACTCTAATTCCTTATTTGTTATGGTTTTAAAATATTGGATCTTTTTGCAAATAATTTAATATGTAAAGTTTTTAAAATTTACAAACCTCACGGTTGAGACAAAAATTCTATGATCACCATAGACGACACCTAAAACAAATCCCTACTTAAAATACTTGGATTTTAAATTCCTTCATATAAACCATCGAAATAAAGAAATTTAAATAATAGTCTTTTAATTCCCTTCAAAAATTACATTACCCTTAAAATTCCCTTCATTCAAAGACACTTTTAGTTTACATGAAATCTCTAAAATTTGAAAATCGATTCGAATAGATCCTTATGTTTGTATAACAATTTCAATTTTGTTCTTGAATTTTTCCAAAGAAATTCAATTTAATCGAAGATCTTAACAATTTTAATTGGAAACTATAACAATGACTAAACTTCATTTTAAAACGCGATGTCAGGGACATATTACTACCGACTCCAACGCCCTTTCACTCCTAAATAATTTTCAGCAGTTGATAAGTGAAAATGATCTTTATTATCCATTATACATTAAATACTTCATTAGATTTTTCTCTTTATTGCTCAAGAGAACTCATTCCATCGGTGGCACTTTCCGTATCACGCGATAGTTTTTCCTTTCTAATTTTAGCCTTCTCTCGGATATTAAGGTCCGGTCAAAGGTTTTGTTGGAAATAAGTCCCACATCGCCTGCCTCACTTTTTGTGGTGCGGTTTAAATACCTGTTGGGCTACTCCTCATATTGCCAATTGATTTTGTGATGGAACCTTAACATGGTATTAGAGCAAGAGCCCAACAGGCTCCCGGTTTGTATGCATATTGCCAATTGTGATAGAACCTTAACAGGTTTTATTTTTTTTTCCATGCCTAGCCAAACGATCAATTTTTTTATCACGCCTAGCCAAACGAACTTTGATGTCTGAATAGAAATGGTTATTCTTAATGTGTTAGATGTAAGAAACTCTCAAACAATAATCATTTTGACGTTTAAGTTCTATAAAGAATCTTAATATTTGAGGAAAAAGCTGACATTAGTACATGAAATATTCAAAAAAATGTTAATTCTGAAATTTAAGTTCCGAAACGACCGTTAATCTCCTAACTAAAACGGACACAAATGTCCGTTAGGTGCATAAAAATTAAAACAATAATAATTATTTCGAAATTTAAGATCAACAACAGACCCCATTCTCAAACTCCCAATGTCTAGCTTTGAGAGCGATTTTTCTTCATTTTTGAATCACAATAGAGGTGATTTTCTCCTTCATTCTTCTATTTAATCTCTTCCTCTGTCATTTTCTATAGTTGCTTCTTACAGGTTTCCGCTTCCATGTTCACATTCTATTCAAACGGAGTTTTTTATTTTTATTTTTAGGGTTTTACATTAATTTTTCATGCTAGTTTGTTGCGTTTTTCAATCTTTTGGTTCCTTTTTTGGTTACATTGCTATGGATTATTGATGATCAATTTTATGATTATGCAATTAGATTGTGAGATGTTACTAAGATGTGTCCAAGCTCTATTCAAATAGAGCTTCTTTGTATTTTAGGATTTTTTATTGATTTTCATGCCAATTTTTATTATGTTTTTCAATTGTTTGGTTTCTTTTTAGGTCATATATAGCGATGGACTATTAATGATGAATTTTATGATTATAAAATTAGATTATGAGATGTTATGATGATGAGTTCGAGGTTAATCGTGAAAATCTTAAATATCGAATTAGTATGTGATATGACTGACATTTTCAGTTACAATCAACTTCTAATTTAGTACACCAACACAAAATAAAATTATTACCACAATAAACTGGTTGAGAATCATGAGCTTGAGAAAAGAGTGCTTGAGTAATTTCCACAATGAATTTGTGAGACTACTTATTGATTTGCAGCGTTATGTAATCAACATTGCCCCTATCGCACTGTTTACATTCACATTGCAAGGGTAGCAACATTTCCTGCTATTGTTAAATCCACAAGAAACTCTAATATCATACTTAACTATGATAGGACAATACAAGAAGGCACTACTAGAAAATGTGCTTTTAGCTTTGATAATTTATCGGTAGTTAATTGATAGGTGCAAATTAGTGTGTTTTTATAATAAAGGATTGCACTTATCTTCTCTAGAAACTACATATTTTATACATAATTTTACCCTTTTTCCTTACTTTGTTAGTTTAAGAGTAAATAAGTGATAATAATAAGTTTTCTAACTTTAGAAATGTATTTTCAGGTGTTTTTGGAAGCAAAATAAGAAAGTCAAGTTGCTGGAGCATATAAGAGGCCAGCGCACGAGCGCCATACAACGCTCGAGCACTGGAACCTGAGGAACATAGGATCCTTTCTGCCAGTGTAAATGCTCTAGCGCTCGAGCGCCAGAATACGTTGAGAATTGAATCCTTTTCTGCCTGAGTTATGAGCCTGGCACTCGAGCACCACACCAGGGATCGAGCGCCAGAATACGTTGAGCATTGGATCCTCTCTGCCTGAGTTATGAGCCTAGCGCTCGAGCGCCACACCAGGGCTCAAGCGCCAGATGCATTAACCAGGCAATTAAGCTCATTAACCAGCACGTGTCAGGCCAGCGCTCAAGCGCCATGAGGGCGCTCGAGCGCCAGACCCCTGCCCAAAACACCTATAAATACAGCCTTTCAGAAGTTAGGAGATATGATATTGAATTGTATAGAAATAAATCACAAAGTATAGGCTTTAGTCAGAGTTCTAATACTGTTAGGTTTAGTTCTTGAAGTTCATGGCCTTGCTAGGCTAAGCTTTCCACAGGGATTTAATGTAATTACTTCGTCTCTTGTTTCTTTCAATTTTTAGTTTATATTATATATGAAATGGAGTTCTTCTTCTGTGCTTCTTTTCTTGGTTTAAGCTTGATCACCTTTTCCATGTGTTAGTTTATCTGCGCAATTGAGAAATTGGTTTATAAATGGATATGGAGAAAAAATCTCATAAAACCTTCGAATCTAGAGATAGATGGAAGTGCTTATGATTGCTTTTGTGCTCTGCTTAATGCAAGACTTGGTAGCTAGAGTGCCAAGAGATTGGGCTCTAGAGGCTAGTGTCTTAGAATCAAGTGATCAAAGAGATTTGCACTTGTGACATTGAGTACGCATCTTTTCTTATAATGTTTAACTAAAATAGAAAGAAACAATGTGAACTAATGAAACTCAATCCAAGGTGAATTGTTATCTTATTTTTTTATCTCTTTATTAAGTGTTTATTTTATTTTCCATTCACAATCTTGATATGTTTTTGAACAATTCATCAACTTAATTCTTAATCGAATTAATCCAAGTGCTCCCTGTGGACGATACACGTATAGTCACTATACTGAAACGAGTTTACCATTTCCAGCACCATTAAAAGGTTAACAAAATTTCTGGCACTGTTGCCGAGGAGCACGATTGTTTATTATTTTTAAGTTTTGAGTTGATTTGTAAAACTGTGAATAGTTTTCTTTTTGTAAGTATTTGTATATTTGTACCTAACTCTCACCATTGTTCCAGTATTGTTGTATGCTTACTCGCAGCAAAAGCCAAAGAGAAAAGTTAATATATATTGATGAAATCGAGGCATTTGCTAGACGACAGTCTACAAGTAAATACCGTAAACAAAAGGAGGGAGTAAGTTCCTCAGATTTCTCTAGTAACTCTACACATTCTGTTACTTTTGATATGGCTGCGGAAGTTCCTAATCCGACAAGTGTTGTAGTCCTTGGTGACTATGTGATTCCGCAAGGTCCGAGGAATTGGTCCGCTATTGTCTTATCTCGTACTGCTCAGCAATTGGAGATTAAGCCATATTGGTATAATCTCATCTTGACTAATCAGTTCACAGGGAAAGATCATGAGGATCCGCATAATTTCTTGGAGACCTTTTATTATCTTGTAGCAACTATGGGCTTGGATGAAGCAAGTGCTGAAGATGCCTATATAAGATTATTTCATTTAGCACTTATTGGAGATGCAAAGGAATGGTTCAAGACTCTTCCGAGTCAAAGTTTGAACACATGGAGTGAGGTTGAAGAAGCCTTTTTAACAAGGTTCTTTCCTCCTTCTAAAATGATCCAAGTGCAATCTGAAATATCTGCTTTTATGCCGGGGCAAGATGAAGCATTTCATGAGGCTTGGGAAAGGTATCAACGGTTATTGAGAAAATGCCCAAATCATGGGTTGACCGATGTTGCGAAGCTTAATATATTTTGTGCAGGATTGAACCATCAATGGACAATCCATCTCACTGCAACTGTTGGACGGTCATTAAAAACCATTGATGTACCTACTACAATGGAAATTAGCACTTCTATGGCAGCAGGTGATAGAGCTGGGCATCAACCCAGAAGCTAAGTCTCAAAGCCCAAGGGTGTTTTTGAATTAAATTCTTCTGATGCTATTTTGGCACAGAATAAGCTTATGACTCAGCAATTGAGCTCTTGAGTCAAGCTATTACACAATTGGTGCCAAAGCCGTAGCAAGTTCAAGTAGTGAACCAACAAGCTCAAATAAGAGCATGTGAATTGTGTGGTGAAGCTTATTCATACACTCAATGCCCGCATTCTTCTAGCCAAAAAGATGAGGAGTTGAATTTTGTGAATAATCAGTCAAGAGGAAATTTCTTTTCTACACCCTTTAAATCTAATGTTTCCAATGCGGGAATGCAAGGGTGGAAGAATCCTCAAGGACAAGGTCAAATGAACTGGAAAAATTCAACGAATTCATCTAATAGGCCGCCATTTGTTCCATTGTTAGAGAGGACCATTAAATTGGAAGACACCTTGGATAAATTTATCCAAGCTTCATTGGCTAACCACCAAAGTAATGAAGCTTTCCACAAAAACACCGAGGCGTCTATCCGGAACCTTGAAACGCAAGTGGGTCAAATCTCTAAACAATTGGCAGAGCTTACCACTACTCCATTCTCCCCTAATACCACCACGAATCCTAAAGAGCAATGCAAGTCCATTTTAACAAGGAGTGGTAAGGAGATTGGTAAAGGAATATGGGATCATTTGCATGAACACGAGGATGTGGAAGGAAGAATTGAAAAGTTAGCCATGGAGGAAGTAGAGAAGGAAAGTGAAGGTGAAAGGAGTGAGGAGAAGAATAATGTAAATATTCAACAAGAAAAAAATCAAAAAATCAAAAAGAAAATTGAGGTCAAGGAAAAGATGGATGGAGTACCTCAGGTGAAGGAGATTCCTTACCCTGTTCATCCATGAAAGAAAACAAAGGAGAGGCAATATGCTAGGTTTCTAGACATTTTCAAACGGCTTCAAATAAATGTACCATTTATGGAAGCTATGGAGGAAATGCCCACATATGCCAAGTTCATGAAGGACTTGTTGACGAAAAAGAGAAAGTTTAAAGATGAAACTGTGGAACTAGAAGCTGGGTGTAGTGCCATAATTCAAAAGTCCTTGCCTCATAAGACCAAAGATCCGGGTAGTTTTACTATCCCTGTTACTATTGGTGCTCTTCCCGTGGGGGAGGCATTACTGGATCTTGGTGCAAGTATAAACCTCATGTCGTTGTCCATGTTAAAACGGATCGGTGATCTGGAAGTGAAACTCACTAGAATGACCCTCCAACAGGCAGATAGGTCATTAAAATTTCCTTATGGAGTAGCGGAGGATGTTCTAGTTAAGGTTGATAAATTTGTCTTTTCGGTTGACTTTGTCATCATGGATATAGAGGAAGACTTGGAGGTGCCTTTAATTCTAGGGCGACCTTTCATGAAAACGGTAAGAGTCATCATTGACGTGGATAATGGATAACTCAAGGTACGAGTTGAGGATGATGAGGTAAAGTTCGATGTGTTGGAAGCCATGAAACACCCAAAGGAAAAACAATCAGCCTTTAGGGTGGATGTCATGGAAGAGGTATTTCTATTAGGGAAGCAAGAAATGTACAGTGCTAGACCTTTAGAAAAAGCTCTAGTGCAGTCTCGTGCAAATTTATATGACTTGGAAGAAGTCGAAATTGAAAAATGTTTGAGGGACCTAGATACTCTGAAAGAGGACCCCATGATAATATCTATCCTGGAAGACTAATCCAAGGAGGAAAAGTCAGAAAAAAATAAGCTAGAATTGAAAGTGTTGCCATCCCATCTGAAATATGCATTTTTAGATGAAGGGGGAGGCAAGCTAGTGATCATTAATAGTTCACTATCTTCTGATCAAGAGGCACAACTCTAGGAAGTTTTAAGAGCCAATGAAGGGGCGATTGGATGGGAATTGAAAGATTTAAAAGGAATAAGTCCTTCTTTCTGTATGCACAAGATACATATGGAAGAGGATTTTAAACCTGTTGCTTAGCCTCAAAGGCGATTGAATCCAACGATGAAAGAAGTAGTGATAAAAGAAGTCCTCAAGTTACTTGAAGCTGGAATGATTTATCCTATTTCCGATAGTGAATGGGTAAGTCCAGTTCAAGTGGTTCCAAAGAAAGGGGGATGACGGTCAAGAGAACGAAAAAAATGAATTAATTCCTACAAGGACGGTGACCGGGTGGCGAATGTGTATTGATTATAGAAGATTAAATCAAGCCACCAGGAAAGATCGTTTTCCTTTGCCTTTTATGGACCAAATGTTTGAGAGACTAGCTGGCCAGGCATATTATTGTTTCTTGGATGGATATTCTGGGTATAACCAAATTTTGGTAAACCTAGAAGATCAAGAAAAGACAGCCTTCACATGTCCATTTGGAGTATTTGCTTATAAACGTATGCCGTTTGGACTGTGTAACGCGCCTGCAACCTTTCAAAGATGTATGCTCACCATTTTTTCGGATTTGGTTGAGAAATGTATAGAGGTTTTAATGGATGACTTTTCTGTCTTTGGGAAAAGTTTTGAAGAATGTTTGAACAATCTGAATATTGTGCTAGGAAGATGTGTTCAAACAAATTTAGTGCTTAACTGGGAGAAATGTCATTTCATGGTAGAGGAAGGGGTGGTGCTTGGTCATAAGATCTCTTCTAGAGGGATCGAGGTTGACAAAGAAAAAGTGGAAGTCATTGAAAAACTTCCACCACCCGTGAATGTTAAAGGAATAAGGAGTTTCCTAGGACACGCCGGTTTTTACCAGAGATTTATTAAGGACTTCTCCAAGATTGCCAAGCCACTTAGTAATCTTTTGGTAAAAGATGTGGAATTCAATTTTGGTGCTAAGTGCTTGGAGGCATTTGAGAGACTGAAAGAAAAACTGATTATGGCCCCAATCATAGTTGCTCCAAATTGGTCTTTGGACTTTGAGCTTAATTGTGATGCAAGTGACTATGCTGTGGGTGCCGTATTTGGCCAAAGAAAGGACAAAATTTTTCATCCAATACATTATGCTAGTAGAGTACTTAATGATGCACAGGTGAACTATGCAACTACAGAAAAAGAATTACTAGTAATTGTATATGGGTTGGAAAAGTTTAGGTCTTATCTTATAAAGTCAAGAGTAATTGTCTATACTGACCATGCAGCCATAAAATACTTGGTGACTAAGAACGAGTCAAAGCCAAGATTGCTTCGTTGGATTCTACTACTGCAGGAATTCAATCTAGTCATCAAGGATAAAAAGGGATGTAAAAATTTTGTGGCTGATCATCTTTCCCAACTTCATAACACAGAGGGGACCAACGAAACAGAAGAGATTGTCGAGGAGTTCCCGGATGAACGTTTGCTGCTCATTCAAGAAAGGCCATGGTTTGCTGATATGGCAAATTTTAAAGCAGCATGAATCATTCCGGATGGGTTTTCTTGGCAACAAAAAAAGAAGTCTTAAAGGATTCTTCTTACTTCATTTGGGATGATCCTTACCTATTTAAAATTGGAGGAGATGGTCTTCTGAGACGGTGTGTTTCCCGTGGAGAATCTAAAAGCATATTGTGGCATTGTCACAACTCACCCTATGGGGGACATTTTAATGGGGAACAGACTGCAGCCAAAATATTGCAGTCCGGTTTCTATTGGCCAACCATATTCAAAGATGCTCACATCTATGTGAAGCAGTGTGATAAGTGCCAAAGAATCGGAGGAGTGACAAGGAGAAATGAGATGCCTCTGACAATTATGCAGGAGGTAGAGGTATTCGACTGCTGGGGAATTGATTTTGTTGGTCCATTTCCACCCTCTTTCACCAATGAATATATATTGGTGGGAGTGGACTATGTTTCAAAATGGGTAGAGTCAATTCCCTGTGCAAGAGCTGATGCGAAGACGGTAGTGACATTCTTGAGAAAGAATATATTCTCAAGGTTTGGTTCTTCGAGAGTACTCATTAATGATGGAGGTTCGCACTTTTGCAACTCCCAATTAAAAAGGGTCTTGGAACATTATGGGGTGAGACATAAAATTGCTAGTCCTTACCATCCCCAAACTAATGGTCAAGCTGAAGTCTCAAATAGAGAAATCAAGCAAATTCTAGAAAAGACCGTTAGTGTTTCAAGGAAAGATTGGGCCATTAAACTGGATGATGCTCTGTGGGCATACCGGACAACTTTCAAAGCTCCCATAGGATTGACTCCTTTTCAGTTAGTCTATGGGAAGTCCTGTCACTTACCGGTCGAACTAGAACATAAGGCATATTGGGATTTAAAGTATTTTAATTTTGACCAAACAACTGCTGGAGAAAAAAGGAAAATGCAACTTCATGAATTGGAAGAATTGAGACTCCAAGCTTATGAGTCTTCAAGGAGATACAAAGAAAGAATGAAGTTGTATCACGATAAAAAGTTGGTCAAAAAGATTTTTAGTCGAGGGCAATATGTTTTACTCTTTAATTCTAGAGTAAAATTATTCCTGAGAAAATTAAAGTCCAAGTGGTCCGGACCCTTTAGGGTTAAGGAAGTAAGGCCTTATGGAACTGTAGAAATTGAAGACCTAGTGAAAAATGAAAGCTGGGTAGTAAATGGTGAGAGATTAAAGTTGTACCTTGGTGGAGACGTCGAGCGGCTCACCACCATAATGGGTTTGAAGGAAGCATAACCATGCTCCAGGCGTCGAGCTAATGACGTTAAACAAGCGCTAATTGGGAGGCAACCCAATTTTGTGTGTTTATTTTTTTTCACAAGAAGGCAGTTCTAATGCCTTGCTTCCTATTTATAAAGCTTCTAGATGGATAATTGACACAGGAGCCACTGACCATGTTTGTCACTCCCTCAAAAGCTTTCAATCAATCAAGAAAATCAGTCCTTGTTTGTTAAATTACCCATTGGAGATTATGAAAATGCTTCCATGGCTGGAACCATTTTCTTCTCTAAGGACTTCTATCTCAATGATGTTTTATTTATTCCAACATTTGAGTTTAATCTCATTTCTGTTTCTCAATTAACAGCTGATCTCTTGTGCCAATTAGTCTTTACTAAAAGTGATTGCCTTGTGCAGGACCAACTTACCTTGAGGAAGATTGGTGCTGCTAGTGTTAGAGGTGAATTATATGCTTTAGATGGTTCTACAAATCTAGTTACTACCTCTGTTGTTAATTCTGTAAGGGTGAATAAAGATAATATTTGGCATGTTAGGTTCGAGCATCCTCCATTAAGTAGGATGAAGAAATTGAAACAATACTATCCTTACATAGATTCTAATAAAAATATCATGCCATGTGATGTATGACACTCTTCTTGACATAAGAGAAATCATTATGAAAAGAGTAATAGCTTTGCTTTTGCTGTTTTTGATCTTATCCATATAGATATTGGGGACCATTGTCTATTCCCTCGGTTCTTGGGCATAAATATTTTCTGTCTATTGTTGATGATCATAGTAGGCCTTCATGGATTTTTTTTATGAAAACCAAATCTAAAGCTTCCAATCTTGTAAGGTCTTTTTTTTAATCTGATTGAGAATCAACATAAAACAACCATTAAATGCATAAGAAGTGATAATGGACCCGAATTTCAGCTCAAATCCTTTTATGAATCCAAAGGTATCATTCATCAAACCTCCTATGTTGAATGCCCTCAGCAAAATGGCAAGGTTGAAACGAAACATCATCATGTCTTGTCTCTGGCTAGAGCTCTCTTGCATCAATCTAAAATCCAAAGGTTTTCTGGACTTATGCTATATCAGGTTGTCTTTATCATCAACAGGCTTTCTAGTAAACAGACTCAAAATATGTCTCCTTTTCATATCCTTCATAATAATGTAGCTAATATAAGTAATCTGAAATGTTTTGGATGCCTTTGTTATGCTTCCACTTTATCCAGAAATAGAAACAAGTTGGATAGTAGGGCCCGGAAATTCATATTTATGGGATACAAACAAGGAGTCAAAGGAGCTATTCTTTTTGACTTAGCCAACAGAGAAATTTTCCTAAGTAGCAATGTGAAATTCTATGAATCTGTTTTTCCTTTCATAGATAAGCAGGTGGAAGATATGGCTAAATCACACAACTTTGCAGTAAATCCCTTAGCAAGACTAAGATCTCATTACATGGATATCATAGAAGAACCTGATGCTGAAGAGCTAAGAATCACAAATCCAAATCAAGCAAAAGGAAGGAGGAAATCTCTCAGAGAAAGGAAACCTCCCGAGCATCTAAAAGACTATGAATGGAGCATTATTGGAAGAGATGTTTCAGATCAAGGCAGCTCAGTAAATAGCATTCAATCTGATAATCAGATAAAATCAAAGGCTGGCAAAATCAAGTATCCTATAAACAACTATGTGGGATACATCAATCTGTCTAAGGAATTCAAACACTTTTGTCTAAGCATCTCTTCTGATAATGATCCTACTTCATATAAACAAGCTATTCAACACAGTCATTGGAGAGAGGCCATCAAAAATGAGCTGCAAGCTCATGAAAGAAATAGAACCTAGGACTTGACAAAACTTCCTTCAGGGAAGAAAGTTGTTACATGCAAATGGATCTTTCAAACCAAAAGAAAAGCAGATGATTGATTGCTGGTAAATCTGTTTATTGACACCCGATTTGTCGTAAATTTCGGTATTTGTCGGTAAATCTTTATAACAATAGATATGTGGACTGCACGCATCCAATCAAAACAAAGGGTACATGACTATTGCAGCTCATTTCTTTGATAAGAATTGAAATTTGCAAGGTCTTCTTATGACATAAATAATCACTCATGTAAGTTTTATGGTTTTAATTTTATATACTTGATAACATGTGTAATTATAGTAACATGTATTTATAGAACTTGTTGTAACATGAATCATTATTTTATTTTAGGTTTATGCATGCACCACATACTAGTGATTATTGTAGAGGTTATAATTGAACATTTATTTGAGTGGAATCTAGATAGGAAGGTATCTACAATAATGATCTATAATTGTAGTACTAATGATTCCTAAAATTCTTAGTAAGTTTGGACGTAGTAAAATTATTTTGTGCCCATATTTTAAACTTGATTGCAAAGGATGGAATGTCAACCATCCATGATTCCATTGAAAAGTTTAGGGATAGGGTTTCCTTTTGGGTTGGAACACCTAAGAGGGAAGAAAATTTTATTGAGCCTTATAAACAATTAGAAATTCCTTATTCAAAGAAACTTTCAATGGCAATGGAAATTTGTGAGAAGTTGGAAACCTTTTATTAAGTTACTGAGTTATTTTCAGGTATACAATATCCAACTTCAAATGTTTATTTTCCTAAAGTTCGTGAAATTTGGTTGGCTTTGTATGAATGGATTTTTTCTTAATATAGCACCATTCAAACAATGGCTGAGAGCATGATTCCCATGTTGGAGAAGTATTGGGGCATGCTCAATGGGGTGATGGCAATAGGGGTTGTTTTGGACCCTAGGTTTAAAATCAAGTTGCTAAATTATTTTTTCCCTCTCTTGTATGGAAGTGAAAGCACAAGTCAATTGAATAAGGTGATGAAATTATTAGAAGATTTGTTTTTTGAATATCAATCTAAGGAAGGTAGGACTACTCATGATTCTATTTTCACTTCGTCTTCAATAATGTCTAGTTTGGATAATAATATGTTCAAGAAACTTCTTCCGGTGATTGTGTTAAGTCTGAATTAGATTTATACTTGAAGGAGTTGTATTGCTTAATCAATCAAATTTTAGTAACTTTGACATTTTGGGATATTGAAAAAACATTGTAGTCAAGTATCCTACTTTGCAAAGAATTGCCAAAGACTTTCTGGCTATTCCTATCTCAACCATATTTAAATAAATGTAGACAATTTTTTACTCCACATCATAGTAAATTAAATGAAGACACGGTTAAGGCATTCATGTTCTCTCAAGATTGGATGCATAATGAGATTGAAGGTAATAAATTTAATTTACTTGTAAATTTTTCTTCTAAGCACTTAATTTATTTTAATGATTGTATCATTAGGTTACTTGAAATCAAAGATGGAATTTGGTACAATAGTTGAAGATGCAGATGTAGTTACATAACAATGGTATGAAAAATTTATTTTTTTAATTCATGATTTTTTTATATTTTCTAAACACATATTTACATGTTTCCATTGTGTAGGTTTGATGTTGAAGATGTTCATTGCACTTGGATAGAAGTATGAAAGACTTCATTGAAAATGATGATGACTTGCTCTTGCAAATTTGGCTTATTTGTAATGTTATGCTAGTTTTCATGTGAGCTCATGCACTTGTATTGTGTAACATTAATGTGTACTCTTGGATATTTGTAATCTTGGATGTTTTTGTTTAATGCTAGCTCTTGAACTTATATTGTGTAACATTAATTTATACTCCCCCGTTCCTATTTAACTGTCCGGAGAGAGAAAATCACACGTATTAAGAAATGTAATAATTGTTATAGTTTTTCTCAAAATAAATTTTGAACTCTCCATAATACCCTTTATCTGTCATTGTTTGATTGGTTGGATAGTGGGGCATTGATTAGCCTCCAATTAAACATAAGGTTAGAATTGGTAAAAGTACAATTAATGTTACATTGAAAATATGAGTGGACAGATAAATAGAAACAAATTTTTTTTTCTCTCCGAACAGTTAAATAGGAACGGAGGGAGTACTTTTAGATATTTGTAATCTTGGATGCTTTTACATCTTGTGTGGTTTCATTACTATTATTATTGATTTATTTTTGTATTTTAGTCATGTTTCAAACATAGAATTAATGCCTAAATTTATTATTATTGAAAAATTGAGATAAAACAAAAAAAGTGGCATTTTTTATAATTTGTTGACATTTATTATATTTTTTAATATTATTTACGGGGGTCTTCAAAGGTCCCCGCGGGGAGGCAAGGAATGGGACGGGGCCAAAAATATCCTCACCACGGGGAGCGGGGACGGAGAGCACGGTGAGGTTTAGGGACGAGGAGTGGGGGAGTAGTCCTCGCCCCCACCCCACGCGGGTACATGCCTAGTCAGTATTGAGTATGAACGGGTCTTTAATGACTATATTACCCTACAATTGTCAATGTGTAATGGTGGAAAAGAAAAAAAAGAGAGATGATAGAAAAAACAAAGAAAATAAAGAAAAGAAAAAGGAAAAAATGATTGATAAAATTATTAAAAATAAATACTAGTGTGACAGGAGTATACTTGTTCAGGTTTTAAGTTTGATACCCTCTATAAGACTATAACTATGTAGTACTCATTTTGGTCACATTAATTATGTATGAAATTAATTTATTTCATTTGTTTGAATAATATTAGTACTACAGAATATTTGTCACGTCACATTAATGATGTATCAAAAAATTTTGTTTAAATTATCTCAAAGAAAACACATAGATAGTAGTGGGGATAAGCCAAGACCCTTGCCCACACATCATGAGTTGAAAAACGCTACAAATGTATTTGAAAGGAACGAAAGTCTATCTAGGGACTTTGATTAAGATGAAGTCCTAAACCATTACTTACATCAAATTCCCATGAAGGACTTTCGTTACTTTCAAATAGTCTATAACCTTTTTCAACTCAAGAATAGAGAGTACTAGCGAATATGCCCGTGTGTTGCACAGGTTTTTATTTTAACTAAACGCTGAGATTATTTTTTTATGTATTATATTTATAATATTCAATTTATAAGAATTATTAGATTTATTAAAAGTAATATAAGTATTAGTCATTAAAGTTTTTTCAAAAATATATTATAAATAATTATGCTAAGGGAGTTCATTGAACACTTCACTATAAAGTACATTTTTAGTGTAGTTTGAATATTTTATTTCATGCTCTACGATAAGAATTCTTAACTCTTTTGGAGAAGTTACACTAGACAACGCCGCATATAATTACCCATGAGAAAACACTGATTTTAGCAAATATAACCCAACATAATTCAATGATTGACGTCCCTGACTTTGGTTTATTGTCATTGCATAATATACTTTTACTAGAAATTATTTTCTTCACAAAATAAAAATCCATCTTGAGTCTTTTGCCGTTAGCACTATTCTTGGAATTAGGTCTTTGGCTCCAACATTGTAATAATTTTTGCTTATATCACCTAGTCTTCTAAATGTGTTAACATTTCCAATGTGAGGTTAATGTTCCTAAGTAACAGAGCACGCATTCCTTCATTGAGTTGCAAGCAATGATATGAAAATATGTTAAAATTTAAATTATTTAAAAAAAGCATAAATTTTAATTAGATTTGTATGTTACCCTATTACTCTTAGAAGGTGCTAGTTCCAAAGTTTTAGGTATAGTCTTGGGTTTGTCCAACATCAAAAGATGCATAGAATTTGTAATTTGAACACTATGGACATCATTGGAATCCCTAAAATAAATTCAATGAGTTTAGTAACATATTTGCAATAAATGAGTAATTTTAAAATGAAGTTAGTATATGTATTAAATATATAATTTACTTGAATAATTGTTTGAGTTCTCTAGCCTCTCTATGGTATGTCAATATTTACATAAATGTTGGTTGATCTCGATGTAGAAACGGATAAATCACCTGTAATTATATGGACATAATTAAATCTTAATTTATTGTAATTAAGCTTTAATATTTAAATGTACATTGTTAATAAAATGTAATAATATAATTACGTTACCTCAAAATTCTGTAACTCTTGTAATTATGTAAAGATTGCAATATTAAGACTTGAAATCTTAGTGGCATTGACATTCATTTTCTCTTCAAAATAAGTAAAAAATCCATTCCACAGTGTTATTTTTACTTTATTTTCCCTTTTGGAGAAATTTAATTATATTAATAACATTGTTTTAAACATATTTGTTTGAAGAGGTATATATGTCAATACAAAAATAGTATTTCAAAGCCTAAAAACATGCTTCAATCTTATTAACAATAAAAGTTTACATAATTTATAATTCAAAGGAAATTAGAATTAATTATATTAAATTAACTTTTACATAATATTATTAAGTCACATAGTGTTAATTTGTGAAGCTTTGAAAAAGTTTAAAACATACTGAAAAAAATGTGATTGATTTTCAGAAATTGCACGATGTAATCAAATAATTGTTCCATTTTAATAACCTTATTGAATACAATATCAAAATTCAATAAAAATAAATGTATGTTATCGGGTGTGTTTGTTTCAAGGTTTTATATTGCATTTCATAGTATCTTATTACTTGTATTTTAAGCCATTCGGTTAGTTTAATAACTTTAAATCCTTAGAATATTTTTTAAAAATTCCTAAAAATATTTATAACCTATTCATTACATATTCATAACCTATTTATTACATATACTTTTATTCCAAGAAATTATTTTTAGTTATATAATTAGTAACAAATAAATAGTAAGTAGTTATTGTATTTATAATATTAATATTAATTTTTTTATCTTCTTAGTATTTATTTAAATTAAATATATGTATATTTACAAGTATATTTTGAGAAATAATTTGATTGATTTTTTTTTAAAAAAAATATAGAAGTTAATAATTTATGTTGACATACAGATTTAGGAAAAAGTATACTGACAATTTACAAATATATATTAATATTAAACTAATAAACTTTGGTATGTAATCAAGAAATAACCCGATAAAAAACTTTTGTAATTTTAAATTGATCATTCTCAGAGAGAGGGTCTTGATCCGAACTTCAAAAATAGGGAAGGGATTTAACTTTTGGACATGTAGTTTCACTGTCATCATATTAAAAATTTTTCCACCGTCATGTAATTCACTATAAACTGTCCACATAATTAATTCATATACGTATAAATTGTCCACTATAAATGGTCCATATTTTAAAAGTATATGGAATAATTATGTGGGCAGTTTTTTACATTTAAGCCACTCTATATTTCCTAAATTAAACACACAAATAATATAATAAGCAGAATATTTCCTTTTACTTTTTGATTTAATAACATAATATAGATTTGTTGCATATATTTTCAGCTCAATAGAAATAGTCGTAGGATATTTTGAACGTATATGAAATAATCATGGGGCAGTTTTTTCCAAAAATTTAATCATTGGTTTCAAAACTATCAAAGTGTGTTTTGATTAGTTGTGATTAAATGTGAAAATAAGCTGTGAAAAAGAATTGATTGTTTGAGACAATTGATTTTTGTTTGTATATATTTGCAGTAAGAAGCGATTTTTAAGATAATTTTAATCTGTGAAAAGCGATTTTAAAAGATTTTTGAAACAATGTTCAATTTTTAGTTGAAGGACAAAAGCTTTTTTCTTTGTTAAAAGAATAATTAAAAGCTTTTATAAGTACAAAATACAACTATATATGTAACATACGTTAAAAAAATTTCTTATCCATATACAACCTTAGTATATATATATACATTGTCACACTAATTATATGGTAACGACATGTTTCTTATTTTAATATATATCATTCATTTGATTCATTTATAATTGATGTTGACAATTTGTGTTATAATATTAATTGATGCTATTCATTATATTCATTTATTATGTAGTTTCTTTAATTTGATTCATTTGGTTTTTCTTTTTTTCCTAATTGATTCATTTATGCTATTCATTCATGATTTCATGATATTAATTAAGTTGAATTTGTTCTTTAAAAGTTCTTCTTTATATATAATATTTAAAAATGATTTTTTATATTAAATTTGTCCCTAAAAGGTTTAATATACAGTTAAATTAGTTTTGAAAAATTAAAACACTATCAAGTTACTTTTTTAAAAAAAATTAAATACTACTAAATGTATCTCTTAAAGATTTGGAATAATATCAAATTAATCTCTTATGTCAATTAAGATAAATGAGTTTTGACTAATCACATGATTTAATATTTTTGCTATATAAATCAAATCAGTCTCTGAAATATTTGATATACTACTAAATTTTTTGAAAATATTTAAAATACAACAAGATTATTTTATAAAGATTTAGAAGAAAATCCCTTGTAATATACTACTAATTTTTTAAAAATTTCAGTAGCCACACTAATTTTTTGTTATAAAGCAACCAAACTAGACCCTAATTATATTGTTCAATTTCTATGTGAAGTACACACTCATGAAAATTAGTTGAAAAAAATTGGAACATGACTAACATTTATAAGATTAATGTTAAAATATAATTAAACAATGGGAGAAATTATTAAAATTGGAACGTTAAATTTAATTTTTCAAAGTTTTTTCTCATATTAGATTAGTCTCTTAAAGGTTTAATATACTACTAAATTAATTTGTTTAAAAATTTAAAACATTATAAAAAATTTGTAAGATTAATGTTAAAATATAATTAAATAATTGGAGGAATTATTAAAATTTGAACGTTAAATTCAGTTTTTCAAATATTTTTCTCATATTAGATTAGTTTCTTAAAGGTTTAATATACTACTAAATTAATTTATTTTAAAAGTTAAAACATTATAAAAACTTGTAAGATTAATGTTAAAATATACTTAAATAATGGGAAGAATTATTAAAATTTGAATCTTAAATTTAGTTTTTCAAAGTTTTTTCTCATATTAGATTAGTTTATTAAAGGTTTAATATACTACTAAATTAATTTGTTTAAAAAGTTAAAACATTATAAAAACTTGTAAGATTAATGTTAAAATATAATTAAATAATGGGAGGACTTATTAAAATTTGAATGTTAAATTTAGTTTTTTAAACTTTTTCTGATATTAGATTAGTCTCTTAAAGGTTTAATATACCACTAAATTAATTTGTTTAAAAATTTAAATCATTATAAAAACTCGTAGGATTAATGTTAAATGTAATTAAATAATGGGAGGAATTATTAAAATTTGAACGTTAAACTTAATTTTTCAATTTTTTTCTCAAATTAGATTAGTCTTTTAAAGGTTTAATATACTACTAAATTAATTTGCTTAAAAAGTTAAAACATTATAAAAACTTGTAAGATTAATGTCAAAATATAATTAAATAATGGGAGGACTTATTAAAATTTTAACATTAAATTTAGTTTTTTAAAGATTTTTCTCATATTAGATTAGTCTCTTAAAGGTTTAATATACTACTAAATTAAATTAATTTGTTTAAAAAGTTAAAACATTATAGAAAGATAAAAAGGTGAATTACTTGAAGAGATTAATAGAATAGTAATCAATACATTTAAGTATTTAACGAGGGTTCAAGTCAATTTTACATATAGTATATATGGGTCTTGCCGAATAAGAATAATGTGTTTTCTCTGGATCCATAATCTTCTAAGCCTTTTTTTCCTCACAAAGATATGCACTGAGATCTAATTGCAAAGGAAAATCGAGAAACAAAGAAACTTCATAGGATGTCAATCTAGAAAAACTTTGGAAGAGGTATGTTCTTTCTACCTACCGCCCACCTTTCATTAACATGACCACGAAACCCCCATAACACAACGAAAAAAGTGTAACAGAATTTATAGTCTTCAGAAGTGTTGGCGGAAAATGGGTTGCAGATACATATTTTTAATTTTATGATACTTTGATTACCTCTCTGGTTCTTGACTTCATTTTGCGTATCTGATGGCATATTATTCCTCAACAGGGTTTCAAAGTATGTGGATTTCTATTTGTTAGGTGCGATAATGAACCAACACCATGGACAAGGTAATTACTCTTCTTTTCTTTTGTAATAGCAGAAAATTTAACACTCCAAAGTTTTCCCTTTGTTAAATCATCTCAAATGAAACACTTAAAAGGTAGTGGGGATAAGCCAAAACCGTTGCCCACAAATCATGAGTTGAAAAAGGCTATAGACGTATTTGAAAGGAACGAAAGTCTATCTTGTTTTGACTTTGATTAAAATGAAGTCGTCAACCATCACTTATATCAAAATCCCATGAAGGACTTTGGCTACTTTCAAATAGCCTATAGCCTTTTTTCAACTCAAAGGATAGAGGGTATGGGTTTTGGCTTATCTCCACTATCATCACAATGTTTGCACTAAATATAATTAACTAAATAGAAAGTGATGGGTCAAATTTTTTCTGCTACTGAAGAAGAGAAATATAAACACCTCGTCCAGAGTGTAGGTTCATTGTCACATGTAACGAATAGAAATCGACAAACTTTGAAACCTTTATAAGGAATAGTTTTCCATTAGATAAACAACATTAAAATCGAGAACCAGAAAAGAGGTAGTCAATGTATCATTAGATTACAAATATCTAACTGCGGTCCCGCTATCTGACAACACTGTAAATTCCAACATACTATATTTGTTGTAATATGGTGATTTCTTGGCTATGTCAATGAAAGCTAGGCACTAGGAAGACAAAACATACCTCTTCTTAAGTGTTCCTTTATTTACATCCTATAAAATTTATGTGTTTCTTCATTTGGCTTTGCTATATCATAGGGTCCCCCACTTTGCACTTGCGTTTTGCTAGGAGGTGGGGGTTTCTTTCACTTTCAAACATGCAACTGCGTCACCATGCCACCACCATCATACTCCTTTGCTTCGATTGTCTAGTCAAAGGCTGCACCCGCGACTTCCATCACGGTTAGAGATAAAGATAATAACTAGTCAGTTATATTTGTAATAAGATTATTCTAAGCATATTAGTTAGTTGCTATGTTATTCTTATTTTCGTAGTTTAGTTTCTCTATAAATAGAGAATATATTCAATTGTTTCAAATTGAGTTTAAGGAGTATTAATAATATCTTTTCTATTTATTCTATTCCCTTTCACTCCACCATGTTTCCTAATATGGTATATCATCCTCGTGACCCGTGCCACCTTATTTCCGCTGCCAGTTCCTAAAATATGGAACATTTCATAATCTTTCTTTTCTAGTTTTTAAATCAATAAATTTGTCCTACAGACATTCATTTATCTTTATCACTTCCTACTCCCATATTTCTCAATATTTTTATCAACCTTTTGGAACGACCGTTTCCGTAGATCACCTTTCTGGAACGAGACTCGAGGAGACGCTGAAACAAGATGGACTAGGCCCAAGAGAAGGTCAAAGACTTGAGAGCTATGAACCTGAACGTTTCCGTTTATCAATCTTTTGGAATGATGGTTTCCATTTATCAACCTTTTGGAACAAGACTCGAGGAGACGCTGAAACAAGATCGACGAGACCCAAGAGAAGGTCAAAGACTTGAAAGCTACGAACCTGACTGTTACCATTAGCATTTCTATATTGTTCATGTCCTTTCCAAGCTGATGTGCTAAATCGCACTTCCAGCTTGCGGGAGAGTATTAGAGATAAAGATAATAACTAGTGTGTTATATTTGTGATAAGGTTATTCTAAGCATATGAGTTAGTTGCTATGTTATTCTTATCTTTGTAGTTTAGTTTCTCTATAAATAGAGAATGTATTCTATTGATTCAAATTGAGTTTAAGAAGTATTAATAATATCTTTTCTATTTATTCTATTCCCCTTCACTCCACCATGTTTCCTAATAATCACCAAGCCGGCACCACCTTACTCCATTCTGAAGACAGTTGCTAGACTACAACCAGTTTTAGATAAAACAATTTCCATCGTTCATTCGCTTGATCTCACCATGCAGAGTTTGGATCCAAAATCGAGCAAGAGTGGTGGTCAAGGTGCAACCTCTACGGTCTCTCCGTTGACTGAAAAATGTCCTTCTTCCCCACCTGCACAGATACAATGCATTTTCTCTTGATCCAGTAGCTTCTAAGCATTATTTTCCTCACAAAGTTCTCCATCCTTTCTCTTCTTTGGGACCATCATAATTGTTGACACACTCCTTCGAGACTCTCTCTCTCTCCAAAGCTCTTAAATGATTCTGCCATTGGATTTTCAATGTCCTCCTTCCATCCACATTTACTCAGCCGCTCTTTCTCACGAGGCATCATCAACCTCAATGGTTTAACCAAGTTCTGCGTATGTCTTGCATAACATTACAATTCATTCTCCTCCGTCTGATTTGGTGGTGCTAACATCTTATGGCCCTTGTCAAGGTGATGTTCCACTTTTTTTCTGTGTTGCTTGCATTTTTTTGGTCGAAGTACTACTTGTACTTAACTCACATTTCCTTATGCCAATTGTAAAGCATCATCATACACACTCTCATCCATTGGAACAACACCATCCTTTTTCTCTCTCTTCATCCAAGCCACTAATTCAAATTACCCTTAAGTCTCTCTCTCCTCCTTTTCCTCGAAAAATCACTTGATTACCCTCCGTATCATACCTACATGATCCTTCACCATCATTCTTCTTCCTTTTATCCTATCCACATGTCACTCCTCGTGGACCCCACAAACCTCATCCACACCATTCCACATGGTTTCTCTCACCTTGCTGCTAGCTTCTAGGAACACATGACTCTTAATTTTATCCACTAATGTATGCGTAATGTGTCCCTCAAGATTAGCAATGGTTTCAACAGAAAATTGTCTCAAGACATCCGGATTCTATGAGGAAAGAACCTCACTTGTTTAGAGTTCATGCTTCCTCCAATACCAAATTAGAAGCAAAGGCAAAAAAAAAACTTTATTTTGGACCTTGAGGATAAGGTTAATTTCAAGGGATCGGTAATGTTACATGTTAGTATATATTAGGACTTATAAATAACTTAGTATTGTTTGTAATGGGCCTAGCTTAATTAGGAATATTCTAGAGTATATATGTTTTGTTATAAAAGTAATTGAGATATAAACAAATGGAAAAAAAAGGAAATTAGTGAAATCTGTTCTTCTCTAATAATTTTCTTATGAGGCTTGCTCTAAGTTGAATGAGATCAATTTTTACGTTCGTAAAATAAGAAGAAAATTTCTCTTAAAGAAATAATCTACTCATTAAATATTTATTTAAAATTTTCTCATATGTAAGGTTTAAATTTATGATAATATAATCGTATCAAAAATCTTGAGAGAGAATGCAATGAGCACCAAGTGAATAGATATAATATGAAAAATTAAAACGAAGTCCTAAAGCATACTTACATCAAAATCATCATGACTTTCTCTTATTTCAAACACCGATTAAAATAGAGAACAAGGGTTTTGGCTTGTCCCCCGTGATCATCACTTTGTTTGCATTTAAGATAATTTAGTAAATAGAAAGCATTGCAGGTTCAACTTTGCTACTATTATAGAAGAGTAGAAGAATAAATACCTTGTCGAGGGTGTAGGTTCGTTGTCACATCTAACCATGGTAGTCAAAATTGCGATTTTAATCACAAAATCTTACGCTATTATGATCTCATCCCCCCTTGCGATTCGGATCGCATGCAAAATCTCAATATGCGTGAAATCCCTAAAAACACCGATTAAAATTTCAAATGAATTTGGTCTTATACATATGTGGGAAAGGTAATCTATCAAAAAAGAAAGAACTCATTGGAATCAGGAAATTCTTACATTTTTACTTGTGGATTGAAGCTCTCACAAGGTGCGATTGGACCTTTAGATCGACACATAGCTTCCTTGCAAGCAAGGTGCGGCTAGAGCTTCAGATCGAGACAAAGCTATATAATTCATCATGTACAAACATATGATCATCATTGCATTTATTTTGTAGATGAACAAAGAGACATTTTTGACACAATTATTAATGCTGTGGAGAATGATCGTGGTGGAGTATTCTTTTTGTATGGATATGGTGGTATTGGAAAAACATTTATTTGGAAGACCTTGGCTTCTGCTATTCGATCAAATGGTGGAATTGTTTTAACTGATGTATACAGTAGAATTGCATCTTTGTTGCTTCCTCGAGGTTGTACAGCTCATTCCAAGTTTGCAATGCCTGTTCCAACCACTGCATCAACTAATTGCAACATACATCAAGGCAGTGATTTAGCAAAACTTTTAAAAAACACCAACTTAATCATTTGGGGTGAAGCACCAATGTGTCATAAACATTGCTTCGAAGCACTTGATAAGAGCCTTAAAGACATCATGAGAAATAGTAATTGTGGTGATCAACCATTTGGAGGAAAGGTCATTGTCTTTAGTGGTGATTTTCGAAAAATACTTCCTATGGTTCCTAAAGAAAGTCGTTCTGATATTGTTCATGCAACAATTAATATCTCTTATCTTTGGGACTATTGTAAGATACTACGACTAACACAGGTTACAGATTTGTGCAACTAAATGCTGAAGAACTTGCAAAATTTTCACAATGGTTGTTAGATGTTGGTGATGGAAAACTTGTGAGCCTAATGATGGTGTTGCTGAAATTAGAATTCAGATTCATTCTTAATCATAGATTTTGTTGATCCATTACAAGCAATTGTTGAAAAAATATATCCTAATCTTCTACAATTTTATAACAATGAAGATTTCTTGAAGTGTACAGTCATACTTGCAACTACAATTGAAATTGATGATCACATTAATGATTATATCCTTTTCTTTGATTGGTAGTGAAGAAAAGGAATATTATAGTTGTCACAGTGTTGATAAACCTGATGTTATTCCAAATCCAGCATTTGAGACTTTGACTCTAGACTTCTTGAGTACATTGAAGACATCAGGGCTACCAAATCACAAGATCAAGTTAAAGGTTGACACACCAATTATGTTGCTAAGGAATTCAGATCAATCGGAAGGTTTGTACAATGGAAGAAGGTGTAACAAGATTGGGTGATCATATAATTGAAGCAAAAATCATATCTGGGAAGAATATTTGTAGCTTAACATATATTCCAAGAATGTCTATGTCTCCGTCACATTCTCCTTACCCTTTCAAATTAATTCATAGGCAATTCCAAATAATTGTTTCATATGTTATGACCATCAACAAGTCACAAAGACAATATTTGGCTCATGTTAGCTTATACCTCCCTAAGCCGGTGTTCTTGTTAGAGATAAAGATAAATATAATAACTAGTCAGTTATATTTGTGATAAGATTATTCTAAGTATATCAATTAGTTGTTATATTATTCTTATCTTCGTAGTTTAGTTTCTCTATAAATAGAGAATGTATTTATTGATTTAAAGAGTGAGTTTAAGGAATATTAATAATATCTTTTCTATTTATTCTCTTCCCTTTCACTCCACCATGTTTCCTAATATGGTATCAGAGCGGTATCATCCACCATGACCTATGCCACCTTATTGCCAGTTCCTAAAATATGGAACATTTCATATTCTTTCTCTATTAGTATTTTATCCTTCAATGGAATATTTTTTAATTTTTCTTTTCTAGATCTTATCCTTCAACTCCATTTTGAGTTTTTCAATAAATTTATCTTATAGACTTTCATTTATCTTCATTCTCATATTTCCCAAGATTTTTATCTATATTTTGGAACGAGACTCGAGGAGACGTTGAAACAAGATCGACGAGGCCCAAAGAGAAGGTCGAAGACTTGAGAGCTACGAACCCGACCGTTACCATTTATCAACCTTTTGGAACGAGACTCGAGGAGACGCTGAAACAAGATCGACGAGGCCCCTAGAGAAGGTCGAAGACTTGACAGTTACGAACTCAACCGTTACAAATAGGGATTTCTATATTGTTCATGTCCTTTCCAAGCTGATGTGCTAAAACGCACTTCTAGCTTGCCGGGGAGTGTTAGAGATAAAGATAAATATAATAACTAGTCAGTTATATTTGTGATAAGATTATTCTAAGTATATCAATTAGTTGTTATATTATTCTTATCTTCGTAGTTTAGTTTCTCTATAAATAAAGAATGTATTCATTGATTTAAAGAGTGAGTTTAAGGAATATTAATAATATCTTTTCTATTTATTCTGTTCCCTTTCACTCCACCATGTTTCCTAATAGTTCTCTCATGGCCAACTATATGTTGCATTGTCTAAAGTTCAAACCAAAGATGGCCTTCATATTCTCATACATGATAATGATGGATGTCCACAAAATACAACTACTAATGTAGTGTACAAAGAAGTTTTTGCAAATTTGTAAATTCGACGTTTGGATTATACAACCTTTACCATGTATCACCATATTTTCCAGCCTTTTCTTATTTTAATGTCAATTAACTGTACAATGTTATAACACAAATTAATCCAGCCAGAGTTCTACTTGAAAGGGTCCAAGGAGCAACATATGTCACCACTAGCCTTTATGACTTTTATGGACGTTTTTTGTAACAACATATTATTAAGTGTAAGTTCAATTATCCCCTTGAATTTAGATATATATATATATATATATATATATATATATATATATATATATATATATAAGCATTTTGTTAATTATGATGCGTTGTAACAGGTGAGAAGATATATGCTAAAGGGTATATAACAATTTGTTTATATTTCATGGATGATAGAATTTTTTACTTATTATTATGCAAATTGAAGGATTCTTTGCTTAATGCTACATATATATTTCAATTTGTTTTAGGTATATCATGTTCACTTCGTGCAAATTTTTGACAAAAACTTTATGCGGCAGGTCGAGCGGTTTCCAGGACAAGAAACTGTTTTGCGATTGCTTGGGGATAACTGCATTTCTTCATGTTACTTAGCATGCTGGATTTTTTTGTTGTTAATGTACATGCTTCAAGTATACTGCATATATGAATATATGGTGTAATTAACTATAATGAGTGGTTTTTTGCATTGGAATTTTTTGTGTTACATATGATTGCAATGATTTAATGGATCATTTTAAATATTTTAGGACAATTAGTGTGTTAATGTTTTTTTTCTCCCTATTATATTTGTTGAGCATAATTAATTATATTATAGAAGTATGACCCACACTCAACAGAACCATTGAAGTCCCGTGCGAAAACACGAGTATCGCACTAATAGTATATAATTATATAAAAACTACACCTAATTTGAGATGTCGGCAAAGTTGACAGTGTTGTACATATCAAAATTTATATTGAGCTTTTAAATAAGTTAAATGCATTTCTTTGGTAAAAGTATCATAATTACATACTCCCTCTATCCCTATATATAAGACCCTCTTTAAAAATACACGAGAATTAAGGGAGTTGGTTAAATCTAGATAAACTCATTAAATTTGTGTCTAACCTCCTCAATCATTTAAACTAATAATGTTTCTCTCTATTTTGTTAATTTTCTCAAATTATTATAAGAGAGAGAGTTTTCTCTCAGCAACTTATTATATTTATTACTGTGGAACCACACAAAAGTTATTGAGAAAATAAGGAATATGCACAAAATTTCAAATAGGTTCTTATGAAAAGAGACAAACAATTTTCTTTTGAAGAGAACCTTACATATAGTGATGGAGGGAGTATGTTTTATTAACCTTATTCTTATTAACCTTATGGATAAAGGGGATGGCGGACTTCCCAAAAAAGAGTGGTCCCAAATCCCAAATACCGACACCCTCCTAAGTAGGGCTCGAAATGAATTGAACTGAACCAAACTTAGCTTAGCTCGGCTCGATTCGATAATATATAGCTCGGCTCGATATTTGATTTGAGTTCGACATGAACTTTTTTTTGGCTCAAACTCAGCTCGAAACAAAGTTCAAGAATAGTATAGTTCGGTTCGTTAGCTCGAACTACATGAATTAGTACTCAAAATAAGACAATTTATACGAATATCATTATTCAACAAGTCATATAATTTGGATCTTGAACATTTCTATCAATAAGGTCAATAATTTTTTTAATTCTTATAATAATAAGTTATACTTTTTAACTCAATGTTTTATGAATTTATTTTAAAGGGGAATAATCTCTCTATTTTGGAACTCATAAAAATTAAATAAACAAAAGATATTTTGTAAATTAAATATATATAATTTATTTTCAATAATAAAAACTATATATATAAACTATATAAATTATAAATATGTTATACATATTTAAATATTTACTTATCGAACTAGTTCATGAAACAAACGAATCGAATCATACCAAGTTCAAGTTCGGCTCATTTATTTAAGGAACTTAAATTTTGGTTGAAGTTCAGTTCATTTGGCTCATAAACCATGTTCAATGAGCCAATTAACGAACCACATTCCGAACTTAACACGAATCGGCTTGGTTCAGTTTCATCCCTACTCCTAAGCCATTCCAATATCCAGATCCAAATATATTTGCATCATTTTCTTTACAACGTACAATATATTAGTGTTATTTAGCATATGATCAGTATAACGTATTTGATATCTTCTCTAAGTTTCCTATAGTTTTGGTTGATTAATTATAAAAATTATGGATTTTAAATTTTTTTAACATATTATAATTGTACATTTTCTATGTATAATTAAACCGTGGAAAATGCTTCTTTGTGCGAAGCATATTTTGTTGAAAAATTAGTGTGATGAAAAACTAAACGTACACCCTTATATTCTCTTTTTTGTTTTTTTGGATGAAGCTGTTCCCTTTCTTCTATCCTCTTTACTCATCTCCACCTTTGCACCCTTGGCACCATTGACACCAACAAAAATCAAAGACTTCAATTTACTCTTTTTGCACACTTCAAAATTCTCTTTTTAAGAAAATCCCTCAAACCCAATCAATCTTCCTTCAAGCAACCTACATCCCTATGCGCTAGCTATGTCTATGAAATTTACGATTTTGGTTAAAGATGTTGAATGTGTTCTGCGGATAATAAGGAAACATATGACTTGGTCTTGATTTCAATTAACAACTTAAAATTCAATTTCACATCTGAAAATTCCAAACCCCGACTCTAATTAATACAATAACATTAATGACAATGCAAAATTGTTGACCGAAAACAAAATGGTTAAATAGCAATGAAGAATTGAAAATCATAATCTATAAAAAAGAAAATTGCCAATGGAAATTTGACCCATTAATCTGCGTCAAATATTAGTAAACCCGACAACTAGATAGATAAGCATTTAATAATGCTCTCGCTTTTTTTTTGTTTTCTTTCTTTAGTGTGAGTTAATTGGTTTAAAGGGTTAAAATGCAAGCTGCAAATTTCAATCATCCAATCCTTTTTATGATACCAAAAATTAATAACAAAAAAGACCTTTTTTTATTTGTTTCCAACTCCCCTAAAATCAGAATATCCCAATCCGATGACAACATCTCAGGCCCATCTTGGAGAGCAAGAAAATTGTGCATAGTTGTAACATTCTAGAATATACTAAGATTTAGAATAGTACATATTTTTCATTTTTCTGTTGTACTTTTTTTTATTATTCTTTTTGTACTATTTCAATATTATCCTAGGCTCAATTCCTGTATATATTTGGCAGCTATTGCTGAAATCAATACAGAGAAAATCTTCTCACAATCATTGCCTTCTCTATTCCTTTTACGTTTTGTTATATGGTATCGAGAGCCTAAAGGTTCTTTCTTGCTGTTTTTCCTTTGTCACCATATCTAGCTCTGCAGCTGCTACCACCTTTGAGAGTCTTGAAAACCCAACTACCCAGTCCAAGACCCATCTCAGAACCCTGCCAGTCCCTATTACATCCACCCCAGTGAAAGCCCATCCTCTTTTAGTGTCCCCTGATCTCAATGGTACCAATTATCACCTTTGGTCTCCCTCTTTCCGTATGGCACTCATATTCAAAAACAAAATGGCCTTCCTTACTGGTTCCATTCCCACACCTGTTGTCAACGATCCTCTGTACCCATCATGGGAGCGCTGCAATACTCTCATAATGTCTTGGCTCTTGAATTCCATTTCCACTTCCATTGCTCAGAGTGTTATTTATCTTGATAGAGCCATTGACATTTGCAACGATTTGTGGGAACGTTTTTCTCAAAGTGATCTCCTCCGCATTGCTCAGCTGCAGGAAGAAATTTATGCCTTCAAACAAGGCTCTCAAACGGTCACTGACTATTTCACTGGTCTCAAAACTCTATGGGGGGAACTTGACAATTTCCGTCCATACCCAACGTGCACTTACTCTGCCAAACTATACCATCAGCAAGACTTCATCATTCGCTTCCTCAAAGGGCTCAATGACCAGTTTTCTATTGTTCGTTCCCAGATTCGGCTTTTGGAACCATTACTTGCTATAAACCGTGTCTTCTCCATGGTCATACAACAAGAACGTCAACGTCCCTCACCTACTATTTCTGCTCCAGATTAACCTAATACCTTTGTCAATGCTGCTGGTAAGGGACGTGGTGGCGGTGGTGGTGGCGGCTATCCCACCGGTGGATCTAGCATAACCAGAGATCACAACAAATGGTGCTCATACTGTCATCGGATTGGTCAAACTATCAAGGTCTGCTACTCGAAACATGGATAACCGGTTGGACACGCACGATACCCTGGTCGTCCTCGTTTCAACCACAACTCTTCTGGTTCCGTCAACAGCGCATCAGCAACTATGGAAGATGTTGCGCCACAACAGGAAGAACCAAACAATAGTTTGGGTTCTATTTTTTACCCAGACCCAATTTCAGCAACTTTTGGCCCTTTTACATCAGAGTCCAAATGCTAGTGGCACAAGTTCTTTTCAGCCCAGTGATGTTAACCTATCTGAAGGCCCATTACAAGGCCCCAATAATGGTATCCCTTCACAATTTATTTTTTGTACCCACACATTGTCACCTACAAACACAAAAAAACACTAGTTCTTGGATTATAGACTCTGGGGCAACCGATCATATTGCCTCATCGTTTCACTGTTTTCAAACTTATCATAAAATAAAACCAATTAACATTAATTTACCAAATAAATCAATTGTCACAACACACTATTATGGTACTATTTGTTATTCTCCATGATGTCCTTTATGTTCCCAAGTTTCATTTCAACTTATTGTCAATTCCTAAATTAATTTCATCACTTCATTGCACATTACATTTCTTTGGTGATTTTTGTCAAATACAGGGGACACACTTGTTAAAGATGATTGGTTTGGCTAAACTCAATCCTGGACTCTACCATCTATTGCCCGAAGAAGAAATTCCACCTACCCATCCACAAGTTTTTGCTAATTTCACCACCCCCGTTACTAGCTCTAATCTTTGGCATTTTAGATTAGGCCACTTATCCGGGAATCGTTTTAATGTTTTGAATTCGTAATTTCCTTTTATTTCCAAGCATGTTAATGAAAATTGTGATGTTTGTCATTTAGAAAAACAAAATAAAATTCCATATTCTCTTAGTCCAAATTGAGCTTCTAAAGTTTTTGAATTAATACATATGGATATTTGGTAACCTTTCTCTAAAGCTTCTATTCATGGTCACAAATACTTTCTTACCATTGTTGAGGATTTTAGTCGTGATACTTGGATTGTCTTATTAAAAATGAAATTCGAAGTGCAAGATCACGTCAAGAATTTTATTTCTTTAATTGAAACTCAATACGATACTAAAGTTAAAATCATTCTATCTGATAACGACCCCGAGTTTCTCTTAAAAGGAATATTACTCTTTTAAAGGAATCATTCACCAAACAAGTTGTGTTGCAACTCCCTAACAAAATGGACGAGTTGAATGAAAACATCAACACATACTCAATGTTGCTAGGGCCATCATGTTTCAATCAAAAATTCCTTGTCATCTATGGTCTTACACAATAAAACACGTTGTTTATTTAATTAGTCGTGTTCCGTCACTTGTTATAAAAAATAAAAGTCCTTTTGAATTACTTAATAACCATCCACCGGATTTTCCACAACTCAGTTTTTGGTTGTTTATGTTATGTATCTACCCCATCTTCAAAAATTTTATCTTCGTGCTAGACAAGGTGTTTTCCTTGGATTTCAACAAGGAACAAAAGGTTATGTTATTTTTTATATTGATTCAAAAGATATTTTTGAGTCTCGAAATGTTTTGTTCCATGAAATGAGTTTTCCTTATTTTTCACAACAAATTCCCAAAGACCATTTCTCAACACAGTCAAGCCCAATTCCAATTCCTTCCTCCTTTTATTAAACCACAGCCGAGGCCCAACTTCCACCAAACACAATTGAGGCCCAAACACAATCTACACCAGCACACAACTTACCAAACCCATCTCACTCACCCACCCGAGAAACAGAGCCTCTACTTTCTTCTCCTCCTTCCTCACGCCAAGAAACCCTATCCTCTTCACCATCGAAATCAACTTCTCCATCTCCGTCACCACCCACCAATCCTTCAACCAACACACCAAATCAACCTCTCCGACGATCCACTCGCCAACACATCCCAAATGTCCGATTAGCCGATTATCTCTGCAACACCTGTTCAAACCAATCATCGTCAACAAGTTTTACCCCATTCACAGATATGTCAATTACTCTAAAATTTCTCCGTCCCGCCATCATTACCTCATGTCTATGTCTTCAAAACTTGAACCCAGTAGTTAATTGGAAGCTGCCATGAATCCACGGTGGCAAGAAGCCATGGATGTTGAAATTGAAGCTTTGAGGTCAAATCACACTTGGACTATAGTGGAAACCCCTCCTTCTGTGAAACCCATTGGCTACAAATGGGTTTACAAAATCAAGAGATTACTTGATGGAAGTATAGAACGCTACAAAGCAAGGCTTATAGCAAAGGGGTATGCTTAGACCGAGGGCATTGAATACTTTGAGACATTCTCACCAGTTGTGAAAATGACCACCATTCGGGTGGTTCTGGCAATAGCTTCCATCAATCGCTGGCAGCTTCATCAACTAGACATGAGCAATGCCTTCCTACATGGCGATCTCGCTGAAGACGTCTATATGAAGATACCTCCTGGAGTCCATGGATATTCTTCAACTCAATGCTGCAAACTACAAAAGTCTTTATATGGGATAAAGCAGTCCAACAACAAATGGTATGAAAAATTATCTATTCTACTCTTATCTTGCGGATATCATCAGGAACACTCTGATTATAGTCTATTTACAAAGTCTAATCGCACTGATTTTACTGGTTTAATCATATATGTGGATGATATTGTTTTAATTGGGAATTTTGTTGATGAGATGAGTAAGATCAAGAAAATTCTTCTTGAACATTTTTTAATCAAGGATTTGGGAATCTTAAAGTATTTTCTAAGATTAGAGGTTGCTCAATCTGAAATGGGAATTTCCTTAAATCAACGTAAGTACTGCCTGGATCTCATCACCAATTCTGGTTTGTTAGGGTGAAAGCCCTCCTCTACTCCAATGGATAACACACTCAGGTTGTCTCACAACACTGGAATTCCTATGTTTGATCCTCTTCCTTATCGTTGGTTTGTTGGTAGATTGATTTATTTGACTGGCACACGACCTGATATTGTGTTTTCCACACAGCAATTGAGTCAGTTCATGTCCAAACCCACTCAGATTTATTTCAACACAGCTTTAAGATTCCTCTGTTATCTTAAAGGGTGTCATGGTAAGGGTCTTCTTTTTAGAAGAAATTCAAATACTCGCGTTCATGGGTTTAGCGATGCGGACTGGGCTACCTGCATTAATTCCCGTAGATCTGTAACTGGTTATTGTTTCTTTATTTGTGATTCCTTGGTCTCTTGGAAGACAAAGAAATAGAAAACAGTTTCTCAGTCATCCTCTAAAGCAGAATATGGCGCCCTCGCTTCTTTCACTTGTGAGCAACAATGGCTTGTATACCTTCTCAAAGATCTTAAAATTTCATGCACTAAGCAGCATTTCCTATACTATGATAACCAAAGTGCTCTACATATAGAAGCTAATCTAGTGTTTCATGAGCGAACAAAACACATTGACATCGATTATCATCTAGTGCGCGAGAAGTTACAAAAGGGATTGATGCATCTGCTCCCAGTTTCTTCATCTAACCAATTGGCAGACATCTTCACTAAAGCACTTCCTCCAAGACTCTTCTTCACTAATGATTCCAAACTAGAGTTAGCAGATATCTTTCTACCTCCAGCTTGTGGGGGGCTAAAATCAGAAAAGCCTAATCCGATGACAAAATCTTAGGCCCATCTTGGAGAGCAAGAAAATTGTGCATAGCTGTAACATTCTAGAATATACTAAGATTTAGAATAATACATATTTTTCAATTTTCTATTTTACTATTTTGATTAATCTTTCTGTACTATTTCAATATTATCCTGGGCTCAATTCTTACATATTTTTGGTAGCTATTGCTGAAATCAATACAGAGAAAATCTTCTCACAATCATTGCCCTCTCCGTTCCTTTTATGTTTTGATATATCCCCCTAGCTCCCATTTGTTGGTTAGATTTTTTAGTTTATGATATATTATTGGGTTGCGATAAACACTGCCCTAAGGGCATTAGTAAACAATCCCTAAATGGAAATATTTTCTTGGAACTGATAACATTTAAAGTGTTTTTCAACTTTCAAAGCAATAAATTCCATCAATCCCAATAAAATATTTCTAATTTTAGATTCTTAACTAGTGTCCTTAGGGTACTATTTATCATTTTCCGATATTATTAACGGTTTTCTTAACATGCAGTGTTAAAATAAAAAAATAAAATATTTTCTTGAAAATAAGAGTATTGTTTATTGCATTATAACCCTAAAATAATTAAAATGTGTATTTATTCTCAATGAAATTAAAAACAACTTGCTATTTCATGAACTTCCACAAGATTAGTTGATATAGGATCATACTCGGAAGAAAAAAACGAGTTTCCTAAATCATGCAGGACTTACGCAAATGAAATGACAAGGTTTCGATTTTAATTTGATGCTAAGATATAGCAAGGATCATGGATTGGGCCGAGGCAGAGTATTCAAGGCCAGTTAAGATCCACGGTCAACCCTAATGAACCTAATATAAATACATGCTTAAGTTCACCATGCAAGGTACATAACATTCTAATTATCATACAATAACCCTACTTCCAGCACTGACTTGAGCGTTGGAGTCCTTGCAGGTGCACCGCCTCGCCATTGGAGCTTGGACACTGAATCTTGAAGTCCATTATCAATCCAAAGCCTCATCAACACTGCTTGTCCATTACCTCAGCCAGATATAAACACAACATTGGCGCCGTCTCTGGGGAACACAGCAAAAAGCTTGTTTTCCCTCGTTGTTGACAATGGTGTTCTCTACTCAACAAAGGGATAATAAAGATCCCAGTGTTCAAGACATGGTAGATGGGAAACATGATGATGGCTCTAATCAGCAGGCAGGATCGCAACCATTCAATCTGGAAGTAGAGTTTCGTAAGCTACAGAATCTGGTCAAAACACAAGCGAAGGAGATAACAGCTTTGAAAAAGAAGGAAAACTCTGGAAAGGCAAAGAAAAGGTAGTGGAGGAGGATCTTGTTCAAGGAGTCGAGAAGCAGCCACAGAAACATGTGGAAAACCTAGAGAATGATCGGCAAAACCCAACAAACAAAGGGGATAATGGGAACCTTGATCCGAAGAATGCAGAGAAACAATTTGAGATTAGGGTTAGCCGACGGCAAGAAGGAATCCCTCATCAGGACCTCAAGGCAGCATCTCAGGTAGGAGGAGGCAACCCGACACCGGCACTTCATGGAGGCCAGCAGGTTCTCCACTAAGAACACATAGCAGAAAACATTCTAGAGTTCGGTTACAAAGATAAACCCTTCACCCCGTGGATCATGTCTCATGCTTTGCCCCATGGATTTCAATTCCCAAAGCAATTAAAGGAATACGATGGGACTCAAGACCCTACCATGCACGTAAGCAACTTTGTAAGAGCCATGTATTTTCAGGGGGTTAATGAGGCAATTGTATGTCGGGCTTTCTTCTTGACCTTGTTTGAAGCTGCAAGCTGCTGGTTCTCAGACCTCCCACCACAATCCATTAACAACTGGAAGACTTTGAAAGATAAGTTTGTGTTGTATTTTACTAGAAGTAAACGTCAATTTAAATCTGAATTTCATTTGGAAACCATTGAAAAAATAAGGTATGAATCCTTAAGAGAATATATTACTCGTTTCAATAATGAAATACTAGAAGTTAGGAATGTTGAACCTAACCTAGTGTTGTATTTCTTTGTTAAAGGGTTGAAACCAGATGCTTTTGCTAAAAGTTTGGCAGGTGCGAAGCCTACCATGGACGATTTGAAGGCAAGAGCATAGAAATGGATAAGAATTGAAGAATGGGAGAAGACTCAGGTTGCCCAGGAAACTAAAAAAGACGACAAGGGCAAGAATCCTCAAAACAGCCAATCCCAGGAGAATGAGGACAAGTCACATGATAAACCGCCAAGGGGACCCTGGGGGTTATTCTCAACATACACTCCCTTGACGGTCTCACCGGCGACAGTGTATAAAGAAGTCATGAATTCAGAGTTGAAGGACAGACCACCACCTCTTAGAACTCCTAAGAGATTCCAAAACAAATACTACCATAACTACCGAGAAAAGGGGCATGCTACGAATAAATGTGTTCAGCTCTGGGATGCTATTGAAAAGCTCATCAGACAAGGCAAGCTTAGGAACTATACACATGGTTCCAATGACAGAAGAGATCGTCGGTGTAGCCCCTCTCCCCGGGATAGAAGATCGAGATCACCTCCAAATAACCAACATCAGGGATTTGAGAATCGTCACAGATCCTGGAGCCCCAGGAGAAATCAAGAATCCCCTCCCAGAGGGATGATCCAGGTCATAGCCGGAGGTGCAAGTTTGAAAGGACTGGAAGATAGAAAAAGGACCCGGGATGCCAGAGACTCTTGCTCGTAAGTCATTCAGGTAACTAACCCGGTTTTATCTTTTTCAGATGCTGAATTACCAGAGGAACATGTTAGAGACAATGAGCCATTAGTAGTGGCTGCGAACTTGGGAGGCTATGAGGTCCACCGTATTTTCGTTGACCAAGGAGGCTCGGCAGACATCTTGTTCTAGAGCTTGTTTGATAAGATGGGCCTCAGATCTAAAGATCAAATTCCTCATAAGGGGAGCATAATTGGTTTTACAGGAGACACTATAATCCCAAAGGGATATGTAGATTTGAAGGTCATCTTCGAGAATAAGCGAAGCGTCAAAACAGTCATAGTCTTGTTTCATTGTGGTGGACTGCCGCTCCGCATATAACGCTATAACTGGACGGCCAACATTAAACCATTTGGGCAACATTGTTAGAGCTGGCAATATGGGCCACCCGCCCAGGCCAACCCATACGGGCTACGAGCCAAATCCCAGGTGGGCTCAAAAGCCAAGTTTCGTTTTTTTATCAAAATAGCAAGCCCAGACCCGTTTATATCTGGGCTCCGAGCTATTCCAGGCTGGCCCAGTTATGCTTATACAAAAAAAAACTGTTGTAAATATATTTTTTTGAGTAAGTTGTTGTAAATTTTGTTTTAGAAAAAAATTTCTTTAACGTGTAGATAGTGTATAACTATAATATCACAATTTAAATTGGTCAAAACTTAGTGTATGAAACAACATTCACAATTCACAATACGCAAATATAAAGTAACATTCACCAAAAGTCTAAAACCAATTCAACGTTAAAATTAAGTACAATAAAGTACCTAACAAATTAAATAGTACTGTACAAACATAAAATGACCATAAGACATAAGTCCATAACATTATAATAAAACAAGCAATATCCTCCTAACATCAAAATAAGCAACAGCCAACATGATCCAAATACCAATAAAACTAAACATTAATAACAGATTCCACGCCTCCTCGAGAAAGAGCTACATCTTCAAAGTTGATAGACACTTGCTCCTCATCATCATCTTTACTGAATTCTATAGAAAAAAATTGATGTCAAAAAAATCTCGCAAAAAGTGTGCTTAATTCTTGGCAAAAAAAATGACAAACCAAATAAAAAAACTTACCATCAAAACCATGTAACCAACTACATGTGCACATAAGAACTTTAACTATTTCATCATTTAAAGAACTTCTATACTTGTTTAAAATTCAAGAACCAATACTAAAAGCATATTATGATGCCACAGTAGTTATGGGAATGCTCAATACATCTCTCACCATCCTTGAAAGAACATTATATGCACGACTGCAATCCTTCCAATAAGCTAAGACATCAAATCCATCTGATTGTGAAATCTGGGATGCCTCTAATTAAGTATCAAATTCAGATTTCCCACAAATGCTTTGGGTGCTCCGTTGTTGTTCGAACTATCAAATAAGAAAATCAAATGAATTAAAAAGTAACATTTATAAATATGGAGAAAGAAAAAGCATGGTAGACACAAATAATTTTAAAAAATGTAAAACAAAATAACTTACATGAGCTACATATAAGGGTACCACAATCTTCTTTCCCTTTGCTCCTCCTACTGAAGATGAAGCTTGTTCTTGTGATTGTGAATGTGAACAACTCACATTAGACCTTGTGCCATCTTTAGCATACTCATCATAAAGCCTATACAAGTTCCTCTTATCTTTTCCACCTTTTGCTTATATAAAGGATCCACATATGCTAATAAAACTTGCACGAATTCAAGCTTCTTGGTTGGATCAAGAATTGCCCCAAATGCTAACACCATACTATAATCACTCCAATACTTATCAAATTTTTCTTTCATCTTTTTAGCCATTTGCTGAATCATCACATCTTCATTTGTCAAGTTAGCATTCAAAAGACACTCAATGATCCATATTTCTCCAAAATACAAATTTGATTTGGGGTAAGAAGACCCGGATATCAAGTTGGCAATATTGTAAAATGGTCTCAAGAATTCACACATTACTTCCCCTCTACACCACTCCTCATTTGATGGACAACACTTATAATTTGGATCATACAAACTAAATTTAGGAAATGCACGATGATAATTTAGAGCACTCTCTAACATGATATAAGTGGATTCCATCTAGTGACACAATCAGTTCTCGATCCAATTATCACATCAATCCTACCAACCTCCTCAACACATTGAAAAAATTGTCTTGTTCTTCCTTTTGAGTTCTTCCAATATAGCACACTACTTTTAATTTTATGCAATGTATCCTTAGCCAAACCCAAGCAATCTTGGACAATTAGATTTAAGATATGTGTACAACACCTCACATGAAAGAACTCTCCATTAAGCAACAAATCATTTGACAATCCTAAGTGTTGTTTCAAATATTTTTGCATGTTGTCATTTGAGGAAGTATTATCCAAAGTTAGAGAAAACACGTTTTTTTCTATACCCCAATCTTTCAAAAATTCAAACACTTTCAATGCTAATTCTTGACCAGTATGAGGGGGTTTCATGTGAGCAAATGCAAGAATCTTACTAGTTAATCTCCAATCATTATCAACATAATGAGCAGTTAAAGAAATTAAACCATGATTCGTGCACACAATCCAAACATCAGATGTCAACCAAATTCTCCGAGAAACTTTAGCCAATTCTAATTTTAACTTTTGTTTCTCAATTTCATAAGTTTTTCAGACATCAGCTTTAGCAATATTTCTAGAAATGAACTTACAATTATCATTCAAAAACTTCTGATATTTTCTAAATACCTTCCACTCAACCATATTGAACGAAGCACCATGTGTGAGAATCATCTTAGTTATAATATCACGATTAGCCTTAGGGTCAAATTTTCTCTTTCTCAACTTCCCTTTAGCATCAATTAACATAATCCCCACATCATAATATTTGCCCATCTCTAGACATTTATCCCTATGACGAGATAAATGACTAGTTCCATTTTGATGTGCACAATCCAATTCTTTTCCACACCCTTTACATTTACACTTTTCTTTTCCATCTTTACCCAAACCAATTTTTTCAAAATAGGGCCACACATTAGAGGTTTGAGCATTACCCATTTTTTTAGGTCGTGACTCGTTTTCGATTTCCTCTTCTACCACGCCAGCATAAATTGTATCAGTTTCGGTGATTGGATCTGTGGATGGAGTTACGGATTTGGTAATCTCCAACACTAGAATCCATAATGCAAACTACAAAAAGTTAATTAAATTATTTAGCATAATACAAATTTTTAAACAACTTACCAAATACAATTTCTTATAATTAGTAACTAGAATTACTATTGTAAAAAAAAATAGAATTACAAAAATGGGATGAAGAACAAGCAATGAAGTTTAAGTGCATGCTTCTTTTAATTAGTAACTGACATTTAAATTATAATCTTTTATGGAGGGTAGTAGGAACATACCTGCAATGAAGAAGAAGCAAAAAAACACAATTGAGAAGAAATTAAATTAAAAGAGCATGGATTTTAAAAAATTGGATGTTGATGAAAGTGTTTAAGTGTGTGTTTATATAGGAAATGCTTCCCCTTTCTACTACAGTGCTACTACATGTTTTAATTTTCCTACATGTTTTTATTTAATTTATCAAAACTAAAATGCCAACAAAATTATTGCAACAAACCTGCATAAAAAGTACTTATAAAGTTTTAAGAAAAAACTACGCAAGAGAAATATGAATACGCTGATTGCAATTGTTGATGAATATATTTGCTAATTTCAGTCATATTAAAATGGGATAGTCCTGCTGTTTAAATGTTTTTAATAACATCTTTGGGTTGGGACTTTGGAGATCTAAACGAAAAAGATATAAGAAGCATGCATACAACATACTTACCGGCGCGCGTTCGACAGAGAAGAAGCAAAGCACGACGACGGAGAAGAAGCAAAGCACAAAGGCGATCTGGCATGCGTTCGGCATTATGCACTATGTCGACGTATGTGTGCCGGCAACTAGGGTTCAAAAACTCTCCTCTCTCGAGTCAGACTTGCATTGTGCCAATATGCGTTTGTGTTAGTGATTTGTATCTGTAATTTCATTATTTTACATTTATGTAATGTGAATACTGAAATGTTAACTTGGGCCACTTATTATTATCCTTTTTTTTAAAATAAAAAACTGTAGCAGGTCATATCAATTTGTACCCATATTAGATTTTAAACAAAAAACAAAAAAAAGGGTAGCCCAAACCCGGCCGGGCTAGCCCAGAATAAACCCGATTTCAAAAAAGCCCCTTTGGCCTGGCTCAATAAGCCCGTATTTCAATTTTTGAGCTCTTTTTCAAGCCCAGACCCTGATATAAAATTGGCCTTTTTGGGATGGCCCATATGGGCTGGCCCATTTTGCCAGCTCTGCCCATTGTGCCGACCATACACCTGGCTCTAAAGTATCCCGGAGAAAATGGTTCTATCGTTACAGTATGGGAAAAAAGTAGTGATGCAAGGCGATGCTATCAAGAGAGTTTGAAGATTACTAAGTCGTCAAACAACCCGTCGAATCACCAAGAAGGAAAAGGGAAAAAAATGGAACGCGAAGACTTTTCCCTCGATGAAGGGATTATGATGACTAATTAAGATCCTCAGGCAGACTTTGAAGAACAGAGGCCTCAGCCAGAGGGTGATAAGATTTTGATTTAGATTATGCCATAAGAAAGTCAAATCGTCAAGGTAGGAGCAAACCTACTCCCAATTATTAAAGGGCGGCTTATCGAGCTGCTCAAGGCAAACAAAGATCTTTTTGCTTGGGTTTCTTCTGATATACCTGGAGTAAACCCAGATTTTGTTTGTCACTGCTTGGCAATAAAACTGGGATGTGTCCTAGTGGCCTAGAAGAAGCGAAGAATGGGCCCGAAAAGGACAGAGGCCATCGAAAAACAAGTAAAAGAGCTCTTGAATGCCAGTTTCATTCGCAAGATACGTTACGCGGAATGAATCTCCAATGTCATCATGGTAAAGAAAGCCAACGGGAAATAGAGAATGTGTACAGACTACACGGACTTGAACAAGGCGTGTCCTAAAGATCTTTTTCCGCTATCTTGCATTGACAAGCTAGTTGACAACTCTGCTAGCTGCAAGTACTTATCCTTTATGGATGCTTATTCAGGGTACAACTAGATTCCCATGCACCCTAACGATCAAGAAAAAACAACCTTCATTACTGATATGGGTATTCATTGCTAATTCATGATGCCGTTTGGCTTGAAGAATGCCGGTGCAAGATATCAGCATATGATGAGAAAAGTTTTTGAAAGGCATATTGGTATAATTCTGGAGGTCTATATGGATGACATGATAGTCAATACTCCAGAGGATAAGGATCCGGTGGCAGATTTGCAGGAAACCTTCGACTAGTTGCGCATGTATGATCTTAGGTTGAATCCCAATAAATGCACTTTTGATGTTAAGGCAGGAAAATTTCTTGGTTTCATGCTAACTAACCATGGGATTGAGATAAACCTAGACAAGTGTAGTGTTTTTTTGAATATGTAGAGTGTAAGGGCCATTAAAGAAGTCCAGCAATTAACAGGGAGAATTGTAGCGTTAACCTAGTTTTTGCTGACTTCAACTGAAAGATGTTTACCATTCTTCAAGATGTTGCGCAACAGAGAGACTTTCAATTAGGATTCAGAGTGTGAGCAAACCTTTTAAGAATTGAAGGCGGTTTTAGCTTTGCCACATGTGTTATCCCACCTAGATCCCGGTCAGAAGTTATACCTATACTTGGTTGTGGTAGATGAAGCTGTCAGTGCCGCCCTGGTCAAAGAGGAATCATGGACCCAGAGTCTGGTATATTTTGTATCTAAGGCGCTACAAGGTTCAGAGTTAAATTATCAGAGGCTTGAAAAGGTTGCTTATACTCTACTCTTAGCATCCAAGCAGCTGCGTCCTTTCTTCCATTGTCATCCCATCCTGGGCACCAACTTACCAATCAGGCAAGTCTTACATAAGCTTGATGTCGCTGGGAGGATGATGGCTTGGGTTGTTGAGCTTTCGCAGTACGACATATTCTATGAGCCGAGACAAGAAATTAAAGCGCAATTTTTGGCTGAATTCTTGCTTGAGATGACTCATCCTAGAGGAAAAATCCCAGGTTCCTGGACGATATATGTAGATGGATCCTCAAAAATGAAGGGCTCTGGTGCTGGGATATATATTGAAAATGGTGAAGGAGTGACGACTGAGTATTCCCCTAAATTTGAGTTCCTAACTTCAAACAATCAGGCGGAATACGAGGCATGTTTAGCGGGGATAAGGCAGCTAAAGAACTGGGGTCCACCGTAATAACCCTTTGTTCTGATTCTCAACTGGTGGTATCTCAAATTAGGGGGGATTATTAAGCAAAGGAACCCCTAATGCAGAAGTATCTCATCCTGGTTAAAGAGAGTCTGGTCGGGCTCTCAAAGTTCGAAATCAGGCATGTTCCACGAGCTGAAAACAGTAGAGCTAACTTGCTGTTAAAATTAGCAAGTACCAAATTAGATTTTGCTTTGCATTCAGTCGTAGAGGAAGTCGTCCCAACACCATGTGCTATTCTTCAAATAGAAGACGATGATTGGAGAACTCCGTCAAAGAATTATATTCCCAAATGAATATTGCCTGATGTCAAGAAAGAGGCTAAGAAGATAATTCAGAAATCCTCAAGGTATGTCGTCATTGAAGGACAACTTTTCAGAAGAGGATTATCCACACCATTGCTCAAGTGTATTGGGCTTTCTAAGATTTGGTACGTGCTGGCCGAAGTGCACGAAGGCAGCTGTGGCCATCACATTGTGGGAAACTCCTTAGCCAAAAAAATCCTTGAGGGCAGGGTATTTTTGGCCCACCATGAACACGGATGCAGCAGACCATGTCAAGAAATGCCAGGAACACAACCCTCTCTCTCGCATCCCTGTCGAAGATTTACATAGCATATCAACACCATGTCCCTTCCATACTTGGGGATTAGACCTTCTGGGACCCTTCACCCCTATTACAAGTCAGTTGAAACATTTAATCGTTGGTGTTGATTATTACACTAAATGGTTGAGATGGAACCCTTGGCTAGCATAACTTTTGTGAAAGTTCAAAACTTTGTTTTCCGCCAAATTATATGTCGTTTTGGTATCCCGACAGAAGTAATATGTGATAACAGGACTCAATTTATTGATAAAGAGTTTTGAGAAATATTAGCATGGCTCCATATCAAGCAATATTTTGCTAGCGTCGAACACCCGCAGTCCAATGGACAGGCAGAATCTTCCAACAAGATAATCCTGAACGGTTTAAAGAAATGGTTTGCGAAGGCGGGGGCCAAGTCGATAGAGATTCTTTGTCAAGTGCTTTGAAGCTATAGAACTAATCCTCAAAGTAGCACAGGGGAGACGCCATTCAAGATGGTGTATGGAACTGATGTAGTGATTGTGATGGAAATTTTCCAGCCTTCATGGAGGGTCATGTATCCCGCCGAGGACAATGAACAATTTTTGAGAGAAGACTCTGACATGATAGATGAAGTTAGAGAGATAGTGAGGATAAAAGAGTTATCCCGGAAGTAGCAAGTTGCCCAGATGTATAAGATGAAGGTGTTCAAAAGGAATTTCCAAGTTGGTGATCTGGTAATGAGGAGAGCCAGGATTGGGAATAGAAATGTTAAAGATGGAAAATTCAAAGCAAATTAGGAAGGCCCAAGCCGGATTAAAAGCACTACAACAAAGGGGGTGTATCATCAAGAGACTTTGAAGGGTAAAGAGCTACCAAGGACTCTCAATGTCGCTGATTTACGGTGTTATTACAGCTGAGCAACAATGTAATCCCAACTATGTAATAAGGGGTACTCTTTTTCCTATAGCAGGTTTTATCCCTAAGTAGGGTTTTTCTTCTAGAGGTTTTAACGAGGCCCCAACCAATTCTTTTCAATAAAAAGTGTTGATTTTAATAATGGTTAACCTATCGAGCTATGATGCGTACATTCTATGTTTGTATTTTTCGGATGCAGCGGATTTAATAATACCAATACAAGTGTCCCAGAAGAAAAATTCAAACAAAACTACATCAAGAATTATTCAGCAAAAGCAACCGGGATACATATGCCACTGACCAAGGTCTCTTCAAAAAGAAGATGACAAAGGTAACATCAACAAATAACGGCGAACAATGCCACCAACCAAGGTCTCTTCAAAAATAAAACGACAAAGGTCACATCGACGAATAACGACGAGCAATGCCGCCGACAAAGGTCTCTTTTACGAATGATAAGTCACCAATACCACAACTATGAAAAATGCGACAAGACCCCGGATGTGGCATATTAATGATTAAGATTACAAAAAAAAGGATACGATTAGGTAATTCATAATTAAAAGATGTGAAATTACAAGTATAAAAGTAGGACGGTATTATGAAAATAGAAGCGGGATAGTGCATACAAGGGAGAAAGTTCAAAGAAGAGCCATCAAAATACAAAGCAAAAAGACAAAAAAATAATATAAATTTAAGCCTCAGCTTTGCCACCGGCCTCCTTGGCGGCATCAATCTCTTCATTAGCAGTCGGAGGAGGATAGTCACACTTAAATGGCTCCATTGAGCCAGGATCCAGGAGGACAAGATTTTGGTGGTCGTGGAAATCCCAGAATTGCCCATCCTTAACGCCATTGAAAGGATGCAACCCACGAACAGAATTCAGAAACTTGATTGATTTGACAGCCTCGCGATAGGCGTCATATCCATCTTCAGTGAGCTCAGCAATCCTAGCCTCCTCCTTCGCTTCCAAAGCAGACTTAAGCTCATCCACATGAGCCTTAAGCTGGGTGATTTCCTCCTCCGACTCTTTCATCTTGGAGGCTTGAAATGAAGTCTTCTTCTTCATGGCAGCAAGGAGCTCATTTCGCTCAGCTAAGGACTTAGCTCTCTTTTCAAAATCCTTCTTCAGGTCCTTTAGCTGGCCCTCCAACTCGTCAACAGTCTCCTTAGAGCTCTTTGGCATCGTCTCCTGCAGCTCGAGATTGTCCTTAGTATCCCAGAGGTCACCCATGAGCTGGGATATTTGCTCTGAACTTTGGGCCTCCTTGTAGACATTCTGGAGCATGACCATATTCATGGCCATCCAGCCTATGTGATATGATCCAGAAAAAACATAGAAAACATAAAGTTAAGCCAAACTTGAAAAGAAGAAATTGAAGCAAATTCACAAAATAAAATATGCAACAATGGGCTAAAGTTGTTTAGTTTGGGTCTAAAATATATTAAGACCACTTTTCTATTTTTTATGTAATTTTCGTGTTAATTTTTAGGCTGAATTTTATGTATGACTTTTAGTTTCTTTTTAGTGGATATTTAGTGATTTAAGTGTTCCTAGGTCATTAAGATACTTAGTGGAATTTTTAGAGCAAATTTCAATGCTAGTGGAGCACTTAGTTAGTGGTGCACTTGTGAGTGGATATTTGAATACTTAATGGAATTTGTAGTGGAAATGCAATGTATAAGCATTCCACTCAGCCTATAAATAGGAATCTCTTGGTAATCATTTGGAAGTTGAAGTTGAATTTGAGTAAAAATTCTAAGTTTATTTTATAAACTTGTGAGAGAGTGATTCTCTTGAAAGTTCTTGAGCGATTCAAGAACTCTTGGCTTTATCAAAGGTTTTTCCACCACCTTTGTGTGTTGCCTTCACTAAGGGAGAGTGATTCTTCCTTCCACCCATCTTCCTCATCTTTAAATTTAGAAAACTCCATAATTTATTAAATTCTTCCCAGCCACTAACTCGTGACAATAAATCCAGTTTTACTCATCCAAATTGAGTGATTCCTGAGCCTAAACTAAAGTTCAAAACGAAATATTTCACCTCGTTTTAGAATCACCTCAATCGGAGCTTTGTAGCCGGAGACATGACCTGTTCCTTTATGCGTCTCATTTTCTGTTTTTATCTCATCCATGAAATTATGAGAGACCCAACTATCTCCTTCCATGCATGAGAAAATCAAGACGGTCCCCTTCCGTAATCTCATCACTAAGAGTGATTGGACCTGACCCTGCGACGAAATGAATAAGGATCAGAATGGCATCCAAAATAGCAATAAAGAATATATGAGAGAAATTTAAAGGAGACTTACCTTTCTTGTGTCGGCATTCCCCCGTTTGAAGAAGTCACCGTGATTGAATTGGATGGTTGGAGAAGAAGATCCTTCCCACACCTGTGGCGGGTTCGCAATAGCCGGGATAAACTCAAAGGATGAACCACCCTTAGTCTCGGAGGGAACGTCTACAAACAACATTTCTGAATGAGTCAACAGAAGGAATGGATAATACAAATTGAATAACTAAGAAATACAAAAAGCAAAGATAAGCAAACATTACCCTAAGTGGTGCGCTGGTGTTTACTTTGCCTAGCTTCGCCACCCTTTTTAGTGGCCGCAGCAGCAGGGGATTTACCCCCAATTAGAGACCCTCTGGCCGCAGATATCGGTATAGCACTAGAAGGTTTTCCTGGGACCGCTTCAGTCCCGCCAAGTGAAGGAGAGCCGGGTGGATTCACTTTCCCTTTGCCTTTAGCGTCTTTGGCAGCCTTAACATCAAAACGAGTAGAGAACTTAGACATTATTTCAGCTGCAGCAGGAGAAACAGATATTAGTACAAATACTCCAAAATAATCAACCCGTAAAAGAAGAGCAAGAAAAGCTTTTACATAAGCAAGTGGCGGGATTAGCACGGGAAGCCCCCATGACATCCCGACAATGGATGGGCATCCCTTGGCTGCTCACGAAATCATGTAAGTTATTAAAAGTCCTCTGGCCATCATCTTCAAGGAAACCACATTCCAACTCGCCATACGCCAAGGATTTGGAATAGTGATATACAGCCCAGTACAGAAGAAATAGGGGCTGACAATTAGCATTCTCCCAGAAAGGAAGAAACCCCTGTTTCTTCGACGTAACTTTCACATACATATCCCGGCGCACTTTTACAGAATCATCCCATGGGATAAAAATCTGCAGGAAATTTTTACGGTGACGAAGAGATACCCAAGACTTTTTGGTGGAACCTCGATATGGGCCGAACAGCTATAAAAACAGGTTGGAAGAATACTCCCATTCGTTCGCCCAGTAGAAAACTTCGAAGGGACTAGATGGAGATTATGCAGGACTTCTATCTAAAAGTTCAAAAATGGGAAACAAATACGAAACTGGTCAAACATGGTGGTATAAGCCATGAAGAAAGGCTTTTCTCCCGCAATCACGGTCGTACAAATCCTCTCATCTTCCCTCGAGATCTCAAGTCTATAATCGAGTGAGGGATTTGTAGTGTAGGAGTTATCGGGTGTATTTGGTCCATAATGAAAACATTTTTTCCACTCCACTTCAACCAGCTTTAACTGCTTCTGATTCTGTATCGAATAGGTCGGTTTCAACCAGGGCGCAGGTACCCACAATAGATTATCAATACCCCTGATATGCTCTCATTCAAGTCTCATTGGTTGAAGATCTAGGTCACCCCGGGATTGACTAGCTTGATCAGTCCCAACGATGGCATCCGTATCCCGCTCTTGATCGGCCGGGATTACAGGTTGTGGGTGAGATCTCTTGGGCACCATATCTACAAGTTTACAAGAGGAATGGTTAGATCCCGGAAGAGAAGAGCTAGGGGTAGGAGAACGAGAAGGACAATAAGCTAGATCAGATTCAGAATCTAAAGAATTAGCCATGGAAGACGACATATCTTCAGGGTCTTCCGAGATACTTCCAGGATCATTTCGCACGGTATTGGTTCTAACAAGTGCTCTTTATCGGGATTTTCCTTAGCATAATTCTCCGAAGATTCCCTAGTGGCAACTACGTAGAGAGGGGATTCTGGGTTTAAGGTGTTGAAGGACCCACTAACAAGCTGGGTAACGAACTCTCCACTCTTAGATTTTTGGGGCATATGCACCCAGACAGCTTGAGGTTCAGAAAAATGAGGAGTATTGATGGTTCACGAGATCAGGATTTGGAACTCTCGAGGGTTTTGAAATCCTATTCACCAGAACCCTAAGATCCTTGGTGTTACCGGAATTTGAAGAGAAACCGCTGGAAAGGACTATGATTTGGCTTTCCATTGAAAGAGGGCAGGACGCTAAAGAAATAAAAATAAGGAATTTGAGCCCTAAGAAGTAGGAGATTCAAACACACAATACAAAACTAATACGCAAAAAGAAATAGAACAGAGTAGGGAAGGAGAATGTAGTACCTGATCGAAGAAGGATATGAACAGAATGATTGGAAAGTCTCCAAACTGAAATAGTGCTTTTCGAAGAGGAAGAAGAAGAAGAATAGATGAATGATGCATTACGTGGAGAAGAAGAACCAAGGAGAAATTTTTTGTTGTCGAAAAGAGATGGAGTTTTTGAAATTAAGAGCAAAGTGAGGGAAATGTTCTTTTTTTTCCAAGTATTAAAAAGGAAAATTAAAAACGTCCCCTCGCATTAATGAGCGAATGGCTCGAGACTGCACGCAATCATCACGCATGTTACCCCATAAAGGCACGTGTTCTCACGCACCCCCAAATAAAGATCAACTGTTTCGCCCGATGTTAATACCGGGAGACGCAAAAATTCTTAATCGGCCTATTGCAGAGACGAACCGAAATATGAAATGCAACTCACCGACTTACCAAACGACAACTCGGCGACTTGGGGGGAAACTGTTATGGACCAAATTCATGATAACCCGATCATACATCACATGTCATCCTAGGCCCAATAAGGTGCAATCCGGAGAATATCCCGCCATGAAGATGGGATATGAAATGACCTACGAGATATAGCGAGGATCATGGATTGGGCTAAGGCAGAACATTCAAGGCCCATTAAGATTCACGATCAACCCTAAGGCACCTGATATAAATACATGCTTAAGTGCACCATGCAAGGTACGTAACATTCTAATTATAATACAACAACCCTACTCCAGCACTGACTTGAGCGTTGGAGTCCTTGCAGGTGCACCACCGCCGCCGTTGGAGCTTGGACACCGAATCTTGAAGTCCATCGTCAATCCAAAGCCTCATCAACACTGCTTATCCATTACCTCAGCTAGGTACGAACACAACAAGTACCTTTTTAATTTCACATCTTTAATTTGAATGTGGGCGAGGGAGGTATATATATCTCGAGTAATTTTAAATTTTTCTAATTCATATTAAAAGAATGCATGTTCTCAAATATCTAAACACATCAGTTAATGTTATACTTTACGACATCCGTGATTCGAAGCGGTGAATTATGATTATAATATTTCCTCCCAAAACGATGTGAAATCAACAAATTGATCATAGCTCGGAAAATAAAAAAGTCGCTGTTTAGAAAAAAAGAAAGAGAGGGTTAAGTCTTCCATCTTAAACAGGCATCACTTTTAACATCACAGTGTTTACTTAGTATTCCCTCTGGTTCTATTTATAAGGTATTTTTAACCAAATTACTCATACCAATAAAAAGTAGTTAAATGTAGTTATTTGTCACAAAATTGATATGATATGTCAATTTTACCTTTCTAATATCATTAATTAAGAATTGGTTTAAACATTCATTTAATTATTGCAACACCTTATTTTTTGACCCACTTCCAATAATTACTGCACGCACCTTGTTTCTTGTTCCACTTCCACTTCCAATAATTCATTTAAACATCACTAGCAATACTTACACATCCTCACTATTTAATATTGACCAATCAAGCCCACTGATAAAATATTTATCCACTCATATTGATTCAACCAAATGAACATGGATTACTCTTCTTTCCGGTATTGCATTGTACAAGAACATTGTCGTATGGCTCAGTGAAAGTGCATTTATGAATTGAAGTTTACCCAGTAAAAATATATAAATAAGTTGAGTGAATTAATAAGGGCAAAGTAAGAAAAGAAAATTAAATACTTCAATGGAAGTAGTAAGTGCCCTATAAAAAGGATCAATTTTTTTTCTAAATCTGCCTTATAAATAGGACCAGAGGAAGTATATCATACAGTCCTATTTTTTTTTTCAAAATTAACCCTCACCCGGATTTTTGGACCCAAATGGTCCTTTTGGTGTTTTTCGTCTAAACACACGCCTGAGAAATCCTGTGTCTGGCGAATGTGTAGATGTGGTAAATATTTACAATTTATAATTTTTTTAAATAAGAAAAATTCTTGATTGAGGATCAAAATGAAACTTATTTGTAAACATATAGGATCAAAATAAAATTTTTAATAAATGTACATGATCACTATGTAAACCAATTAAAAAATTAAGGACCAAAATAGAGTTTTTAACAAGCATATTAGTGCTGCAACTGATTGAGATTGTGCTGCAACTGATGCACATAATGCTACAGCTGATTGGCTTGGTGCTGCCTTCATCTTCATATTCATATTATTTCTGAATTTGGTATTATATCTGTTTATGAATTTAGTTTTATATCTATTTTGGTCCTTAATTTTTAGCGTAAATATGATTTTAGTTCATGTAAAATACGACTCCTTTGCTTTTAGTCCCTAATAATTTTTTTTTTTGCTTTTGGTCCTTATTTTATTTTAGTGACTAAATGCAAAAAAAATAAAATAACATAAGGACCAAAACCATAAATTCTTAGGGAATAAAAGCCAAAAAAATAAAAATTGTTAAGGACTAAAAGCAAAAAATATTTTTGTTAGGGACTAAAAGCAAAGGAGTCATATTTTATAGGGACTAAAATCATATTTAAGCCTTAATTTTTTTATTAGGTTATATAGTGATCCTACATGTTTGTTAAAAGTTTGTTTTGGTCCTATATATTTACAAATAAGTTTCATTTTAGTCCTTAATCAGAAAATTTTCTTATTTGAAAAAATTATAAATTGTAAATATTTATCACGTCAGCACACTCATCGAGCACGTATGATTTCTCCGGCGAGTGTTTAGACGGAAACCACCAAAAGACCATTTTGGTAAAAAGAAAAATAAAATATATCGTAAGGGATCAAAATAATAAAAAAACATAAAAGATCAAAATACAATTTTAGCCAAATATAAGGAAGAAAGATGTATATAAAATGAAGATTAAACAAATCTACTAGTACCTTATATATGGATGAAACTTTCTTTTGTTGGAGTGACGCAAGTTCTTCTTGATAAGTGTGATGAGGGGTGTTCATGGGTTGGTTTGGTTTGGTTTGAATTTATGATGTAAAAAAATTCAAACTGATCGAAATCGTTTGGATTGGTTTGGTTCAGATCGTGGGATTGTTATATTAAAAAACCTAAAACAAAAAAAAAAGTGAAGAGAGGTTAACATGACAAAGAGCATTGTAGGAAAATCTATTTTTTTAGATAGTTTCTAAAAATTAAATTGGACAAACTAACTTTTTTAAAGGGCATTAACTAAATATTTTTTGTTTATATTTTGTAACAGAGGAAGAAAAATGTTAATTTGTGCAATAAAAAAGTTCAATAAATGAAACTCATTTGCTTCCCGGTATTAAAAGAGTTTGTTGGATGACACTCCATTGTACGTTAGTAGCAATTCAACAAGTATGATTGAAGCCCAAACGGGCAGCCCAAAGATGCCTATATATTTCATCACAAAAAGGAAAATGCTTCAGACCAAAAAAAAATGCTTATATATGGCTTAATTAAAGAAGCAACATACCACTAATTTATTTCATTGAAGAATAATATTTGATCAAGCCATACATAACATAATACTAATATTCTAAGACTAATTTTTTATTTTAAAAACAACATCATAAGCTCTAAAACCATTTCTTTGTACAATTTACGGATAAACCAAAGTTGTAACCCTTTCCTTGGCATATAAACTTGTTAGTATTATTCTCCACATTGACTATTGATGGAGGAGAGAGTATATGCAACTAAAACGTGAAGCTGAATTGGTTGAAACTTTCCAAAGCTAGCGCCACATCACAACAGAAAAATGCTTCACCTTCAAACTTGTTTTGTCTTTTTCCCAAAACAGGAATAGCCAACCCTATATCTACTGTTCGATCGCTTTCAAAGCAAGGGCAAGATAGTAAATTCGTTGCATAACACCCTGGGCATCATCACGTAGGAGTGCGTTACTGCTATATTGCTGTAGAATAGACAATAACGCATAAAGTAGCGGGTTGGTGAAATGACTACGATACCCTCCGAAAGCACACGTGTCAACCGGAGAGAGCGAGTGTGGCATAGCATGGAGGTAGCGCGTAAGATTTCAGCGTAGTGTTTGTCTTTTCCACGGCTATTAAATGAGGGACCTTAACAGTACAAAGACACAATGGAAGAAAGAGAAGGCGCGACCATTAATGCAAAGTCTCAACCACCTAACCAACACTCTTGAATAAGTAGAGGCACTAGTGCACCTTCTTCCTTAACCTAACTCACCACATTACCCTCTTTATTCTCTCTTATTTAGTCTTCCTCTCTGATCTGCTACCGATTCTCTTGTTTCATTTTTGGCTTGCACTGAGGATCAGATTGTGTAATGTGGAAATCTGCCGTATAGAATAACGGAAGAAAGATATGAAAAACTGAATTCATTCATTTATTCTCAAATTAGCTAATAGAGGGTTTTATATACAATATGAGAGGCGTAGAAAGGGAAAGGAAAACAGAAAGCTCACTAAGATATTGTCAACTAATTAAGTCTATATATTCTATAAGCCCCCCTCAAGATGGAAGATGTTGTAAACACCCATGTTGGACAACATGTGTTGAAATGAAGTCTTTGAGGTGGCTTTGATCAGGATATCAGCAAGTTGATGATGTCTGCGAACATGAACAAGCTTAAGAACACCTAAGTCCACCTTCTCGCGGACAAAGTAGAGATCCACTTCAATATGCTTGGTTCTTTCATGGAAGCTTGGATTGGTAGCAATGTATATGGCAGATTGGCTATGACAATATAGGACTAAAGGATTTTTAGGTATGTGTAGATCAGACAGCAAGTTGCATAGCCAAATCAATTCACTAGTGGATGGAGAAATGGCGCGATATTCGGCTTCGCAACTGGATTTACTCACTGTATCTTGTTTATTTGTTTTCCAGCTTAGCATGGAGTCAACTAAGAAGGTGCAAAAACCTATGATGGATTTCCTGTCACCCTTGTCAGGTCCCCATGATGCATCAGCATATGCATGAAGGTGCAGATTAGAGTGAGAACTGAAGATGACACCTTGTCCTGGAGAGTTTTTGATGTATCTTAGCACCATAAATTCAGCATCAAGGTGACTGGAGTATGGTCTTGAGACAAACTAACTCAGTTTATGGATAGCGAAGGAGAGGTCAGAGTGAGAGATTATTAAGTAGGGCAATCTCCCGACAAGTCTTTGGTAGAACTTCAGATTATCCAGAGGAACTCCATCATTAGCAGCTAGCTTGGAATTGGGATCCATAGGGACAGAGTATGGTCTACAGCCTAGATGTCCATAGTCTTCAAGGATGGATAGAGCATACTTGCGTTGAGAGAGGATGATTCCTTGCTTTGAGCGAGCAATTTCGAGGCCAAGTAAGAAATTGAGAGGTCCCAAATCTTTCAGCTTGAAGTGACTGGCAACAATCTTCATGGTGGAGTTGATGATGGTGTTGCTAGGGCCTGCAATAATAATATCATCTACATAAGCAAGGATAGCTACAAAAGAACCATGCTTACCTTTGGTGAATAAATAGTAATCGTGTTTGGATTGAGCAAATCCATATCGGTTGAGAATGGTTTTGAATGTGTTAAACCAAATCCTTGAGGCCTGCTACAAGCCATAGATCGATCTGTCTAGTTTGCAAACCATTGGAGATGATGAAGAGTTGGGAGGTGCTTGGCATCCTTTTGGAACTGTCATATAGATCTCTTCTTCAAGGTGACCATTCAGGAATGCGTTATTGACATCTAGCTGTGCTAGATGCCAATTTTGTATAGCTGCAACGGAGAGAAGAACTTGTACTGATGTGAGCTTAGCAACGGGAGAGTAAGTTTCCATGAAGTCCAGCCCATGTTGTTGAAAATAGCCCTTTACTACCAAGCGCGCCTTGTATTTATCTACGGTTCCATCAACATGATGCTTGATCTTGAAAAGCCATTTTCACCCTATGCAATGTTTGCCTTAAGGAAGGGGAACAAAATGCCATGTCTGGTTATTTGGAGAGCTTGAAGCTCAGTTTGAATAGCAGTCTGCCACTGAGGAAGAGCAGCTGCTTGAGCATATGATTGAGGTTCATATTCACACGAGACTTGGCATATAAAGTTCTTGTAGGGGGCAGATAATGCATCAGAAGATAAGTGTTGTTGAATAGGATGTTGTGTAGGTGATGGATTAGTCAGTAAGTAACAATGGAAATCCTTGAGATGGCTAGGAGGCCTGGTAGTGCGAGTAGATTTGCGAAGAGCTGGGGGTTGAGGGTTGTGATCAGGAGCAACAACATCAGTTTCAAGAGTATATGAGATAGGTAGAAGGGGGAGAAGGTATGTTGGTTTGTTGAGTTTGAGAGATAGTGGAATCTTGATCAGGTTTAGTGGCCATAGGTAAAGGAATGTCAGGGAAATCATTGTTGTCATCAGTTGAGTGTGATTGATCCTGAAAAGGGTAAATATCCTCATGAAACTGAGTGTCACGAGAGATGAAAATTTTCTTTGTAGATAGGTCAAGCAGGTTGTAGCCTTTGTAACCAATTGGGTAGCCGAGGAAAACAGCAGCTACAGCGCGAGGAGAAAATTTGTTCCTGGAGGAAGCTAGAGTTGAAGCGTAAGTTAGGCAACCAAAAGACCTGAAATCATGATAGTTAGGTTCCTTGTTGAACAGAATAGAGTAAGGACAGGTGTTATGAAGATTAGGAATAGGAGTCCTATTGATAAGGAAGATAGAACTTAGGATACATTCACCCCAATAGCATAAAGGAACATGAGATTGAAAATATAGACCTCTTGCAACATTCACAATATACTAGTGCTTACGCTCGACAATGCTATTCTGTTGGGGACGTTCAATGCAAAAAATTGATGTAAGATGCCATTGTTAGTGAAAAAATCATGTAACGGAATTTCCTTCGCATTATCAAATCTGAAACATTTTATTTTAGCATGAAATTGTGTTTCAACATAAGCACAGAATTTAGGAATTATGGCCACAGTATCAGATTTATGTATAAGCAAATAGATCCATGTAAATCTACTCTTGCCATAAACAATGGTTAGAAAAAATTTAAAACCATCATGTGTAGGAACTTTATAAGGTCCCCATATATCCATATGAACTAAATCAAAACAATTGTAAGAGAAATTATTATGAAAAGGAAAGGGCTAGCGATGTTGTTTTGATATATGACATATAGAGCAGTGACAATCAGTAACATGAGGGACAAGTTTATTTTTATTATTCAACAACTTCATTACAGAACCAGAAATATGTCCAAGCCTATTATGCCAAGTAGTAAGACTAGGCTTAGGAGAACCAAAATTACAAGCAGATACAGAAGAACTAGAACTAGGAATAGGAAGCTTGTATAATCCATCATGTAAGCTACCGCTACCAATCTTCGTCAAACTTTGCATTTCCTGTATACGAAAAGAGTTAGCACGGAAAACAATTTCAAAATCAAAAGAGTTTAAAAGGGCACGAACAGATAAGAGATTGCAACTGAAAGTAGGTATAAACAGGACATTATGCAGAAAAAGATTATCAGTAAAAGGGATAGAGCCAATTCCTTTGACCGTCACAGTAACAAAAGAGTTTGATAAATAATGTATGGTTTTAAATAAGTTCACATTGCAGAAAATGTGAGATGTAGCACCTGAGTCCACAATCCAAGAATTAGGATTAGTGAATTTAGAGGTCGAAGCTGACATGCACATGCATGCTACTTCGGTGGTGTCAGATTCTTTAGTAGACTCAGAGTGTAACTGACTCGTTAGAAGAGAGATCAATTGCTGGCATTGGGCTTGAGATAAGGAAGCAGCAACAGGTGTGGGAACAACATCAGAACATTCGTTGTCTTGATTAACAGCAGCTTGGGATTTTGGTTTGAAGGGGTATTTTGGAGGATATCAATGGATCTTGAAGCAGACGTCACACGTGTGACTTGGTATATTGCAATATGAGCATACAGGTCTCTCCTTCTTGGAGAACATGGATTTAGCAGGGTCAGTTATGACATCAAAGGCCAACTAATCATGAGATGTAGAAGAAGATTCATTGCCAATCTCCTTTTGTTTTTCCTCTTGAGCAATCAAGGAAAAAACTTTGCTTATTGGAGGTAATGGATCAGAGAGGAGGATCTGACCACGAACCTGAGAAAACGAGTCGTTGAGACCCATCAGAAATGTCATCACGTATTCATGCTCAACGTGATCATGGTAAGAGGCCAGGCCACCGCAGGTGCAGGGGAGAGGAGGAAGCATGGTGGGCCCATAACCCACAGGTCCTTGGATCGTAACTAGGCTCTGATACCATATACAATAATGGAAGAAAGATATGAAAAACTGAATTCATTCATTTATTCTCAAATTAGCTAACAGAGAGTTTTATATACAATATGAGAGACGCAGAAAGGGAAAGGAAAAAAGAAAGCTCACTAACAAATTATCAACTAATTAAGACTATATATTCTATACGCCGAGAACACGTTTGCCAGATCGATGTCGTTTAAGGAGAAAGGAGAAGACGAGGAGGCGTTGCGTTGGGCGGCGCTCGAGAAGCTTCCAAAGTATAAGCAAGCGCGCATGGGAATCTTTAAGAATCTCATTATCAATAAGAAAGAGATGGATGTTAGTGACCTACAAGCTCAGGAGCAGCGGGTTCTTTTGGAAAGGCTTGTTGATTTCGTCGACAATGATCCTGAGTGCTTCTTCCATCGTATGAGAAGCCGATTCGACATGTAATTTTCAATTTCCTATCTATCTCTTTCCTTTTTACTTTGGTTAGCAAAAAGTAGCGTAATAGGAATTGCTATTCAAAAGCAACCTTGTCATTGTGTTTCCTCTGTTTTCCTTTCGACCTTCGAGTCTCAAAAATATTCCTCACCTGTTACGTCTCTATGTTTGAAATAATTATGAGTATTTGAAAGTAGGAACTAGCGGTTTATGTGGTTTTCTTACTGCTATTAGTTCTTCGGTTTTCATTTAGCTTGATTGTGTTGGTTGCTCATGTCAAGTAGAAAATGTAGGTATAGCTAATTTTGGTGATTGTTTTTATTCTATGCGTGATCTTTGCAGAGTAGATTTGGAGTTTCCCAAGATCCAAGTTTGATTTCAAAACTTGACTGTCGAGACTTTTGTACATGTTGGAAGCAGAGCTCTGCCTATGATTAGCCAATTTCATTTGTAATATGACTGAGGTACTTCCATTTTACATTTAGTTCATTTCATTTTCTTTGATTTTGTTCATATTGTTAGTTGTTACTTTACAATCCATTCTCTCTTTCTCATTTTCTCTGTAGGACACAACCTTCTAATATGATTTCATTTTCATGACTAGGCTTTTTTAAGACAGTTACGGTTATACAGAAGAAAGAGAAGAAAATTGACAATTCTAGCCGATATCAATGGGATTATTAGACCTTCAAGGTCAGTTTTCAAAGTTATTCAAACATATTTCAATTTCTCCATTTTGGTACCATGAATTAATTCATATATCATTCAAAGAAAATTTACATAGACAAAAGGTTTAAATATGTTTTTCATCCCTGTAAAATAGGGGTTCAGTGCTTTTAGTCCCTAATATTCATATTTTTGGAGTTAGGTCCTTAATAATTTTAAAGTGGGTGCTTTGAGTCTCTAAAATTTCAAAAGTTGGTGCTTTGAGTCCTTAAAAATACAATTGCACAAGGTGTTTTAACATATGTTTCACTAAATCATCATTTTTGGCACCATTTTTCTGGGTCTATACATATACATAGTGATTAGTGTCTTACATTCGTATGATATTTATTTAATAAGGAGAGATCAAATAACACCGGTGTAACTTACACCAACTACTCTTACATCAGTTAATAACTATTTGTCGAAGATGTTTTTCACGAGACTCACTGTAAGATTGAAACTACTTATTCTATAGTTGATGTCAACCAAATTTCACATTATTCGAAATTGTTAGTACTCCATCAATGTACTAGATCAGTAATGTAAAATATAGTTTCAAAATATATGAAATTAACAAGCATTGTGATGGAGTACTAAACGATTTTGGAATGATGTGAAATTTTGTAGACATGATCTATACGATAAGTAGTTTTAATCCTACGGTGAATTTCGTGAAATGCATTTTCGACAAATAATTATTAACCAGTGTAAGAGTTGGTGTAAGTTACGCTAATGTCATTTGATCTCTCCTGTGATTTAATTGTTTCATTTAAGCAAGTTTTAGTTTCTTCAAGCCTTTTTTCCTTCAAATTGAAGATGCTAACAGATTAAGAAGAAGAAAATGTACATCATATGATCAAGAAGTTGATGACCTAGTATTAATTTTCATGAGATAAAACTCCAAATCCAAATGGGTTATCATGTGACGAATCGCTTGAAGTTTATATGCAAAGTATAATATATAGAGTAAATAGCATTTAAGGTTGGTCCTGGGGAATAAAACTTTGAATAACAACTTTCTAACTCCTTTGAAAACACTTTTTCCTATTAAAATATATATATATATATATATATATATATATATATATATATATATATATATATATATATATATATATATGAGTTGGGTTCAAATGACACAAGGTGTCAAAGTTCTTAAATGACACTGCGCATAATTTTTTATAAAAAATGAATTTCGCCGATTCAACCAATTAATTGAAAGTTTTATATAATGTAGATCAGCTATGCAAAAATTCATACAATTTGAAAAATACGTTATCGGAATGTTTTGCTTGAACGTCTAATACATTATTTAAAATACAAATAAATTTCATTTGTTAAATTATATACCTACAAATTTTTAAATGGTATGAATTTTTGCATAGTTGATCTACATTATATAAACTTTCAATTATTAATTGGATCGACGAAATTCATTTTTTATAAAATGTTATGCGCGGTGCCATTTAACAACTTTGACACATTGGTGTCATTTGAACCCAACTCATATATATATATATATTAATTAGTCTGATAGTAGATTTTTAACTCGAAAATAACAAAAGTCTCTGTATCATCTAAATACTATCTCTGGTCCTTTTTATAGGACCCTCTAACCAATTCACACAGATTAAGAAAATTACTAACAACCTTATTTAATATCTTGTATTTCAAAAATGTTATAATCTACCAAATTTACCCTTATTTAAAGTCAAAGTTTTCAATAAATACATTAATTATACCCACTATCTCTTCATTTATTACCATGGTCGACAAGGAAAAAAAACATATAATTGTCTCTTGAAACTTTGTATGGAGTCTTATACATAGGATCAACAAATTTTTTTTAAAGGGTCTTATATTTAAGACCGGAGGTAGTATTTGATAAAATGATAAGGATGGGTGGAATTTATAAAAAAAATTAGAATAGCATGATGAGGAGTTTTTTAGTACAAGAATGATTGTTTTTTTTAATTGAAGGAGGAAAAGATTTTTGTTTTTTTAAAAAATTAAAAAATGACACATCAGCAAAAGTGTCATCAATTGTATATTAAAGATGATAACAAAAAAGATTTAGTAAAAAAGATATATTCACTTAAATGATCACTCTGTTTAAACTCATCAGAGTCTATGAACCAAAAAAACCAGAATTAGTTAGTCCTCCAAAGAATTAGGGATTCAAGTTAAAAAAATAACCACTGTATTTGTAAAGGAAACAATGGTGTTTTGTCGACCACAGAAAAGAAAAAGAAAAATGTGGGTGAGTACTGGCCGGAAGAAATTGTTGCGAAAATTCTTATCAGGTCCATCAAAATCAGTTTTGATGTTTATTTGGGTGTGCAAGTCGTGGCGTTCTTGGGTTACCAATCCTTCTTTCATCGCCGCCATTCTCAGTCCTTAATTCTCTTACAGTTTATGCCCACACCTCCTTGTCTTTCCCTCGAAGAAGAAGGCATTTACTATTCCCTCCGCCGCAACGATCGCTTCTTCTCCGATTCCGGTGCCTCCCTCTGCCTTCCCCGACACTCCTTCTCAAAAACCTTCTTACCTGTCCTCGCTCTCTGTCACGGATCCTTGTTGCTCCCGCTTGTATCCTTTCTCAGACCTCTCACCGCAGAGCCTGTGGGTCTGTGAATGGGCTTGTTCATTGGGGTGCCAAGCGCTTTGTGGGGAACAACAATACCAAGGAGTTTTTTGTTTTGTCTTTTGATTTCGTAGATGAGGTGTTTGATGTAATTCCTCTCCCAGTGAGCCTAGCTAGAGCCTCCACCCCCAGTTGGGTTACTGTTATTGGAGGAGGTAGCATTGAGAATGAGGCTCTTACTGTGTACCTTGTAAGTGGTGATGGCTCTTGTAGCATTTGGGTAATGAAAGAGTATGGTGTTGTGTAGTCTTGGAATAAGGTGTTTCAGTTTCATCTCACCGGCACTAGTTTGGAAGCACCTTCCTTTGGGATAACCATTGCCGACATAGGCTGGCTGCCGGCAGCCTTACATCTCTCTGGTAATGGAGAGATACTGCTGTCGCCGCCCATTGGCAGGGTAGGAGAGGAACACCTGTATTTGGTTGACAAAGAGAGAAAAGGATTTGTAGATCTTCAAATTGAAACAGGGGCTACTGCGGGTGGCAGAATTGTTTCTTTGGTTATTATGCGGAGACCTTAGATTTACTTGACAATGCAAGTGCTCTAATGTCTTATTGAATTTCTTAATTATCTATTGCTCGTTCTGTGTTAATTGAATAGCTATAGCAATATTGTTATTCTGCATGCTGCAAATATCTTCTCGGTCAAATTATTGCAGCCTGTGTGGCACCACAACTTTATCTTGTATTTTGGGATGTTACCTTAATCTAATTCACCTTGCTTTGCTTTCTGATTCTGTTTATGATAGTAGCCTTTTCATCCTTATCCTTTGTATGATAGTGGTTTAACTAGGTTTAGCAAAGATTGTTCATCTTCCTTTTAAATAAGAATTCTGCAAATAATGGTGAGATTCTACGATGCCTAGCTGCTACTAAAAGCATAATTGTTGCAATGACTTGCTTTGAGCTTGAGTTTCACGTGGTCCTGATGTGAATAAATTGAAAGCTAAATCTGGAAAAGTTCTAAATCATGTTTTGAGTTTACTTAAAAAGAACTGCATCATCTTCAACTTCCGAATGTGAAGACTCTCCAATCACATTTTCATAAAACTAGTAATGTTAAGAAACCTTTTGATTTAATAACTTTAGAATTCTTTTAAAATGATTTTTTGGATAGAGTAATTGAGATTCTTTTATTAATGAATTTTTTAATAAAATAACTAAATTTTCTTTACTTGAAAAATATAAAATTGCTTCATTGAAGAGGACTAACTAAAAAGAATATCATCTAAACATGCTATGAAATTAAAATACTTTATAATAAAACATGCAAACAAGATAATTTAAATGATAGTATTACATCATCCTTAAAGATTCTTTCGTCGAAACACACTCTTTGGTTGTGTTTGGATGGAGTATTTCCAAATTGTTGAGAATTTAAAACTCTTAATATTTCTTTCATTTCTCAAATTGTTTGTTTCGATGAAGTAATTAGAATTTTCTTTGGATAAAGAGTTAATTGAATTTCTTTTATTAATGATTTTTTATTAAAATAATGACAAATTCAACCCAAAGAGTAGGATCCATTGATAAAAGGAGTAAAAAGTTCTGTTGATTTCAATTAACATCTCCAAAGTCACATACACCATCATTATATCCATTGTTCCGTTCATCACACTCCTCTTCAACTTGCACGTTATACTCATCATACCTAATAATAAACAAAAACACCTATCTACCAATTACTTGTGTGGTATCATCTAAATTTTCTAAATGTATTTGGCTACTATTTATTTCGTCATGCTCGCCGTCTATCTTATTAACTTCAGATACCTTCCAAAAGAAAAAATAACAATAAAACCCATCAACACAATTAAAAAACTAATGTAATTTTACAAAATAATCAATAATTAGGATTATACTCACTAGTACACTGCATAAAAATTAGGAACTATAACTTTGCTGTTTATACCGCCGAACCCTCGTTTTTGGATTTACCATAACAAGAATTTAAAACACACTAAACAAAAATACAAAAAGATCCTTGTTGTTCCTAACAACAACAAAAAAAATTAATGAAGCCCAACAAAGGAATGAAGCTATTCACGGCCCCCCATTTTCACACCCCCCCCCCCTTGATCCATTCACCCCCCTTATATTTTTTCTGGACAATTTTGCCCTTCGAATGAGCCTCATCCCAAAACAATTCGGATGAAGGTCATCCGAAAATGTCATCAATTTTACAAAATGGTCCTCCCATAACGGATGATGCTGATCTGAAACCATTTCGGATGAACCTCTTCCGAAAATATGTGTTACATTTCGGATGAAGCTCATCTGAAAACTTAAATGAACCTCCTTATCAGTGACAATAACGGATGGTTCTCCCCTTGACAGTAGTAAACATTCACGTACCCTTCCTAATGCCCAAATAAAATTTTCAACTTTCTCTTTATCAAGCAAGGCAAATCCAACATTAAATGTCAGATCAGTAGAAGTTACACCAACAATCTCAAGTAATGGCATTTTATATCTATTTTTTTTATAAGTGGAGTCAATGATAAGTACAATATGGAAAGTATTGAGCAACTCTACCGATCTCGGATGTGCCATGAACAAGTCTGATAGAACATCTTCGCCATGTATCTCAGTTGATTCATGTGTTCTATACCACCACGCAGAATTAAGCCTCTCTAGTTCCCTCAACAACTGTTGAGATTCTAGGACCTCGTTCTTCCCTCCTAATCTTTTGAGACATGTTGTATATGGTGTTGATAGAACTCAAGTTACCCTTAAATCGCTCCTTTAAGGCAATCATTATCTGAACAGGCTTGACACCAGCCTTTATCATGTCAGCAACTAATGCCTTCTCAGCCTCGTCCAACCTAGCCAGGAATGGATAACCAACCAAAGACTCCGCAGTTTTGTGATTGTGAAAGCCACACATGACTTTCAGTTTCCATCCACTTGTCGTAACACCAAATCTTCCTTTAAGGCGAAAGGGACATTCAAGTTTCTTTGTTCCAGTTGTCTCCTGTTTATAAGCATTCTTGTATGCCCTGAATTTTCCTCCCCTTTCACACCCGAGTGACACAACAGCTTTCTTCCTAAGAGAACTACTATCTGACCTCAGAATAACAATCACAAAGCCATTTTGTTTCCTGATACCCCAAGCCCATTCAATCATCTCTTCCCTTGTATTTCATATCTACAACAATCATTTACAACAATTGCTTAGAATAAATACAACAATAACTTGATACGTTTCATACTTTATTCATTATTATAATACCTTATTAGTGGTAAATGCACGCGTAAAGTCCACTAGTTGTTCTGCAATAATTTCATCTATTTCTAGGTCATCCATGGGGTTCAATGGGTCATTGGGCTCCATTATAACAAATAATAACCTGAATATAACAAAGGATATAAGCAGAATTGTTAAGTCAATTTTTCATATTTTTCGGACCAGCTTCATCCGAAATTATTATGTAAATTTCGGATCAACCTCATCCGAAATTATTATTTCCATTTCGGACCAGCTTCATCCGAAAAATTGAAAATTATTTCGGATGACTTTCATCCGAAAAGATGCTAAATATTTCAGACAAAAATCATTCAAAAAGGTTGGTAACTTGAACTTAAGATAAAGATCAGATTGCTCACCTGAAGGAAGGAAGGAGGAGATGAAGTAGAGTAAGTTTCAAGTAGACTAACAACAATATTCAGTGTTTTTAACAATATAATGTCATTTTCATGAAAAATAATTGAAGGAAGTAGAAGGACAGAAGGAAAGTGAGTTTGGTTGTGATGAATAAATGAGTTTAGTAAATAAGGATGATATGAAGGAAAGATTTCAAATTTGATAATTTTATTATTTCTGGTTTCCATTTTTTCGGATAAGGTCCATCCACAATATTGCTTTTAATTTCGGATGAGTTCCATCCGAAATAATCATTGAAAGTTAATGTTTTTTAAGTATTCGGATGAGCTTCATCCGAAACGTAACACATATTTTCGGATGAGGTTCATCCGAAATGGTTTCGGATCAGCATCATCCGTTATGGGAGGACCATTTTGTAAAATTGATGACATTTTTGGATGACCTTCATCCGAATTGTTTTCGGATGAGGCTCACCCGAAGGGCAAAATTGTCCCAAAAAAAATAAGGGGGGTGAACGGATCAATGGGGGGGGGTGTGAAAATGGGGGACCGCTATTCAGTGTAGAAAAACTGTCATTGTTTTTCCTAAATAACAAAAAAAAACTTGAATAGAAATAAAGCCCAATCTGTTTAAAAAAAAAACCTTCAAAAAAAATGTATCCCAAAAACTCTAGAAAAGAATACAAGTGCATATCTGTTTCAAAAAAAAATGTATCCAAAAAATACAAACGCATATCAAAAACTAAAAAAAAAACAAATGCAAACAAAAAAACAAATGCAAATAAAAAAAAGAAAACAAGAAAAAGCCACCGACAAGAAAAAAGAAAAAGCCACCAAAAAAGCTACAAACTTGAAAAAAAAAACCCACAACAACAAGCCCTTTCTCTGTCCGTCTTCTTCAACCTCAAGACCCTTCCGCTATTTTTGTTCAACGAAGCTTTACCGTGGTTCTCTTGGTCTGCGTCTCAATTTCTTGATCTAATGGAGTTCTAGTGGAGATTCGGTACAAACAAGTCCTTTCTCTCTCGGTCTCCTTTCAAATTGCGATACAAACAAGCCCTGTCTCTCTCGATTGCCTTTCTCTCTTGGTTTGCTTTCTCTCTTGGTTTGCCCTTAATTTTTGAATAGACCATACATAGCATACCTTTCCTTCACTTAAAAACGAGTTGTTGAAGACATTTATTTCAACAGGTCATTAGAGGAAAACCAGCTAGTACCGAAAAACGGATTGTTAGGGACATTTATTTCAACAAACAAGCCATTTCTCTCTCGTAATGTTTGACAAAACAAAACCGAGGGTTTTTCACATAGAGAGTGTTTGGTAGAGGACATGGTTTTTCCTTTTCTGAGAATGTCACTTAAAAGAAAGTTTACCCGTGTTCGATAGGAGATAAAAAAAATTATCTGGTAAAGTAAGATTGCTAGGAATGTTTAAATATGAAGAATTCTCATTTTTGACATTCATACCTAAATAGGTGGGTATATTTTATAGACATGAGAATCACAAATATGAAGACCAAATTACCCTCATTTCTCCTTAACTTGTGCACTTTCTTTTTTATTGGGTAAATTGCAGAAATCTCCCTTGAGGTTTGCTGAAATTGCACTCCACTCCAAACTTGGGAAAAATTAGCAGTCCGCCCCAATTACTAAACGGTGATCAATGTTCCTCTAACTGAAGTTAACCTTGGTTACTTCTAACTAGTGTTGGGTTTGGTAATGATGTCTCTTAAGCTAAGTAGCCTCCTTAAACATCCAATCATAGACTCAGATGCAAAAACGCGGGAACCACTTCTTCTTCCCCTTCTGATGATAAAAACGTAACGTCTCTTCACTACTACTTAACCATTGGACTTTCACTATAGAAACCCATTCTATTGTGTTTGTGTAAAGAAAAAAAAAGACTGAGAGTGAAACACCATGGGAGAAGAAACGAAGTTCGACGTTATGCTTCACTGGAGCCATGACTACACAGTGATGAATGATTTTGATGTAGACTTATTGTGTTTCATGGACCTACAGAGTCGTGTGTACAAAGAACTTAAAGTGGATTGCGAGACAAAGATTGAGATTGAAGGGACTTTTCCTGACAAACGGTGGATACCAGTTGAAGATGACGACACTCTTCTCAAATGGGTGCGAGAGAACTTTGAAAAAGGTATTGATCAACTTCATCTTTTCATAGAAATAGAAAACCCTACTATGTTTGCTAATGATAACAATGTCAATGTTCATGGTTCTTCTAATGATGAAACATTTATCCTGTCAGATGATAGTATGTTTAGTGTATAGGGTAGTGACGATGGTGATTTGAATGTCCCTGGAGGGTATGACGAGGGTTTTGGTTTTTCTGACATTGATGATGAGGGTTTAAGGACTGATAATGGGGAGGAGAGACCATATATGGATAGGGATTATCAAGGAACGATATATGAACCAATAGAGAGTGATAAAATTTTTTTAGAAAAAAGAATGTTGTTTGCGAGTGTTGATGCATACAGGGAAGTTTTGAGGGACTTTGTCATTCAAGAAAGATTTGAGATTGTGAGGGTAAGGAATGAAAGAACTAGGATAACAACAATGTGTGCTGCAAAGTGGTGTGAGTGGTACTTGCATGCAAGTACCAACAAAGATGATGTCTCATTTGAGATTAAATTGTATGAAGGGGTGCATACATGTTCAAAAAAGGCTCAGAACAGTAATGTGACTTCCACTTGGATTGCCAACAAAATGGCAAACCAATTTAGGGCTGATCCTAACATTAGCTATGACATTATTCAAGAACATGTGATATCCAAGTATGGTGTTGAGGTTTCAAAATACTAAATTAAGACAAGTAGGTGTAGCCTGGTTCCAGCAGGACAGATGCAGTTTATGGTGACTGAAAATAGGAAGAGATACCCTGTTGACTTGAAGACAAATAGCTGCATTTGCAAGTATTGGGACTTAACTGGTAAGTCATGTATTCCTTTTCAAGTATTGGGACTTACTGCATTTGCAAGTATTACATATCTACTTGTTTTTAACTGAGTTCTTACTTGTTTTATATGTAGGATTACCATGCAAGCATGCATTGTCATGCATGTCATATCTGATATTGAATGTGGAACAATACACTGACAATTGCTATTACAAGTCAAGCTTTCAATTAACTTACAACGACATTCTCTCTCTAGCATTGAAAAGGTTGCTAGGAAGACCAAGGAAGAATAGAAGAAAGGAGCCCGGAGAAAGTCAAGGAGGACAATCTGGTTCAAGGAGGTCTACCAAAGTGAGGTGTGTCACATGCAAGCAACTGGGCCATAACAAGAGGACTTGTCAGAGGGATAGTGCATCAAACTTAAGAGGAGGATCCGGAGGTTCTAAGTCAACACAGGTTATTACATAGTGCAGCAAACATGTTCATTTTTTGTTTTAGTTTTGAACTTGCTCTAAATTTGTGACATACTTGTATTAAATTTGTGCCATCAGGGTCCTAGGAAGAGGTCAAATGGAATTTCCATCAATGAACCAACTCAACCAAGTCAGCCAACGCAACCGAGCCAACTTTCAACAACAGCAAATGTGTCAAAAGACAAAGGGAAGGGGAAGGTTAACTATGGTCCACCAAAACAGAAGAAGCCTAAGAAGAGTGTTGGGGAAGGATCCCACAGCCACACTAGATACAAGAAGTAGTCACTATGCAGGGGAACATAGCATACTTTTTTTGGATTAGTCATTTCGTTGTTAACTAGTTTGTAAGCCTTAAAACATTGGCCATATATTATGCTTTTTTGGATTAGTGAATATTGCCCACTTTACTGCTATTAAGGGCTTTAAAACATTGGTCATATATGACGCTGCATATTTATGATGTAGATGTACCTATTAAAAGTAATATAAGTTTTAGTCATTAACTTGTTTTTTAAAAAAATATATTATAAAAAATTATGCTCAGGGAGTTCATTGAACACTTCACTATAAAGTACGTTTTTAGTGTAGTTTGAATATTTTTCATCATCCTCTACGATAAGAATTTTAACTCTTTTGGAGATGTTACTCTAGACAACACCCTATATAATTGCCCATGAGAAAACACTGATTTTAGCAAATATAACCCAACATAATTCAACGATTGACCATGACTTTGGTTTATTGTCATTGCATAACAAACTTTTATTGAAAATTATTTTCTTTGCAAAATAAAAAGCCACCTTGAGTCTCTTGCCATTGGCACTATTCTTGGAATTAGGACTTTGGCTCCAACATTGTACTAATTTTTGCTTCTATCAACTAGTCTCCTAAATGTGCTAACATTCCCAATGTGGGGTTAATGTTCCTAAGTAACATAAGTGGCATTCCTTCTTTGAGTTGCAAGCAATGATTTGAAAATTTGTTAAAATTTAAATTATTTGTAAAAAACCTAAATTTTAATTAGATTTATTTGTTACCCTATTTCTTAGAGGGTGCTAGCTACTATGACCGTGCGTTGCACGGGTTATTTAAGTTTTTTTATGTATTATAATTAAATTATAAGATTTTTTAAAAAAATAATTTTTATAAAAATATAAAATAATTTATTTTCTTAAAAAAAAACTATTATAAAAAATTACTTCAAAGAATTTCATTGAATACTTATTTATAAATTACATGTTTAGTGTAGTTTGCATATTTCTCTTTTTACTTTACAATGAGAGAATAGTTTATAATCATTGCAAAAATCTAAACTATTAAATTATACATTGATACAGTTAGCAAAAAAAAGTTATCAAGTTGAGAATTATTGTACTATTAATGTTGAAGTAATTTTGATAGACATAAGCTAAGCTTTTTTAAACTACTAATTTAGATTTACTATTAGCATAAATAATTTTAACATTTTGATTTTATATAAATGGATAAATTACTTATATATATAAAATTAAAATTAAAGTTCTTACTTTTGAGTATATTTATAGTTACTTCAAAATGTCTATTGTCATTTTCATTTAAATATTTTGATACCCCTCAGACCTTTCCTCTAATATACTATTTTGGTTGCTAATAAATAAATAAGTTAGTTAAAGATATATTTTAAATTTAAAAATAGGAATGGCAATATATAAGTTTTTATCAATGTAACTATAAATGTTTATAAGAATATAAGCTACTAAATTTTAATGTTGTCATTAATTTTTGTTTATTGTCATTAAATATCATACTTTTGCTGAAAATAAAAGCCACTTTATCTTGAAATGCTAATTGTTAGATTATTTTTTGAAATAACGAGTTTTGCACAAATGTAACTTCATATAGTTAATTAATATTATATTTTTAGTCTTAATTACATATTTAATTCTTTACTAATTAATAAAATTAAAGAATTCATGCTTTTCATTTTTTCCATCACCCTTAAACTTTTAAACAGATAATAAGTATTAATGTGCAAACGCCTATATATAGCTATAGGCACTTTTAATTTGTCTATAGTTATTAATAATAAAACTATAATACTATTTTAAAATAATAAATAAATGAATAAAACTATAATATCGTATCTTGCGTTAGGAAACTTCTCAATTATTCAACACATCAAATATCAAATATAATATTAAACTCAAATCATATAAAAAAACAAAATCAACCTTACAACGTTATAATTAATAATTTTTACAAACCAAATTAATAACACGCATACAATCTAAATACCAACAAAGTTTAATCTTCTTGACAATAGGATAGAGGATGAATATCTATGAAAATAAAATAAAATTTTATAAGCATAATTTTTTATACATTTATTGTTTACTATTCTATAAACTATTCATTTGAATTGATTGGTAATTGTTGATTTTTATGACTCCATAATTATTGATTTGGCAAGTGGGAAGACATGAGAGACTAGCGGTTAAATTCCAAACGCAAGGATGTTGTGTGAACTAATTTACTTTATTTTGAAAAAAAAATGAGTTTTTTCTCCTTGTAAATCTCATTGGGATGTCTCATGTTAGATGTATGATTAGTGTTCCATCGAACAATTATTTGAACATCAATATAACCTCAATAAAAACTAAATTGGGGTCTAGTATTTTTAATGTAATAAGCCAACCCAAACAATGCTTACAAATAGATTTACAATCCCAAAAAGCGAAACAACGTTAGAACAAATAAACAGTTTGCGCTTGCTCAACAAGAGAGAACACTTGAAATAGAAAGAAAATCTTATCAAGCTATAAAGTTTTATATTTTTACTTCCTTTTATTTGTAACTTCTCTTTGACAAAGTGGAAGGTCATTTTGAATCACAAGGAACAACATTTGTAGCTTTATATGAATGTCAAGCTGTTGTGGACCAGAATAACGGTATCCCGGATGTACGCATGCATACCGGGTCAAGCAGCCACTAACTATCCCAGAAGCATCCCGGTAGGTTTGGCGCGGCCCGTACTCAGGGCCCAGTTAATGAGGTTTGGGCCCAGGTAACAGATCCTGGCCCAATACTGACCACACTTAGGTCATACACCTCACTCTATAAATACTATCATTAACGCACCATGCAAGGTACGTAAGTATTCAATCAGATACATAAACCTTAACTCACTCACTGACTTGAGCGTTGGAGTCCTTGCAGGTGCACATTGCCCTCTGCTAATCTAGAAGACCACCTTGTCTGTCCTACATCCTCGTCAGGTTAGATCACAACATTGACGCTGTCTGTGGGGAACGCAACAAAAGTCTCGTTTCCTTCCATCGTCAACAATGGTTGGCTCTACCAGGAATAGGGATTACAACGATCCAAGTGTTCAGAACCAAGGAGCAGAACAGCAGGCTGGTGCATCAAACCAAGCAAGGGCATCCCAGCACTTTGATATCGAAGTAGAGTTTCGTAAATTGCAACAGTTGGTGCAGACACAGGCTAAAGAGATTGCAGACCTCAAGGAACAACAACCAAAAGGCAAGAAAAAACTTGTTGAGGAGGATTCAGAGGAGGAAAGATAATGACAATGCGGAAAAGCAGCAACGGAAATCCGCACTTGAAGGGGATAAAGATGGAGATCCTAAAAATCAGGAAAGGCAGCAGGAAGGACGGATGAGCCGTCGACATGAAGGGGCTCCCAACCAATCCCGGGTGGAGGGGGCCAATCCGAAACCTGTCCCCCCTAGGGGCCAGCAAGCCGGACAACCTGCCGGTAACCAGGAGCACATGGCAGAGAATGTCCCGGATTTCGGGTATATTGATAATCCCTTCACACCTTGGATCATGTCCCATGCTCTTCCTCATGGATTCCAGTTTGCAAAGAAATTGAAGGAGTATGATGGGACTAAGGATCCCACTTTGCATGTCAGCACTTTCGAAAGGGCTATGTACTTTCAAGGAGTAAATGAGGCCATTGTATGTTGTGCTTTCCCCCTCACGCTATTCGAGGCTGCAAGTCGTTGGTTTTCAGACCTTCCACCACAGTCCATCAGTAATTGGAAAGCCCTCAAAGATAAGTTCATTCTTCACTTCACCAGTAGTAAACGGCAATTTAAATCTGAATTCCATTTAGAAACTTTGAAACAGGGAAAAGATGAATGTCTACAAGATTATATAAGACGCTTTAATAACAAAGTGTTAGAAGTTAGGAATATTGAGCCTAACCTGGTGTTATATTTCTTTGTGAGAGGTTTGAAACCAGAAACTTTCGCCAAGCAACTGACAAGAGATAAGCCAACCTCCATGGATGATCTAAAGGTAAGGGCTAAAAAATAAATCATAATAGAAGAATGGGAGAAGGCCCAGGTCGCCAAGAAGGAGGACAAAGCGAAAACCACTCCTCCAAACCAATCTCGGGGTAAGGATGAAAAACCCCGGGATAGGTCTCCCAAGAAGCACAAGGGTCTCTTTAATAATTACACTCCGCTGACAGTCCCGCCAGCTTCATTGTTGAAAGAAGTGATGCACTCTGAGCTGAGAGAACGACCACCACCGTTGAAAACGGTCGGGAAGCACAAGAATAAGTATTGTGAGTACCACCGAAATCGTGGGCATTCCACCAACGAATGCATCCAACTCTGGGATGCAATTGAAAAGTTGATTCGACAGGGTAGTTTGAGAAATTATGCAGCCTCCCCAGAAAGGCGGGATCGCCGCCGAAGCCCATCTCCCCGGATACAAACACCAAGATCCCCTCCTAGGAGCCGGATCAACAAACAGAAGCCCGACATAGATCCCGGAGCTTGAGAGGAACTCAGGAATCCCCCCCTACGGGGGTAATCCAAGTCATAGCTGGAGAAGTCAGCTTAAAGGGTCTTGAAGATAAGAAGAGGACCCGAGATGCACGGGATTCTTGTTCCCAGGTAACTGCTATAGGTAACCTAGTTCTATCTTTCTCAGATGTAGATTTCCCAGAAGAACGCATCCGGGATAATGAACCGTTGGTAATAGCAGCCAATTTGAACGGTTTTGAAGTCCATCGAATCTTTATTGACCAAGGAAGTTCAGCAGACATTATGTTCTGGAGCCTTTTTGATAAAATGGGATTGGGGTCCAAGGATTTAATCCCTCACAAAGGCAGTCTAATTGGCTTTACTAGAGACACAATAATCCCCAAAGGATACGTTGACCTCAAGGTGTGTTTTGGCAAAAAGCCAAGTACCAAAACAATCCCGACCAGGTTTATAGTGGTGGATTGCCCTTTAGCCTACAATGCAATCATTGGGCGGCCAACTCTGAACAGCCTTGGCGCTAGTCTCTACCATCCATTTAGCCATGAAGGTTCCCGGAGAAGACAGATCAGTAGTAACTGTCCATGGAAAAAGCAGTGATGCAAGAAAATGTTACCAAGAAAGTCTTAAAATCACGAAAGCAACATCTATCCCACCAGTAAAGGCGGAGGAGAAAGGAAAGCAGAAGATGAAAAGACGTGATTTAATACGGGATGCAGGCGTCATGATGACTAACCTAGATCCCAGAGCAGATTGAGTATCAACGACCTCAACAAGAAGGAGACCAGATCTTAGTCCAGATAGGACTTATGGAGGATCGGACTGTCAAGATAGGGCAAACCTGCCCCCCATGATCAAAGAGCGACTCATCGAATTGTTGAAGATGAACAAAGACATGTTTGCTTGGGTTTCTTCCGACAAGCCTGGCGTAGACCCAGAATTTGTGTGCCATCGCCTCTCTCGAAAACCGGGATGTATCTCGGTAGCCCAGAAGAAAAGAAAGATGGGTCCGGAAAGACAAGCAGCCATAGAAAAACAGGTGAAGGAGTTGTTGGATGCAGGTTTCATACGAGAAATACGATATGAAGATTGGCTCTCCAATGTGGTAATGGTGAAAATGGCATTCATAACCGACATGGGTGTTTACTGTTACACGATGATGCCGTTTGGTTTAAAGAATGCCGGAGCAACGTACCAGCGGATGATGAGCCAAGTTTTTAAAGAATAGATTGGCAAGATCCTTGAAGTCTATATTGACGATATGATAGTAAAGACTCCAGAAGACAAAGACCCGGTGGCTGACTTGCATGAAACATTCCAACAGCTACGCAGGTATGATTTAAGATTAAATCCCAATAAATGTACTTTTGGGGTCGAAGGCGGAAAATTCTTAGGCTTCATGCTAACCAGTCGGGGGATTGAGGTCAACCCCGACAAGTGTAGTGCCGTGTTGAATATGCAGAGTCCCAAGACCATTAAAGAAGTCCAACAGCTGACTGGAAGGATTGATGCATTGACAAGATTCCTCCCAGATTCAGCTAGGAAATGCCTACCATTTTTCAGGACCTTACGGCGCAAGAAGAGTTTCAATAGAATGCAGAATGTGAAGAAGCTTTCCAGGAGCTGAAGAAAATTCTTTCATCCCCACCAGTCCTATCCCGTCCAGACCCTGGGCAGACCCTATACCTTTACTTAGCCATCACCAATGAAGCAATCAGTGTGGCTTTAGTAAAAGAGGAATCCCGGAACCAGAGCCCGGTATACTTTGTTTCTAAAGCATTACAAGGATCAGAGTTGAACTACCAGCGGCTAAAGAAAGTCGCCTATACCTTTCTATTGGCATCTCGGCGATTGAGGCTATACTTCCAATGTCATCCCATCACTGTAAGAACTAATCAACCCATTAGACAAATCTTACATAAACCTGACTTGGCTGGAAGATTGATGACCTGGGCGGTAGAACTGTCACAATACGATATCTCGTATGAACCACGCCAGGCGGTCAAGGCACAAGCTTTGGCATATTTTGTAGCCGAGACGACACATCCCGGAGAAGAACCAAAAGGATCTTGGACCATCTATGTTGATGGGTCCTCAAACCCAAAGGGAGCTGGCGCCGGCATACTGATCGAGAACGATGAGGGGGTAACGGTGGAATATTCTCTGAAGTTTGAATTCCTAACGTCCAATAACCAAGCAGAATATGAAGCCTGTTTAGTCGGGATACGCGCAACAAAGGAGCTAGAAGCTACCGCGATCACTTTATGCTCAGATTCCCAGCTAGTGGTATCCTAGATAAAACGGGAATACCAGGCAAGAGAACCGTTGTTACAAAGATACCTGGCTAAAGTTAATGAAAGTCTACTCGGTCTTTCTAAATTCGAGATCAAGCACATTCCTAGGGAAGAAAACAGCCGTGCAGATGTGCTCTCAAAATTGGCCAGCACCAAGTCATCCTCAACCTTGAAGTCAGTGGTAGAGGAAGTTCTCCCTTCTCCATGTGCTATTTTGCAGGTTGAAAGTGAAGATTGGAGGACCCCAATAATGGAGTATATCACCAAAGGCTCTGTCCCGGCAGATGCCTGGGAAGCAAAGCGGTTGGTGCAAAAGGCATCCCGGTACACCGTGATAGAGGGACAGTTGTTCAGAAGGGGATTGTCCACTCCTTTGCTTAAATGCATTGGACCATCCGAAACTTGGTATGTTCTCACCGAAGTACATGAAGAAAGTTGCGGTCACCACATTGGTGGAAAATCTTTGGCCAGGAAATCCTTGTGAGCAGGATACTTCTGGCCAAGCATGAACAAAGACGCAGCTGAACACGTGAAGAAATGTCAAAAGTGCCAAGAACATAGTCCATTGTCCCATATCCTAGCAGAGGATTTGCAAAGCATCTCCACCCCTTGGCCTTTCCACACTTGGGGCTTGGACCTACTGGGACCCTTCACACCAACCATATGTCAGTTCAAACATCTTATTATTGCTGTTGATTATTATACTAAATGGATTGAACTGGAACCATTAGCTAGCATAGCATCAGTTAGTGCTCAGAATTTTGTATTTCAGCAAATAATATGCCGGTTTGGTATCCCGGCAGAAGTGATCTGTGACAATGGGATCCAATTTACTGACAAAGATTTCCGAGAAATGCTAGTAGGACTCTGCATTAAGCATTGTTTTGCTAGTGTGGAGCACCCACAGTCTAACAGACAGGCTGAATCTGCCAACAAAGTCATACTTAATGGATTGAAAAAGAGGCTTGAGAAAGCTGGAACCAGCTGGGTGGAAGATCTTTACCATGTACTTTGGAGTTACAGAACTACCCCCCAAAGCACTACCAGAGAAACTCCATTCCGGATGGTCTACGGCTCAGATGCTGTAATCCCGGTAGAAATCAAACATTCATCCTGGAGGATCATGTATCCCACACAAGAGAACGAGCAGCTACTCAAAGAAGATTTCGACATGGTAGAAGAAATCTGAGAAGCTGCCAGAATCAAAGAGCTATCCCAGAAGCAACAAGTTGCTCAGAGATACAACTTGAGAATAGTCCGAAGAAGTTGCCAACCTGGTGACTTGGTCCTAAGAAGAGCTAGCATTGGAAACCGGAATGCCAAAGACGGGAAGCTCCATGCAAACTGGGAAGGCCCATTCCGGTTCAAGACTGTTGCAGCCAATGGAGCATACCATCTAGAAACTCTCAAAGGCAAAGAGATTCCAAGAACGCTTAATGTCGTAGACTTAAGGCGCTACTATAGTTAAGTTATGTAATTTACATTCTTTGTAATAAAGGGGCACTCTTTTTCCTAAAGCAGGTTTTATCTGTAAGAAGGGTTTTACTGCTAGAGGTTTTAACGAGGCCCCCATTTGTTATTTACTTCATGTTATCAATAAAGCAGCATTTTTATTCACTCTTGCACGAACAAGTTAGTTCAATTCTCAACAGCAAACAGACCAGAAGAATACACAACCAGTACAACTACTCCAAAGTTCATATGTCGCCAACACGCGACACCCACATACACGCAAGGCCAACAATGAGTCGAGATACCATCTCGGGTAAATCTCTGCTATAGACTCAAAAGGAGCCCTTCACGGGTTAACCCTGGCCACAAGAAATATGAAATACCATCAAGGTCACACTTCAACCAAAAGATAGAGAAAGTACAAACTACTTTCCCTCCTCTCGAGGAGTTAAAAGGGCGCCATCATGGATGTACCCTAACAATTGAAGTGATATGAAAAGATTCCGCATTGACGGGATAACAAGAGGCACCTTTTGTGGTCAAGCCTTAGCGACACGAAAGAATACAATAAACAAAACAGAAATTTCCAAGCCGAATTAAAAAATAGCAAATTATAAAAGGATCATCCCGGACCACCGAGATGCCATGAAGTTAGACATAACAAACATTGTCAACAAACGATTAACAAGTTTACAAGGAAAAAATAAAAAGCAAGTCACTCCGCTCCTCCAGTATCTGCACCTTCAGGTTCCAGAACGGGATCGGTAGGAGGAGGAGTACTGCAGTCGAATGGCTCAAGCCTAGGATCAGCGGGATCAAGAGGCACGGGATTATAAGGATTATGGAAGTCCATGAGCATCCCATCCTTCATACCATGATATTTACATAGACCACGGGTGTTCAACTCGATCCCGGGATTCAAGAACAAGAGAGTCTTCACACAATCCCGGTAGGAATCATCCACCATAGTGTCCATGTCCTGGTAAGCCTCCTCCAACTTCTCTTGAGTTTCCCGCAGCTCAACCTGAGTCTCGTGAAGCTTTGAAGCTGATCCCAGGAGCTCGGACTGAGGGAGACTAAGAGCAGAACCATCCTCCTCCACCTTAGCCTTCAGATGGGAAACCTCATCCTTCAGCTTCAAATTCTCGGCATCCAAGCTGGCAGCCTTCTCCCTCTCTTTGGCAAAATCTTCCTCCATACGAGAGAACTTCTCCTTCAAAGATGCAAGATCCATCTCGGCACGAAATCCAATCAATACAAAAATTCAAATGACAAATAACATGTACCTTCACGGCAGCAGCTCCACCCTTCGTGAAAAAGTCCCCGTGTTGGAACTTAATCAAGGGAGATTGGAATCCCTCCCAAGCAGAAGAAGGAGTGGAGAAGGGCGCCATCAGCACCGGGTTCATCCCGGCAGAATCCCCTTGGGCACCTCCAAGTTGGTCACCTACAAATCGAACTAAATAACATAAGAAGGTAACACATGATTCTCATACGGTTAAGAAACCCAAAAATAAAAGCATACCAGACTTAGTTATGCGACGACGCTTCGGGTTCACAATAGCCACCTCGGTCCTGGAAGATGGAGGTACGGACCTGAAGAACCAACCTTTCCTTTTCCCTTAGCATCTCGTTTTTGGGAACGGATGGCGTAATTGGCCATGATCTCGGCTGCAGAAGAAAAGAATATACTTGTTAGTTGAAGCAAAATAATCAACAACAAAGAAAAATAACGACATCATACAATAAAGGATAATTTCCTACATAAGCATGCCGCACGATCTCGATGAGATACCCCTATAACATCCTTACAATGGATGGGTATCCCCCCTTGCTGAACGAAGGCACATAGGTTCTTGAGGGTTCGTTGGTCTTCTTCTTCCAGGAAGCCAATTTCCAATTCCTTCAGAGACATAGATCTCCTATAATGCTCGCTGCTTGTTTTGTCCCATCCAGAAGGGAGTGCAATCTTTGGTCCGAGGGACAACTTTGACAAAAAAGTCCCTATGGGCCTTGAAGGACTCCTCATAGGGAGTGAATAATTGGGGTATCTCAAAATGGTGACGGAGGGATACCCAACTCTTCTTCAAACCCCGGTAGGGACCAAAAATATACAAGAACAAGGCCGAGGAGCACGTCCAGCCATTGGCCTAGCAAAAGATCTCAAAGGTCTGGAGAAACCCCCAACCGTTAGGATGAAGCTGGGTAGGAGCAAGGTGAAGGTTGTGCAAAACTTCAATGTGAAGGTCGGAGAAAGGAAACCTAATCTTAAGTTGATGCCACAAAGATTCCAGCATCATAATATAGGAACCTTCACCTTCAGATGCCGGTGTGCAGATCCTCTCCTTCTTACCCGGGATGACCAACCTATGATTAGTGGAAGGATCAGCCGTGGTATCAGTCCAGGGAGTATTAGGCCCGTAATGGAAGCATCTTCTCCAACGCCTCTCCACTTTCCTAAGTCGGGCGTTATCCTTCACTAAGCACTCCTCCCGGATGAAATCCCAGGGAACCCACAAAAATCCCCAAATATTCTTAAGTTCTAAGAAGTTAGGGGGACATTCAATTGGAGGTTGAGAGGTAGTAGGTTTGCCAATCCATCGCACAGCCACCTCTGAACCACCGACATCAGATGGACCCGGTACGCCTGTGGAAGATCCCGGAGCACCAGAAACTACTGGGATAAGAATGTCACCTTGAGGAGGTTCCATATCTACATGACAAGATAAAGTAGAATAAGATCTCGGGGATGAATGACTAGGAGAAGAGGGAGCATACGCAGGGTCAGACTCAGAATCTAAGGAATGGGAAGACTCAACCTCATCCTCCACCAAAGGAAGGTTGACAGGAGGATGACGATCTGAATCTTGCTCGACAGGAACAGAACTATCAGAACTGTAATCATCAGGAAGGTGGGCTGAAGCAAGAAGAAGAGCAGAAAGTTCTGGGTTTAAAGTATTAAAAGACCCGCTCACACTTTGGGTAACTGATTTGCCACTAGCAACTCGCCGAGAATGCCGGGGATAAAACTAAAGATGGGCAGATTCACAGTAATCAGGATTGGCTATGGAAGGTGTACCTAGACCAGGTTTTGGTTCATCAGAAGACCTATGTTTTTGAAGCCCCCTCGCAAAACTCTCAAGAAGTTCAGTATCATTTGACTCTGAGGAAGAATAACTCGTCAACACGATAACATTATCGACCATTTTTGACAGAAAGAAACCCAGGTACAATAACTAAACCCTAAAGAATGGGGTAGGATGCAACAAAATAGTCCAAGAATCAGAAGAAGAAAATTACACAAGCATAAATTAGCACAAGGTAGAAGCAATACCCGAAAGAAGAAGCGAAAATGTTGCTAGGAAATAGGTCTCGCAAGCAGGCACGAAGAGGAAGAAGAAAGGTTTCAGAGCTTTCTGTCACAGGGAATGGAGAGGCAAGAAGTGCGAAAGTGAAGAGTGAAAACTTGAACAAGGGAAAATGTGAAAATGTAACGGGTGAAAAGAAATAAAGTAAAAACCGTCACATCACCTTAATGAACGTGGGGCCCAAGACCATGCTAATCATCGCGCACAATGACCAAAATAGAGCGCGTGAGATACACGCGCCCAAAAAGAAAACCAACCGTTATCTCGTGACATTGCCAGAATCACCATCTATCATCCACCCGGCATGGCAAATGAACTCGTCAACTTCCCCCATGGAAAGCTTGATGACTTGGGGGGCAGCTGTTGTGGACCAGAATAATGGTATCCTGGATGTACGCATGCATGCTGGGTCAAGCAGCCACTAACTATCTCGAAAGCATCCCGGTAGGTTTGGCGCGGCCCTTACTCAGGGCCCAGTTAATGAGGTTTGGGCCCAGGTAACAGATCTTGACCCAATACTGACCACACTTAGGTCATACACCTCACTCTATAAATACTATCATTAATGCACCATGCAAGGTACGTAAGTATTCAATCAGATACATAAACCCTAACTCACTCACTGACTTGAGCGTCGAAGTCCTTGCAGGTGCACACCACCACCGCCGGAGCTCAGGCCAAGACGTTATTCACATTGCCCTCTGCTGATCTAGAAGACCACCTTGTCTGTCCTACATCCTCGTCAGGTTAGATCACAACACAAGCATAGGCTAAAGACTTAGTGCATGTTTGGATAACAATTGCAAACTTTCTTTTCCATCGAGATTTCGGATCCCAATGCAATCTGACGGAAGTAAGAAATTCTCACTTCTCCCAGAATGAAGTTTGGCAAAAGGAAAATGCTATCCAAACATACCCTTAAAAGAGCACTATGAGAACTCATTAAACAAGCTTTTTTTCTTGTTAAAACTTCTGAAAATCTGATTTTTGATTGGGGCGCAATAACGTCGTGTGGTCCATGTAACCAACCTCACATAGTAGGATAAGGCTTGTCGTTGTTGTTACTTATTTCTAATATTTGCACTAAAATCTAAAATAAGAAAAAAAATGAAAATACAAAATAAACAAAACACCTTCCGTTCTTTGTTAGCTTGTGTGAGATCCAATCCTAAATAAATAAAAGGAAATATCTTAGGCAACTAATAAGCGGTTAATATAGTGAAGATCATGACATCTTCTTGTATTTAATAGGTTACAGATTCTAATCTCCACTTTTCACCTTAAATTGAGATAGATATAAGCAAGCTTTTTCATTTCTTAGACTATGACATCAATTTCTGGCCTTAAATTTTTTTCACAGATTACTAATAGCTCAAATCTTACCAACGAAGAGCCACCAAAGTAAGAGGAATCTTAGTTGATCCATATGAATGACTAGAATCGGCAAAGGTTAAACATGTGTAAAGTTCGATTTCCGGAATTTTTGTTAAGTGCTGCAAGCTTTAGTTGCAAGTTGTTTGATTACTTATTTTGCCCTTAACTCCAATTGTTATTGTTTTCCAAAATTAAGAAAAAAAAATTGTGTCAATTTTAAAACTTTCTAATATTAAAATTAAATATAAAACAATAAATATATTTGATATTTCATTTAATATAGTCTCTCAATTTTACATTCATATCCTTTAACAAAATTAATATAAAATTTAAAAGCATTTAATTCTTATAATAAATTGCATTAGTAACTTCTTTGAATTTGAACACTAATGTCAAATAACATTAATAACAAACAGAAAAAACCCCAAAACGGAAAATAAAATAAAAGTATTTATTGCTTGACAAAAATGAAAAAAATAAGTAACCTTTAAATACGATTTTAAATTTGAATCTTGTGAATGAAAAAATTTTCTCTTTAAAATTAGTCTAATCAAGATATAGATGTTCCCACTAAAAGTAATTACTTCTACTTATGTCATGGCCAAGAATTCTATCAATTAAAATATCAAAAATAAAAATTCCATCAATTCTCACCATAAAAAATCCAATGAATTAATATATATAAAAACCTTTTCCTCATAATCAAAGATGATATATGGAAATAACTTAATAAGAAAAAATTAATGAATAATTGCGCAACATTTATTACAAGCTTAAAATTATAGTAGTATCTTGTTAAGGAACGCATTACTAATAAAAATAAAATATGATAATGGTAGTGCCTTAATTGCATTTATCACATTCTAAACCTGTATCCTTGACATGTTTTTGACTTGCAACCATAAATCAATCCTTATTTTTTTGTCGAACCCCTCCAATACCTCTTGAACAACATCTCAGTCGTTAGTTCATCATTATAAAGTTTGAGATTTGAGATAGCAACAAAGTATAACGTGTGGTTATGATTTAATCAACAAAATTATCGCAGGATCCAATGGTAAAGGGAATCCTTTTACATGAAACATATGACCCTAATCCTTGTCCGTTCATTTGGTCCATGTGATATTTTATTAGCTTAAGTGCCCTTTTTACTCATGAACAACGTTACAAGGGATTCTACCTCCAAGGTTTCCCCTTTACCAACTCAATATAAGGCTAAAGGCACCAATAGTAGCAACATTGAAATTGAAGTGACTAATCAAATTGAAGAAACTGCTCAAAGACACTAGTCTTAAAAGTGGGAACATCAATCAACCTTCTTCCAATCCAATGGCTGGGATTGATTCATTTGAGGTCCCTACTGTTGATGAGGATTCCTCAAAGGGCTCACATTCAATTGGTGTTGAAATTATTGGTCACAAGCAAAAATTTACGCAAGGTACATTACCCTTACTCTTAGGTCTATGACTCCTTCATGGGTCTAATCACATTTATATTCCATGTCAAAATCTTAAATCAACAATTTTTGACTTCAATTAAACATTTAATTACCCTTTCTGAATTTTGAAGGTTATGCCTCATCAACAGTAGTGACCTCAAAAGAATCAATCCCAGCCATTGGATTTGAAGAAGGTTGATTGATGCTCCCACTTTTAAGACTAGTGACTTTGAGCACTTTCTTCAATTCGATTAGTCACATCAATTTCAATGATGCTACTGTTGGTGCCTTTAGCCTTATATTGAGTTGGTAAAGGGGACACCTTGGAGGTAGAATCCCTTGTAGAATCCCTTGGGGGGGGGGGGGGTGTTGTCCACTCTTTACGTTGAATTTTCATCAACTTCTCAAGATTAAAAATCTAATTATGAGGCAGATGTCAATATTTGTTATTTGATTCCACATCTGAAAAAAAAAAGATTGATAACAGTCATGATACTGGTAACCTATAACATTGATAAAAAAAAATTGATCATACCTTCGACATAGAATGGCCCAACTTGGGTAAATGGTACTATTAGGGGTAAGTTCAAATGGGACCAAGAAAAATTGAAAAAAAAGAAGATAGGACCCTCAAAACAACAAGGGGATAAAATCATCTTCGATCCTAAAAAGTACATGACACAATCTGATTTTTTAAATATTTTTTAATTTTTTATATAAAATAATTTATAATATTCGATGAATGTTTATGAGCCTTCAAATCGAGACTAGAATTACATTGTTCAATTGACTGGAAACTGGAGAGGATCTTAAGTCAACAAAAAGAGGTGAGATCTGATTGTGTTGGAATATGGCAGAATTTGGGTCAAGTTCTTCTCCAATTTAGAAAATAATCAGATAATTTGAGTTTTACATAATGGTTTTAATATAACAATTCCTAATTTTATTTCATTATTTATTTTATAATTTATAAAAATAAATTTAATGGTGAAAATGTTCTTCATCTCTTAATGAGAATAAAGAGAATCTCCATTCGTTTGGTTTACATGACCAACTTATTTAAGACACAATTAATTTTAAATTGTTTCCAAATAAGAATTTATTCGGTTAGGTAGAAAACTCCAACGAATAAATGATGATAGAGTTAAATAGTCTGACCAAACAGTATTGCAACATACAATAATTTATGTATAAATATATAAAGTAATATTTGTTTGACTAAAACAAAAAATTATTAAATTATGATCCTCTCATATAAAATGACTCTCATGTAATATGAGAGTATTCCTATCTATATTTAATTCTTCTAAACATAAAATACAAGTGAAGACCCCAACTATTATGCTTGTTCTAGACAATCCCTTTATTGCATGCATAGAAGATATGTTAATTTAGTTCAATTTGTGGCACACACAATTTTATTTACTATATATCTTATCATTTAATTAATGATAATGTGTGTTGTTATTTATGTATATAGTTTCAAGGGACGATGAGGTCACTAGTGGTAATGTTCATGGTTTGGCCCAGTTAGAAATATATTTCTGAGATATATTTCTTCTGTACAATAAGCCACCTATTTATAGATGAGAATACAATCGGAGTAATGAATAAAATAATCTCAACAAATCAAATCATATGCTATCAAATCCTAACCCTAATCCTATTATATCAAATTCCTAATATTACAAATCAATTACAATATTACAAAATCAATTTAAATATTTACAACATCAATTTAATAACTCAACATCCCCCCTCAAACTCAAGTGGGTGTGGAAGAGACCAACTTGAGTCTGGAAACTAAGGCCGTAAAATGTTTAGGTGAATGAGACTTGGTGAATAGGTCAACAGGTTGATCAAGAGTTCCGATAGGGAGGAGGCGAATAGTGCCACGAACAAGGTGTTTGCAAGTAAAGTGAGAGTCAACATCTATGTGTTTGGTGCGCTCATGGAAGATATCATTGTGAGCTATTTGAATTGCTCTTTGATTATCACAATGAAGATCAGTAGGACAAGGTTGGGGAGCACCCATATCAGCTAGGAGCCAACGAAGATAAACAACCTCAGCTGTGCTATCAGCAAGAGTACCATATTCAGATTCAGTACTAGAGCAGGAAGGCAGAGTTTGTTTCTTACTTCGCCAAGAGATGAGGGAGTCACCAAGGAAGATACAATAACGAGTAGTGGAACGGCGATGATCGGGATCTCCCTCCCAATCAGCTTTAGAATAGGCCGGGAGAACCAAAGGGGAGCGTGAAAAAAAATGAAGTCCTTGAAATAAAGTGCCTTTGATGTAGAGGATGATCCGAAGTACTGTAACATAATGAGTGGTGCGTGGAGCACACATGAATTGACTAACTGTATGAACAACATATGAGATATCTGGGGGGATACAGTTAGGTAGATCAGACTTCCCACCAATTGTCAATAGTGGGTAGGGTTATCAAGCACAGTCCTATTAGTGGCAGAAAAGTGAATATTAGGCTCAAGAGGTGTAGTCTCAGTGCGATTATCAGTAAGACTAGCTTTAGCAATGAGATCAGAAGCATATTTGGCTTGGGATAGGAGTAATCCATCTGTAGACGGGAGGACTTCAAGACTCAGAAAGTAGTTGAGAGAGCCAAGATCTTTCATTTCAAAGTTATGGCTCAAGAAATCTCTTAGGCTGGAAATTCCTGTGGTATCTTCACCTATAATGATCATATCATCAACATAAAGAAGTAAAAGAACAATACCTTGTTTTGTGCGATGAACAAAGAGTGCAGAGTCATGGGGACTTGAAGAGAAACCAAGTTTGCCAATAGTAGAACTGAATATAGAGCTTTATGAAGGTGAAAGACTTTGTTTGCTGGACAATCGTACCCTAGGGGTGGTCACATATATATTTCTTCTTCCAACTCTCCATTTAAGAAAACATTCTTAACATCCATTTGATGAAGCTTCCAATGGCATGAGGCAGCAATGGAAATAAGAGTACGTACACAAGTGAGTCGGGCTACAAGAACAAACGTTTCTTCAGTGAACCCTTTTGCCACTAATCGGGCTTTGTAGCAATAAATGGATCCATCAGAATGGGTTTTGATTTTATAAACCCATTTACATCCTACCAGTGCTTTATCAGAGGGACGATCAACCAATTCCCAGGTTCCAGAGGTTTCCAAGGCATTCAGTTCTTCTTGCATTGCTTGCTGCCAAAGGGAATCAGTGCATGCCTCTTGATAAGACTGTGGTTCATAGAGGTTAAGCATAGTGGAGAAACACTGATAATCACGAAGATATGAAGCAAGATTTCTATCACGAGATGGATGAGTGTAAGTGTCATGTGCAGACTCGACATGCTGATGAGAGTTAATAGACGAAGTTGTGCCGGAATGGTCATTGTGGGTTCAGTAGATTCGTCACAAGGATCAGAGTTACTAGATGGAGTTAGGGCTTCAACGCCTATTGTGGGTGCACCAGAGATTCTTGATGGACGTCACTTGTGGCAGGTGTTCTTGAAATAGTATTACACTCAAGAGGAAAAAGATCAATGAAAGTGTTAGTAAAAAAATGAGCAGATGTAGAAGGAATGATTGTGAATTTTGATATAGAAGAAAACATAATATCTTCCCAAAAGGCGATGTGACCAGAGATCCGGATACGTTGAGAGATAGGATCCTAACAACGATAACCTTTGTGTGTAGAACAAAGCAATTTTCTTAGGAGGCTTGCTCTACTTCGAATGAGAGCAATTTTTGCATTCGTAAAACAAGTATAAATATTCTCTTAAAGAAACAATCTACTCATTAAATAAATATTTAAAATTCCCTCATATTTTAGGTTTAAATTTCCGATAATATAATCCTATCAACAATCTTTAGAGAGAATGCAATGAGCACCAAGTGAATAGTTATAATATGAAAAATTAAAAAGAAGTCCTAAATCATCACTTGCATCAAAATCACAAGAAAGACTTTCTCTCATTTCAAACACCGACTAAAATAGTGAACAAGAGTTTTGGCTTATACCCCACCATCATCACCGTGTTTGCATTTAAGATAATTTAGTAAATAGAAAGCATCACAGATTCAACTTTACTACTAGTATAAAAGGGTAGAAGAATAAATACCTGGTCAAGGGTGTAAGTTCGTTGTCACATCTAACCATGGTAGTCAACATAATCTTACGCTTTTATGATCTCAGCACCCCTTGCGATTTAGATCACATGCAAAATCTCAATATGCGTGAAATCCCTAAAAACACCGATTAAAATTGCAAATGGATTTAGTCTTATACATACGCAGGGAAGGTAATAAAATTAGAAATAACTCATTAGAATCGGGAAATTCTTAAATCTTTACTTGTGGGTTGAAGCTCACACAACACGTTGGACCTTTAGATCGATACATAGCTTCTTTGCGAGCAAGGTGTGGCTAGATCTTCAGATAGAGGCGGAGCTTCATCACCACCATCGTAGTAGAATTACATGGACTAGGTAGTAGCGACTGGTGAGCAAGAGCAAGGAGGACAGAAGCGACGTGGTTATAGAGACCACTAGGGTGCTTGACGGCGTACAGAAATAAGTGTGCTCGGAATGATTACTAACCTAGGGTTTTGTTTTAGTTATATAGTGTCTATTGGGCCATACATGCTGGGCCTCTAGTTTTTTTTTCCTTCAAGACTCTACTTTTTCTGCCTTGTATGCCCTTCAATGAATTGTCAATTGAAAAAACAAAACCAAAATTTAAAAAAAAGTTAAATAAACTATTTTGTTTTACTAAAAGTGTAAAACAAACTTTAAATATGCTATTTTTTCTATTTATTCTATTTTGTATTTATATATATGAATTTATATGTGCGTGTATGTGTGTATATATATATGGAGGACATATCAAATAAGAACACTTATTGTGAGAAATAAGAACACTAATATTGACCATTAGATCTTATTTGAATGGTCATGATTTAACCAATAAATGCAATGATCTTTTTAATTAATCATGTCTGTGCATTTATTTCAGCAGTATGACGAGCGTCAATAGTGCATGATGAAAGTTTTACTATCCTTTGACAAAGAAAGATTCTGATTATTGTAAGTTATTCGGACTCTAAGTGTTTCTCTGCTCAAGAGGGAGAATGTTGTTTCTACATTTCATTGTTATTTACTTGACACAGCCAGGCAAAATCATCTCATATAGTTTATATGCACTTGGAACCACTTCTAGAATAGTCAAACTACGATTTAAAAGTCATTCTCAACAAGCTCATTTAAAATACATTGATGATATGAAAAATATGGAACATGTGTATCTAATAGCACTATAAAGCATAAGGTATTGTTCAAGCAAAGCACAACAAAGTTTCCAAACTTGACTATCCAAAACCTATTCACACTTAAGGAAATGGATCCAAATAACAAATGAGTCAAGGAATCAAAAGGAATGAAGAGAGGGGTATACCTCAGAGTACTTACTAATAAAGGCATTGAAATAATGAAAATCAAATCCATACCTTGCTTGGCCAAAGAGTTACCTCTTACTTCCTCAAGTTGAAGCTTATTACAAACCTTGGAAGGAGACAAAGCTTGACAATGAAGATCTTTAGAAACACACAACGTCCTCTACCTTACTCCTATTGACACTAGTAACACTTTCCTCCCCTATGTGATGCACATCATCATCTTCACACTCTTTATGTTTTTGGACGAACTTCCTTTTTAATTCACTTATCCCTTGCGAAATGTTGCCTAAATTTTTTTTTTTTATGCTTTACTTTTAATCTCTTAACTTTGACTCTCTCATCATCATCTCCCAATGTAATCTATGAACCTTCTCTACTATAGCATAATCCCTCTTCTTTTTAGAATGCTTCCTAGCATGACAACCATCAATACTAGCATGTCTAGAATGCCTAGCATATGCATCATATGTAGCATGTCTAGTAACAATAGAATGACTTATATTAGTAGCACATCTAGGATGAGTAACATAGCTACCCAATCAAAGCCTAAATCATTTGTGACAATTATGCAAGCCATGTCTAGCATTATACCCATGAGTATAGGGAGTAGGAATACTACCTCTTTTATGTTGGTTACTAGTCTTTTCTAACTAAGAATGAGTTTTTCCCACTCCCAACTACTACCCAAACACACCCATAAATTGTAACCTTCTAGTCTCGCCATGTCTTTATGCCTCCTCCACCATTCTCCACCTCCTCCACAATGCTAACCTTCAAGCTGCGCACCACTTTGTCTCCTCTTCTTTCCATCTTCGCCGCCCAAATCTAACTAAAGGAAACAAAGATTTAACTGAAGATCTCCTCACCGTTGTGCGTCCATGTCCTTTCTTTCACAAACAAAGTGGAGAAGAGTGTTGGTTCCTCGTTATTCTTTTTTGTTTCTTCATTTTTTTTCATTTTTCAGCAACGTTTGGATTTGTGGTACTTATCTTGTTAATGCTGTAATTTCTGGATTCCAGTGTCTCTAAGAAACTCAGGATTCTAGTCTCTGAGATAAACAAATTGATACAACGTGTGACTTCCTTCTAATCACATTTTGACATTGTTTTAGAAACAGTACCTCCCTAGAAAGAACTGCAGCTGCCTCCATTGCTACCGTCAATGGAAAAAAATCCGCAACAATATTTATGGAAATTTGAATTTGAGGTTTCAAATACGCCTATCCAACTAGTAGATGATTTGGATGCAAGCTCGATTAAGTTCGTTATAGATCTACTTGATTATGGTGCTCTATGTCCTGTGCTCGATACTCATCCCACACCACCGCAACCCCAAGCTTTACCGGAGAATCCGGCATAGGAGCCAACCGACCTTTCTTCTGCCAGTTGCTACTTGCCACGGTCTCTTTGCACATTGGATCTACTTATGGCACCCACACAGACGATAGAATTTCCTATCACAAGTCTTCAGGAGGAACAAAACGTTGATGCATTACATTCTCTTCCCGTCGTTCCTCTAGTATTACCCACCCGCACCTTCAGAAATCCCATTTACCCAGCGCTCTTATCTCCCAAAGAATCGGGTTACGATTTCCATGACAGTATTACCAACGACAGTGGTTCAGTGGACCACATGCTTAGATGAGTGTTAACCTTTTTATGCAACTACAAAGGATTAACTCGTTTTAGTATAGTGATTATATTAGGGAGCACTGAATTTATCTGATTAAGAATTAAGTTGATAGAATGTTCAAAAACATAATAAGTTATGAATGGATAATAAAATAAAAACTTGATAAAATGATAAAAAAATAAGATAAAGATTCACGTGGGATTGAGTTTCATTACTTAACCTTGTTTCTTTCAATAGAAGTTAAATATTATAAGAAAATATGCATACTCAAAGTTACAAGTGCAAATATCTTTGTTCCTTGATTCTAAGACACTAGTTTCTAGAGCTCAATCTCTTGGCACTTTAGGAACTAAGTCTTGCATTAAGCAGAGTATTTTGGCAATCATAAGCACTTCCATCCATCTCTAGACTAGAAGATTTTATGAGAGTTTTTCTCCAAATGCATTTATAAACTAGTTTCTCAACTGTGCAAATAAACTAACACATGGAAAAAGTGATCATGCTAGACCAAGAAAAGAATAAGAGAAGAAAAACTCCAAATCATATATAATATTCAACTAACAATTGAAAGAAACAAGAGATGAAGTAATTACATTCAATCCCGGTGGAAAGCTGAGCCTAGCAAGGCCATGAACTTCAAGAACTAAACCTAAGAGTATTAGAACTCTGACTAAAGCACTATACTTTGTGGTTTATTTCTCGACAATCGAATATATCCCCCTAACTCTAGAAAGTTGTATTTATAGGTATTCTGAGCAGGGTCTGGCGCTCGAGCGCCCTCCTATCGCTTGAGCGCTGGCCTTTAACGTGCTGGCAAATGAGCTTTAATGCCTGGTTAATGTGTCTGGCGCTCGAGCGCTAGGCTCATAACTCTGGCATAAAGGATCCAATGCTCAACGGATACTGGCGCTCAAGCCTTGGTGTGGCGCTCGAGCGCCAGAGCATTTACACTGGCAGAAAGGATCCTATGTTACTCAGCTCCCAGCGCTCGATCCTTGGTCAAACAAAGTGTGCACTCATTGCAAGAAAACTCGCCACACTACAGAAACTTCTTTCAAGAAATTTGGTTTCCTTGCACAGTTGAAGAAGAATGGCTCAGTTAACAATTGCATAGCTGATGAAGAAAGCTCAGAGGTCAGTGAAGGTGATACAGATTCACAGGAAGGAGCAGCCACAAGTGATGAAATTGTTTTTGATTTTTCACAAGAAGGTAGTTCTAATGCCTTGCTTCCTATTTATAAAGCTTCTAGAAGGTATATTCTTTAGATCGTTCTACAAATCTGGTTACTACCTCTATTTTTAATTCTGTAAGGGTGAATGAAGATAATATTTGGCATGTTAGGTTCGGGCATCCTCCATTAAGTAGGATGAAGAAATTGAAACAATATTATCCTTACATAGATTCTAATAAAAATATCATGCCATGTGATGTATGACACTCTTCTTGATATAAGAGAAATCATTATCAAAAGAGTAATAGCATTGCTTTTGCTGTTTTTGATCTTATCCATATAGATATTGGGGACCATTTTCTATTCCCTCGGTTCTTGGGCATAAATATTTTCTGTCTATTGTTGATGATCATAGTAGGCCTTCATGGATTTTTTTTATGAAAACCAAATCTGAAGCTTCCAATCTTGTAAGGTCTATTGTTAATCTGATTGAGAATCAACATAAAACAACAATTAAATGCATAAGAAGTGATAATGGACCCGAATTTCAGCTCAAATCTTTTTGTGAATCCAAAGGTATCATTCATCAAACCTCCTATGTTGAATGCCCTAAGCAGGGTTGAAAGGAAACATCATCATGTCTTGTCTGTGGCTAGAGCTCTCTTGCATCAATCTAAAATCCAAAGGTTTTCTGGACTTATGCTATATCTCAGGATGTCTTTATCATCAATAGGCTTTCTAGTAAACAGACTCAAAATATGTCTCCTTTTCATATCCTTCATAATAATGTAGCTAAGATGAGTAATCTGAAATGTTTTGGATGCCTTTGTTATGTTTCCACTTTATCCAGAAATAGAAACAAGTTGGATAGTAGGGCCCGGAAATTCATATTCCTGGGATACAAATAAGGAGTCAAAGGAGCTATTCTTTTTGACTTAGCCAACCAAGAAATTTTCCTAATTAGCAATGTGAAATTCTATAAATCTGTTTTTCCTTTCATAGATAAGCAGGTGGAAGATATGGCTAAATCACACAACTTTGCAGTAAATCCCTTAGCAAGACTAAGATCTCATTACATGGATATCATAGAAGAACCTGATGCTGAAGAGCAAAGAATCACAAATCCAAATGAAGCAAAAGGAAGGAGGAAATCTCTCAGAGAAAGGAAACCTCCCGAGCATCAAAAAGACTATGAATGGAGCATTACTGGAAGAGATGTTTCAGATCAAGGTAGCTCAGTAAATAGCATTCAATCGGATAATCTGGCAAAATCAAGTATCCTATAAACAACTATGTGGGATACATCAATCTGTCTAAGGAATTCAAACACTTCTGTCTAAGCATCTCTTCTAATATTGATCCTACTTCATTTAAACAAGCTATTCAACACAGTCATTGGAGAGAGGCCATCAAAAATGAGCTGCAAGCTCATGAAAGAAATAGAACCTGGGACTTGACAAAACTTCCTTCAGGGAAGAAAGTTGTTACATGCAAATGGATCTTTAAAACCAAAAGAAAAGCAGATGATTGATTGCTGGTAAATCCTTTTATTGACACACGATTTGTCGTAAATGTCGGTAAATCTTTAAAACTCCCGTATTTGTCATAAATGTCGGTAATACTTTTATCGAAACCCGATACAACTGATTGATTGTTGGTAAATCTTTTTATTGATACCCACTCATAATTTCAAACCCCTAACACTAGTTCTTTCAATTAAACCCCACACTACATCTAAATTAAATTCTACATATTACATATAATAAAGAATTTGAAACAAGAAAAATAGAGGGAAAATTAAAACAAGTACCCAAGCGGTGGTAGTGGTGGCCGTGACAATGGTGTGGTGGTGGTAGTGGGCGGGGTAGAGAGGTGGAGGTTCGCCGGAGCAAACTCACTGGAAAATGGCGAAATGGGGAGTAGTGGTGGTGGTTAGAGTCGCCATAGTTATATGAGAGGAGAAGAAGCAAATGTATTTTGTGTGGTGTAAAGAAGATTCTTATCCTCTTAATTCTGATAAGACCATTAGCGAAGGCCAATACTCTCGCATAAAGCTCCATGTGGCGTGTGCACATTAGCAAGTGCTTGATCCCTTGCAAACCTTATTCTTCCTGCTTTAAATAAGTGACAAAAAATTACTTGCAAATATTTTTTTACCATTATAGACTAGCGACGGCTATAGTCATTGCTAATTACCATCCCACTTTTTTTATAAAAAAATTAAATTATTGACGGGTTTCACCGTTCATATATATATATATATATATAGGAGGGATCAAATGACACTGGTGTAACTTACACCAACTCTTACACCAGTTAAAAACTATTTGTCGAAGATGTTTTTCAAGAAACCCACCGTAGGATTGAAATTAATTATCCTATAGATTATGTCTACAAAATTTCACATCATCATTCTGAAATTTTCTAATACTCCATCAACATACTAAATAAGTTACGTAAAATATAGTTCCAAAATATATTAAATCAACGGCTTGATTGATGAAATTCAATGTCGATGTTAAGTTATGAAGCAGAGTAAGTATCCCAAGATTTACTCTTGAAGTAAGTGGATATATATATATATATATATAACTTTAAAGATAGCGACCCTCACTAAATTATTGTCGCTAATTAATCAAATTCTTGTAGTGGTCGTTTAGGGCATTTTTTTTAAAATCGTTTTAACGTGAAAGGACTAACGTAGTCCAAAAATACGAGTTAAAGGATGAAATTGTTAAAAAAAAAACTTAAAGGATAAATATAGAAATTGGTAAAACATATGAACGACCAAATTAACGATTAATTGGGAAGAAAAATAATATAAATGCTTCTTTTATTTTAAAAACAATGATGTAACACAATATATCAAAATATGATTGATGATGACCTTACACAAATCAAAAAGAAAAATTTATAAAAAAGTACAAGGAGTCCACACGAAAATATTTTGATAATGTCTTTCATCATCAAGTAAAAATATATCAGATTTTTTCATTGGTAAATGTTGTTGTATAAATAACAAATTAAAAGAGGATTCACTTCTCTTGCTTGAGCCCACTTCAAAAGGGAGAAAATAGAGGACAAATGGAAAGCGGTATGTAAATATTGTGAAAGGGAACTTGGTGGTGATACAAGATCATGTATGAAGCATTTACACGACCACATTAGAGCTTGCAAGCTTCGAATAGTGAGGGGTCCAAAGCAGCCAATACTAAAAACTCTTCAACAATCATCATCTTCAATAGGAGATAGAGGCCAATCTATTTTAAATGAAAATTATACCTTTAATCAAGATGCTTCTAGGATGAATTGACAAGGACGATTGTATTGCATGAATACCCTCTTACTATGGTTGATCACATCGGGTTTCGATGGTTTTGTAATTCTCTCCAACTTATGTTCTAAGTAATTTCCCGTAATATGTTGAAGGCGGATGTAATAAAGTTCTATGAAAGTGAAAGGGCCAAAATTATGAAGTTAATTCAAAAACATTCAAGTCGCGTAGTATAACAATAGATATGTGGATTGTACGCATCCAATCAAAACAAAGGGTACATGACTATTGCAGCTCATTTCTTTGATAACAATTGAAATTTGCAAGGTCTGCTTTTGACATAAATAATCATTCATGTAAGTTTTATGCTTTTAATTTTATATACTTGATAACATGTGTAATTATAGTAACATGTATTTATAGAACTTGGTTGTAACATGAATCATTATTTTATTTTAGGTTTATGCGTGCACCGCATACTAGTGATTTTTGCAGAGGTTATAATTGAACATTTATTTGAGTGGAATCTGGATAGGAAGGTATCTATAATAACGATCTATAATTGTAGTACTAATGATTCCTAAAATTCTTAGCAAGTTTAACGTAGTAAATTTATTTTGGCAGGGAGTTTGCAGAGGTTATTTTATGCCCATATTTTAAACTTGATTGTGAAGGATGGTGTTGTGATCGTACCTGAGAGATAACCTGGGATGATGGCCGTAAGCGTATCTCCAATGATGATGGATATCCAATATAGCATCGTGACTCCTCGATGGCGGTGTTGCCACCTGTAGAGACTTCAACGCTCAAGTCAGTATGTGGTAAATTGGATAGAACGTACCTTGCATGGAGTATTCATATGGATATTTATATAGAGTGTATTAGGGTTGAGTCTGTATCATCATGGGCTTGGCCCTCGCTGTCCATGCCCAATCTGGAGTCTGCATCGTAGCGTGTATCTCGCTTGGTTTCTTCTCGGTCACGGGCGGGGTACGACTTGTGATGTTTAGACGACATCTGACTAGGTACCGGGTTATTATAATCCCGAGCCATAACAGTTGCCCTCCAAGTCGTCGGCTTCTCTTGTGGTGAAGTCGTCGAATTGTACACATCACATGTCATCTTGGTTCCATGCTTTGAACTCGCCATTAGATGCGCACGATTGATCTCCCTCGGGGGACGTGTGTCCACGCGCCATTATAGGGTATCGTGTGTTATGATTGAGGGGTTTCTTAAGCCACTCGCTCATTAATGTGACGAGACGGTTACTATTTATATTTCTCTCACCTTCTTCATTTGCGTCTCATACTGTGCTTCCCTCTCGGTTTGCTTTATTTCAAAAAAAACTTCGTGCAGTCTTCTACTCCTACCGCAAATTTCCCCCTTTGGAGTCTTCTTCTTCGTAATGAGGAACCTATTCTCCAGTCTTCCTTGTTCGTTTCTTCTGCTAAATTCAGGTATTTCTCCTTTCCTTCCTCATCCTGTTTTGCTTTATTTTATCTATCCTTTTCTATTGTGTGGGTCTAGATCTCCTTCTTAGGGTTTTTCCTGGGTTCTTCATGTTGTTTTCCCTAGTGTGGTCATTCCCTTCCTATGGATGAGCGAATCATTGTCCTTACTAACAGCTCTTCTTCTTCTGATTCCTGTGACATTGAAGTCCTTATGGCTTACGAGAATAGGCTCAACAAACCTTTAAGAGCTCAAAATTTTGACCTCGTGAGAGGTATGTGTTCTGTCAACAATCCTCACTTCTTAGAGCCTCATTTCATTTGGGCTTATTCACCTCAAAGCTCTGAGAGTGGAGAGTCTGTTACCCAACATGTGAATGCTCCCTCTAAGGTTCTGAATCCTAAGTCACCGGTGTATGTAGAAATGATTAGTAAATCCCTAGAAAGTCCTCTTGATTCAGCCGAAACGGAATCTAATCTCGGTCATAGGTTAATAAAAAACCATCTCTCCCTTCCTGATCCCGGAGGTTATCTGAAGAACACGGATGAATTATCATCGTCTATGATGAATTCCTTACATTCTGAATCTGATCCGGCATACCAGCCTTCTTCCTCTCCTACCCTCAGTCCGCCATTTCTGGGCTCTAACTGTTCTTCTTCTAACCTTGTAGATATGGCGCCCAAGAGAACTCGTCGTCGAGCTACCAAAGTCGTCGCTGCCCAAGGTGGACAGGACGATGGGGAACAAGATGGTTCCTCCGGGGTTCATTTTAATCTACAAGCAATGAGGACTGAATGGTCTTGTATTAGGGGTATTCATAATTTGTTGTGGGTTCCAGCTACCAGGCTTAGCCAACCCAGCGGCATCACGTCTCCTGAGCAACTATCGTTGGTGGAAACTAAGTGAAAGAAGTGCTTCCACTATGGTCCCAACACCCCAGATAACTCCTATACTTCAGATCCTTCTCAGGACTATCAATTGGAAATCCCGGGTGAAAATGAAAGGATTTGTTCGTATGCCATTCCGGGATCCAGAGCCTTTTTCATGGCATATACCGCCATGTTCGATCAATTCAAAATTCATTTCCCCTTTTCGTATTTTAAGATAGAAGTTCTCAATCACCTTCATCTCGCCCCCTCTCAACTCCATCCCAATGGCTGGGCGTTCTTTCAGGCATTTGAAGTCTTCTGCTGGGCCAATGAGTGGAAATACTCGTCTAATCTATTTCTATATATGTTTGGCCCATATCAAGGATCCTCCATCTGGTCTTGGGTATCCCTTCGGCATCGTAAGAATGTCAAACAGATGTTCATTCCGTGGGATGATTCCGTCAAGGTCCGGCGGGATTTGTACGTGAAAGTGACGCCCAAGAAGAACGACTTCATCGCTTTTTGGGAAAGAGCTGATCGTGAACCGCTCTTTCCTCTATATTGGACGGCTGAGCATTACTCTAAATCACTTACTTGTGAGGAATTAGAGTGCGGCTTCCTTGACGACGATGATGCAAGGACTTTTAATTACTTGCATTATTTCGTCACTAGCCAAGGAATGGCGATCCACTGCCGAGATGTACTTGGGTCATCCCGCGCTAGTCCCGCCTCGTGTTTATGTATTAACTCCTCTCTAGACTTCTTTAATTCCGGATATTTTATTTGGTATACTGACATTCCCTTGATTCCAAGGCAGCCAAGGATGCCAAAGGTAAGGGTAAGGTTAATCTGCCAAACTCCCTTTCTCATGGCGGAGCTGAAGTCGCGGCGGGAAGTAATCTCGGTGTAGGCACTAAGGCGGTATCCACTGCTCGCGGTTCTCCCTTGGCGGGAAAAAATCCTATTGCTTCAGGAGCTCAGAAGGGAGGAGAGATCCGTCAGAGCAAGAGGGCACGGGTCTCCCAAGGTGAAATTTAATTCTTATTCTTTCTATCTCTCCGTATACTTTACTTCCGCTTGTTTTTATTTCATGTTTTTGGAATTTCGTGTGCAGCTGAACCTGCCACGGTTGAGGGTGGATCTTCTACAGCTCTTATCCCGGTTGTGTGCATTCAGCCTCAAGTTGGGGAAGGTTTTTAACCTCCCAACATTCAGTTTAGGCATGACAACTTTTTTCAGAAAGGAAGCGCCAAAACTCGGAAGGTAATTCTATTCTTGACATGCACATCTCGTCAAGCTTCTTCCTTTGGGTGTTGATTAACTTCTTCTATTTTATTTACTGTAGGGCCAGATCCAGTCCCTTATGGGTTGGATGTCCATGGGTTTGTCCATACTCCAAGCAGTCCAAGAGGAAGCGGATCATTCGGAGATGGTATCTCGGTTAAAGGGTGAGCTTCAGGATACACAAGATGACCTTGAGCTGAAGGAAACTTTGCTTAAGAGTTCCAAGGAGAATGTTGGTCTTCTGGAAGGTCAATTGGCTGCCTTCAAGGAAGACGTAGAAAAGAAGAACAGGGCCCTGGCTGAGCGAGATGAGTTACTTGCGGCCGACAAGAAGAAGGCGGAGTTTAATGCCGCCAAGCTGAAAGAGTCGGAGGAGGAAGTTGCTCGACTTAAAGCTCAGTCTATCGAGCTTAAAGCCGCATTGGATGCCAAAGATGACGAGATGATAGCTGAGCTCAAGGAGGCCGGCTATGATGCCTATTGGGAAGCCGTCAAATCTATCATTTTTTGAACCCCGGTGTGGAGCTCAATCTCCTCGGGTTGGATCCCTTTCATGGGGTGAAAGACGGGCAGTTCTGGGATTTCATTCCATGACCATCAGAATCCCGTTCTCTTGGATTCCAGGATGTTGGAGCCGTTTAAATGTGACTCTCCTCCTTCCGCCGAAGAAGATGAAGCCGCCCCTAACGCAGAAGATGACGACGCAGGAGCTTAAACTTTTGTATTTCCTCCTTTTTGGGATTTTGTTTTGTGGCCTCCGGCTTGTAATTTTGATGAACTTTTAGTTAAGTGTTTGAGAAATTTTGATTACTTATCGTTCATCTTCTAATTAGCTTTGATTTTTAATGTCGACATTCTTCGATGTTGGTATGGCCTTTATCTCTCCTAATAGAGGAGGCCTTGACCTTTATCGCCTTCTTTTAAGGGACCTTGGCCTCTGGCTTTATATACCGTTTCAAGTCGTCGTGACCTTTATCACCTTCTTTGAAGGGACCTTGGCCTTTGGCTAGATAAGCCATTTTGTGCCGTCATGGCCTTTATCACCTTCTTTGAAGGGACCTTGGCCTTCGGCTTAATAAGCCGTTTAATGTCGTCATGGCCTTTATCACCTTCTGTGAAGGGACCTTGGCCTTCGGCTTGACAAGCCGTTTAATGTCGTCATATATGGCATCCGGAATGTTTTCGGACAAGATCGTTGTCATTCCTGCATTTAATACAACACTAACAAACAATATTGGAAGTATAAAAGCGGTCATCTTATTGCACGAAATTCATCAGTTGGGGCCTCGTTAAAACCTTCAGCAGAAAAACCCTCCTTAGGGATAAAACCTGCTCCAGGAAAAAGAGTACCCCTTATTACAGAATCAAAGTTACATGATTATTCAACTGTAATACCGCCGCAGATCAGCGACATTCAAAGTTCTTGGTAACTCTTTGCCTTTCAATGTTTCTAGTTGGTTGGCTCCCTTCTCAGTTGCGCGCTTAACCCGGTATGGGCCTTCCCATTTCGCCTTGAGCTTGCCATCGTTAGCATTTCGATTGCCAATGCTGGCTCTTCTCATGACTAAGTCCCCTACCTGGAAGTTTCTTCTAACTACCTTGAGGTTATACCTCTGTGCTATTTGCTGTTTCCTTGATAACTCTTTTATCCTGGCGGTTTCCCGCACTTCATCTATCAGGTCAGAATCTTCGCGAAGTAACTGCTCATTATTTTCAGCGGGATACATCACTCGCAAAAAGGGTTGACCAATTTCAACCAGGATAACTGCGTCAGATCCATACACCATTCTAAAAGGAGTTTCTCCAGTGGTACTGTGGGGCGTAGTTCTGTAGCTCCAAAGTACTTGATACAAGTTTTCTGTCCAGCTTGCTCCTGCTTTCTCAAACCGCTTTCTGAGGCCATTTAGAATGACCTTATTTGCAGATTCCGTCTAGCCATTGGATTGGGGATGCTCCACACTGGCGAAGTACTGCTTGGTATGGAGTCCTGCTAACATTTTTCGAAATTCCTTATCTGTGAATTGGGTCCCATTATCGCAGATAACCTCTGCTGGGATACCAAAGCGACATATAATTTGGCGAAAAACAAAGTTTTGGACTTTTATAGTGCTATGCTAGCCAGAGGTTCCAATTCAATCCATTTGGTATAATAATAAATAGCAACAATTAAATGCTTTAACTGACCTGCCGCGGGGGTGAATGGTCCCAAAAGATCTAGACCCCAAGTGTGGAAGGGCCAAGGCGTTGAGATGCTATGCAAATTTTCGGCGGGAACGTGTGTGAAGGGACTGTGTTCCTGGCATTTCTGACACTTTTTAACGTATTTCGCCGCATCGGTGTTCATTGTGGGCCAAAAATATCCCGCCCGCAAAGACTTTCTCGCTAGAAATTTCCCGCCCATATGATGTCGACAACTCCCTTCATGTATTTCTCCTAATATGTACCAGACTTCAGAAAGTCCGATGCACTTGAGCAATGGGGTGGATAACCCTTTTGTGAAAAGATGCCCTTCAATTAAGGCGTATCTGGTCGATTTCTGGATGATCTTTCTAGCTTCCTTCTGAACGTTGGGCAGTATCCCTTTGGCGATATAACTTCAACACAGTCCTCCAATCTTCGTCCTCTATCTGGAGAATTGCCCCTGGGAATGGGATGACTTCTTCTACCACTGAACGTAAGACGAAAGCCGACTTAGTACTTACCAGCTTTGATAACAAATCCGCCCTGCTATTCTCCGAGCGCGGGACATGCTTGATCTCAAACTTAGAAAATCCCACCAAGTTTTCACTGACCAGGGCGAGATACTTCTGCATCAAAGGTTCTTTTGCCTGGTAATCTCCCTTGATTTGAGACACTACCAGCTGAGAATCTGAATATAGGGTCACTGTTGTGGCTCCCAATTCCTTGGCTTCTCTTATTCCCGCCGGACATGCCTCGTATTCCGCTTGATTATTGGAAGTTGGGAATTCAAATTTAAGGGAATATTCGATCGCCACTCCTTGGTCGTTCTCAATCAGAATCTCGGCTCCGGATCCCTTAATATTTGAGGAACCATCCACATATATCGTCCATGATCCCTGATTTTGGTCCCCATGATGTGTCATTTCTGCTACAAATTCTGCTAATACCTGAGCTTTTATCGCTTGTCTTGGCTCATAGGATATATCATATTGTGAAAGTTCAACTGCCCAAGCCATCATTCTATCGGCAAGATCAGGTTTGTGGAAGACTTACCTGATTGGTTAGTTGGTGCGAACCGTGATGGGATGGCATTGGAAATATGGGTGTAGACGTCTTGACGCCAGTAACAGAGAGTATGCCACCTTCTCCAGCCTTTGATAGTTTAACTCGGATCCCTGCATAGCTTTGGAAACAAAGTATACCGGATTCTGGGTTCGGGATTCTTCTTTGATTAAGGCTGCACTTACCGCTTCGTCAGATACCGCCAAATATACATACAAGGTTGGCCGGGATCTGGTCTTGATAAAACTGGGGGCGACGCTAAGACTCCCTTCAGCTCTTGGAAAGCTTGCTCACATTCTGCATTCCATTCAAAATCCTTCTTGCTACAAAGCGTCTTGAAGAAAGGCAAGCATCTCACGGCCGAAGCCGGCAGGAAGCAGGTTAGGGCTGCTATCCTTCCCTTTAATTGCTGGACTTCTTTTACAGTTCTGGGACTCTACATTTTTAGTACAGCACTACACTTGTCCGGGTTGACCTCGATCCCCCGGTTTGTTAGCACAAATCCCAAAAATTTACCATCTTCTACACCAAAAGTACATTTATTCGGATTCAATATGAGATCATACCTGCGTATTTGACCAAAGGTTTCCTCCAAATCCGCCACCGGGTCTTCGTGTTCCGGAGTTTTGACTATCATATCATCAATGTAGACTTCCAGGATTCGGCCAATTTGTCCTGCAAAGACTTTACTCATCATTCTTTGGTAGGTCGCGCCGGCATTTTTCAGACTGAATGGCATCATGTTATAGCAGTATACTCCCATGTCGATAATGAAGGCGATTTTCTCCTGATCATCAGGATGCATTGGTATCTGGTTGTATCCCGAATATGCATCCATGAAAGAAAGATATTTATAACCCACCGAGTTGTCTACTAACTTGTCAATGAATGGGAGTGGGAAGGGATCCTTCGGACAAGCCTTGTTCAGGTCGGTGTAATCTGTACACATTCGTCACTTCCCATTGGCCTTATTCACCATTACTACATTTGAGAGTCATTCTGCATAGCAGATTTCGCAGATAAACCCGGCATCTAGGAGCTCCTTCACCTGTTTCTCAATGGCTTATGTTCTCTCAGGCCCCATTCTTTGTTTTTTCTGAGCTACTAGTGTGCATCACGGTTTGATGGACAGACGATGGCATGCCAACTCTGGTTTGACTCCCGGCATATCGGACGAGACCCAGGGAAATAAATCTTTGTTTCTTTTGAGAAGCTCAATAAGTCGCCCATTGATGATTGGGGGCAAATTTGCTCCTACCTTCACTGTTTGGTTTTCCTTTTGCCCAATCTGGACCAGAATCTGATCCCCCTCTGGTTGAGGCCTCTGCTCTTCAAAATCTGCAAGGGAATCGAGGTTGGTCATCATTACCCCCGCCTCCGGTGGCAAGTTGTTAACCTTTTAATGGTGCTGGAAATGGTTAACTCGTTTTAGTATAGTGACTATACGTGTATCGTCCCCAGGGAGCACTTGAATTTATTCGATTAAGAGTTAAGTTGACGGATTGTTCAAAAACATATCAAGTTGTGAATGGAAAATAAAATAAACACTAGATAAAGAGATAAACAAATAAAATAACAATTCACCTAGGATTGAGTTTCATTACTTAACCTTGTTTCTTTCAATTAAAGTTAAATATTATAAGAAAAGATGCGTACTCAATGTCACAAGTGCAAATCTCTTTGATCACTTGATTCTAAGACACTAGTCTCTAGAGCCCAATCTCTTGGCACTCTAGGTACCAAGTCTTGCATTAAGCAGAGTACTAAGGCAATCATAAGCACTTCCATCTATCTCTAGACTAGAAGGTTTTATGATAGTTTTCTTCTCCAAATCCATTTATAAACCAGTTTTTCAACTGCGGAAATAAACTAACACATGGAAAAGGTGATCAAGCTTAAACCAAGAAAAGAAGAACAGAAGAAGAACTCCAGTTCATATATAATATAAAAACTAATAATTGAAAGAAACAAGAGACGAAGTAATTACATTCAATCCTGGCGGAAAGCTTAGCCTAGCAAGGCCATGACTTCAAGAACTAAACCTAAGAGTATTAGAACTCTGACTAAAGCCTATACTTTGTGGTTTTTTTCTATACAATTCAATATATCTTCTAACTTCTGAAGGGCTGTATTTATAGGTGTTTTGGGCAGGGGTCTGGCGCTTGAGCGCTGGCTTGACACGTGCTAGTTAATGAGCTTAATTGCCTGGTTAATGCGTCTGGCGCTCGAGCCCTGGTGTGATGCTCGAGCGCCAGGCTCATAACTCTGGCAGAGACGATCCAATGCTCAACGTATTCTGTTGCTCGAGCGCCAGAGCATTTACACTGGCAGAAAGGATCCTATGTTCCTCAGCTTCCAGCGCTCGAGCCTTGGTCTGGCGCTCGAGCGCTGGCCTCTTATATGCTCCAGCAACTTGATTTTTTTATTTTGCTTCCAAAAACACCTGAAAATACATTTCTAAAGTTTGAAAATTTATTATTACCACTTATTTACTCTTAAACTCACAAAGTAAGGAAAAGAGGTGAAATTATGTATAGAAACATGTAATTTCTAGAGAAGATAAGTGCAAATCCTTTATTAAATCAACACACTAATTTGCACTTATCAAAGTCCCCCCAACCTAAAACTTTGCTTGCCCTCAAGCAATGTATCCTAAAACAAAGAAAAACAACAAAAGAAGCATGGCAAGTATGGGTTCGAGCAAAGTGTATCAAACTTCAATCCTCATGATATGCATGGAAAGAGTTAAGAGAAACTTATGATCACCTAATTTACAGAAGCAATGGACCAGTTTATGACTTAAGTGGAAAAGAAATTGTAATCAACCATTAAGAAAGGTTTACTCTCAAACCTTATAGTCAATTTCGCTCATTCCTCAATGTCACTTAACTTGAATTTTGTTTTTCATTTGCCATCAAACCATTTCACAAAATCGAACAGTAAATCAAGAGGTCTTTTCAAAAGGTTGTAATGAGGATGGGCTACAAAGAATCTTTGTTTTTCTAGTTAAGTAAAATGAGTTGGAGAAAATATTTTCAAATATTTACAAGCTTCCCCCCAACCTATTCTGCAAAACATGCTCAAACTTATACTTCCTTTCAAGTGTTTCTCTTTCTTATTTTCCAAGGCACCTTCCAATTTCTTTATTTATTTATTTTTTGTTTTCTTTTTCTTTTCTCTTTCTTTTTCACATATATGCACAAGGCTGCCCAAGGATTTTCACTCATACCCGAAACACTTGATTCATTTTCTAAGCCAACAGAGTCATACATCATTTGTATACCCACTACTCCCCCTAAACATATAAATATTTTTCTCCAACTCAAAGGTAAGGATAAACCATTCACATAGGTGTCTTAGGGTTTAAGAAAGAATTCATGGCTCAAAGTGGGTACCAACAAAAGATGTAATTTTAATAGGTAAGCTTTTTGGCTCAAACTCAATCAAGAAACTATGCCTCTATCATTTTTAAGTCTCAATTGATCATGGCAATTACAAAATCAAACAAAATCCATTCAAGTTAACAAAAAGAACTCTCATACATTTTTGTGGGATTCACTCAACATACAAGGCAAAAAAGGCTTTAACCTTGAAAATAATTTTTCACAACTCCCAATGCACAAAAATCATCTCATGATCGGTTAACTTTCAAATCAGTATTTTTTACAATTCCTCTTTTTCCAAACCATGCAAAATCATAAAATCTTTCATTTTTCACACAACTAGAACAACACTTGCCACTGAAACAAAACAAACTTTTTTATTTATTATATATTTTTTTCATAAAAAGAAACAAAAACCACAATTATAAAAAAAAAGAAAAAAAATCAAGAAAAATAAAACCAGTCAAGCAGACATCCCATGAAACACAAGACAGAAACTTCCCTATTAGATTAGTGGGTCATCCTCCTCCAAATAATCATTGATGTCGATGTCCCCATCGCCACCAGACCCATTGTCTTCCCCACTACCACCAGTTCCTTCAATTCCCTCTCCAGCTGCCTCCCCCGGTGGAATTGGCTGGTCCCCAGGCCAATCCAAATGTGTGGCAAATGCCTCCGGGGGTTGGAAAAATGTTTGGCCCGGCATAGAGTGCTGGGCCATCGAGTAGTGGAAGAGGTGAAGACTAGTCATCCCCCGATGTAGGGCAACAAATTGCTTGTCATTGTGATCAAGCCTCATGCTAATACGGCCCCACAAATCCTCCATTGTTCTCGGGGGTACTTGCGGTGGTGGTGCAGGTGGTGCATTCGGATCCCTATCCGCACAGTGGTTCCGGAAATACTTCTTGTCAATGGGCTCCCTAATCTTCTGGCTACAAACCACTGGAACTCTCGCATCTTCACATAGACTAGTGATGAGAGATGGGAATGCCAAGCTCTGTTTCATGCCACCCTTGTGCACATTGGCCCAAATCATGTTAGAAATAATCCGAGCCAGGTCAACCGTGATGCCGGGAGTCTTGATACAACCTAGGAGATGACACTCCTCAAGTGGAAGATCAGAGGGATGGGACTTGGGCCGGAGGTTGGCAATGATAAAAGTCATCCACAATTTGGAGACCACAGTCATATTGCCCCGGAGAACCTTGTGAGGAACTCCGTTCCTAGTCGTCTCCACAATCCTCCGATCCTCATAGCAAATTCGCTCCAAAGTAGTTTGGAGGTCCAAATCTCCCTGATTCCTCATTCTCGTGAAGTCGTCCACCACCCCTTCACTTCTCTCACATGCCAAGATAGGTGAAATGACTCCTCCGCCGATCTTCTCATTTATCCAGTTGGCATCATATGGTACCCAAATCTCGCGGACAGTGGACACCTTCTCATGGGTCTTGGTGTCTTTTCCCCCAAAGGCGTTCGCATAGAACTCCTTGACAATCTCCGGGTCGAACTTCTCCGGGAGCAATGCAATAGACCACCAGTTGCGGAGAGTGAGCATGCCGGTGAACTCTTGGCATTCTCCATCTCGCATCTCAACTCGACGCTCCGCGATGAAGTTCCAGTCATCAATGACCCAGAACCTCTCAGGCCTTTCCCGGTCAATGAACCGGTGGGGGTGGTCAGAACCACCACCCTGGGATGAGGAACCTCCTCTTCTCCTTTGGGGGCCTTCCTTCCTCTTTTTAGAGGCACGTTCTAGCTCATGGGCGGGTGCCTTTCCTCAGTTCCTGAACATTAAAATCATCAAAATCATCATGTTCACTAATACAATGTATATTTGGGTTTGAAAAATGGACTATTCATCATAGATAACTTAATTTCCAAATGAAGAACATAACTCAGAATTTCGTTACATTCATAATACCATTCAGAATTTCAAAAACACATAGAATAGCCCAATATAACAACATTTTGAACAGAAAACCCAAATTACAATGTGCTAAAAATGCTTAAACTGTTCATGTTCATGTTCATCATCCTCTAATAAATCAGAATCACATCACATATGGAAATGGAAACATGAACAATGACTGAAATAATGAATAATACCTGAACATGATGATGATTGATGAAAAACTTGAGAAATTTGATGAATTTGGATAGTTTTAATGTGACAAATGATTTGTATTGCGTAGCAGAGAAGAGAGAAAATGATTTTGTGCAGAAAAAAAAAACTGATTCTGCGCTGTTTTTAAAGCCAACGCGTGACTGGCGCTCGAGCACTAGGTCATTGATGAGCAGATCAACCGTTTTGCTTTTCTAGCGCTGGAGCGCCACAGCTAGCGCTCAAGCGCCAACCCCAAATAGGTGGCAGTGAAGAAAGACCTTTCAGCTGTCTCTGGCGCTTGAGCGCTGATATTGGCGCTCGAGTGCCAACATCTAACCCAAAATTTTTGAAACTAGCGCCAATTAAATACCCTGGCGCTTGAGCGCCAGATCCAAAAACTGGACAGTGAAGAAGCCTGCTTCAAGTGCTCAAATTTTCAACTTTCTCACAAAAATTCTTTCAAAATTCATCAATTTTATTTATTCTATGTACACAAAACACAAAAATAAACACAAAATTGGGTTGCCTCCCAATCAACGCTTGTTTAACGTCATTAGCTCGACGCCTGTAGCATGGTTATGCTTCCTTCAATCCCATTATGGGGGATAGCCGCTCGACGTCACCACCAAGGTATAGCTTCAATCTTTGACCATTTATGACCCAGCTTTCATTTTTCACTGGGTCTTCAATCTCAATAGCTCCATAAGGCCTTACTTCCTTAACCCTAAAGGGTCTGGACCTCTTGGAATTTAATTTTCCCGGGAATAATTTCACTCTAGAATTAAAGAGTAAAACATATTGCCCAAGACTGAAAACCTTTTTGACCAACTTTTTATCGTGATACAACTTCATTCATTCCTTGTATATCCTTTTAGACTCATAATCTTGGAGTCTCAATTCTTCCAATTCGTAAAGTTGTATTTTTCGTTTTTCTCCAGCAGTTGTTTGGTCAAAATTAAAATACTTTAAAGCCCAATATGCCTTATGTTCTAGTTCAACCGGTAAGTGACAGGACTTCCCATAGACTAACTGGAAAGTATTTTAACCTATGGGAGCTTTAAAAGTTGTCCGGTATGCCCACAGAGCATCATCTAGTTTAATGGCCTAATCTTTTGTTGAAACACTAACGGTCTTTTCTAGAATTCGCTTAATTTCTCTATTCGAGACTTCAGCTTCACCATTAGTTTGGGGATGGTATGGACTAGCAATTTTATGTCTCACCCCATAATGTTCCAAGACCTTCTTTAGTTGGGAGTTGCAAAAGTGCGAACCCCCATCACTGATGAGTACTCTCGGGGAACCAAACCTTGAGAATATATTCTTATTCAAGAATGCCACTACCGTCTTTACATCAGCTCTTGCACAAGGAATTGCTTCTACCCATTTTGAAACATAGTCCACTCCCACCAATATATATTCATTGGTGAAAGAGGGTGGAAATGAACCAACAAAATCAATTCCCCAGCAATCAAAAACCTCTACCTCCTGCATAACTGTCAGAGGCATCTCATTCTTTCTTGTCACGCCTCCAGTTCTTTGGCACTTATCACACTGCTTCACATAGATATGAGCATCTTTGAAGATTGTTGGCCAATAAAAACCGGACTGCAGTACTTTGGCTGTAGTACGTTCCCCATTAAAATATCCCCCATAGGGTGAATTGTGACAATGCCACAATATGCTTTTAGATTCTCCACGGGAAACACACCGTCTCATAAGACTATCTCCTCCAATTTTAAATAAATAAGGGTCATCCCAAACGAAGTAAGAAGAGTCCTTTAAGAACTTCTTCTTTTGTTGCCAAGAAGCAATGATTCCTGCTGCTTTAAAATTTGCCATATTAGCAAACCATGGACTTTCTTGAATGAGCAGCAAACGTTCATCCGGGAATTCCTCGACAATCTCTTCTATTTTGCTGGTCCCCTCTATGTTATGAAGTCGGAAAAGATGATCAGCCACAAAATTTTCACATCCCTTTTTATCCTTGATGACTAGATTGAATTCTTGCAGCAATAGAATCCAACGAAGCAATCTTGGCTTCGACTCTTTCTTAGTCACCAAGTATTTTATGGCTGCATGATCAGTATAGACAATCACTCTTGACCCTATAAGATAAGTCCTAAATTTTTCCAACCCATATACAATCGCCAGTAATTATTTTTCTGTAGTTGCATAGTTCACCTATGCATCATTAAGTACTCTACTAGCATAATGTATTGGATGAAAAATTTTGTCTTTTCTTTGGCCTAGTACGGCACCCACAGCATAGTCACTCGCATCACAATTAAGCTCAAAGTCCAAAGACCAATTTGGAGCAACTATGATTTGGGCCATAATCAATTTTTCCTTCAGTCACTCAAATGCCTCTAAGCACTTAGCATCAAAACTGAAGTCCACGTCTTTAACCAAAAGATTACTAAGTGGCTTGGCAATCTTGGAGAAGTCCTTTATAAATCTCCGGTAAAAATCGGCATGTCCTAGAAAACTCCTGATTCCTTTAACATTCACGGGTGGTGGAAGTTTTTCAATAACTTCCACTTTTGCTTTGTCAACCTCGATCCCTCTAGATGAGATCTTATGACCAAGCATCACCCCTTCCTCTACCATGAAATGATACTTCTCCCAATTAAGTACTAGATTAATTGAACACATCTTCCTAGCACAATATTCAGATTGTTCAAACATTCTTCAAAACTTTTTGCAAAGATAGAAAAGTCGACCATGAAAACCTCAATACATTTCTCAACTAAATCTGAAAAAATGGCGAGCATGCATCTTTGAAAGGTTGCAGGCGCATTACACAGTCCAAACGGCATACGCTTATAAGCAAATACTCCAAATGGACATGTGAAAGCTGTCTTTTCTTGATCTTCTAGGTTTACTAAAATTTGGATGTACCCAGAATATCCATCCAAGAAACAGTAATATGCTTGGCCAGCTAGTGTCTCAAGCATTTGGTCCATAAAAGGCAAAGGAAAATGATCTTTCCTGGTGGCTTGATTTAATCTTCTATAATCAATGCACATACGCCACCCGGTCACTGTCCTTGTAGGAATTAATTCATTTTTCTCATTCTCAATGACCGTCATCCCCCCTTTCTTCGGAAACACTTGAACTGGACTTACCCACTCGCTATCGGAGATGGGATAAATCATACCAGCTTTAAGTAACTTGAGTACTTCTCTTCTCACTACTTCTTTCATCGTCGGATTCAATCACCTTTGAGGCTGGGCAATAGGTTTAAAATCCTCTTCCATATGTATCTTGTGCATACAGAAAGAAGGACTTATTCCTTTAAGATCTGTCAGTGCCCATCCTATCGCCCCTTCATTGGCTCTCAAAACCTCCAAGAATTGTGCCTCTTGGCCAGAAGATAGTGAACTGTTAATTATCACTGGCTTGCCTCCCCCTTCATCTAAAAATGCATATTTAAGATGGGACGGCAACACTTTCAATTCCAGCTTATTTTTTCTGACTTTTCCTCCATGGATAAGTCTTCCGGGACAAATGTTTTAATGGAGTCCTCTTTCAGAGTATCTAGGTCCCTCAAACATTTTTCAATTTCGACTTCCTCCAAGTCATATAAATTTGCACGCGACTGCAATAAAGCCTTTTCTAAAGGGCTAGCATTGTACATTTCTTGCTTCCCTAATAGAAATGCCTCTTCCATGACATCCGCCCTAAAGGCTGACTGTTTTTCCTTTGGGTGTTTCATGGCTTCCAACACATCGAACTTTACCTCATCATCCTCAACTCGTACCTTGAGTTGTCCATTATCCACGTCAATGATGACTCTTGCCATTTTCATGACAGGTCGCCCCAAAATTAAAGGCACCTCCACGTCTTCCTCTATATCCATAATGACAAAGTCAACTGGAAAGACAAATTTATCAACCTTAACTAGAACGTCCTCCGCTACTTCGTAATGAAATTTTAATGACCTATCTGCCAGTTAGAGGGTCATTCTAGTGGGTTTCACTTCCAGATCACCAATCTGTTTTAACATAGATAACGACATGAGGTTTATACTTGCCCCAAGATCCAGTAATGCCTTCCCCACGGGAAGAGCACCGATAGTAACAGGGATAGTAAAACTACCCAGATCTTTGGTCTTGTGAGGTAAGGACTTTTGAATTATGGCACTACACCCGGCTTCTAGTTCCACAGTTTCATCTTTGAACTTTCTCTTTTTTTGTCATCAAGTCCTTCATGAACTTGGCATATGTGGGCATTTCCTCCATAGCTTCCATAAATGGTACATTTATCTGAAGCCGTTTGAAAATGTCTAGAAACCTAGCATATTGCCTCTCCTTCGTCTTCTTTGATGGATGAACAGGATAAGGAACCTCCTTCACCTGAGGTACTCCATCCATCTTCTCCTTGATCTCAACATTCTTTTTGATTTTTTTATTTTTTCTTTTTCAATATTTACATTATTTTTCTCCTCACTTCTTTCACCTTCACTTTCCTTCTCTACCTCCTCTATGACTACCTTTTCAATTCTCCCTTCCACCTCCTCGGATTCATGCAAATGATCCCCTATTCCTTTACCAATCTCCTTACCACTCCTTGTGACAATGGACTTGCATTGCTCTTTTGGGTTCGTGGTGGTATTAGCGGAGAATAGAGTAGTGGTAAGCTCTGCCAATTTTTTAGAGATTTGACCCACTTGCATTTCAAGATTGCTGATAGACGACTCGGTGTTTTTCTGGAAAGCTTCATTACTTTGGTGGTTAGCCAATGAAGCTGGGATAAATTTATCCAAGGTGTCTTCCAATTTAATGGTCCTCTCTACCAATGGAACAAATGGCAGCCTATTAGATGAACTTGTTGAATCTTTCCAGTTCATTTGACCTTGTCCTTGAGGATTCTTCCACCCTTGCATTCCAGCATTGGAAACATTAGATTTAAAGGGTGAAGAAAAGAAACTTCCTCGTGACTGATTATTTACAAAATTCAACTCTTCATCGTTTTGGCTAGAGGCATGCGGACATTGAGTGTATGAATGAGCTTCACCACACAATTCACATGCTCCTATTTGAACTTGTTGGTTCACTACTTGAACTTGCTGCGGCTTTGGCACCAATTGTGTAATAGCTTGACTCAAGAGCTCAATTTGCTGAGTCATAAGCTTATTCTATGCCAAAATAGCATCAGACGAATTTAATTCCAGGACACCCTTGGGCTTTGAGACTTGGCTTCTGGGCTGATGCCCCACTCTATCACTTGCTGCCATAGAAGTGATAATTTACATTGTAGTAGGTACATCAATGGTTTTCAAAGATCGTCCAGCAGTTGCGGTAAGATGGATTGTCCATTGATGGTTCAATCTTGCACAAAATATATTAAGCTTCGCAACATCGGTCAACCCATGATTTGGGCATTTTCTCAACAACCGTTGATACCTTTCCCAAGCCTCGTGAAATGCTTCATCTTGCCCTTGCTTAAAAGCAGATATTTCAGATTGCACTTGGATCATTTTAGGAGGAGGAAAGAACCTTGTTAAGAAGGCTTCTTCAACCTCACTCCATGTGTTCAAACTTTGACTCAGAAGAGTCTTGAACCATTCCTTTGCATCTCAAATAAGTGCTAAATGAAATAATTTCATATAGGCATCTTCAGCACTTGCTTCATCCAAGCCCATAGTCGCTACAAGATCATAAAAGGTCTCCAAGAAATTATGTGGATCCTCATGATCTTTCCCCATAAACTGATTAGTCAGAATAAGATTATACCAATATGGCTTAATCTCCATTTGCTGAGCAGTAGGGGACAAGACAATAGCGGACCGATTCCTTGGACCTTGCAGAATCACATAGTCACCAAGGACTACAACCCTTGTCGGATTAGGAACTTCCGCAGCCATATCAAAAGTAACAGAATGTGTAGAGTTACTAAAGAAATCTGAGGAACTCTCTACCTCCTTTTGTTCATGGTATTTAATTGCAGACTGTCGTCTAGCAAATGCCTCGATTTCGTCAATATACACTAACTTTTCTCTTTGGCTTTTGCTGAGAGTAAGCATACAACAATACTGGAACAATAGTGAGAATTAGGTACAAATATACAAATACTTACAAAAAGAAAACTATTCACAGTTTTTACAAATCAACTTAAAACTTAAAAAAAATAAACAACCGTGCTCCCCGGGAACGGCGCCAGAAATTTTGTTAACCTTTTAATGGTGCTGGAAATGATTAACTCGTTTTAGTATAGTGACTATACGTGTATCGTCCACAGGGTGCACTTGAATTTATTCGATTAAGAGTTAAGTTGACGGATTGTTCAAAAACATATCAAGTTGTGAATGGAAAATAAAATAAACACTAGATAAAGAGATAAACAAATAAAATAACAATTCACCTGGGATTGAGTTTCATTACTTAACCTTGTTTCTTTCAATTAAAGTTAAATATTATAAGAAAAGATGCGTACTCAATGTCACAAGTGCAAATCTCTTTGATCACTTGATTCTAAGACACTAGTCTCTAGAACCCAATCTCTTGGCACTCTAGGTACCAAGTCTTGCATTAAGCAGAGTACTAAGGCAATCATAAGCACTTCCATCTATCTCTAGACTAGAAGGTTTTATGAGAGTTTTTTCTCCAAATCCATTTATAAACCAATTTTTCAACTGCGCAAATAAACTAACACATGGAAAAGGTGATCAAGCTTAAACCAAGAAAAGAAGAACAAAAGAAGAACTCCAATTCATATATAATATAAAAACTAATAATTGAAAGAAACAAGAGACGAAGTAATTACATTCAATCCCGGCGGAAAGCTTAGCCTAGCAAGGCCATGACTTTAAGAACTAAACCTAAGAGTATTAGAACTCTGACTAAAGCCTATACTTTGTGGTTTTTTTTTATACAATTCAATATATCTTCTAACTTCTGAAGGGCTGTATTTATAGGTGTTTTGGGTAGGGGTCTAGCGCTCGAGCGCCCTCCTGGCGCTTGAGCGCTGGCCTGACACGTGCTGGTTAATGAGCTTAATTGCCTGGTTAATACGTCTGGCGCTTGAGCCCTGGTGTGACGCTCGAGCGCCAGGCTCATAACTCTGGCAGAGAGGATCCAATGCTTAATGTATTCTGGCACTCGAGCCTTGGTGTGGCGCTCGAGCACCAGAGCATTTACACTGGCAGAAAGGATCCTATGTTCCTCAGCTTCCAGCGCTTGAACCTTGGTTTGGCGCTCAAGCGCTGGCCTCTTATATGCTCTAGCAACTTGATTTTTTTATTTTGCTTCCAAAAACACCTGAAAAAACATTTCTAAAGTTAGAAAATTTATTATTACCACTTATTTACTCTTAAACTCACAAAGTAAGGAAAAGAGGTGAAATTATGTATAAAAACATGTAATTTCTAGAGAAGATAAGTGCAAATCCTTTAATAAATCAACACACTAATTTTCACTTATCACAAGTCTCGGCGCTCCATTTTCTTCTTACCTTTTCCCTCATGGATTTCAACAGGTTTTATGGGCGCCTTTGTGATTTTCAAGCTCTCCTGGTAGCATTGCCTGGCATCACTGCCCTTTCCCCTTACTGTGATAACGGATCCATCTTCCCGGGGAAACTTCATAGCTAATTGTATAGTTGAGACAATGGCGCTCAAGTGGTTCAAAGTCGGTCGTCCTAGTATGGTGTTATAAGCCGATGGGAAATCTACAACGATGAATCTGGTCATTACCACCTTGGTGCCCGGCTTTTGCCCAAAAAGGACTTTCAAATCGACATATCCCTTCGGCAGTATAGTGTCTCCTGTGAAGCCGATCAGACTGTCGTTCTGAGGGATTAAGTCCTTGGAACCTAGGCCTAACTTGTCAAACAGGCTCTAGAAAATAATGTCCGCCGAACTTCCCTGATCTACGAAAATCCGATGGACTTCAAATCCCGCCATGCTTGCGGAAATTACCAAGGGCTCATTATCTCTGACCTGTTCCTGTGGCAAATCAACATCAGAAAAGGATAGTACCGGGTTATTTACCTGGGCCACTTGTGAGCACGAGTCCCTGGCATCACAGGTCCTTTTTCTATTTTCCAAACCCTTCCAGCTTGTTCCCTCCTGTTATAACTTGTATTACTCCTCTTTGTGGGGATCCCTGATTAAGCCTAGGGCTCCGAGATCTATTTCGGGTTTCAGGTCCCGGGTGCCTGTTGGCTTGCGGTGATCTCGGTCGTCGCTCTCGTGTATTGGGACTTTGCCAACGGTCTCTTCTGTTGTTGAAATCTTGAGTATAATTTCTAAGCCTTCCTTGACGAATCAACTTTTCAATGGAATCCCGTAGCTAGACGCACTCGTTCGTTGAGTGCCCTTTTTCTCGATGATAATGACAATAGCGGTTCTGAAACTGCCTTGGATTCCTGAGAGGTGGGAGGTCTATCCCTTATCTCCGAAGTCATCACCTCCTTATAAACTGTCGTTGGTGATACGGTCAACGGGGTTTAAGTATTGAACATTCCTCGGTGGCCTTTTGACGGTTTGTCTTCGGCCTTATCCTCCTTTCCCCGAGATTGGGGGTTCTGCTGGTTCTTCCCTTTATCATCTTTTTTGACGGCTTGGGCTGCTTGAGCCCTCTCCCATTCTTCAATTCTGATCCATTTTTCAGCTCTGGCCTTCAAATCGTCCATGGATGTTGGCTTTTCACCAGCTAAAGCTTTGGCAACGACGCATGGTTTCAATCCTTTGACAAAGAAATATAACACTAAGTTAGGTTCAACATTTCTAACTTCCAATACTTCGTTATTAAACCAGGTTATGTATTTTCTTAGAGATTCGTCTTTCATTTGTTTAATTGTCTCTAAATGAAATTCAGATTTGAACTATCTTTTACTACTGGAAAAGTGAAAAACAAACTTATCTTTAAGGGTCTTCCAATTGTTGATGGACTGTGGCGGGAGATCAAAGAACCACTGGCTTGCTGCTTCTGACAAAGTCAAAGGGGTAGGCCCGCATTAGATGGCTTCATTGACCCCTTGGAAATACATGGCTCTTTCGAAAGTGCTCACATGCAGAGTCGGGTCCTTCGCCCCATCATATTCTTTTAGCTGCTTTGCGAATTGGAAACCATGAGGTAATGCATGGGACATGATCCAAGGGGTGAACGGGTTGTCAATGCGTGGATCAGGATTGCCACCAATTTCCGGATTGTCAGGGTTACATTGTTGCCCGTCTCCACCGTTTCTTCCGCCGCGTTGAGGTTGCTTCTCAACTTCTTGGATAGGACCCGCTTCTACCACCTTCTCCTTACCCTGTCAAACCTGCTCTCATTTCTTCAGGGTTTCAATCTCCTTGTCTGTGCTTGTACCAAATTTTGCAACTTAAGGAATTCGGCTTCTAGGTTGAATGACGGTTGCGGCTCTGCCTACTGGTTGGACTCCTCGTCCTGCTGGCCATCTCTCAGATCTTGAAGTATGGGATCGTTATAATCCCTGTTGCGTGTGGAATATACCATTGCTAAAAATAGAGAGAACACAACCTTTTGTTACGTTCCCCACAGACGGCGTCAATGTTGTGATCGTACCTGAGAGATAACCTAGGATGATGGCCGTAAGCGTATCTCCAATGATGATGGATATCCAATATAGCGTCGTGACTCCTTGACGGCAGTGTTGCCACCTACAGAGACTCCAACGCTCAAGTCAGTATGTGATTTAGGTTATGTGTGGTAAATTGGATAGAACGTACCTTGCATGGAGTATTTATATGGATATTTATATAGAGTGTATTAGGGTTGAGTCTGTATCATCATGGGCTTGGCCCTCGTTGTCCAGGCCCAATCTGGAGTCTGCATCGTAGCATGTATCCCGCCTGGTTTATTCTCGGTCACGGGCGGGGTACGACTTGTGATGTTTAGACGACATCTGACTAGGTACCAGGTTATTATAATCCCAGGCCATAACAGATGGAATGTCAACCATCCATGATTCCATTGAAAAGTTTAGGGATAGTGTTTCCTTTTGGGTTGGAACACCTAAGTGGGAAGAAATTCCTTATTCAAAGAAACTTTCAATGGATTGTAGAACTAGATGGAATTTGAAGCGTTTGACTCAACAGTAGCCTCCATATAACTCATTGCCAAGTGATAATGATTGGAAAATGGCAATGGAAATTTGTGAGAAGTTGGAAACCTTTTATTAAGTTACTGAGTTATTTTCGGGTATACAATATCCAACTTCAAATGTTTATTTTCCCAAAGTGCGTGAAATTTGGTTGGCTTTGTATGAATGTATTTTTTTCTTAATATAGCACCATTCAAGCTATGGTTGAGAGCATGATTCCCATGTTGGAGAAGTATTGGGGCATGCTCAATGGGGTGATGGCAATAGGGGTTGTTTTGGGACCTAGGTTTAAAATCAAGTTGGTAAATTATTTTTTTCCCTCTCTTGTATGGAAGTGAAAGCACAAGTCAATTGAATAAGGTGAGGAAATTATTAGAAGATTTGTTTTTTGAATATCAATCTAAGGAAGGTAGGACTACTCATGATTCTATTTTCACTTCGTCTTCAATAATGTCTAGTTTGGATAATAATGGTGGAAAGGTTGATTAGAGTTTTGATTTTTTTTAAATATGTTCAAGAAACTTCTTACGGTGATTGTGTTAAGTCTGAATTAGATTTATACTTGAAGGAGTTGTATTGCTTAATCAATCAAATTTTAGTAACTTTGACATTTTGGGATATTGAAAAAACATTGGAGTCAAGTATCCTACTTTGCAAAGAATTGCCAAAGACTTTCTAGCTATTCCTATCTCAACCATATTTAAATGAAGACATTTTTTTACTCCACATCATAGTAAATTAAATGAAGACACGGTTAAGGCATTCATGTGCTCTCAAGATTGGTTGCATAATGAGATTGAAGGTAATAAATTTAATTTACTTGTAAATTTTTCTTCTAAGCACTTAATTTATTTTAATGATTGTATAATTGTATCATTAGGTTACTTGAAATCAAAGAACGAATTTTGTACAATAGTTGAAGATGCAGATGTAGTTACATAACAATGGTATGAAAAATTTATTATGTTAATTCATGATTTTTTTATATTTTCTAAACACATATTTACATGTTTCCATTGTGTAGGTTTGATGTTGAAGATGTTCATTGCACTTGGATAGAAGTATGAAAGACTTCATTGAACATGATGATGACTTGCTCTTGCAAATTTGGCTTATTTGTAATGTTATGCTAGTTTTCATGTGAGCTCTTGCACTTGTATTGTGTAACATTAATGTGTACTCTTGGATATTTGTAATCTTGGATGTTTTTGTTTAATGCTAGCTCTTGAACTTATATTGTGTAACATTAATTTGTACTCCCTCTGTTCCTATTTAACTGTTCGGAGAGAGAAAATCACACATATTAAGAAATGTAATAATTGTTATAGTCCTATTTAACTCTCTTGACAAAATCACAAGCATACCCATTGAAGGTTATCAAAGAAAACTACACTTTAGACTTATAGACCAGCATACCTTCTCTCTCATCCGATTGCTCCAAATATCCGAGTGGTTTCCTCTGATATCACCTTTGCTCGACCCAGATGTTTGGCCAGATTGAGGATTCAGTAGCGGCTCCCAAGTCCTACCCGTACCATCATATTCATCCTCATAATCAAAATCTGCTCTCCGAGTTGAAAATGTGGGTCGCAAAATTAATGCTAGTAGTAGAGATAATGCCTGAGATTGGCAAGAAGAAAATTGAACACTATTAATAAGGAAGGAAAGGGATAGAAGCAAATCCAAAAAGAACTTTACATTCATGTAGCACTGAACAGTTGCCATATGATTCTTGAGATTGTTTATTAATACTATTTTCATGATGATACAACCAATATGCTGGAAATTTAAAACCAATAATAATCTTGGCGAAATCTTGTGGTGTGATTATAACATATCACGACTCACGGCACAGACATGAAATATGCTAGGCAGACTGAGACGGTTACTCACGTAGATTTTAGTCTATTTTTAATGGGGTAGATTTCTCTAGTTTTCCTATTTCAATTGTAACAAATTAGATAGAGCAGCATATTCTATATCTGGATCTACTCCCTAGTCCCTATACTTCAATATATCTTTTATCAGAGCATTGATTTTTAAATCAAAAGTAGAAATTACTACCTCCATAAATCAAACTAATGTTTGTGCACACTACTTCTTTCAAAACAGAGGAGAAAGGGGACTAGAAAAGGTAGATTAATATGTAAAAAATATTATTAAGGTAGTCATTGCATAATATTTTGGCTCTCCCTCCCTCCCTATACTAGAACAATTCAAGGTGGCATTAAAAATAATTTGTGTATTCTGAAACAGTTTAAATAATATTTCAAGGGAAAAAACTTTTCAAATAAAATATCAATGTTTTAGACATTAAGCTTCATTAATTCATTTGGAATCTTACACTACTACTAATTCATGGATTTCAAAGGACGCTTTGGATTACCACATTAAATCAACCAACCAGAACATTAGAACTCAACCACAGTGAAAAGAGTTTGGCAAGCATACTAACAAAAAAGATGGCAAGTTCGAAATATACCTATTAAATGGTTCTACTAGTAATGATAAATAACTTTATCCCAAGTTATAAAAATAGACTCAGCAAATAACTTCTTTTTATCTTTGATGGCAAAATTACTGAAATCAAAATACCAAGCAGATACAATGATGGCAATCTATAGTACGCTAAACCTATAAAGTTAACAAAACATATGACCCCATAACTCTAGAGAATCAGAGTGAACGATAATCTAAAGTCAGCACTGATTTGACAAACACGTCCAAATTTCATATATGATTTCATTTAACTTAATGAACTGAAATTAATATGCAGACTGTGGAACATAAGCCTATCTAATTAAGATTAAGATGTCTAATTATTCTGAGAGGTAAAGTTAATATAAACAAATAAGCTATAACCCAATTGGTGTAATTTAGTTTTAGGAGCACATTCAGTAGGAAGAGTTCAGATTGATGTCTAATTATTTGGGCATCGTCGTTTTAAGTACTCATCGTGTGTTGGGTTTAGCCTGTGTAATCAGTGCTGGCTATAACCCAAGTCAAGTTAATATAAACAAATAGGCTATAACCCAACACACGATGAGTACTTAAAACAACGATGCCCAAATATGTAAGTTGGTGTCTGCCAAGTCAGGTTTTCAGATTGAACACGAAACAAAACAAGGCACCAAATCCTAGTTCCTCAACGTGAAATAGTGTAAAGAGAGGGGCAACGAACCTTAAAAAGCGAGCAAGAAGAGGGGAACACGTAGTTCTCCAAGTAATTGACCAGAATCAATTTCCTTTTGTGAACCCTAATTTTCAAAACAATTTAGGACCAAATTTTAGCGTTTGTTATCAGCAGAAATTTGAGAAATAGGGAGAGAGCAAGCATATAGGAAACAAACCTTAAAGAGAGAAACATAAAAACGTAATGAAGATCAACAAAAAGGAGACGCATGTAACGGCAACAATGCGGCGTCCAAGAAGAAGGCAACGAGGTCGAAGGTGGCGATGAAGGCAACGGCCGTGGCGGTTCTGGTAGTCACTCCGACGACCGTGGCGATGAAGGCAATGAGAGCTAGGGTTTGGGGAAAGGTGGGAAGCTTAAGAAAGCTATGTCAAAGAAACAGAGTACGTGCTCTGATTTTTCTGATTTCAGTTCCTTTTTGTTCTTTTAATTTTTGGCTTTTTTTTTTTACTTCTTTAGTTTGTGTCGGCCTTTGGGGACACTTTTTTTTAAAAAAATTAGCGTAGGCTTGGGCCGACAATATTTAGATGTGAGGCCGACACTATATTACCAAAAAAAAAAGAAACATGGAAAGCGTCGGCCTCGTGTCGGTTTTAGCCGACGCTACCAACTAAAATAGCGTCGTCCTCGTGGCCAACGCTTTTTGTTCGCAGCTAACTTCCTGCATTCTTGTAGTGGATGCAGAGAAAGATCATAACAATGCGGAGAAGCATTAACGGAAATCTGTACTCGAAGAGGATAAGGATGAAGATCCTAAAAATCAGGAAAGTTAGTTGGAAATACGAGCGAGCTGTCGACATGAAGGGGCCCCACACCAATCTCGGGTGGAGGGGGCCAACCCGCCACCTGTCCCTCCTGGGGGCCCGCAAGCTGGACAACCTGCCGGCAACCAGGAGCACATGGCGGAGAATATCCCGGATTTCGGGTATATTGATAATCCTTTCACACCCTGGATCATGTCCCATATTCTTCCTCATGGATTCTAGTTTGCAAAGAAATTAAAGGAGTATGATGGGACCAAGGATCCACCTTGCATGTCAGCTCCTTTGAAAGACCCATGTACTTTCAAGGGGTAAATGAGGCCATTGTATGCCGTGCTTTCCCTTTTACGATATCTAAGGTTGCAAGTCGTTGGTTTTCAGATCTCCCACCACAGTCCATCAGTAACTAGAAAGCTCTCAAAGATAAGTTCATTCTTCACTTCACCAGCAGTAAACGACAATTTAAGTCTGAATTCCATTTAGAAACTATTAAACAGGGAAAAGATGAATCTCTACGAGATTATATAACACGCTATAATAACGAAGTATTAGAAGTTAGGAATGTTGAGCCTAACCTGATGTTATATTTCTTTGTGAGAGGATTGAAACCAGGAGCATTTGCCAAACAACTGGCAGGAGATAAACCTACCTCCATGGACGATCTAAAGGTAAGGGCTGGAAAATGGATCAGAATAGAAGAATGGGAGAAGGCCCAGGCCGCCAAGAAGGAGGACAAAGCAAAAACTACTCTTCCGAACCAATCTCGGTGTAAGGATGAAAAGCCCCGGATAGGTCTCCCAAGAAGCGCAAGGGTCTTTTTAATAATTATACTCCGCTGACAATCCCATCAGCTTCAGTGTTGAAAGAAGTGATGCACTCTGAGCTGAGAGAACGACCACCATCGTTGAAAACGGTTGGAAAACACAAGAATAAGTACTGTGAGTATCACCGGAATCGTGGGCATTCTACTAACGAATGCATCCAACTCCGGGATGCAATCGAAGCCCATCCCCTCGGATTCAAACACCGAGATCTCCTCCCAGGACCTAAGATCAACGAACAGAAGTCCGGCATCGATCCCAGAGCCCTAGAAGAACTCAGGAGTCTCCTCCTAGGGGGGTAATCCAAGTCATAGCTGGAGGAGCCAACTTGAAGGGTCTTGAAGATAAGAAGAGGACCTGAGATGCACGAGATTCTTGTTCCCAGGTAACTGCGATAGCTAACCCAGTTCTATCTTTCTCGGATGCAGATTTCCCAGAAGAACGCATCAGGGATAATGAACCATTGGTCATAGCAGCCAATTTGAATGGTTTATAAGTCCATTGAATCTTTATTGATCAAGGAAGTTCAGTAGACATTATGTTCTGGAGCCTCTTTGATAAAATGGGACTGGGGTCCAAGGATTTAATCCCTCACAAGGTCAGTCGAATTGGTTTTACTGGAGACACAATCATCCCCAAAGGGTACATTGACCTCAAAGTGAGTTTTGGCAAAAAGCCAAGTACCAAGACAATCCCGACTAGATTTATAGTGTTGGATTGCCCTTCAGCCTACAATGCAATCATTGGGCGGCCAACTCTGAATACCTTGGTGCCATAGTCTCCACCATCCATATATCCATGAAGTTTCCCAGAGAAGACGGGTCAGTAGTAACTGTCAATGGAAAAAGCAGTGATGCAAGAAAATGTTACCAAGAAAGCCTTAAAATCACAAAAACACCATCTATCCCGCCAGTAAAGGTAGAGGAGAAAGGAAAGCAGAAGATGGAAAGACGTGACTTGATACGGGATGCAGGGGTCATGATGACTAACCTAGATCCCAAAGCAAATTTTGAGTATCAACGAGCCCAAACAGAAGGAGACCAGATTTTAGTCCAGATAGGGCATAAGGAGGATCAGACTGTCAAGATAGGGGCAAACCTGCCCCCCATGATCAAAGAACGACTCATCGAACTGTTGAAGATGAATAAAGATCTGTTTTCTTAGGTTTCTTCCGACATGCCCAGTGTAGACCGAGAATTTGTGTGTCATCGCCTTTCTCTAAAACCGGGATGCACCCCGGTTGCCCAGAAGAAAAGAAAAATGGGCCCTAAGAGAACGACAGCCATAAAAAAATAGGTTACGGAGTTATTGGACGCAGGTTTCATCCGAAAAATACGATATGCAGACTGGCTTTCTGACGTGGTAATGGTGAAAAAGGCTAACGGAAAGTGGAGGACGTGCACAGATTATACAGATCTGAACAAAGCATGCCCCAAGGATCCATTCCCTATGCCTTGTATCAGTAAACTTGTTGATAACTCTGCAGGTTACAAATATCTATCCTTCATGGATGCCTACTCTGGCTACAATCAGATCCCAATGCACCTTGAAAATCAAGAGAAAACGACATTCATAACCGACATGGGTGTTTACTGTTACACGATGATGCCGTTCGATTTAAAGAATGCCGAAGCAACATACCAGCGGATGATGAGCCAAGTTTTTAAAGAACATATTGGCAAGATCCTTGATGTCTATATCGATGATATGATAGTGAAGACTCCAGATGACAAAGATTCGGTGGCTGATCTACATGAAACATTCCAACAGCTACGCAAGTATGATTTAATGTTAAGTCTCGATAAATGTACCTTTGGGGTCGAAGCCGGAAAATTCTTAGGCTTCATGCTAACCAGTCGGGGAATTGAGGTCAACCCCGACAATTATAGTGCCGTGTTGAATATGCAGAGTCCCAGGACCATCAAAGAAGTCCAACAGCTGACTGGAAGGATTGCTGCATTGACGAGATTCCTCCCAGCTTCTGCCAGGGAATGCCTACCATTTTTTCGGACTTTGCAGCGTAAGGAAGAGTTTCAATGGAATGCAGAGTGTGAAGAAGCTTTCCAGGAGCTGAAGAAAACTCTGTCAGCTCCAGCAGTCCTATCCCGTCCAGATCCTGGACAGACCTTATACCTTTACTTAGCCATCACAAATGAAGTTATCAGTGCGGCCTTAGTTAAAGAAGAATCCTGGAACCAGAACCTGATATACTTTGTTTCTAAAGCATTACAAGGATTAGAGTTGAACTACCAACGACTAGAGAAAGTCGCCTATACCCTGCTATTGGCATCTCGCAGGTTGAGACCATACTTCCAATGTCATCCCATCACATACGACATCTCGTACAAACAACGCCAGGCAGTTAAGGCCCAAGCCTTGGCAGATTTTGTAGTCGAGATGACACATCCCGAGGAAGAGCCAAGAGGATCCTGGACTATTTATGTTGATGGTTCCTCAAACCCAAAGAGAGCTGGTGCTGGCATATATATTGAAAATGATGAGGGGGTAACCGTGGAGTATTCTCTGAAGTTTGAATTCCCAAACTCCAATAACCAAGCAGAATACGAAGCCTGTTTAGCCGGAATACGCACGACAAAGGAGCTAGGAGCTACCGCGATCACTTTATGTTCAGACTCCCAGCTAGTGGTATCCCAGATAAAAGGGGAATACCATGCAAGAGAACTGTTGTTACAAAGATACCTGGCTAAAGTTAAGGAAAGTCTACTCGGTCTTTCTAAGTTCGAGATCAAGCATATTCCCAGAGAAGAAAATAGTCGTGCAGACCTGCTCTCAAAGTTGGCCAGCACCAAGTCATCCTCAACCTTGAAGTCAGTGATAGAAGAAGTTCTCCCTTTTTCTTGTGCTATTTTGCAGGTTGAAAATGAAGATTGGAGGACCCCAATAGTGGAGTATATCACCAAAGGCTCCATCCCGGCAGATGCCCGAGAAGCAAAGCGGTTTGTGCAGAAAGCATCCCGGTATACCGTGATAGAAGGACAATTGTTCAGAAGGGGATTGTCAACTCCTTTGCTTAAATGCATAGGACCATCCGAGACTTGGTATGTTCTCACCGAAGTACATGAAGGAAGTTGCGGTCACCACATTGGTGGCAAATCTTTGGCAAGGAAATCCTTACGAGCAGGATACTTCTGGCCAACCATGAACAAAGACGCAGCTGAACATGTGAAGAAATGTCAAAAGTTCCAAGAGCATAGTCCATTGTCCCACATCCCGGCAGAAGATTTGCACAACATCTACACCCCTTGGCCTTTCCATACTTGGGGCTTGGACCTCTTGGGACCCTTCACACCAATCACAGGTCAGTTCAAACATCTTATTATTGTTGTTGATTATTACACTAAATCGATTGAACTGGAACCGTTAGCCAGCATAGCATCAGTTAAAGCTCAGAATTTTGTATTTCAACAAATAATATGCCGGTTCGGTATCCCGGCAGAAGTGATCTGTGACAATGGGATCCAATTTACTGACAAAGATTTCCGAGAAATGCTAGTAGGACTCTGCATTAAGCATTGTTTTGCTAGTGTGGAGCACCCACAGTCTAACAGACAGGCTGAATCTGCCAACAAAGTCATACTTAATGGCTTAAAAAAGAGGCTTGATAAAGCTGGAACTAGCTGGATGGAAGATCTTTACCAAGTAATATGGAGTTACAGAACTACCCCTCATAGCACTACCGGAGAAACTCCATTCCGAAGTAGCCACACAAGAGAACAAGCAACTACTCAGAGAAGATTCCGACGTGGTAGAAGAAATCCGAGAAGTAGCCAAAATCAAAGAGTTATCCCGGAAGCAACAAGTTGCTCAGAGATACAACTTAAGGGTAGTTCCGAGAAGCTTCCAAGTGGCGACTTGGTCCTAAGAAGAGCTAGCATTGAAAATTGGAATGTCAAAGACGGGAAGCTCCGAGCAAACTGGGAAGGCCCATTCCAGGTCAAGATTGTTGCAGCCAATGGAGCATACCATCTAAAAACTCTCAAAGGCAAAGAGATTCCAAGAACGCTTAATGTCTCCGATTTAAGGCGGTACTATAGTTAAGTTATGTAATTTACATTATTTGTAATAAAGGGGCACTCTTTTTCCTGTAGCAGGTTTTATCCCTAAGGAAGGTTTTACTGGTAGAGGTTTTAACGAGGCCCCCCATTTGTTATTTGTTTCATGATTCAATAAAGTTGTATCTTTATTTACTCTTGCACGAACAAGCTAGTTCAATTCTTAATAGCAAACAGATTAGAAGAAGTCATAACAAGTACAAGTACTCCGAGATTAAAATGTTGCCAAAGATGATGCCGACATACAAAAAGGCTAAAAATGAGATGAGGTACCTTCCCGGGTAAACCTCAGCTACAAACTCAAAAGGGGCCCTTCACGGGTTAACCCTGGCAAAAAGAAAGCTAAGTCTCAACAAGGTTACACTTCAACCAAAAATCAGAGAAAGTACAAACTACTTTCCCTCCTACCAAGGAGTTAAAAGGGCGCCATCATGGATGTACCCTAACAATTAAAACGATATGCAAAAAAATTCCATATCAACGGGATGCAAAGAGGCACCTTGTGTGGTCAAGCCTCAGCGACATGCAGAAATGCAATTAATAAAGCAAAATTCTGAAACAGAAAGAAGTTAACAGAAGTCGTACATAAAGAACAACCCGGAACACCGGGATGACAAAGTTTACACTTAACATAATTTGCTTACTAAGAGTTTACAATACGAAAGTAGAACAAAGCAAAGCAGAAATAAAAAACATCATATCATTCAGCCCCTCTAGCATCTGCACCTTCGGGTTCCTGAACGGGATCAGTGGGAGGAGGAGTGCTGCAGTCAAAGGGCTCAAGTCTGGGATCAACGGGATCAAGAGGCACGGGATTGTGAGGATCATGGAAATCCATGAACATCCCATCCTTCATACCGTGATACTTACAAAGACCATGGATGATTCAAGAACTGGAGAGTTTTCACACAGTCATGGTAAGAATCATCTACCATGGTGTCCATGTCTTGATAAGCTTCCTCCAGCTTTTCTTGAGTATCCCAAAGCTCGTCTTGAGCCTCCGGAAGCTTTAAAGCCGACTCTTGGAGCACAGAACGAAGAAGATTGAGAGTAGAACCATCTTCATCTGCTTTAGATCTCAGATGAGAGACCTCATCCTTCAGCTTTAAATTCTGGGCATCCAAGCCGGCAGTCTTCTCCTTCTCTCTAGCAAAGTCCTCCTCCATACAGGATAGCTTCTCCTTTAAAGAGGCAAGATCCTCGGTAGCACGGGATTCTTATTCCCTAACACTTTTGATCAAAGCCTCCTTCAAAGACATGTCATCTTTCAGATCCCGTATCTGGGCCCTCAAAGAAGCAGCCTGGCCCAAGTCTTCAGCTTGGTCATAAACATGCTGCAACATAGCCATGCTCATAGTCGTCCAGCCCATAAGAGAATTGGCTTGCTCCTACGAGGATATAGATGAAATAGAAGGGTTAGAAACAAAACCGACCGGGATCAATCAATACGAAAAATATAAAGACGACAAGTAACACATACCTTCACGGCAGCGGCTCCACCCTTCGTGAAAAAGTCCCCATGCTGGAACTTAATCAAGGGAGATTGGAATCCCTCCCAGGCAAAAGAAGGAGTGGAAAAAGGCGCCATCAAAACCAAGTTCATCCCGCCAGAAGCCCCTTAGGCACCTCCAGGTTGGTCACCTACAAATTGAACCTATATGATAAAGAGAACGTCAAAGAAACCTTATATAATGGAACACGAAAACAAAAGCATATCTTTCTGGATTATGCGGCGACGCTTTGGCGGTACAGGGCTTACCTCGATGCCGGTGGATGGAGGCGCAGCTGAGACATTAATCCCAGTAGAAGAAACCGAGATGGAACCGGGAACTGGAATAGTGGCAGGAGGTGGACCTGAAGTACCAACCTTTCCTTTCCCCTTGGCATCTCGTTTTTGGGAGCGGTTGGCATAATTGGTCATGATCTCGGCTGCAGAAGAAAGAATACACTTGTTAGTCGAGGAAAAATAATCAACGACAAAGAAAAATGACAACATCATACAGTAAAAAACGAATTCCTACTTTAGCATGCCGCCTGATCATGACGGGATACCCCCAGGACATCCTTATAGTGGATGGGTATCCCACCCTGTTGAACGACATCCCACAAGTTCTTGAAGGTTTGTTGGTCTCCTTCTTTAAGAAAGCCAATTTCCAACTCCTTCAGAGACAAGGACCTCCTGTAATGCTCCTCCGTCCATTAAAGTGGGAACAAGGGTTGCTTGTTTTCTCCCATCCAGAAAGGGGTGCAATCTTGAGTCCGGGGGACAACTTTAACAAATAAATCCCTATGGGCCTTGAAAGATTCCTCATAGGGAGTAAAAAGTTGGGGAATCCCAGAACGATGGTGGAGAGACTCCCAGCTCTTCTTCAAACCACGGTAGGGACCAAAAATATACAAGAACAAGGCTGAGGAGCATGTCCAGCCATTGGCCCAGCAATAGACCTCAAAGGTCTGGAGAAATCCCCAACTGTTGGGATGAAGCTGCGTAGGAGCGAGATGGAGGTTATGCAAAACATCAATCTGGAGGTCTGAGAAAGGGAACCTAATCTTAAGTTGATGCCATAATGAGGTTTGGGCCCAGGCAACAGATCCTGGCCCAATACGGGCCACACTTAGGTCATACACCTCACTCTATAAATACTATCATTAATGCACCATGCAAGGTACGTAAGTATTCTATCAGATACATAAACCCTAACACATTCACTGACTTGAACGTCGGAGTCCTTGCAGGTGCACACCACCGCCGCCGGAGCTCAGGCCTAGAAGATATTAATTCTGCCCTCTATTGATCAAGAAGACCACTCTGTTCGTCCTACATCCTCGCCAGGTAAGATCACAACAAATTATATTAGATTAACTTTTGCATAATATTATTAAGTCACATAGTGTTAATTTGTGAAGCTTTGAAAAAGTTTAAAACATACTGAAAAAAATGTTATTGATTTTCAGAAATTGTACGATGCAATCAAATAATTGTTCCATTTTAATAACCTTATTGAATACAATATCAAAATTCAATAAAAATAAATGTATGTTATCGGGGGTGTTTGTTTCAAGGTTTTATATTGCATTTCTTAGTATCTTATTACTTGAATGCATTCCCTATAATGCTTATTCATTGGTATTTTAAGCCATTCGGTTCGTTAATAACTTTAAATCCTTAGAATATTTTTTAAAAATTCCTAAAAATATTTATAACCTATTCATTACATATTCATAGCCTATTTATTACATATACTTTTATTCCAAGAAATTATTTTTAGTTATATAATTAGTAACAAATAAATAGTAAGTAGTTATTGTATTTATAATATTAATATTAATTTTTTTATCTTCTTAGTATTTATTTAAATTAAATATATGTATATTTATAAGTATATTTTGAGAAATAATTTGATTGATTTTTTTTAAAAGCTTTTTGAAACAATGTTCAATTTTTAACTGAAAGACAAAAACTTTTTTTTTTTGTTAAAAGAATAATTAAAAGCTTTTATAAGTGCAAAATACAACTATGTAACATACATTAAAAAAATTTCTTATCCATATACAACCTTATTATATATATATACATTGTCACACTAATTATATGGTAACGACAGGTTTCTTATTTTAATATATATCATTCATTTGATTCGTTTATAATTGATGTTGACAATTTGTATTATAATAGTAATTGATGCTATTCATTATATTCATTTAATATACAGTTTGTTTAATTTGATTCATTTGGTTTTTCTTTTTTTCTAATTGATTCATTTATGCTATTCATTCATGATTTCATGATATTAAGCTGAATTTGTTCTCTAAAAGTTCTTTATATATAATATTTAAAAATCATTTTTTATATTAAATTTGTCCCTAAAAGATTTAATATACAGTTAATTAATTTTGAAAAATTAAAACACTATCAAGTTACTTTTAAAAAAAATTAATACTACTAAATGTATCTCTTAAAGATTTGGAATAATATCAAATTAATCTCTTATGTCAATTAAGATAAATGAGTTTTGACTAATCACATGATTTAATATTTTTTCCATATAAATCAAATCAGTCCCTGAAACATTTGATATACTAATAAATTTTTTGAAAATGTTTACAATACAACAAAATTATTTTATAAAGATTTAGAAGAAAATCCCTTGTAATATACTACTATTTTTTAAAAATTTCAATAGCCACGCTAATTTTTTTGTTATAACGTAACAAAACCAGACTCTAATTATATTGTTCAATTTCTATGTGAAGTACACACTCATAAAAATTAGTTGAAAAAATTTGGAACATGACTAACATTTATAGGATTTGTTGTGATCTAACCTGACAGGAATATAGGACGAGCAAGGTGGTCTTCTTGATCAGCAAAAGGTAGTAGGGTTACTTCAAGGTCCTGAGCTCTGGCGGCGGTGGTGTGCACCTTGCATGGTGCATTATGATAGTATTTATAGAGTGAGGTAAATGACTTAAATGCGGTCCGTATTGGGCGAGGATCTGTGCCTGGGCCTAATCCTCATCAGCTGGGCCTTGATAATTGGCCACACCCAACATACCGGGATGCTGGTGGTAATTGGTGGTTGTTTGATCCGACATGCAAGCATCTATCCGGGATGCCATTATTTTGGTCCACAACAGTTGCCCCCCAAGTCGTCAAGCTCTTCTTGGGAGAGGTTGGCGAGTTCATTTATCATGCCGGATGTATGTTAGATGGCGATTCTGGAAATGTCACGAGATGACGGTTGGTTTTCTTTTTGGGCGCGTGTTTTTCACCCATCCCACTCTAGGCACTATGCGTGATGATTAGCGTGGTTTTTGGGCCCCACGTTCATTAAGGTGATGTGACGGTTTTTACTTTATTTATTTTCACCCGTTACATTTTCACCTTTTCCCTTTGTTCAAGTTTTTACTCATTCTTCTCTTTCGCGCTCCTTGCCCTTTCATTTCTTGCGACCAAGAGCTCTGAGACTTTTCTTCTCCCTCTTCGTGCCTGTTTTCTTGATCCATTTTCTAGCAACATTTCCAACTCCTCTTTCAGGTATTGCTTCTCATCTCCATTAACTTGTAATTTGTGTGATTCTTTCCTGATTCTTGGGTTGTTCTGTTATCTTCTTCCCATTCTTTTAGGGTTTAGTTGTAGTTTTTGGGTTTCTTTCCTTCAAAAATGGCCGATAACGTTATCGTGTTGATGAGTGATTCTTCCTCGGGGTCGAATGATACTGAACTTCTTGAGAGTTTCGCAAGGGGGCTTCGAAAACATAGGTCTTCTAATGAGCCAAACCCTTGTTCAGGTATGCCCTCCATAGCCAATCCTGACTATTGTGAATCTTCCCGTTTCTGGTTTTACCCTCTGTATTCACGGCGAGTGGAGGGTGGTGAGTCGGTTACTTAGAGCGTGAGTGGGTCATTTAACACTTTGAACCCAAAACTTTTTGCTCTTCTTCTTACATCAGCCCATCTTCCTGATGAGTATAGTTCTGAAAGTTCTGTGTCTATCGAGCAAGATTCAAACTGTCGTGCTCCAGTTAATTTTATTCCATTAGGAGATGAGGTAGAATCTGCTTATCCCAGGGATCCTTTAGGAAATGAAGAATCCATGTCGTCATCTATGACACATTCCCTAGATTCTGAGTCTGACCCTTCTTATGTTCCCTCTTATCATAGTCATTCATCCCCGGGATCTAATTCTGCTCTCTGTTGTAATATAGATATGGAAACTACTCAAGATGACATTCCCATCCTGGTGGCTCCGGGATCATCTGATGATGTGCCGGCTTCGTCTGATGTCTGGGGCTCAGAGGTCGTTGCACAAGGGGCGGGCGAACCTAGTACTTCAAGACCTAGGATCGAGTGTCCTCCTGACTTCCTAGAATTGAAGAACATCTGGGGGATGTTATGGGCTCCTTGGGATATCATCCGGGAAGAGTGTTCGGTGAAGAGTAGTCGTCGGCTTAGAGAGGTGGAGAAGCATTGGAGAGCGTGGTTTCATTATGGGCCTAACACTCCGGGGACTAATGTTACAGTTGATCCCTCATCGAACCATAGATTAGTCATCCCGAATAAGAAGGAAAGGATCTGTACGCCGGCATCTGAGGGCGAAGGGTCTTATATCATGATAGTCATTATGGTATCAACTTAAGATTAGGTTCCCCTTCTCCGACCTCCAGATTGAAGTTTTGCACAACCTTCATCTCGCTCCTTCCCAGCTTCATCCTAACGGTTGGGGATTTCTTCAGGCCTTTGAGGTCTTTTGCTGGGCTCAAGGCTGGCATTGCTCCTCAACCTTGTTTCTATATATTTTTGGCCTCTACCGTGGTCCAAAAAAGAAGAATTGGGTATCCCTTCGTCACCGCTCCAGGATCCCCCAGCTATTTGTTCCTTATGAAGAGTCTTTCAAGGCCCATAGGGATATTTACGTTAAAGTCGTCCCTCAGACTAAAGACTGCACTCCCTTCTGGATGGGAGAACAAGCCGCCCTGGTTCCCACTCTACTGGACGGAGGAACATTATCAGAGGTCACTATCCCTGAAGGAGTTGGAGATTGGCTTCCTGGAGGAAAAGGATCAACAAACCTTTAGGAATCTGTGTATCTTTGTTGAGCAGGGGGGAGTACCCATCCATTGTAAGGATGTGATAGTGGCGTCTCGCCAAGATCAGGCGACATGCTTATGTAGGGGATTGTCCTTTATTGTAGAATGTCGTTTATCTATACTTTATGTCAGTCATTTTTCATCTTTTATTAACAAGTGTCATCCTTGTTTTGCAGTTGAGATCATGGCCAACTATGCCATCCAGAAGCAGAAGCGAGATGCCAAGGGAAAAGGGAAAGTCGTTCCTTCAGGTCCCCCTCCTTCTCCTGCTCCATTTCCTGCTCTTATCCCGGTAGTTCCTACCGCGATTAGAATCTCGGAGGCGGTTCCTGCCAGGGGAGCTTCTCCTGTTAAGAAGTCCGTTCCTCCCTCCTCTAGAGCCGAGGTGGCTAACGTGCAGCCAAAGCGTCGCCGTATTACCAAGTTCGGTATACTTTTATCTTTCTGGATTTTTAGTTGTGTAGGGACCGTGTGTTGCTTTCTTAATATATTATTTAGTTCGATTTGTAGGTGACCAGCCTGGGGATGCCCAAGGGGCTTCTGCCAGGATGAATCCGGTATTGATGGCGCCCTTCTCTACTCCTTCTTCTGCCTGGGAAGGATTCCAGTCGCCCCTGATTAAGTTCCAGCATGGGGACTTATTCACAAAGAGTGGAACCTCCACCGTGAAGGTATATGTTTTTGTCATTTGAACTCATCAACTTCCTGGTGATTGATCCCTGTGAATATACACTTAATATCCTTTTGCCGTTTTTGTCTTTTGTAGGAGCAAGCCAAATCCCTTATAGGCCATACTCCAACACGTTCACGACCATGCAGAAGACATGGGCCAGGCTTCTTCTTTGAGGGCTGAGCTTCGGGATCTCCGAGATGATATGGAGCTGAAAAACGCCTTGATACAGAGCACCAAGGAGTCGGAATCCCGAGCCAACTAGGAACTTGTTTCTCTGAGGGGGAAATTTGCCTAGGTGGAGGGGGATCTCGCCAAGGAGAAGGAGCGGACTGCCAGCTTGGAATTGGAAAAATCCAAGTTGAAGGAAGAGATTTCCAAGCTGAAGGCTAAGGCAGATGAGGATGATTCTGCTCTTAAGCTTCTTCAGTCCGAGCTCTTGGGGTCGGCTTCCAAGTTCCATGAAGTTCAAGTGGAGCTACGGGAGACTCAGGAGAGATTAGAGGAGGCTTACCGTGATATGGATACTACAGTGGATGATTCTTACCGGGATTGTGTGAAGACTCTTCAATTTTTGAATCCCGGGATAGAGTTAAACACCCGCGGTCTTTGCAAATATCATGGTATGAAGGATGGGATGCTTATGGATTTCCATGATCCTCATAATCTTGTGCCTCTTGACCTTTCTGATCCCCATTTAAAGCCATTCGACTGCAGCACTCCTCCTCCTCCCACTGGTCCTGCTCCGGAGCCCGAAGGGGTAGATGCTGAAGGGGCTGCATGATTTGCTTTTTCATTTTTATATTTCTTTTGTTTTGTAAAACGTTGGCAGAAAAATCCAGTTGGTTGTAAACTTTGTCATCCCGGTTCTCCGGGTTAATTTTAATGCATTGTGGTTTATGCGTATTTCGCTTCTATGCTTCTTTTGCTTTATTTATTGCGTTTCTACATGTCGTAGAGGCTTGACCACTTAAGGTGCCTCTTTGCTTTTTTTCGGACATGGAAATTTCTCATGTCTCTGTAATTGTTAGGACACATTAGTGATGTCGCCCTTTTAGCTCCTCAATAGGAGGGAAAGTAGTTTGTACTTTCTCTAAGTTTAAGTCAAAGTGTGCCTTGGCAGGACCTCATGTTTCTTTATGGCCAGGGTTAACCCGTGAAGGGCCCCTATTGAGTCTGTACCAGAGAATTACCCGTAACGGTATCTCGACTCATTGTTGGCTTTGCATGTATGTAGGTTTCTGCTTGTTGCCGACATCTCAATCTTGGATTATTTGTACTTCTCATACGTTCTTCTGATCTGCTTGCTATTAAGAATTGAACTAATTTGTTTGTGTAAGAATGAATAGAATTCCATAATAAGAAGCAAATAACAAATGGGGGCCTCGTTAAAACCTCTAGCAGTAAAACCCTCCTTAGGGATAAAACCTGCTACAGGAAAAAGAGTACCCCTTTATTACAAAGAATGTAAATTACATAACTTAGTTATAATAACGCCTTAAGTCTACGACTTTAAGCGTTCTAGGAATCTCTTTGCCTTTGAGAGTTTCTAAGTGATATGCTCCGTTAGCTGCGATGGTCTTGACCTGAAATGGGCCTTCCCAATTTGCTCTAAGCTTCCCGTCTTTAGCATTTCGATTTCCAATACTGGCTCTTCTTAGGACTAAGTCGCCCTATTGGAACCTTCTCAGCACAACCCTCAAGTTGTATCTCTGTGCTACTTGTTGCTTCCGGGATAACTCTTTGATTCTGGCGACTTCTCGGATTTCCTCAACCATGTCGGAATCTTCTCTGAGTAGCTGCTCATTTTCTTGTGCAGGGTACATAACCCTCCAGGATGGGTGCTCGATTTCTACTGGGATTACGGCATCTGATCCGTATACCATCCGAAATGGAGTTTCTTCGGTGGAGGTATGGGGAGTGGTTCTGTAACTCCAAAGTACTTGATAAAGGTCTTTTACCCAACTAGTTCCAGCTTTCTCACACCTCTTTTTCAAGCCATTAAGTATGACCTTGTTGGCGGACTCTGCCTGTCCGTTTGATTGTGGGTGCTCTACACTGGCAAAATATTGCTTGATGTGGAGCCCTGCTAGCATTTCTCGGAATTCTTTGTTGGTGAACTGGGTCCCATTGTCACAGATGACTTCTGTCGAGATACCAAATCGGCATATTATTTGCCGGAAGACAAAATTCTGAGCTTTAACTGATGCTATGCTGGCTAAGGGTTCCAATTCAATCCATTTAGTGTAATAATCAACAGCAACAATAAGATGTTTAAACTGACTTGTGGTCGGAGTGAAAGGTCCCAAGAGGTCCAGGCCCCAGGTGTGAAAAGGCCAAGGGGTGGAGATACTGTCCAAATCTTCAGTCGGGATGTGGGATAACGGACTGTGTTCTTGGCACTTTTGGCATTTTTTCACGTGGTCTGCTGCATTTTTGTTCATGATCGGCCAAAAGTATCCCGCTCGTAAGGACTTCCTTGCCAACGATTTGCCACCAATGTGGTGACCACAGCTCCCTTTATGCACTTCAGTGAGAACGTACCATGTTTTGGATGGTCTAATGCATTTAAGCAAAGGAGTCAACAACCCTCTTCTGAATAATTGTCCTTCTATCTCGGAATACCAGGAGGCATTTTGCACCAGCCGCTTTGCTTCCCGGGCATCTGCCGGGATGGTGCCTTTAGTGATATACTCTATTATTGGAGTCCTCCAATCTTCACTTTCAACCTGCGAAATAGCACAACGAGAAGGGAGAACTTCTTCTACCACTGACTTCAAAGTCGAAGATGACTTGGTGCTGGCCAATTTTGAAAGTAAATCAGCGCGACTGTTCTCTTCTCTTGGAATGTGCTTGATCTCAAATTTCGAAAGACCAAGTAAACTTTCTTTAACCTTTGCCAAGTATCTTTTCAACAATGGCTCTCTTGCATGGTATTCCCCTTTTATCTGGGATACCACCAATTGGGAGTCTGAACATAAAGTAATCGCGGTAGCCGCTAGTTCTTTTGCCACGCGTATCCCGGCTAAACAGGCTTCATATTCTGCTTGGTTATTGGAGGTTGGAAATTCAAATTTCAGAGAATATTCTATAGTCACCCTCTCATCGTTTTCGATTAGTATGCCTGCGCCTGCTCATTTGGTGTTTGAGGAGCCATCAACGTAAATGGTCCAGGATCCTTTTGGCTCTTCTCCGGGATGTGTCATCTCGGCTACAAAATCAGCCAAAGCCTGTGCTTTGATTGCCTGACGTGGTTCATACGAAATATCGTATTGTGATAATTCCACTGCCCAGGTCATCATTCTTCTTGCCAAGTCAGGTTTATGCAAGATTTGCCTAATGGGTTGATTAGTTCTTACCTTGATGGGATGGCATTGGAAGTATGGCCTCAACCGCCGGGATGCAAATAGCAGGGTATAGGCGACTTTCTCGAGTCGCTGGTAGTTCAACTCCGATCCTTGTAGCGCCTTAGAGACAAAATATATCGGACTCTGGTTCCGAGATTCTTCCTTTACCAGAGCCGCACTGATTGCTTCATTGGTGACGGCTAGGTAGAGATATAGGACCTATCCAGGATCTGGGTGAGATAGGACTTGTGGAATTGAGAGGATTTTCTTCAACTCTCGGAAAGCCTCTTCGTAATCTACATTCCATTGGAAGTCTTCATTACGCCGTAAGGTCCTGAAAAAAGGTAAGCTTTTTCTAGCTGAATCTGGAAGGAATCTCGTCAATGCAGCGATCCTTCCAGTTAACTGTTGGACCTCTTTAATAGTTATGGGACTCTGCATATTCAACACGGCACTACACTTGTCGGGGTTGACTTCAATCCCTCGACTGGTTAGCATAAAGCCTAAGAATTTTCCGGCTTCGACCCCAAAAGTACATTAGTTAGGATTTAACATTAAATCATACCTGCGCAGTTGTTGGAAGGTTTCATGCAAGTCAGCCACCGGATCTTTGTCTTCTGGGGTCTTTACTATCATATCGTCAATGTAGACTTCAAGGATTCTGCCAATCTGTTCTTTTAAGACTTGGCTCATCATCCGCTGGTAGGTTGCTCCGACATTCTTCAAGCCAAACGGCATCATAGTGTAACAGTAAACACCCATGTCGGTGATGAAAGTCGTTTTCTCTTGATCTTCAGGGTACATTGGGATCTGGTTGTAACCAGAGTAAGCATCCATGAAAGATAGATATTTATAACCTGCAGAGTTATCAACGAGTTTATCGATGCAAGGCAAGGGGAATGGATCTTTGGGGCATGCTTTATTCAGATCTGTGTAATCTGTGCACATTCTCCACTTCCCGTTAGCCTTTTTTACCATCACCACATTTGAGAGCCAATCTGCATATCGTATTTCCCGAATGAACCCTGCATCTAGCAACTCCTTCACCTGTTTTTCTATAGCTGCTTGTCTCTCTGGTCCCATTTTTCTCTTCTTCTGAGCCACTAGGATAGATCCCGGTTTCAAAGACAGGCGATGGCACACGAATAGCGGGTCAACTCCGGGTATGTCGGAAGAAACCCAAGCAAACAGGTCTTTATTCGTCTTTAACAACTTAATGAGTCGCTCTTTGATCACGGGGGGTAAGTTTGCCCCTATCATGACAGTCTGATCTTCTTTAAGTCCTATCTGGACTAAGATCTGGTCCTCTTCTGGTTGAGGTCTTTGATATTCAAAGTCTGCTCTGGGATCTAGTTTAGTCATCATGACCCCTACATCGCGCATGAGATCACGTCTCTCCATCTTTTGCTTCCCTTTCTCTTCTGCCGTTACTGGCAAGATGGATGGTGATTTCGTGATTTTAAGGCTTTCTTGATAACATTTTCACGCATCACTGCTCTTTCCACGGATAGTTACTACTGAACCATCTTCTCCTGGAAACTTCATGGCTAAATGGATGGTAGAGACTATGGCGCCAAGGCTGTTCAGGGTTGGTCGCCCAATGATTGCATTGTAAGCTGAGGGGCAGTCCACCACTATGAACCTAGCGGGAATTGTTTTGGTATTTGGCTTTTGCCAAAATTCACCTTAAGGTCAACATATCCTTTGGGAATGATTGTATCTCCAGTGAAGCCAATTAAGCTACCTTTATGGGGGATTAAATCCTTGGATCCTAATCCCATTTTATCAAACAGGCTCCAGAACATAATGTCAGCTGAACTTCCTTGATCAATGAAGATTTGATGGACTTCGACGCCGTTCAGATTAGCTGCTATGACCAATGGCTCATTATCCCGAATCCGTTCTTCCGGGAAATCTGCATCTGAGAAAGATAACACTGGGTTAGCTATAGCAGTTACCTGGGAACAAGAATCCCTGACATGTCGGGTCCTTTTCTTGTCTTCGAGACCCTTCAAGTTGGCTCCTCCAGTTATGACTTTAATTATTCCCCTAGGAGGGGATTCCTATGCTCGTCTCAGGCTTCGAGATCTCTGACGGATTTCAGCTCGTTGATCTCGGTTCCTAGGAGGGGATCTGGGTGTCTGTGTCCGAGGAGATGGACTTCGGCGATGATCCTGCCTTTCTGGGGATGCCCGAGCATAATTTCTCAACCTCCCTTCTTGGATCAACTTTTCAATTGCATCCCGGAGTTGGATGCATTCATTGGTAGAATGTCCACGATCGCGATGGTATTCACAGTACTTATTTTTGTGCTTTCCAACTGTTTTCAAAGGTGGTGGCCGCTCTCGTAGTTCAGAATGCATCACTTCTTTCAACACTGAAGCTGGCAGGACTATTAGCGGAGTGTAATTGTTGAAAAGACCCTTGCGCTTCTTGGGAGACCTATCCTGGGATTTGTCGTCTTTCCCCCGGGATTGGTAGGGACAATTTTTGCTTTGTCATCCTTCTTGGTGGCTTGGGCCTTCTCCCATTCTTTTATTCTGATCCACTTTTCGGCCCTGACCTTCAAGTCATCCATGGAGGTGGGCTTGTCTCCAGCCAGTTGCTTGGCGAAGGCTCCTGGCTTCAATCCTCTTACAAAGAAATGTAACACCAAGTTAGGTTCAACATTCCTAGCTTCTAATACTTCGTTCTTAAAACGTGTTATATAGTCTCTTAAAGATTCATCTTTTCCCTGTTTAACAGTTTCTAAGTGGAATTCAGATTTGAACTGTCTTTTACTACTAGTGAAATGAAGAATAAACTTATCTTTAAGAGTTTTCCAATTGCTGATGGATTGTGGCGGAAGGTCTGAGAACCAACGACTTGCAACCTCTGACAATGTGAGGGGGAAGGCACGACATACTATGGCCTCATTCACCCCTTGAAAGTACATAGCCCTTTCAAAAGTGCTGACATGTAGAGTGGGATCCTTGGTTTCATCATATTCCTTTAACTTCTTTGAAAACTAGAATCCATGAGGAAGGGCATGGGACATTATCAAAGGCGTGAAGGGATTGTCAATGTACCCGAAATCCAGGACATTTTCGGCCATGTGCTCCTGGTTACCGGCAGGTTGTCCGGCTTGCTAGCCCCCAGGGGGGACAGGTGGCGGGTTAGCCCCCTCAACACGAGATTGATGCGGGGCCCCTTCGTGTCGGCGACTTACCCGTCCGTCCTGTTGCCTTTCCTGAGTTTTCGGATTTCCTTCTTTTTCTCCTTCAATTGCGGATTTCCGTTGCTGCTTTTCCGTGTTGTCATTATCTTTTTCCAGATTTTCAGGGTTAGGCTAGGTATGCCTCTCAGCTCTTTCCTCTTCTGAATCATCTTTGATGACAACATGCTTGCCCTTCCGTTGTTGCTCTTTGAGATCTGCGATCTCTTTAGCTTGTGACTGCACCAACTGTTGCAGTTTACGGAACTCTGCTTCAATATCAAAATGCTGGGATGCCCTTGCTTGATTCGACACGCAAGCCTGCTGTCCAGCTGCTTGGTTTTGCACGCTGGGATCGTTATAATCCCTATTTCTGGTTGAGCCAACCATTGTTGATGATGGATGGAAGCGAAACTTTTTGTTGCGTTCCCCACAGACGGCGCCAATGTTGTGATCTAACCTGACAGGAATATAGGACAAGCAAGGTGGTCTTCTTGATCAGCAAAAGGCAGTAGGGTTACTTCAAGGTCCTGAGCTCCGGTGCGGTGGTGTGCACCTTGCATGGTGCATTATGATAGTATTTATAGAGTGAGGTAAATGACCTAAATGTGGTCCGTATTGGGCTAGGATCTGTGCCTGGGCCCAATCCCCATCAGCTGGGCCTTGATAATTGGCCGCGTCCAACATACCGAGATGCTGGTGGTAATTGGTGGCTGTTTGATCCGACATGCAAGCATCTATTCGGGATGCCATTATTTTGGTCCACAACAGGATTAATGTTAAAATATAATTAAACAATGGGATAAATTATTAAAATTTGAATGTTAAATTTAATTTTTCAAAGTTTTTTCTCATATTAGATTCGTCTCTTAAAGGTTTAATAAACTACTAAATTAATTTGTTTAAAAAGTTAAAACATTATAAAAGTTTGTAAGATTAATGTTAAAATATAATTAAATAATTGGAGGAATTATTAAAATTTGAACGTTAAATTCAGTATTTCAAATTTTTTTCTCACATTAGATTAGTTTCTTAAAGGTATAATATACTACTAAATTAATTTGTTTTAAAACTTAAAACATTATAAAAACTTGTAAGATTAATGTTAAAATATAATTAAATGATGGGAAGAATTATTAAAATTTGAATCTTAAATGTAGTTTTTGAAAGTTTTTTCTCATATTAGATTAGTCTATTAAAGGTTTAATATACTACTAAATTAATTTGTTTAAAAGTTAAAACATTATAAAAACTTGTAAGATTAATGTTAAAATATAATTAAATAATGGGAGGACTTATTAAAATTTGAACGTTAAATTTAGTTTTTAAACTTTTTCTGATATTAGATTAGTCTCAAAGGTTTAATATACCACTAAATTAATTTTGTAGGATTAATGTTAAAATGTAATTAAATAATGGGAGGAATTATTAAAATTTGAACGTTAAACTTAATTTTTCAATGTTTTTTCTCATATTAGATTAGTCTTTTAAAGGTTTAATATACTACTAAATTAATTTGCTTAAAAAGTTGAAACATTATAAAAACTTGTAAGATTAATGTTAAAATATAATTAAATAATGGGAGGACTTATTAAAATTTTAACATTAAATTTAGTTTTTTAAAGATTTTTCTTATATTAGATTAGTCTCTTAAAGGTTTAATATACTACTAAATTAAATTAACTTGTTTAAAAAGTTAAAACATTATAGAAAGATAAAAAGGTGAATTACTTGAAGAGATTAATAGAATAGTGATCAATACATTTAAGTATTTAACGAGAGTTCAAGTCAATTTTACAGATAGGGTCCGTTTGATTTGTTAATTTTTACCGTAACGCACAGGACAAAACTTTTTATACTGTATTTGATTCAAAAACCTGTCAACAGACAATACAATATTTGAGTAACTGGACAGCACAAATAGCCAATTTTTTTTACCCCACTAAACCAAGGGACAAGTTTCTTATTCCAAGCACAAGTTAGGAAAAGCCAAAATTAACCTTGCATGTTTACTCAGTGGTATAACTACCTCCCCCACTTTCCCCACTTACCCAAGGTAGTTTATGTTGCATTATTTTTTTTAAATCAATGTTTACGTTATTTTTTTTTCACTTCTGCGTATTTACTAGTTAACGTGATATATATTTATATACACACACAAATAATTAAAATATCGTATTAATAATAAAATAAACTTTAATGATAAATTTAAATATTAAAAACTAAAGAGTCAAAAATATTTTTTAATAATAATTTTTGTTTTTATTTAATATAATTATTATATCAAAAAAAATATATTATGTAATAATTTATTAAAATATGAAGTTTTAATTTTCTAATAAATAATAAAATAATAAAATATTTCTAAAATATTAAAATATTATTTTCTTAGAAAAATTAAAGTAAAATTAATAATATATAATATGAAGGATATTATTGTAAAATTTATGTTGTGCTTCTTGTTATGCGCACTGAGTATCAAACAATACACAACACAAAAGGTTGTGCTGTGTCTCATGAAAGTTGTACCGTGCTGTATTACTTGTACTGTGCTGTTCATGTATCAAACGCACCCATAGTATATATGGGTGTTGCCGAATAAGAATAATGTGTTTTATCTAGATCCATAATCTTCTAAGCCTCTTTTTCCTCACAAAGATATGCACTGAGATCTAATTGCAAAGAAAAATCGAGAAACAAAGAAATTTCATAGGATGTCAATCTAGAAAAACTTTAGAAGAGGTATGTTCTTTCTACCTACTGCCCACCTTTCATTAACATGACCACGAAACCATCATAACACAACAAAAAAAGTGTAACAGAATTTATAGTCATGAGAAGTGTTGGCGGAAAATGGGTTGCAGATACATATTTTTAATTTTATGATACTTTGATTACCTCTTTGGTTCTTGACTTCATTTTGTGTATGTGATGGCATATTATTCCTTAAAAGGGTTTCAAAGTATGTTGATTTCTATTTGTTAGGTGCGATAATGAACCAGCACCATGGACAAGGTAATTACTCTTCTTTTCTTTTGTAATAGTAGAAAATTTAACCCTCCAACGTTTTCCCTTTTGTTAAATCATTTCAAATGAAACACTTAAATGGTAGTGGGGATAAGCCAAAACCCTTGCCCACAAATCATGAGTTGAAAAAAGCTATAGACGTATTTGAAAGGAACGAAAGTCTATTTTGTTTTGACTTTGATTAAAATGAAGTCCTCAACCATCACTTATATCAAAATCCCATGAAGGACTTTGGCTACTTTCAAATAGCCTATAGCCTTTTTCAACTCAAAGGATAGAGGGTATGGGTTTTGGCTTATCTCCACTATCATCAGTGTTTGCACTAAATATAATTAACTAAATAGAAAGTGATGGGTCAAATTTTTTCTGCTACTGAAGAGGAGAAATAAACACCTCGTCCAGGGTGTAGGTTCATTGTCACATGTAACAAATAGAAATCGACAAACTTTGAAACCTTTATAAGGAATAGTTTGCCATTAGATAAACAACATAAAAATCGATAACCAGAAAAGAGGTAGTCAATGTATCATTAGATTACAAATATCTAACTGCGGTCCCGCTATCTGCCAACACTTCTCTGTTCTGTAAATTCCAACATACTATATTTCTTGTAATATGGTGATTTCTTGGCTATGTCAATGAAAGCTAGGCACTAGGAAGACAAAACATACCTCTTCTTAAGTGTTCCTTTAATTACATCCTATAAAATTTATGTGTTTCTTCTTTTGGCTTTACTATATCATAGGGTCCCCCATTTTGCAATTGCGTTTTGCTAGGAGGTGGGGGTTTCTTTCACTTTCAAACATGCAACTGCGTCACCATGCCACCACCATCATACTCCTTTGCTCCGATTGTCTAGTCAAAGGCTGCACTCGCGACTTCCATCACGGTTAGACTTCAATCACGGTTAGAGATAAAGATAATAACTAGCCAGTTATATTTGTAATAAGATTATTCTAATCATAGTTAGTTGCTATGTTATTCTTATATTCGTAGTTTAGTTTCTCTATAAATAGAGAATGTATTCAATTGATTCAAATTGAGTTTAAGGAGTATTAATAATATCTTTTTTATTTATTCTATTCCCTTTCACTCCACCATGTTTCCTAATATGGTATCATATCATCCTCTGTGACCCGTGCCACCTTATTTCCGCTGCCAATTCCTAAAATATGGAACATTTCATAATCTTTCTTTTCTAGTTTTTAAATCAATAAATTTGTCCTATAGACTTTCATTTATCTTTATCACTTCCTACTCCCATATTTCTCAATATTTTTATCAACCTTTTGGAACGACTGTTTTCATTGATCACCCTTCTGGAACGAGACTCGAGGAGACGCTGAAACAAGATCGACGAGACCCAAGAGAAGGTCGATGACTTGAAAGCTACGAACCTGACTGTTACCATTACGATTTCTATATTGTTCATGTCCTTTCCAAGCTGATGTGCTAAAACGCAGTTCCATCTTGTGGGGGAGTGTTAGAGATAAAGATAATATCTAGTCAGTTATATTTGTGATAAGATTATTCTAAGCATATGAGTTAGTTGCTATTTTATTCTTATCTTCGTAGTTTAGTTTCTCTATAAATAGAGAATGTATTCTATTGATTCAAATTGAGTTTAAGAAGTATTAATAATATCTTTTCTATTTATTCTATTCCCTTTCACTCCACCATGTTTCCTAATAATCACCAAGCCGGCACCACCTTACTCCATTCTGAAGACAGTTGCTAGACTACAACAAGTTTTAGATAAATCAATTTCCATCGTTCATTCGCTTGATCTCACCACGCAAAGTTTGGATCCAAAAGCGAGCAAGAGTGGTGGTCAAGGTGCAACCTCTACGGTCTCTCCGTTGACTGTTAAATGTCCTTCTTCCCCACCTGCCCAGTTACGATGCATTTTCTCTTGATCCAGTAGCTTCTAAGCATTTTTTTGCCTCACAAAGTTCTCCACCCTTTCTCTTCTTTGGGACCATCAGAATTGTTGACTCACTCCTTCAAGACTCTCTCTCCCCAAAGCTCTTAAATGATTCTGCCATTGGATTTTCAATGTCCTCCTTCCATCCACATTTACTCAGCCGCTCTTTCTAACAAGGCATCGTCAACCTTCAATGGTTTAACCAAGTTATGCTTATGTCTTGCATAACATTACAATTCATTCTCTCCGTCTGATTTGGTGGTGCTAACATCTTATGGCCCTTGTCAAGGTGATGTTCCACTTTTTTTCTGTGTTGCTTGCATTTTTTTGGTCGAAGTACTACTTGCACTTAACTCACATTTCCCTGTGCCAGTTGTAAAGCGTCATCATACACACTCTCATCCATTAGAACAACACCATCCTTTTTCTCTCTCTTCATCCAAGCCACTAATTCAAATTTCCCTTAAGTCTCTCTCTCTCCTCCTTTTCCTCGAAAAATCACTTGATTACCCTCTGTAACATATCTACATGATCCTTCACCATCATTCTTCTTCCTTTTATCCTATCCACGTGTCACTCCTCGTGGACCCCACAAACCTCATCCACACCATTCCACATGGTTTCTCTCACCTTGCTACTAGCTTCTGGGAACACATGACTCAATTTTATCCACTAATGTATGCTTAATGTGTCCTTCAAGATTAGCAATGGTTTCAACATAAAATTGTCTCAAGTCATCCGGATTCTATGAGGAAAGATCCTCACTTGTTTAGAGTTCATGCTTCCTCCAAGGCCGAATTAGAAGCAAAGGCAAAAAAAAACTTTATTTTGGACCTTGAGGATAAGCTTAATTTCAAGGGATCGGTAATGTTACATGTTAGTATATATTAGGACTTATAAATAACTTAGTATTGTTTGTAATGGGCCTAGCCTAATTAGTAATATTCTATAGTATATATGTTTTGTTATAAAAGTAACTGAGATATAAACAAATGGAAAAAAAAAGAAACTAGTGAAATCCATTCTTCTCTAATAATTTTCTTACGAGGCTTGCTCTAAGTTGAATGAGATCAATTTTTACGTTCGTAAAATAAGAAGAAATTTTCTCTTAAAGAAATAATCTACTCATTAAATATTTATTTAAATTTTCCTCATATTTAAGGTTTAAATTTCTTATAATATAATCGTATCGACAATCTTGAGAGAGAATGCAATGAGCACCAAGTGAATAGATATAATATGAAAAATTAAAACGAAATCCTAAAGCATACTTACATCAAAATCATAAGGACTTTCTCTCATTTCAAACACCTATTAAAATAGTGAACAAGGGTTTTGGCTTTCCCCCGTGATCATCACTTTGTTTGCGTATAAGATAATTTAGTAAATAGAAAACATTGCAGGTTCAACTTTGCTACTATTATAGAAGAGTAGAAGAATAAATACCTTGTCAAGGGTGTAGGTTTGTTGTCACATCTAACCATGGTAGTCAAAATCGCGATTTTAATCACAAAATCTTACGCTATTATGATCTCAGCCCCCTTGCGATTCGGATCGCATGCAAAATCTCAATATGCGTTAAATCCCTAAAAACACCGATTAAAATTTCAAATGAATTTGGTCTTATACATACGTGGGGAAGGTAATCAAAAAAGAAAGAACTCATTGGAATCAGGAAATTCTTACATCTTTACTTATGGATTGAAGCTCTCACAAGGTGCGATTGGACCTTTAGATCGACACATAGCTTCCTTGCGAGCAAGGTGCGGCTAGACCTCCAGATCGAGACAAAGCTATATAATTCATCATGTAAAAACATATGATCATTATTGCATTTATTTTGTAGATGAACAAAGAGACATTTTTGACACAATTATTGATGCTGTGGAGAATGATCGTGGTGGAGTATTCTTTTTATATGGATATGGTGGTATTAGAAAAACATTTATTTGGAAGACCTTGGCTTCTGCTATTCGATCAAATGGTGGAATTGTTTTAACTGTTGCATACAGTAGAATTGCATCTTTGTTACTTCCTCGAGGTTGTACAGCTCATTCTAAGTTTGCAATGCCAGTTCCAGCCACTGCATCAACTACTTGCAATATACATCAAGGTAGTGATTTAGCAGAACTTTTAAAAAAGACCAAGTTAATCATTTGGGATGAAGCACCAATGTGTCATAAATATTGCTTTGAAGCACTTGATAAGAGCCTTCAAGACATCATGAGAAATAGTAATTGTGGTGATCAACCATTTGGAGGAAAGGTCATTGTCTTTAGTGGTGATTTTCAAAAAATACTTCCTGTGGTTCCTAAAGAAAGTCGTTCTGATATTGTCCATGCAACAATTAATACCTCTTATCTTTGGGACTATTGTAAGATACTACGACTAACAAAGAACATGAGGTTACACATCTGTGCAACTAACAATGATGCTGAAGAACTTGCAAAATTTTCACAATGGTTGTTAGATGTTGGTGATGGAAAACTGGTGAGCCTAATGATGGTGTTGCTGAAATTAGAATTCAGATTCATTCTTAATCATAGATTTTGTTGATCCATTACAAGCAATTGTTGAAAAAATATATCCTAATCTTCTACAATTTTATAACAATGAAGATTTCTTGAAGTGTAGAGCCATACTTGCATCTACAATTGAAATTGATGATCAAATTAATGATTATATCCTTTTCTTTGATTGGTAGTGAAGAAAAAGAATATTATAGCTGTGACGGTGTTGATAAACCTGATGTTATTCCAAATCCAGCATTTGAGACTTTGACTCTAATTCTTGAGTACATTGAAGACATCAGGGCTAACAAATCACAAGATCAAGTTAAAGGTTGACACAGAAATTATGTTGCTAAGGAATTCAGATCAATCGGAAGGTTTGTGCAATGGAAGAAGGTTGATTGTAACAAGATTGGGTAATCATATAATTGAAGCAAAAATTGTATCCGGGAAGAATATTTGTAGCTTAACATATATTCCGAGAACGTCTATGTCTCCATCACAGTCTCCTTAGCCTTTCAAATTAATTCGTAGGCAATTCCAAATAATTGTTTCATATGCTATGACCATCAACAAGTCACAAAGACAATCTTTGGCTCATGTTGGCTTATCCCTCCCAAAGCCGGTGTTCTCTCATGGCCAACTATACGTGGCATTGTCTAGAGTTCAAACCAAAGATGGCCTTCATATTCTCATACATGATAATGATGGATGTCCACAAAATACAACTATTAATGTAGTGTACAAAGAAGTTTTTGCAAATTTGTAAATTCTAGGTTTGGATTATACAACCTTTACCATGCATCAACATATTTTCCAGCCTTTGCTTATTTTAACAAATTAATCCAGTCAGGTTTCTACTTGAAAGGATCCAAGGAGCAACATTTGTCACCACTAGCCTTTATGACTTTTATGGACGTTTTTTGTAACAGCATATTATTAAGTGTAAGTTCAATTATTCCCTTGAATTTAGATGTGTTGTAACAGGTGAGAAGATATATACTTAAGGGTATATAACAATTTGTTTATATTTCATGGATGATAGAATTTTTTACTTATTAATATGCAAATTGAAGGATTCTTTGCTTAATGCTACATATATATTTCAATTTGTTTTAGGTATATCATGTTCACTTCGTGCAAATTTTTGACAAAAACTTTATGCAATGCAGGTCGAGCACTTTCCGGGACATGAAACTATGTTTTGCGATTGCTTGGGGATAACTGCATTTCTTCATGTTACTTAGCATGCTAGATTTTTTTGTTGTTAATGTACATGCTTCAAGTATAATGCATATATGAATATATGGTGTAATTAACATAATCAGTGGTTTTTTGCATTGGAATTTTCTGTGTTACAAATGATTGTAATGATTTAATGGATCATTTTAAATATTTTTGGACAATCAGTGTGTTAATGTTTTTTCTCCCTATTATATTTGTTGAGCATAATTAATTATATTATAGAAGTATGACCCACACTCAACAGAACCGTCGAAGTCCCGTGTGAAAACACGAGTATCGCACTAATAGTATATAAAAACTACACCTAATTTGAGATGTTGGCAAAGTTGACAGTGTTGTACCTATCAAAATTTTATATTGAGCTTTTAAATAAGTTAAATGCATTTCTTTGGTAAAAGTATCATAATTACATACTCCCTGTGTCCCTATATGTAAGGCCCTCTTTAAAAAATACACGAGAATTAAGGGAGTTGGTTAAATCTAGATAAACTCATTAAATTTGTGTCTAACCTCCTCAATCATTTAAACTAATAATGTTTCTCTCTATTTTGTTAATTTTCTCAAATTATTATAAGAGAGACAGTTTTCTCTCAGCAACTTATTATATTTATTACCGTGCAACCACACAAAAGTTATTGAGAAAATAAGGAATATGCACAAAATTTCAAAGAGGTTCTTATAAAAAGAGACAAACAATTTTCTTTTGAAGAGAACCTTACATATAGTGATGGAGGGAGTATGTTTTATTAACCTTATTCTTATTAACCTTATGGATAAAGGGGATGGCAGACTTCCTAAAAAAGAGTGGTCCCAAATCCCAAATACCGACACCCAACTAAGTAGGGCTTGAAACGAATCGAACTGAACCAAACTTAGCTCAGCTCGGCTCGATTCGATAATATATAGCTCGGCTCCATATTTGATTCGAGTTCGACATGAACTTTTTTTTGGCTCAAACTCAACTCGAAACAAAGTTCACGAATAGTACAGTTCGGTTCGTTAGCTCGAACTACATGAATTAGTACTCAAAATAAGACAATTTATACAAATATCATTATTCAACAAGTCATATAATTTGGATCTTGAACATTTCTATCAAAATGGTAAATAATTTTTTTATTTTTTATAATAATAAATAATACTTTTTAACTCAATGTTTTATGAATTTATTTTAAAGGGGAATAATCCCTCTATTTTGGAACTCATAAAAGTTAAATAAACAAAAGATATTTTGTAAATTAAATATATATTTTTTATTTTCAATAATAAAAACTATATATATATAAACTATATAAATTATAAATATATTATACATATTTAAATATTTACTTATCGAACTAGTTCATGAAACAAACAAATCGAATCATACCAAGTTCAAGTTCGGCTCATTTATTTAACGAACTTAAATTTTGGTTGAAGTTCAGTTCATTTGGCTCATAAACCATGTTCAATGAGCCAATTAACAAACTGCTTTCCGAACTTAACACGAATCAGCTTGGTTCAATTTCAGCCCTACTCCTAAGCCATTCCAATATCCAGATCCAAATATATTTGCATCATTTTCTTTACAACGTACAATATATTAGTGTTATTTAGCATATGATCAATACAACGTATTTGATATCTTCTCTAAGTTTCCTATAGTTTTGGTTGATTAATTATAAAAGTTATGGATTTTAAATTTTTTTAACATGTTATAATTGTACATTTTCTATGTATAAATAAACCGTGGAAAATGCTTCTTTTTACGAAGCATATTTTGTTGAAAAATTAGTGTGACGGAAAACTAAAAACCCTTATATTCTCTTTTTTGTTTTTTTGGATGAAGCTTGTTCCCTTTCTTCTATCCTCTTTACTCATCTCCACCTTTGCACCCTTGGCACCATTGACAACAACAAAAATCAAAGACTTTAATTTACTCTTTTTGGACACTTCAAAATTCTCAAAATCCCTCAAACCCAATCAATCTTCCTTCAAGCAATCTACATCCCTATGCGCTAGCTTTGTCTATGAAATTTACGATTTTGGTTAAAGATGTTGAATGTGTTCTGCAGATATATAATAAGGAAACATATGACTTGGTCTCGATTTCAATTAACAACTTAAAATTCAATTTCACATCTGAAAACTCCAAACCCCGACTCTAATACCATTTCACTCTCCAATTCAAACCTTTTATGGATGCAGTGCTGGTGAAAGAGGAACAAATTGTAAAGAGGAAGACAAAATCCTGGAGAAATTAATTTTGGAGAAAAAGAATAAACTAACTTATCAATTTTGTGCGAGATACAAATATATTGAATCTACATTCTTTAACTACCTTTTAAGAAATAACTACTACTTTCCTAATTTTGTACGGATCCATTATTTCCTTATAAAATCTACGTCATTCATGAATTTTTAACGAATTGAGACACCATATGTTAGGGTTGCTATTGTCGCCATGTCATAACCTTTCATTCAATCAAATAATTAATACAACAACATTAATGACAATGGAAAATTGTAGACCGAAAACAAAATGGTTAAATAGCAATGAAGAATTGAAAATCATAATCTATAAAAAAGAAAATTGCCAATGGAAATTTGACCCATTAATCTGCATCGAATATTAGTAAACCCGACAACCAGATAGATAAGCATTTAATAATGCTCTCGCTTTTTTTTGTTTTCTTTCTTTCGTGTGAGTTAATTTGTTTAAAGGGTTAAAATGCAAGCTGCAAATTTCAATCATCCAATCCTTTTTATGATACCAAAAATTAATAACAAAAAAGAACTTTTTTTATTTGTTTCCAACTCCCCTAAAATCAGAAAAGCCCAATCCGATGACAACATCTCAGGCCCATCTTGGAGAGCAAGAAAATTGTGCATAGCTGTAACATTCTAGAATATACTAAGATTTAGAATAGTACATATTTTTCATTTTTCTGTTATACTTTTTTATTATTTTTTCTGTACTATTTCAATATTATCCTAGGCTCAATTCTTGTATATATTTGGCAGCTATTGCTGAAATCAATACAGAGAAAATCTTCTCACAATCATTGCCTTCTCTATTCCTTTTACGTTTTGTTATATGGTATCTAGAGCCTAAAGGTTCTTTCTTGCTGTTTTTCCATTGTCACCATGTCTAGCTCTGCATCTGCTACCACCTTTGAGAGTACTAAAAACCTAACTACCCATGTCCAAGACCCATCTCAAAACCCAGTCTCTATTACATCCACCCCAGTGAAAGCCCATCCTCTATTTTAGTGTCCCTTGCTCTCAATGGTACAAATTTTCACCATTGGTCTCGCTCTTTCCGTATGGCACTCATATTCAAAAACAAAATGGCCTTCCTTACAGGTTCCATTCCCATACCTGTTGTCAACGATCCTCTGTACCCATCATGGGAGTGCTGCAATACTCTCACAATGTCTTGGCTCTTGAATTCCATTTCCACTTCCATTGCTCAGAGCGTTATTTATCTTGATAGAGCCATTGACATTTGGAACGATTTGTGGGAACATTTTTCTCAAAGTGATCTCCTTCGCATTGCTGAGCTGTAGGAAGAAATTTATGCCTTCAAACAAGGCTCTCAAATGGTCACTGACTATTTCAATGGTCTCAAAACTCTGTGGGGGGGACTTGACAATTTCCGTCCATACCCAACGTGCACTTACTCTGCCAAACTATACCATCAGCAAGACTTCATCATTTGCTTCCTCAAAGGGCTCAATGACCAGTTTTCTGTTGTTCGTTCCCAGATTGTGCTTCTAGAACCATTACCTGCTATAAATCGTGTCTTCTCCATGGTCATACAACAAGAACGTCAACGTCCCTCACCTACTATTTCTGCTCCAGATTAACCTAATACCTTTGTCAATGCTGCTGGTAACGGACGTGGTGGCGGTGGTGGTGGCGGCTATCCCACGGGTGGATCCAGCATACCCAGAGATCACAACAAATGGTGCTCATACTGTCACCGGATTAGTCACACTATCAAGGTCTGCTACTCGAAATATAGATAACCGGTTGGACACGCATGATACCCTGGTCGTCCTCGTTTCAACCACAACTCTTCTGGTTCCGTGAACAGCGCAGCAGCAATGGAAGATGCTGCACCACAACAGGAAGAACCAAACAATAGTTTAGGTTCTATTTTTACCCATACCAAATTTTAGCAGCTTTTGGCCCTTTTACACCACAGTCCAAATGCTAGTGGCACAAGTTCTTCTCAGCCCAGTCATGTTAACCTATCTGAAGGCCCATCACAAGGCCCAAATAATGGTATCCCTTCACAATTTATTTTTCGTACCCACACATTGTCACCTGCAAACACAAAAAAAACACTAGTTCTTGGATTATAGACTCTGGGGCAACCGATCATATTGCCTCATCGTTTCACTGGTTTCAAACTTATCATAAAATAAAACCAATTCACATTAATTTACCAAATAAATCAACTGTCACAACACACTATTCTGGTACTATTTGTTATTCTCCATGATGTCCTTTATGTTCCCAAGTTTCATTTCAACTTATTGTCAATTCCTAAATTAATTTCATCACTTCATTGCACATTACATTTCTTTGGTGATTTTTGTCAAATACAGGGGACACACTTGTCAAAGATGATTGGTTTGGCTAAACTCTAACATGGACTCTACCATCTATTGCCCGAAGAAGAAATTCCACCTACCCATTCACAAGTTTTTGCTAATTTCACCAACCCCGTTACTAGCTCTAATCTTTGGCATTTTAGATTAGGCCACTTATCCGGGAATCGTCTTAATGTTTTAAATTCGTACTTTCCTTTTTTTTCCAAGCATGTTAATGAAAATTGTGATGTTTGTCATTTAGAAAAACAAAATAAAATTCCATATTCTCTTTGTCCAAATCGAGCTTCTAAAGTTTTTTAATTAATACATATGGATATTTGGGAACCTTTCTCTAAAGCTTTCTATTCATGGTCACAAATACTTTCTTACCATTTTTGACGATTTTAGTCATTATACTTGGATTGTCTTATTAAAAATGAAATTCAAAGTGCAAGATCACGTCAAGAATTTTATTTCCTCAATTGAAACTCAATACGATACTAAAGTTAAAATCATTATGTCCGATAACGGCCCCGGGTTTCTCTTAAAAGGAATACTACTCTTTTAAAGGAATCATTCACCAAACAAGTTGTGTTGCAACTCCCCAACAAAATGGACGAGTTGAACGGAAACATCAACACATAATCAATGTTGCTAGGGCCATCATGTTTCAATCAAAAATTCCTTGTCATCTATGGTCTTACACAATAAAACACGTTGTTTATTTAATTAATTGTGTTCCGACACTCGTTATCAAAAATAAAAGTCCTTTTGAATTACTTAATAACCATCCACCGGATTTTCCACAACTCAGTTTTTGGTTGTTTATGTTATGTATCTACCCATGGTCATCTTCAAAAATTTTATCCTCGTGCTAGACAAGGTGTTTTCCTTGGATTTCAACAAGGAACAAAAGGTTATGTTATTTTTTATATTGATTCAAAAGATATTTTTGTGTCTCGAAATGTTTTGTTCCATGAAATGAGTTTTCCACAACAAATTCCCAAAGACCATTTCTCAACACAGTCAAGCCCAATTCCAATTCCTTCCTCCTTTTATTAAACCACAGCCGAGGCCCAACTTCCACAAAACACAATTGAGGCCCAAACACAATCTACACCAGCACACAACTTACCAAACCAATCTCACTCACCCACCCGAGAAACAGAGCCTTTACTTTCTTCTCCTCCTTCCTCACGCCAAGAAACCCTATCCTCTTCACCATCGAAATCAACTTCTCCATCTCCGTCACCACCCACCAATCGTTCAACAAACACACCAAATCAACCTCTCCGACGATCCACTCGCCAACACATCCCAAATGTCTGATTAGCCGATTATCTCTGCAACACCTGTTCAAACCAATCATCATCAACAAGTTTTACCTCATTCACAGATATGTCAATTACTCTAAAATTTCTCCGTCCCGCCATCATTACCTCACGTCTCTGTCTTAAGAACTTGAACCCAGTAGTTAATTGGAAGCCGCCATGAATCCACGGTGGCAAGAAGCCATGGATGTTGAAATTGAAACTTTGAGGTCAAATCACACTTGGACTATTGTGGAAACCCCTCATTCTGTGAAACCCATTGGCTGCAAATGGATTTACAAAATCAAGAGATTACCTTATGGAAGCATAGAACGCTACAAAGCAAGGCTTATAGCAAAGGGGTATGCTTAGACCGAGGGCATTGAATACTTCGAGACATTCTCACCAGTTGTCAAAATGACCACCATTCGGGTGGTTCTGGCCATAGCTTCCATCAATCGTTGGCAGCTTCATCTACTAGACGTGAGCAATGCCCCTTCCTACATGGCGATCTCGCTGAAGACGTCTATATGAAGATACGTCGTGGAGTCCATGGATATTCTTCAACTCAATACTGCAAACTACAAAAGTCTTTAAATGGGTTAAAGCAGGCTAGCCACAAATGGTACGAAAAATTATCTATTCTGCTCTTATCTTGTGGATATCATCAGGAACACTTCTGATTATAGTCTATTTACAAAGTTTAATCGTACTGGTTTTGCTGGTTAATCATATATGTGGATGATATTGTTTTAATTGGGAATTTTGTTGATGAGATGAGTAAGATCAAGAAAATTCTTCTTGAACATTTTTTAATCAAGGATCTGGGAATCTTAAAGTATTTTCTCAGATTAGAGGTTGCTCAATCTGAAATGGGAATTTCCTTAAATCAACGTAAGTACTGCCTGGATCTCATCACCAATTCTGGTTTGTTAGGGTGCAAACCCTCCTCTACTCCAATGGATAACACACTCAGGTTGTCTCACAACACTGGAATTCCTATGTTTGATCCTCTTCCTTATCGTTGGTTAGTTGGTAGATTGATTTATTTGACCGGCACATGACCTGATATTGTGTTTGCCACACAGCAATTGAGTCAGTTCATGTCCAAACCCACTCAGTTTTATTTCAACACAGCTTTAAGATTCCTCCATTATCTTAAAGGGTGTCATGGTAAGGGTCTTCTTTTTAGAAGAAATTCAAATACTCCCCTTCATGGGTTTAGCGATGCGGACTGTGCTACCTGCATTGATTCTCGTAGATATGTAACTGGTTATTGTTTCTTTATTTGTGATTCCTTGGTCTCTTGGAAGACAGAGAAATAGAAAATAGTTTCTCGGTCATCCTCTGAAGCAGAATATCGCACCCTTGCTTCTTTCACTTGTGAGCAACAATGGCTTGTATACCTTCTCAAAGATCTAAAAATTTCATGCACTAGGCAGCCTTTCCTATACTGTGGTAACCAAAGTGCTCTAGAAGCTAATTTGGTGTTTCATGAGCGAACAAAACACATTGACATCGATTATCATCTAGTGCGCGAGAAGTTACAAAAGGAGTTGATGCATCTGCTCCCAGTTTCTTCATCTAACCAATTGGCAGACATCTTCACTAAAGCTCTTCCTCCAAGACTCTTCTTCACTAATGATTCCAAACTAGAGTTAGCAGATATCTTTCTACCTCCAGCTTGTGGGGGGCTAAAATCAGAAAAGACTAATTCGATGACAAAATCTCAGGCCCATCTTGGAGAGCAATAAAATTGTGCATAGCTGTAACATTCTAGAATATACTAAGATTTAGAATAATAGATATTTTTCAATTTTCTGTTTTACTATTTTGATTAATCTTTCTGTACTATTTCAATATTATCCTAGGCTCAATTCTTGTATATATTTGGTAGCTATTGCTGAAATCAATACAGAGAAAATCTTCTCACAATCATTGCCTTCTCTGTTCCTTTTACGTTTTGATATATCCCCCTAGCTCCCATTTGTTGGTTAGATTTTTCAGTTTATGATATATTATTGGGTTACGATAAACAGTGCCCTAAGGGCATTAGTAAACAATCCCTAAATGGAAATATTTTCTTGGAACTGATAACATTTAAAGTGTTTTTCAACTTTCAAAGCAATAAATTCCATCAATCCCAATAAAATATTTCTAATTTTAGATTCTTAACTAGTGTCCTTAGGCCACTGTTTATCATTTTTCGATATTATTAACGGCTTTCTTAACATGCAGTGTTAAAATAAAAAAATAAAAGATTTTCTTGAAAATAAGAGTATTGTTTATTGCATTATAAACCCTAAAATAATTAAAATGTGTATTTATTCTCAATTAAATTAAAAACAACTTGCTATTTCATGAACTTCCACAAGATTAGTTGATATAGGATTATACTCGGAATAAAAAAACGAGTTTCCTAAATCATGCAGGCCTTACGCAAATGAAATGATAAGGGTTCGATTTTAATTTGATGCTAAGATAAAAAAGTACCACTCCAATAAAACTAAACACCACTCAGTCATTATTGTATTTGTATACAATGATCATGTGTGGACGTTTTAAGCGATAAGTTGAAGGTTAAACAATGACAATAGAATAACAAAAGAAAAAAAAGTAAAACAATAACAAACACTGAAGCACTAAAACAGAGGGAGTAGTATTAGTAATGTTATGGACCGGATTCATGATAACCCATTCATACATCACATGTCGTCCTATGCCTGATAAGGTGCAATTCGGAGAATATTATGCCATGAAGATGGGATATGAAATGACCTACCAGATATAGCGAGGATCATGGATTGGGCCGAGGCAGAGCATTCAAGGCCTATTAAGATCCACGGTCAACCCTAATGAACCTGATATAAATACATGCTTAAGTTCACCATGCAAGGTACGTAACATTCTAATTATCATACAATAACCCTACTTCCAGCACTGACTTGAGCGTTGGAGTCCTTGCAGGTGCACCACCCCGCCGTTGGAGCTTGGACACCGAATCTTGAAGTCCATCATCAATCCAAAGCCTCATCAACACTGCTTGTCCATTACCTTAGCCAGGTATAAACACAACATTAGTGCCGTCTTTGGGGAAGGCAGCAAAAAGCTTATTTTCCCTCGTCGTCGACAATGGTGTTCTCTACTCAACAAAGGGATTATAAAGATCCCAGTGTTCAAGACCTGGGAGATGGGATACATGATGATGGCTCTAATCAGCAGGCAGGCGCAACCATTCAATATGGAAGTAGAGTTTCGTAAGCTACAGAATCCGGTCAAAACACAAGCGAAGGAGAAAACGACTTTGAAAAAGAAGGAACAACTCTGGAAGAGCAAAGAAAAGGTAGTGGAGGGGGATCTTGTTCAAGGAGTCGAGAAGCAGCCGCAGAAACATGCGGAAAACCTAGAAAATGATTGGTAAAACCCAGCAAACAAAGGGGATAATGGAAACCTTGATCCAAAGAATGCAGAGAAATAATTTGAGATTAGGGTTAGCCAACGGCAAGAAGGAATCCCTCATCAAGACCTCAAGGCAACATCTCGGGTAGGAGGAGGCAACCCGCCACCTGCACTTCATGGAGGCCAGCATGTTCTCCACTAAGAACACATAGCAGAAAACATTCTGGAGTTCGGTTACAAAGATAACCCCTTCACCCCGTGGATCATGTCTCATGCTTTGCCCCATGGATTTCAATTTGCAAAGCAATTAAAGGAATACGATGGGACTCAAGACCCTACCATGCACGTAAGCAACTTTGAAAGAGCCATGTATTTTCAGGGGGTTAATGAGGCAATTGTATGTCGGGCTTTCCTATTGACCTTGTCTGAAGCTGCAAGCCGCTGGTTCTCAGACCTCCCACCACAATCCATTAACAACTGGAAGACTTTGAAAGATAAGTTTGTCTTGTATTTTACTAGAAGTAAACGTCAATTTAAATCTGAATTTCATTTGGAAACCATTAAAAAAATAAGGTATGAATCCTTAAGAGAATATATTACTCGTTTCAATAATGATGTACTAGAAGTTAGGAATGTTGAACCTAACCTAGTGATGTATTTCTTTGTTAAAAGGTTGAAACCAGATGCTTTTGCTAAAACTTTGACAGGTGAGAAGCTTACGTCCATGGACAATTTGGATGCAAGAGCATAGAAATGGATAAGAATTGAAGAATGGGAGAACGCTCAGGCTGCCCAGGCAACTAAGAAAGACAACAAGGGCAAAAATCCTCAAAAGAGCCAATCCCTGGAGGGTTATTCTCAACATACACTCCCTTGACGGTCTCACCGGCCACGGTGTATAAAGAAGTCATGAATTCAGAGTTGAAGGACAAACCACCACCTCTTAGAACTCCTAAGAGATTCCAAAACAAATACTACCATAACCACCGAGAAAAGGGGCATGCTATGAATAAATGTGTTCAGGGATGCTATTGAAAAGCTCATCAAACAAGGCAAGCTTAGGAACTATACACATGGTTCCAATGACAGAAGAGATCGTCGGTGTAGCCCCTCTCCCCGGGATAGAAGACTGAGATTACCTCCAAATAACCAACATCAGGGATTTGAGAATCGTCACAAATCCTAGAGCCCTAGGAGAAATCAAGAATCCCCTCCCAGAGGGATGATCCAGGTCATAGCCGGAGGTCCAAGTTTGAAAGGACTGGAAGATAGAAAAAGGACTCGGGATGCTAGAGACTCTTGCTCGTAAGTCGTTCAGGTAACTAACCCAGTTTTATCTTTTTCAGATGCTGATTTACCAGAGGAACATGTCAGAGACAATGCGCCATTAGTGGTGGCTGCGAACTTGGGAGGCTATGAGCCTGTTTTATAAGATCAACAGACATCATGTTCTAGAGCCTGTTTTATAAGATGGGCCTCAGATCTAAAGATCTTATTCCTCATAAGGGGAGCCTAATTGGTTTTATAGGAGACACTATAATCCCAAAGGGATATGTAGATTTGAAGGTCATCTTCGGGAAGAAGCGAAGCATCAAAACAGTCATAGTCTGTTTCATTGTGGTGGACTGCCCCTCCGCATATAACGCTATAACTGGACGGCCAACATTAAACCATTTGGGCGCCATTGTTAGAGCTGGCAATATGGGCCACCCGCCCGGGCCCGCCCATACGAGTTACGAGCCAAATCCCGGCTGGGCTCAAAAGCCAGGTTTCGTTTTTTTATCAAAATAGCAAGCCCAGGCCTGTTTATATCCGAGCTCCGAGCTTTTCCAGGCTGGCCCAGTTATGCTTATACAAAAAAAAAACTGTTGTAAATATATTTTTTTGGGTAAGTTGTTGTAAATTTTGTTTTAGAAAAAAATTCTTTAATGTGTAGATAGTGTATAACTATAATATCAAAATTTAAATTGGTCAAAACTTAGTGTATGAAACAACATTAACAATTCACAATACACAAATATAAAGTAACATTCACTAAAAGTCTAAAACCAATTCAACGTTAAAATTAAGTACAATAAAGTACCTAACAAATTAAATAGTACTTCAAAGTGCAAACATAAAATGACCATAAGACATAAGTCCATACCATTATAATAAAACAAGCAATATCCTCCTAACATCAAAATAAGCAACAACCAACATGATCCAAATACTAATAAAACTAAACATTAATAACAGATTCCACGCCTCCTCGAGAAACAGCTACATCTTCATAGACACTTGCTCCTCATCATCATCTTTACTGAATTCTATAGAAAAAAAATTGATGTCAAAAAAATCTCGCAAAAAGTGTGCTTAATTCTTGGCAAAAAAAATGACAAAGCAAATAAAAAAACTTACAATCAAATCTATGTAACCAACTACATGTGCACATAAGAACTTTAATTGTTTCATCATTTAAAAAACTTCTATACTTGTTTAAAATTCGAGAACCAATACTAATAGCAGATTCCGATGCCACAGTAGTTATGGGAATGCTCAATACATCTCTAGCCATCCTTGAAAAAACAGGATATGCACGACTGCGATCCTTCCAATAAGCTAAGACATCAAATCCATCTGATTGTGAAATATGGGATGCCTCTAATTAAGTATCAAGTTCAGATTTCCCACGAATGCTTTGTGTGCTCCGTTGTTGTTCGAACTATCAAATAAGAAAATCAAATGAATTAAAAAGTAAAATTTATAAATATGGAGAAAGAAAAAGAATGGTAGACGCAAATAATTTTAAAAAATGTAAAAAAAAAAAAAAACTTACACGAGCTACATATAAGGGTACCACCATCTTTAGCATACTCATCATAAAGCCTATACAAGTTCCTCTTGATCTTTTCCACCTTTTGCTCATATAAAGGATTCACATATGCTAATAAAACTTGCACGAATTCAAGCTTCTTGGTTGGATCAAGAATTGCCCCAAATGCTAACACCATACTATAATCACTCAAATACTTATCAAATTTTTCTTTCATCTTTTTAGCCATTTGCTGAATCATCACATCTTCATTTGTCAAGTTAGCATTCAAAAGACACTCAATGAGGGGGTTTCATGTGAGCAAATGCAAGAATCTTACTAGTTAATCTCCAATCATTATCAACATTATGAGCAGTTAAAGAAATGAAACCATGATTCGTGCACACAATCCAAACATCAGATGTCAACCAAATTCTCCGAGAAACTTTAGCCAACTCTAATTTTAACTTTTGTTTCTCAATTTCATAAGTTTTTCAGACATTAGCTTTAGCAGTATTATTTCTAGAAATGAACTTACAATCATCATTCAAAAACTTCTGATATTTTCTAAATACCTTACACTCAACCATATTGATCGGAGCACCATGTGTGAGAAGCATCTCAGTTATAATATCACAATTAGCCTTAGGGTCAAATTTTCTCTTTCTCAACTTCCCTTCAGCATCAATTAACATAATCCTCACATCATAATATTTGCCCATCTCTAGACATTTATCCCTATGACGAGATAAATGACTAGTTCCATTTTGATGTGCACAATCCAATTCTTTTCCACACCCTTTTACATTTACACTTTTCTTTTCCATCTTTACCCAAACCAATTTTTTCAAAATAGGACCACACATTAGAGGTTTGAGCATTACCCTTTTTTTTAGGTCGTGACTCGTTTTCGATTTCCTCTTGTACCACGCCAGTGTAAATTGTATCAGTTTCGGTGATTGGATCTGTGGATGGAGTTTTACAGATTTGATAATCTCCAACACTAGAATCCATAATGCAAACTACAAAAAGTTAATTAAATTATTTAGAATAATACAAATTTTTAAACAACTTACCAAATAAAATTTCTTATAATTAGTAACTAGAATTACTATTGTAAAAAAAAAATAGAATTACAAAAATGGGATGAAGAACAAGCAATGAAGTTTAAGTGCATGCTTCTTTTAATTAGTAACTGAGATTTAAATTATAATCTTTTATGTAGGATAGTAGGAATATACCTGCAATGAAGAAGAAGCAAAAACTCACAATTGAGAAGAAGTTAAATTAAAAGAGCATGGATTTTAAAAAATTGGATGTTGATGAAAGTAAATTTAAGTGTGTGTTTTTATAGGAAATGCTTCCCCTTTGTACTACAGTGCTACTACATGTTTTAATTTTCCTACATGATTTTATTTAATTTATAAAAATTAAAATGCCAACAAAATTACTGCAACAAACCTGCATAAAAAGTACTTATAAAGTTTTAAGAAAAAACTACGCAAGAGAAATATGAATATGCTGATTGCAATTGTTGATGAATATATTTGCTAATTTCAGTCATATTAAAATGGGAAAGTCCTGCTGTTTAAATGTTTTAAATAACATCTTTGGGTTGGGACTTTGGAGATCTAAACGATAAAGATCTAAGAAGCGTGCATACAACATACTTACCGGTGCGCGTTCGACAAAGAAGAAGCAAAGCACGACGACGAAGAAGAAGCAAAGCACGAAGGTGATCTGGCGTGCGTTCGGCATTATGCACTATGTCAACGTATGTGTGTCGGCAGCTAGGGTTCAAAAACTCTCCTCTCTCAAGTCAGACTTGCGTTGTGCGAATATGCGTTTGTGTTAGTGATTTGTATCTGTAATTTCATTATTTTACATTTGTGAAATGTGAATACTAAAATGTTAACTTGGGCCACTTATTATTATCCTTTTTTTAAAATAAAAAATTGTAGCAGGCCATATCAATTTGTACCCATATTAGATTTAAAAAAAAAACAAAAAAAAATGGTAGCCCAAACCCGGCCAGGCTAGCCCAGAATAAACCCGATTTCAAAAAAGCCTGTCTGGTGTGGCCCAATAAGCATGTATTTCAATTTTTGAGCACTTTTTCAAGCCCAGACCCTGATATAAAACTGGCTTTTTCGGGATGGCCCATACGGGCTGGCCCATTTTGCCAGCTCTGCCCATTGTGTCAACCATACACCTGGCTCTAAAGTATCCTGGAGAAAACTGTTCCGTCGTTACAGTGTGGGAAAAAAGTAGTGATGCAAGGCAATGCTATCAAGAGAGTTTGAAGATTACTAAGTCGCCAAACAACTCGTCGAATCACCAAGAAGGAAAAGGGAAAAAAATGGAACGCCAAGACTTTTCCCTCGATGAAGGGATTATGATGACTAATTTAGATCCTCAAGCAGACTTTGAAGAACAGAGGTCTCAGCCAGAGGGTGATAAGATTTTGATTCAGATTAGGCCATAAGAAAGTCAAACCGTCAAGGTAGGAGCAAACCTACCTCCAGCTATTAAAAGGCGGCTTATCGAGCTGCTCAAGGCAAACAAAGATCTTTTTGCTTGGGTTTCTTCTGATATGCCTGGAGTAAACCCAGATTTTGCTTGTCACCGCCTAGCAATAAAACTGGGATGTGCCCCAGTGGCCCAGAAGAAGCGAAGAATGGGCCCGGAAAGGACAGAGGCCATCGAAAAACAAGTAAAAGAGCTCTTGAATGCTAGATTCATTCGCGAGATACGTTACGCGGAATGAATCTCCAATGTCGTCATGGTAAAGAAAGCCAACAGGAAATAGAGAATGTGTACAGACTACACGGACTTGAACAAGGCGTGTCCTAAAGATCCTTTTCCGCTATCTTGCATTGACAAGCTAGTTGACAACTCTGTTGGCTACAAGTACTTATCCTTCATGGACGCTTATTTAGGGTACAACCAGATTCCCATGCACCCTAATGATCAAGAAAAAACAACCTTCATTATTGATATGTGTATCTATTGCTAATGATGTCGTTTGGCTTGAAGAATGCTGGTGCAACATATCAGCATATGATGAGAAAAGTTTTTGAAAGGAAGATTGGTATAATTCTGGAGGTCTATATGGATGACATGATAGTCAATACTCCAGAGGATAAGGACCCGGTGGCAGATTTGCAAGAAACCCTTGACCAGTTGCGCATGTATGATCTTAGGCTGAATCCCAATAAATGCACTTTTGGTGTTGAGGCAAGAAAATTTCTTGGTTTCATGCTAACTAACCATAGGATTGAGATAAACGTGGACAAGTGTAGTGTTGTTTTGAATATGCAGAGCCAAAGGGCCATTAAAGAAGTCCAGCAATTAACAAGGAGAATTGCAGCGCTAACCCAATTTTTGCCGACTTCAGCTCGAAGATGTTTACCATTCTTCAAGATGTTGCGCAACAGAGAGACTTTCAATTAGGATTCAGAGTGTGAGCAAACCTTTCAAGAATTGAAGGCGGTTTTAGCTTTGCCACCTGTGTTATCCCACCTAGATCCCGGTCACATGTTATACCTATACTTGGTTGTGGTAGATGAAGCCGACAGTGCTGCCCTGGTAAAAGAGGAGTCCTGGACCCAAAGTCTGGTATATTTTGTATCTAAGGCGCTACAAGGTTAATAGTTAAATTATCAGAGGCTTGGAAAGGTTGCTTATACTCTATTCTTAGCATCCAGGCAGCTGCGTCCTTTCTTCCATTGTCATCCCATCATGGGCAACTTGCCAATCAGGCAAGTCTTACACAAGCCTAATCTCGCTGGGAGGATGATGGCTTGGGCCGTTGAGCTTTCGCAGTACGACATATCCTATGAGCCGAGATAAGAAATTAAAGCGCAATTTTTGGCTGAATTCTTGCTTGAGATGACTCATCCTAGAGGAAAAACCCCAGGTTCCTGGACGATATATGTAGACGGATCCTAGAAAATGAAGGGCTCTGGTGTTGGGATATATATTGAAAATGGTGAAGGAGTGACGATTGAGTATTCCCCTAAATTTGAGTTCCTAACTTCAAACAATCAGGAGGAATACGAGGCATGTTTAGCGGGGATAAGGGCAGCTAAAGAACTGGGGTCCACCGTAATAACCCTTTTTTCTAATTCTCAGCTGGTGGTATCTCAAATTAGGGGGGATTATTAAGCAAAGGAACCCCTAATGCAGAACTATCTCACCCTGGTTAAAGAGAGTCTGATCGGGCTCTCAAAGTTCGAAATCAGGCATCTTCCACGAGCTGAAAACAGTAGAGCTGACTTGCTGTTAAAATTAGCAAGTACCAAATTAGATTTCGCTTTTCATTCAGTCATAGAGGAAGTCGTCCCAACACTATGTGCTATTCTTCAAATAGAAGACGATGATTGGAGTACTCCGTCAAAGAATTATATTCCCAAAGGAATATTGCCTGATGTCAAGAAAGAGGCTAAGAAGATAGTTCAGAAATCCTCAAGGTATGTCGTCATTGAAGGAAAACTTTTCAGAAGAGGATTATCCACACCATTGCTCAAGTGTATTGGCCCTTTTGAGATTTGGTACGTGCTGGCCGAAGTGCACGAAGGCAGCTGTGGCCATCACATTGTGGGAAAGTACTTAGCCAAAAAAATCCTTGTGGGCAGGGTATTTTTGGCCCACCATGAATACGGATGCAGCAGACCATGTTAGGAAATGTCAGAAATGCCAGGATCACAACCCTCTCTCTCGCATCCCTGCCGAAGATTTACATAGCATATCAACACCATGGCCCTTCCATACTTGGGGATTAGACCTTATAGGACCCGTCACCCCTACTACAGGTCAGTTGAAATATTTAATCGTCGGTGTTGATTATTACACTAAATGGTTGAGATGGAACCCTTGGCTAGCATAGCTTTTGTGAAAGTTCAAAACTTTGTTTTCCGCCAAATTATATGTCGTTTTGGTATCCCGACAGAAGTAATATGTGATAACGAGACTCAATTTACTGATAAAGAGTTTCGAGAAATGTTAGCAGGGCTCCATATCAAGCAATATTTTGCTAGCGTCGAACACCCGCAGTCCAATGGACAGGCAGAATCAGCCAACAAGATAATCCTGAACGGTTTAAAGAAATCGTTTGAGAAGGCAGGGGCCATGTAGATAGAGAATCTTTGTCAAGTGCTTTGGAGCTATAGAACCAATCCTCAAAGTAGCACAGGGGAGATGCCATTCAGGATGGTGTATGGAACTGATGTAGTGTTTGCGGTGGAAATTCTCCAGCCTTCATTGAGGGTGATGTATCCCGCCGAGGACAATGAACAATTTTTGAGAGAAGACTATGACATGATAGATGAAGTTAGAGAGATAGCGAGGATAAAAGAGTTATCCTGAAAGCAGCAAGTTGCCCAGATGTATAACTTGAAGGTGGTAAAAAGGAATTGCCAAGTTGGTGATCTGGTAATGAGGAGAGCCAGGATTCGGAATAGAAATATTAAAGATGGTAAATTCAAAGCAAATTAGGAAGGCCCATACCGGGTTAAAAGCCCTACAACAAAGGGGGTGTATCATTAAGAGACTTTGAAGGGTAAAGAGCTACCAAGGACTCTCAGTGTCGCTGATTTACGGCGTTATTACAGCTGAGCAACAATGTAATCCCAACTATGTAATAAGGGGTACTCTTTTTCCTATAGCAGGTTTTATCCCTAAGGAGGGTTTTTCTGCTAGAGGTTTTAACGAGGCCCCAACCAATTCCTTTCAATAAAAAGTGTTGATTTTAATAATGGTTAACCTGTCGAGCTATGATGCGTACATGCTATGTTTGTATTTTTCGGATGCAGCGGATTTAATAATACCAATACAAGTGTCCCGGAAGAAAAATTCAAACAAAACTACATCAAGAATTATTCAGCAAAAACAACCGGGATACATATGCCACTGACCAAGGTCTCTTCAAAAAGAAGATGACAAAGGTAACATTGACAAATAACGGCGAACAATGCTACTAAGCAAGGTCTCTTCAAAAAGAAGATGACAAAGGTCACATCGACGAATAACGACGAGCAATGCTGTCGACAAAGGTCTCTTTTACGAATGATAAGACTGAGATAAGTCGCCAATACCACAACTATGACAAATGCAATAAGACCCCGGATGTGGCACATTAATGATTAAGATTACGAAAAAAAGGATACGATTAGACAATTCATAATTAAAAGATGTGAAATTACAAGTACAAAAGTAGGACGACATTATGAAAATAGAAGCGAGAAAGTGCATACAAGGGAGAAAGTTCAAAGAAGAGCCATCAAAATACAAAGCAAAAAGACAAAAAAATAATATAAAGTTAAGCCTCAGCTTTGCCACCGGCCTCCTTGGCGGCATTAGTCTCTTCATTAGCAGACGGAGGAGGAGGATAGTCACAGTTAAATGGCTCCATTGAGCCACGATCTAGGAGGACAGGATTTTGGTGGTCATGGAAATCCCAGAATTGCCCATCCTTAACGCCATTGAAAGGATGCCCATGAAGTTTCAGCTCCATGCCGGAATTCAGAAACTTGATTGATCTAACAGCCTCGCAATAGGCGTCATATCCATATTCAGTGAGCTCAGCAATCTTGGCCTCCTCCTTTGCCTCCAAAGCAGACTTAAGCTCAACCACATGAGCCTTAAGCTGGGCGATTTCCTCCTTTGACTCTTTCATCTTGGAGGCTTGAAATGAAGTCTTCTTCTTCTTGGCAGCAAGGAGCTCATTCCGCTCAGCTAAGGACTTAGCTCTCTTTTCAAAATCCTTCTTCAGGTCCTTTAGCTGGCCCTCCAACTCGTCAACAGTCTCCTTAGAGCTCTTGGGCATCGTCTCCCGCAGCTCGAGGTTGTCCTTAGCATCCCGGAGGTCACCCATCAGCTGGAATATTTTCTCTGAACTTTGGGCCTCCTCGTAGATATTTTGGAGCATGACCATACTCATGGCCATCCAGCCTATGAGTGATTGGACCTGACCCTGGGACGAAATGAATAAAGATCAGAATGGCATCCAAAAGGGAAATAAAGAATATATGAGAGAAATTTAAAGGGGACTTACCTTTCTTGTGTCGGCATTCCCCCGTTGGAAGAAGTCACCGTGATTGAATTGGATGGTTGGAGAAGAAAATCCCTCCCATACCTGTGGCGGGTTCGCAATAGCCGGGATAAACTCAAAGGATGAACCACCCTCAGTCTCAGAGGGAACGTCTACAGTCAACATTTCTGAATGAGTCAATAGAAGGAATGAATAATACAAATTGAATGACTAAGAAATACAAAGAGCAACGATAAGCAAACATTACCCTAAGTGGTGCGTTGGTGTTTACTTTGCCTAGCTTCGCCACCCTTTTTAGTGGCCGCAGCAGCAGGTGCTTTACCCCCAATTAGAGACCCTTTGGCCGCGGATGTCGATATAGCACTAGAAGGTTTGCCTGGGACTGCTTCAGTCCCACCAAGTGAGGGAGAGTCGGGGGGATTCACTTTCCCTTTGCCTTTAGCGTCTTTGGCAGCCTTATCATCAAAACAAGCAGAGAACTTAGACATTATTTCAACTGCAGCAGGAGAAAGAGATATTAGTACAAATACTCCAAAATAAACAACCTATAAAAGAAGAGCAAGAAAAGCTTTTACATAAGCAAGTGGCGAGATTAGCACGGGAAGCCCCTATGACATCCCGACAATGGATGGGCATCCCTTGGCTGCTCACGAAATCATGTAAGTTATTAAAAGTCCTCTGGCCATCATCTTCAAGGAAACCACATTCCAACTCGCCATACGCCAAGGATTTGGAATAGTGATCTACAGCCCAGTATAGAAGAAATAGGGGCTGACAATTAGCATTTTCCCAAAAAGGAAGAAACCCCTGTTTCTTCGACGTAACTTTCACATACATATCCCGGCGCACTTTTACAAATCATCCCACGGGATAAAAATCTGTGGGACATTTTTACGGTGACGAAGAGATACCCAAGACTTTTTGGTGGAACCTCGATATGGCCCGAACAGGTACAAAAACAGGTTGGAAGAATACTTCCATTCGTTTGCGCAGCAGAAAACTTCGAAGGCTTGCATAAACATCCAACCGTTAGGGTGAAGTTGAGAAGGTACTAGATGGAGATTATGCAGGACTTCTATCTAAAAGTTCAAAAATGGGAAACAAATATGAAACTGGTCAAACATGGCGGTATAAGCCATGAAGAAAGGCTTTTCTCCTGCAACCGCGGCCGTACAGATCCTCTCATCTTCCCCTGAGATCTCAAGTCTATAATCGAGTGAGGGATTAGTAGTGTAGGAATTATCAGGTGTATTGGGCCCATAATGAAAACATTTTTTCCACTCCGCTTCAACAAGCTTTAACTGCTTCTGATTCTGTATCGAATAGGTCGGTTCAACTAGGGCGCAGGTACCCACAATAGATTATCAATACCCCTGATATGCTCTCATTCAGGTCTCATTGGTTGAAGATCTAGGTCACCCCGGGATTGACTAGCTTGATCAGTCCCAACGATGGCATCCGTATCCCGCTCTTGATCGGCCGGGATTACAGGTTGTGGGTGAGATCTCTTGGGCACCATATCTACAAGTTTACAAGAGGAATGGTTAGATCCCGGAAGAGAAGAGCTAGGGGTAGGAGAACGAGAAGGACAATAAGCTAGATCAGATTCATAATCTAAAGAATTAGCCATGGAAGACGACATATCTTCAGGGTTTTCCGAGATACTTCCGGGATCATTTCGCGCGGTATTGGTTCTAACAAGTGCTCTTTATTGGGATTTTCCTTAGCAGAATTCTCTGAAGATTCCCTAGTGGCAACTACGTAGAGAGGGGGTTCTGGGTTTAAGGTGTTGAAGGACCCACTAACAAGCTGGGTAACGAACTCTCCACTCTTAGATTTTTGGGGCGTATGCACCCATACAGCTTGAGGTTCAGAAAAATGAGGAGTATTAATGGAACATATACCTCTCACGAGATCAGGATTTGGAACTCTCGAGGGTTTTGAAATCCTATTCACCATAACCCTAAGATCCTTCGTGTTACAGGAATTGGAAGAGGAACCGCTGGAAAGGACTATAATTTGGCTTTCCATTGAAAGAGGGCAGGAAACTAAAGAAATAAAAATAAGGAATTTGAGCCCTAAGAAGTAGGAGATTCAAACACACAATACAAAACTAACACGCAAAAAGAAATATAACAGAGCAGGGAAGGAGAATGTAGTACCTAATCGAAGAAGGAGATGAACAGAACGATTGGAAAATATACAAATTGAAATAGCGCTCTTCGAAGAGGAAGAAGAAGAAGAATAGATGAATGAGGCAATACGCGGAGAAGAAGAAGAACCGAGGAGAAATTTTTCGTTGTCGCAAAGAGAAGGAGTTTTTGAAATTAAGAGCAAAGTGAGGGAAATGTTCTTTTTTTTCCAAGTATTAAAAAGGAAAATTAAAAATGTCCCCTCGCATTAATGAGCGAATGGATCGAGATTGCACCCAATCATCATGCACGTTACCCCATAAAGGCACGTGTTCTCACGTGCCCCCAAATAAAGATCAACTATTTCGCTCGATGTTAATACCGGGAGACGCGAAAATTCTTAATCGGCCTATTGCAGACACGAACTGAAATATGAAATGCAACTCGCCGACTTACCAAACGACAACTCGGCGACTTGGGGGGAAACTGTTATGGACCAGATTCATGATAACCCGATCATACATCACATGTCGTCCTAGGCCCAATAAGGTGCAATCCAAAGAATATCCCGCATTAAGATGGGATATGAAATGACCTACGAGATATAGCGAGGATCATGGATTGGGCTAAGGCAGAACATTCAAGGCCCATTAAGATCCACGATCAACCCTAAGACACCTGATATAAATACATGCTTAAGTGCACCATGCAAGGTACGTAACATTCTAATTATCATACAACAACCCTACTTCCAGCACTGACTTGAACGTTGGAGTCCTTGCAGGTGCACCACCGCCGCCGTTGGAGCTTGGACACCGAATCTTGAAGTCCATCGTCAATCCAAAGCCTCATCAACACTGCTTGTCCATTACCTCAGCTAGGTACGAACACAACAAGTACCTTTTTACTTTCACATCTTTAATTTGAATGTGGGCGAGGGTGGTATATATCTCTCGAGTAATTCTAAATTCTTCTAATTCATATTAAAAGAATGCATGTTCTCAAATATCTAAACACATCAGTTGATGTTATACTTTACAACATCCGTGATTCGAAGTGGTGAATTATGATTATAATATTTCCACCCAAAACGATGTGAAATCAACAAATTGATCATAGCTGGGAAAATAAAAAAGTCGTTGTTTATAAAAAAAGAAAGAGAGGGTTAAGTCTTCCATCTTAAACAGGCACCACGTTTAACATCACAGCGTTTACTTAGTATTCCCTCTGGTTCTATTTATAAGGTATTTTTAACCAAATCACTCATACCAATAAAAAGTAGTTAAATGTAGTTATTTGTCACAAAATTGATATGATATGTCAATTTTACCCTTCTAATATCATTAATTGGTTTAAACATTCATTTAATTATTGCAATACCTTATTTTTTGACCCACTTCCAATAATTACTGCACGCATCTTATTTCTTGTTCCACTTCCACTTCCAATAATTCATTTAAACATCACTTGCAGTACTTACACATCCTCACTATTTAATATTGACCAATCAAGCACACTGAAGTAAAATATTTATCAACTCATATTGATTCAACCAAATGAACATGGATTACTCTTCTTTCCCGTATTGCATTGTAAAAGAACACTGTCGTATGGCTTAGTGAAAGTGCATTTTGAATTGAAGTTAACCCAGTAAAAATATATAAATAAGTTGAGTGAATTAAAAAGGGCAAAGTAGGAAAAGAAAATTAAATACTTCAATGGAAGTAGTAAGTGCCCTATAAGTGTGATGACGGGTGTTCATGGGTTGGTTTGGTTTGGTTTGGTTTGAATTTATAATGTAAAAAAATTCAAACTGATAGAAATAGTTTGGATTGGTTTGGTTCGGATTGTGGGATTGTTATATTAAAAAACCTAAAACAAAAAAAAGTGAAGAGAGGTTAACATGACAAAGAGCATTGTAGGAAAATCTATTTTTTTAGATAGTTCCTAAAAATTAAATGGGACAAACTAACTTTTTTAAAGGGCGTTAAGTAAATATTTTTTGTTTATATTTTGTAACGGAGGCAGAAAAATGTTAATTTGTGCGATAAAAAAGTTCAATAAATGAAACTCATTTGCTTCCCAGTATTAAAAGAGTTTGTTGGATGACACTCCATTGTACGTTAGCAGCAATTCAACAAGTATCATTGAAGCCCAAACGGGCAGCCCAAAGATGCCTATATATTTCATCACAAAAAGGAAAATGCTACAGACCAAAAAAAAAATGCTTATATATGGCTTAATTAAAGAAGCAACATACCACTAATTTATTTCATTGAAGAATAATATTTGATCAAGCCATACATAGCATAATACTAATATTCTAAGACTAATTTTTTATTTTAAGAACAACATCATAAGCTCTAAAACCTTTTCCTTGTAGAATTTATTGACAAACCAAAGTAGTAACCCTTTCCTTGGCATAAAAACTTGTTAGTATTATTCTCCACATCGACTATTGATGGAGGAGAGAGTATATGCAACTAAAACGTGAAGCTGAATTAGTTGAAACTTTCCAAATCTAGCACCACATCACAACAGAAAAATGCTTCGCCTTCAAACTTGTTTTGTCTTTTCCCAAAACAGGAATAACCAACCCAATATCTACCGTTCGATCGCTTTCAAAGCAAGGGCAAGATAGTAAATCCGTTGCATAACACCCGGGGCATCATCACGTAGGAGTGCGTTACTGCTATATTGTTGTAGACTAGACGGTAACACATAAAGTAACGGGTTGGTGAAATGACTACGATACCCTCTGAAAGCACACGTGTCAACCGGAGAGAGCGAGTGCAGTATAGCATGGAGGTAGCGCGTAAGGTTTCAGCGTAGTGTTTGTCTTTTCCGCGGCTATTAAATGAGGGACCTTATCATTACAAAGACACAATGGTGCACTTTAACGAAGTCACCAACTCATCTGTGGAAATGGAAGAAAGAGAAGGTGCGGCCATTAATGCAAAGTCTCAACCACCTAACCAACACTCTTGAACAAGTAGAGGCACTAGTGCACCTTCTTCCTTAACCTAACTCACCACATTACCCTCTTTATTCTCTCTTATTTACCCTTCCTCTCTAATCTGCTGCTGATTCTCTTGTTTCATTTTTGGCTGGCACTGAGGATCAGATTGTGTAATGTGGAATTCTGACGTATAGAATAACGGAAGAAAGATATGAAAAACTGAATTCATTCATTTATTCTCAAATTAGCTAACAGAGGGTTTTATATACAGTATGAGAGGCGCAGAAAGGGAAAGGAAAACAAAAAGCTCACTAACAAATTGTCAACTAATTAAGTCTATATATTCTATAGGCCCCCCTCAAGATGGAAGATATTGTAAACACCCATGTTTGACAACATGTGTTGAAATGAAGTCTTTGAGGTGGCTTTGGTCAGGACATTAGCAAGTTGATGATGTCTGCGAACATGAACAAGCTTAAGAACACCTAAGTCCACCTTCTCTTGGACAAAGTAGAGATCCACTTCAATATGCTTGGTTCTTTCATGGAAGCTTGGATTGATAGCAATGTATATGGCAGATTGGCTATGACAATATAGCACTAAAGGCTTTTTAGGTATCTGTAGATCAGACAGTAAGTTGCATAGCCAAATCAATTCACTAGTGGCTGAAGAAATGGAGCGATATTCGGCTTCGCAACTGGATTTACTCACTGTATCTTTTTTCTTTGTTTTCCAGATTAGCATGGAGTCAACTAAGAAGGTGCAAAAACCTGTGATGGATTTCCTGTCACCCTTGCTCAACTAAGAAGGTGCAAAAACCTTGTCCTGAAGAGTTTTTTATGTATCTTAACACCATAAATGCAGCATCAAGGTGACTGGAGTATGGTTTTGAGATAAATTGACTCAGTTTCTGGATAGCGAAGGAGAGGACAGGGCAAGAGATTATTAAGTAGAGCAATCTCCCGACAAGTCTTTGGTAGAACTTCGGATTATCCAGAGGAACTCCATCATCAGCAGCTAGCTTGGAATTGGGATCCATAGGGACAGAGGATGGTCTGCAGCCTAGATGTCTATAGTCTTCAAGGATGGATAGAGCATACTTGCGTTGATAGAGGAAGATCCCTTGCTTTGAGCGAGCAATTTCGAGGCCAAAGAAGAAATTGAGAGGTCCCAAATCTTTCAGCTTGAAGTGACTGGCAACAATCTTCTAGGTCGAGTTGATGATGTTGTTGCTAGGGCCTGCAATAATAATATCATCTACATAAGCAAGGATAGCTACAAAAGAACCATGCTTACCTTTGGTGAATAAATAGTAATCGTGTTTGGATTGAGCAAATCCATATCGGTTGAGAATGGTTTTGAATGTGTTAAACCAAATCCCCGAGGCCTGCTTCAAGCCATAGATCGATCTATCTAGTTTGCAAACCATTGAAGATGATGAAGAGCTGGGAGGTGCTTGGCATCCTTTTGGAACTGTCATATAGATCTCTTCTTCAAGGTGACCATTCAGGAATGCGTTATTGACATCCAGCTGCGCTAGATGCCAATTTTGTATATCTACAACAGAGAGAAGAACTCGTACTGATGTGAGCTTGGCAACGGGAGAGTATCCATGAAGTCCAGCCCATGTTGTTGAGAATAGCCTTTTACTACCAAGAGCGCCTTGTATTTATCTACGGTTCCATCAGCATGATGCTTGATCTTGAAAAGCCATTTTCACCCTATGAAATGTTTGCCTTGAGGAAGGGGAACAAAATGCCATGTCTGGTTATTTAGAGAGCTTGAAGATCAGTTTGAATAGCAGTCTGCCACTGAGGAAGAGTAGCTGCTTGAGCATAAGATTAAGGTTCATATTCACACGAGACTTGGCATATAAAGTTCTTGTAGGGGGCAGATAAGGCATCATAAGATAAGTGTTGTTGAATAGGATGTTGTGTAGGTGATGGTCAGTAAGTAACAATGGAAATCCTTGAGATGGCTAGGAGGCCTGGTAGTGCGAGTAGATTTGTGAAGAGCTGGGGGTTGAGGGTTGTGATCAGGAGCAACAGCATCAGTTTCCAGAGTATCTGAGATAGGTGGAGCAGTTTCTGTAGAAGGGGGAGAAGGTATGTTGGTTTGCTGAGTTTGAGAGATAGTGGAATCTTGATCAGGTCCAGTGGCCATAGGTAAAGGAATGTCAGGGAAATCATTGTTGTCATTAGTTGAGTGTGATTGATCCTGAAAAAGGGTAAATATCCTCATGAATATGAGTGTCATGAGAGATGAAAATTTTCTTTGTAGATAGGTCAAGCAGCTTGTAGCCTTTGTAACCAATTGGGTAGCTGAGGAAAACAGCAGCTACAACGCGAGGAGAAAATTTGTTCCTGGAGGAAGCCAGAGTTGAAGCGTAAGTTAGGCAACCAAAAGACCTGAAATCATGATAGTTAGGTTCCTTGTTGAACAGAATAGAGTAAGGACAAGTGTTATGAAGATTAGGACTAGGAGTCCTATTGATAAGGAAGACAACACTTAGGATACATTCACCCCAATAGCATAAAGGAACATGAGATTGAAAATATAGATCTCTTGCAACATTCAGAATATGCATGTGCTTACACTCGACAATGCTATTCTGTTGGGGATGTTCAACACAAGAAAACTGATGTAAGATGCCATTGTTAGTGAAAAAATCATGTAACATCATTTCCTTAGCTTTATCAGATCTGAAACATTTTATTTAGCATGAAATTGGGTTTCAACATAAGCACAGAATTTAGGAATTATGGCCACAGCATCAGATTTATGTTTACGCAAATAGATCCATGTAAATCTACTCTTGTCATAAACAATGGTGAGAAAAAAATCTAAAACCATCATGTGTAGGAACTTTATAAGGTCCCCATATATCCATATGAACTAAATCAAAATAGTTGTCAGAGAAATTATTATGAAAAGGAAAGGGCTAGCGATGTTGTTTTGATATATGACATATAGAGCAGTGACAATCAGTAACATAAGGGACAAGTTTATGTTTATTATTCAACAACTTCATTATAGAACCAGAAATATGCCCAAGCCTATTATGCCAAGTAATAAGACTAGGCTTAGTAGAAACAAAATTACAAGAAGATAAAGAAGAACTAGAACTAGGAATAGGAAGCTTGTATAATCCATCATGTAAGCTACCACTGCCAATCGTCGTCAAACTTTGCATTTCCTGTATACGAAAAGAGTTAGCACGGAAAACAATTTCAAAATCAAAAGAGTTTAAAAGGGCACGAACAGATAAGAGATTGCAACTGAAAGTAGGTATAAAAAGGACATTATGCAAAAAAAAGATTATCAATAAAAGGGATAGAGCCAATTCCCTTGACCGTCACAATGGATCTATCATGAAGATTAACAAAAGAGTTTGATAAATAATGTATGGTTTTAAATAAGTTCACATTGCAGAAAATGTGAGATGTAGCACCTGAGTCCACAATCCAAGAATTAGGATTAGTGAATTCAGAGGTCGAAGCTGACATGCAGATACCTGCTACTTCGGTGGTGTCAGATTCTTTAGTAGACTCAGAGTGTAACTGACTCGTTAGAAGAGAGATCTATTGCTGGCATTGGGCTTGAGATAAGGAAGCAGTAACAGGTGTGGGAACAACATCAGAACGTTCACTGACTTGATTAACAGCAGTCTGGGATTTTTGTTTGAAGGGGTATTTTGGAGGATATCCATGGATCTTGAAGCAGGTGTCACGCGTGTGACTTGGTATATTGCAATGTGAGCATACAAGTCTCTCCTTCTTGGAGAACTTGGATTTAGCAGGGTCAGTTTTGACAGCAAAGGCAAACTGATCATAAGATGTAGAAGAAGATTCATTGCCAATCTCATTTTATTTTTCCTCTTGAGAAATCAAGGAAAAAACTTTGCTTATTGGAGGTAATGGATCAGAGAGGAGGATCTGACCACGAACTTGAGAAAACGAGTCGTTGAGACCCATCAGAAATGTCATCACGTATTCATGCTCAACGTGATCATGGTAAGAGGCCAGGCCACCGCAGGTGCAGGGGAGAGGAGGAAGCATGGTGGGCCCATAATCCACAGGTCCCTGGATCGTAACCAGGGCTCTGATACCATATAGAATAACAGAAGAATGATATGAAAAATTGAATTCATTCATTTATTCTCAAATTAGCTAATAGAGGGTTTTATATACAATATGAGAGACGCAAAAAGGGAAAGGAAAACAGAAAGCTCACTAACAAATTATCAACTAATTAAGACTATATATTCTATACGCCGAGAATGTGTTTGCCAGATCGACGTCATTTAGGGAGGAAGGTGAAGACGAGGAGGCGTTGCGTTCGGCGGTGCTCGAGAGGCTTCCAACATATAAGCGAGCGCGTATGGGAATCTTTAAGAATCTCATTATCGATAAGAAAGAGATTGATGTTAGTGACCTACAAGCTCAGGAGCAGCGGGTTCTTTTGGAAAGGCTTGTTGATTTCGTCGACAATGATCCTGAGTCTTCTTCCACCGTATGAGAAGCGGATTCGACATGTAATTTTCAATTTCTCTCTATCTCTTTCCTTTTTACTCTGGTTAGCAAAATGTAGCGTAATAGGAATTGCTATTCAAAAGCAACCTTGTCATTGTGTTTCCTCTGTTTTCCTTTCGACCTTCGAGTCTTAATGGAAACGAAACGTATTGGTGAAAAGAAAAAGAATTGAATATTATTTCACACAGTGAATAGTTTACAAAGGGGAATATAAAGGAAAAAAGAAGGGAAAAACAGAAAGGCACGTAGGCCCAAGAGAGAAGGAAGAAAGGCCCAATAAGGCCAAAAAGGAAAAAGGGAACTAAGGGTCCAATACCCCCTCACAAGCTGGTGAGTAAATGTTGTGAACTCCCAGCTTGGATAAAAGAGTATGGAAAGGAGCAAGTTCCAAAGGTTTAGGAAGGATATCAGCTAATTGATGAGAGCTCTCAACAGGTAGAAGTTTAAAAAGACCTTTTTGAAGTTTTTCACGAACGACATGAAAGTCAATGTCGATGTGTTTTGTTCGTTCGTGAAAAACACTATTTTGCACAATATGTCTAGCGGGCTGACTGTCACAAAAATGGAGAGCAGGTTTAATATGCTAAACTTTAAAATCAGAGATTAAATAATCTAGCCACTGGAGTTCGCAAGTGGTGGTGGCAAGGGCGCGATACTCTGACTCGGAAGAGGACCTGGATACAGTTGATTGCGGACAGGTACCCCAATTTGAATCGCTTAAGGCTATGAGATGAAGCTTGTTATTGGCAGGGAACAATATTCCTTGGCCTGGGCTACCCTTTAGATAGCGAAGGACACGAACAACTGCAGGGTAATGGTGGATTTTTGGGCGAGACATGTGCTGGGAAAGCTGTTGGACAGAAAAAGTAATATCTGGACGGGTTGTATTCAGATACAGTAATTTGCCTATCAGTGTTCTATATCCAGGAGCATTAGAATAGTCTTTGGATGCAGAATTGACCTTCATTGCTACCTTAACCATTGGAGTGCAAACAGGTTTGCCTGCAAGATAACCAATAGTTTCTAATAAGTCCAAAATATACATGCGTTGGGAAACAGAAATTCCAGATTTTGATCGAGCAACTTCTAATCCTAAGAAGTAACGTGATTCACCCAAATCTTTGATTTTGAAAATAGAGTCCATGACAGATTTTAAAGCTTTAATGTCATAGATGTTATTACCACAAACAATAAGGTCATCAACATAGAGCAATATGTTTCACAAAGAGAGAGTTATCATGCAAGGATTGTTTAAAACCTCTGTTTTGCAAAAAGGTGGATAATTTTGAAAACCACATACGACTGGCTTGCTTTAAACCGTAAAGACTTTTGTTCAGTTTACAAACAACAAATTTATCAGAAATAGCAAGACCTTGGGGAGGAGTCATATAAACTTCTTCATCTAAATCACCATGAAGAAAGACATTGTTAACATCTAATTGATGTAACTGCCAGTTCTGGGCGGAAGCTATGGCAAGCAACAATCTAATAGTGGTTAATTTTGCAACAGGGGCAAAGGTGTCGAAGTAATCTATACCTTCAACTTGGTTATAACCTTTGGCTACTAAACGGGCTTTATAACGCTCAATAATACCGTCGGAACGATACTTGATCTTATAAACCCATTTGGAACCAATAGGTTTCTTATTTTTAGGTAACTTAGTTAAGGTCCATGTGTTAGTTCTAGCGAGAGCAGATAATTCTAATTCCATTGCATGGACCCAATCAGGATTTTTAATAGCAGAACCGTAGTTTTTAGGTTCAGAATTAGTACTGATATTGAAAACAAAGTTATTGTAATTATGAGATAATTTGTGATAACCAAGAGAATCAGAGATAGGGTACTTTACAGTAGTGGCAGGTGGAACAGTATTACCTTGTATAAGAGAGCAATGATAATCTTTCAGATAAGTATCGCGAGTATTAACACGCTGACGTGTAGAACGCCATGGTACAGGTGTGGCAAGAGAATTATTATCAACAAAAATATCAGAAGAAGAAGGGGAAACAGTAAGAGATGTATCAGTCACTGGAGGTCCAGGCTAAATTAATGTGGGAACAGTGTGTTCCATAGGAAGAGGTTCATACTGGAAAATGTTAGAAATATCAGTTTGAGCTATGATATTTTGATCAGGGACAACATCACTATGTTGTACTGATCTGTAAGGAAAATTGTTTTCATAAAAAACAACATTGCGAGAAACAAAAATCTTTTGCGCTTTTAGATCAAGAATAATAAAACCTTTGGTACCTTTTTTAAAACCAATGAAAATGCATTTTCTGGCTCGGGGATCAAGTTTGGATCTATTTTGGGTGAGGGTGGTAGCGTAACACAAACACCCAAAAACCTTGTAATCTAAGAGAGTAGGAGGCTTACCATATAATACCTGATGAGGAGATTCTTTGTTAAGAACCTTGCTAGGCAAGATATTGATGATATTAACTGCATGGGAAATAGCATAACACCAAATAACAGAAGATATGCCACAATGAAAAAGCAAACTACGAGCTACATTCAAAATGTTTCTATGCTTACGCTCAACCACTGAGTTCTGCTCAGGGGTTTCAACACAGTTGCGCTGATGGATTATACCATGTTTGTTGAAAAAATCAGGCATTATGAATTCCACACCATTGTTACTTCTAACAATTTTAACAAGTATTTAAAATTAAGTATTAACATACTATATGAAATTTTGTAGATGTGTCCTAGCTTCAGATTTAGATGTGAGAAAGAAAACCCAAGTATGTCTAGAACAGTCCTCAACAATAGTTAAAAAATATCTATGATTATGAATGCAATTAGTCCGTAAGGGACCCCAGATGTCAACATGAATAATGGAAAACAAAGTATCAGTTTTGTTATTAGCATTAGGAAAGGGAAGTTTAGGTTGTTTAGCAAAATGGCAATGATCACATGCTATATGAGGTCTATATGTCACATAAGGGAAATGGGTTTTAACAGTATTCATCACAGAGGCAGAAGCATGTCCAAGACGGTAATGCCAAAGATCAAAATAGCTATCAGAAACATTAACTGTATGTAAAAGGGAACGAGAATGAGTTCTAAAGAAATCCGGATCCAGAACATATAGCCGATGTTGGACTCTAACCAGTCCAATCATCTTCTTCGATGCCATGTCCTGTAAAAAACAAGAGAATTTGTCAAAACTCAAAATCAAATTAAGGTCAGAGACAATTTTATGAATAAAAAGTATGTTGAAGGTGAAGCCAGGTATATACAAAACATCTTCTAAAAAAATGTTGTCCAATAAATGGATTTTTCCAGAATGTTTAGCAATGGAATTATCCCCGTTGGGTAACCGAACAAATATAGGGTCAATGGAGACATACGAAACAAAAGCACGAATATCATTGCAAACATGGTCAGTAGCACAAGAATCAACAATCCAAAAACGGTTAGCAAGATTATAACCTGTGTTATCATTAGAATTGATGTTGTTGGTGAAGTGGTTAACAGTGTGGGTACGAGCCTGATTTAGCATGTTCATAAGCAAGTGCATGTCATTGGTACTCAGATTTAAATCAGTGTTGGGTGCAGTTGTGGAGTTTTGAATAGTATTATCAGAAACATCAACAGAATTCACAGAAGCATTTCCAGATCTAGGTTTGAATTTAAAATTTGAAGGGAAACCATGTTTAAAGTAACAGGTTTCCACAGTGTGATGTAAGCAACCACAGAAACTGCAAACCTTACCACAAGAGGAAGAACCACGGTTGGACTGTGGTTTCCCTCTTCCTTTACCTAAGGAGTTGTTCGATTGAAGTCCTTTATGCCATGAGGCCATAGCAACGACAGGTTGGGAAGAGTCTGAAAGGATCTTACTAGTAGGGTTTTGCTTACGCTCTTGTTGTTGAATAAGGGCAAAAGCCTTCGAGAGAGGAGGAAGGGGCTCCATACACATGATTTGGCGGCAAGCATTGTCATAGGAGTCATTTAAGCCTTTGAGAAAGCAAATGACGTACTCGTTTTCGTGGTAACGTTTAATATTCGGCAAGATATTACAAGAACAACGGTGTGCACAAACACATTCAAAATTAGGGCACAGAGCATCAAGATCTTGCCACAGGATCTTAAGATTTATGAAATTGGTGGCAAGATCTTGATCCCCTTGCTTGGTGGAGTGAATCTCTTCAAGAAGGTCAAAAAGACGAAAGGTGTCGCCATCAGAGTACCTGATGCGAAGATCATCCCAGATATCAGCGGCGGTGTCAAAGTAAGAGAAGCTGGTAGCGATTTGAGAGGAGACACAACGAGATAACCACGATATCACCATCGTGTTGCACTTTCTCCACACGGTGTAGAGAGGATCTGAAGACTTTGGTTCTGAAATCGAACGATCTACAAAACAGAATTTGTCCTTGCAGAGCAGAGCGTTGGACATGTTACGTAGGCATTGTTGATAGTTTTTGGCTCCTTCAAGAATGGGCGTCGCGACGATGCTACCGGGGTTATCACCGGGATGGAGGTAGAAAGGGCTTGCTGGATTTTGAGGATCATCAAGGTTGACAGCGGCGGCAGTGGTGGCCATGGGAAACGGCGCTAGGGAAAACCCTAGCAGAGCAAAGAAAGACTAAACCCTAAGGCGGATGATACCATAATGGAAACGAACGTATTGGTGAAAAGAAAAAGAATTGAATATTATTTCACACAGTGAACAGTTTACAAAGGGGAATATAAAGGAATAGAGAAGGGAAAAACAGAAAGGCACGCAGGCCCAAGAGGGAAGGAAGAAAGGCCCAATAAGGCCAAAAAGGAAAAAGGGAACTTAGGGTCCAATAAGTCTCAAAAATATTCCTCACATGTTACGTCTCTACGTTTGAAATAATTATGAGTATTTGAAAGTAGGAACTAGCGGTTTTTGTGGTTTTCTTACTGCTATTAGTTCTTCGGTTTTCATTTAGCTTGATTGTGTTGGTTGCTCATGTCAAGTAGAAAATGTAGGTATAGCTAATTTTGGTGATTTTTTTTACTCTATGCGTGATCTTTGCAAAGTAGATTTGGAGTTTCCCTTTAAAAACTTGACTGTTGAGACTTTTGTACATGTTGGAAGCAGAGCTCTGCCTACGATTAGCCCATTTCATTTGTAATATGACTGAGGTACTTCCATTTTATATTTAGTTCATTTCATTTTCTTTGATTTTGTTCATATTGTTTGTTGTTACTTTACAATCCATTCTCTCTTTCTCATTTTCTTTGTAGGACACAACCTTCTAATATGATTTCCTTTTCATGACTAGGCTTTTTAAAGACAGTTACGGTTATACAGAAGAAAGAGAAGAAAACTGACAATTCTAGCCGATATCAGTGGGATTATTAGACCTTCAAGGTCCGTTTTCAAAGTTATTCAAACATATTTCAATTTCTCCATTTTGGTACCATGAATTAATTCAAATATCATTCAAAGAAAATTTACATAGAAAAAAGGTTTAAATATGTTTTTCATCCCTGTAAAATACGGGTTCAGTGCTTTTAGTCCCTAATATTCATATTTTTGGAGTTAGGTCCTTAATAATTTTAAAGTGGGTGCTTTGAGTCTTTAAAATTTCAAAAGTTGGTGCTTTGAGTCCTTAAAAATACAATTGCACAAGGTGTTTTAACATATGTTTTACTAAATCATCATTTTTGGCACCATTTTTCTCGGTCTATACATATACATAGTGATTAGTGTCTTACATTCGTATGATATTTATTTAATAGGGAGAGATCAAATGACACCGGTGTAACTTACACCAACTACTCTTACATCGGTTAATAACTATTTGTCGAAGATGTTTTTCACGAAACTCACCGTAAGATTGAAACTACTTATTCTATAGTTGATGTCAACCAAATTTCACATCATTCGAAATCGTTAGTACTCCATCAATGTACTAGATAAGTAATGTATAATATAGTTTCGAAATATATGAAATTAACAAGCATTGTGATGGAGTACTAAACGATTTTGGAATCATGTGAAATTTTGTAAACATGATCTATACGATAAGTAGTTTTAATCATACGGTAGATTTCGTGAAATTTTGTAGACATCATCTAAATACTACCTCTAGTCCTTTTTATAGGACCTCTAACCAATTCACATGGATTAAAAAAACTACTAACAACCTTATTTAATGTTTTGTTTTTAAAAAATGTTATAATCTACCAAATTTACTCTTATTTAAAGTCAAAGTTTTCAAAAAATACATTAATTATACCCACTATCTCTTCATTTATTACCATGACAGACAAGGAAAAAAACCAATAATTGTCTCTTGAAACTTTGTATGGAGTCTTATATATAGGATCAACAAATTTTTTTTAAAGGGTCTTATATTTAAGACCGAGGTAGTATTTGATAAAATGATAAGGATGGGTGGAATTTATAAAAAAAATTTAGAATAGGATGATGAGGAGTTTTTTAGTACAAGAATGAATTTTTTTTTTAATTGAATGAAGAAGAGATTTTTGTTTTTTTAAAAAATTAAAAAATGACACATCAGCAAAAAGGTCATCAATTGTATATTAAAGATGATAACAAAAAAGATTTAGTGAAAAAGATATATTCACTTAAATGATCACTCTGTTTAAACTCATCAGAATCTATGAACCAAAAAAACCAGAATTAGTTAGTCCTCCAAAGAATTAGGGATTCAAGTTAAAAAAATAACCACTGTATTTGGAAAGGAAACAATGGTGTTCTATCGGCCACAGAAAAGAAAAAGAAAAATGTGGGTGAGTACTAGCCGGAAGAAATTGTTGCGAAAATTCTTAGCAGGCTTCCATCAAAATCAGTTTTGAGGTTTAGTTGGGTGTGCAAGTCATGGCGTTCTTGGGTTACCAATCCTTCTTTCATCTCACTTCATCGCCGCCATTCTCAGTCCTTAATTCTCTTACAGTTTAAGCCCACACCTCCTTGTCTTTCCCTCGAAGAAGAAGGCATTTACTATTCCCTCCGCCGCAACGATCGCTTCTTCTCTGATTCCAGTGCCTCCCTCTGCCTTCCTCGACACTCCTTCTCCAGAACCTTCTTACCTGTCCTCGCTCTCTGTCACGGACCCTTGTTGCTCCCGCTTGTATCCTTTCTCGGACCTCTCACCGCGGAGCCTGTGGGTCTGTGAATGGGCTTGTTCATTGGGGTGCCAAGCACTTTGTGGGGAACAACAATACCAAGGAGTTTTTTGTTTTGTCTTTTGATTTCGTAGATGAGGTGTTTGATGAAATTCCTCTCCCAGTGAGCCTAGCTAGAGCCTCCACCCCCAGTTGGGTTACTGTTATTGTAGGAGGTAGCATTGAGAATGAGGCTCTTACTATGTACCTTGTAAGTGGTGATGGCTCTTGTAGCATTTGGGTAATGAAAGAGTATGGTGTTGTGGTGTCTTGGAATAAGGTGTTTCAGTTTCATCTCACCGGCACTAGTTTGGAAGCACCTTCCTTTGGGATAACCATTGCCGACATAGGCTGGCTGCCGGCATCCTTACGTCTCTCTGGTAATGGAGAGATACTGCTGTCGCCGCCCATTGGTAGGGTAGGAGAGGAACACCTGTATTTGGTTGACAAAGAGAGAAAAGGATTTGTAGATCTTCAAATTGAAGTAGGGGCTACTGCGGGTGGCAGAATTGTTTCTTTGGTTCTTATGCGGAGACCTTAGATTTACTTCACAATGCAAGTGCTATGATGTCTTATTGAATTTCTTAATTATCTATTGCTGGTTCTGTGTTAATTGAATAGCTATAGCAATATTGTTATTCTGCATGCTGCAAATATCTTCTCGGTCAAATTATTGCAGCCTGTGTGGCACCACAACTTTATCTTGTATTTTGGGATGTTACCTTAATCTAATTCACCTTGCTTTGCTTTCTAATTCTGTTTATGATTGTAGCCTTTTCTTCCTTATCCTTTGTATGATAGTGGTTTAACTAGGTTTAGCAAAGATTGTTCATCTTCCTTTTAAATAAGAATTCTGCAAATAATGGTGAGATTCTACAATGCCTAGCTGCTACTAAAAGCATAATTGTTGCAATGACTTGCTTTGAGCTTGAGTTTCACGTGGTCCTAATGTGAATAAATTGAAAGCTAAATCTGGAAAAGTTCTAAATCATGTTTTGAGTTTACTTAAAAAGAACTGCATCATCTTCAACTGGCGAATGTGAAGACTCTCCAATCACATTTTCATAAAACTAGTATTGTTAAGAAACCTTTTGATTTAATACCTTTAGAATTCTTTTAAATTGATTTTTTGGATAGAGTAATTGAATTTCTTTTATTAATGAATTTTTTTAATAAAATAACTAAATTTTCTAAATGTATTTAGACTCTCCTCTTCAACTTGCACGTTATACTCATCATACCTAATAATAAACAAAAACACCTATCTACTAATTACTTGTGTGGTATCATCTAAATTTTCTGAATGTATTTGGCTACTATTTATTTCGTCATGCTCACCGTCTATCTTATTAACTTCAGATACCTTCCAAAAGAAAACATAATAATAAAACCCATCAACACAATTAAAAAACTAATGTAATTTTACAAAATAATCAATAATTAGGATTATACTCACTAGTACACTGCATAAAAATTAGGAACTATAACTTTGCTGTTTATACCGTCGAACCCTCGTTTTTGGATTTACCATAACAAGAATTTAAAACACACTAAACAAAAAAACAAAAAGATCCTTGTTGTTTCTAAACAACAATAGAAAAAAATAATGAAGCCCAACAAAGCAATGAAGCTATTCAGTGTAGAAAAATTGTCATTGTTTTTCCTAAATAACAAACAAAAAACTTGAAAAGAAATAAAGCCCAATCTGTTTAAAAAAAAAAAACCTTGAAAAAAAATGTATCCCAAAAACTCTAGAAAAGAATACAAGTGCATATCTGTTTCAAAAAAAAAATGTATCCAAAAAATACAAACGCATATCAAAAACTAAAAAAAATACAAATGCAAATAAAAAAAAAGAAAACAAGAAAAAGCCACCGGCAAGAAAAAAGAAAAAACCACCAAAAAAGTTACAAACTTGAAAAAGAAAACCCACAACAACAAGCCCTTTCTCTGTCCGTCTTCTTCAACCTCAAGACCGTTCCGCTATTTTTGTTCAACGAAGCTTTACCGTGGTTCTCTTGGTCCGCGTCTCAGTTTCCTCATCCAATGGAGTTCCGGCGGAGATTCGGTACAAACAAGTCCTTTCTCTCTCGATCTCCTTTCAAATCGCGATACAAACAAGCCCTGTCTCTCTCGATTTCCTTTCTCTCTTGGTTTGCTTTCTCTCTTGGTTTGCCCTTAATTTTTGAATAGACCATACATAGCATACCTTTCCTTCACTTAAAAACGAGTTGTTGGAGACATTTATTTCAACAGGTCATTAGAGGAAAACCAGCTAGTACCGAAAAACGGATTGTTAGGGACATTTATTTCAACAAACAAGCCATTTCTCTCTCGTAATGTTTGACAAAAAAAACCCGAGGGTTTTGCACTTAGAGAGTGTTTGGTAGAGGACATGGTTTTTCCTTTTCTGAGAATGTCACTTAAAAGAAAGTTTATCCGTGTTCGATAGGAGATAAAAAAAAATTATCTGGTAAAGTAAGATTGCTAGGAATGTTTAAATATGAAGAATTCTCATTTTTGACATTCATACCTAAATAGGTGGGTATATTTTATAGACATGAGAATCACAAATATGAAGACCAAATTACCCTCATTTCTCCTTAACTTTTGCACTTTCTTTTTTTATTGGGTAAATTGCAAAAACCTCCCTTGAGGTTTGCTGAAATTGCACTCCACCCCAAACTTGGGAAAAATTAGCAGTCCGCCCCAATTACTAAACGGTGATCAATGTTCCTCTAACTGAAGTTAACCTTGGTTACTTCTAACTAGTGTTGGGTTTGGTAATGATGTCTCTTAAGCAAAGTAGCCTCCTTAAACATCCAATCATAGAATTAGATGCAAAAACGCGGGAACCACTTCTTCTTCCCACTTCTGATGATAAAAACGTAACGTCTCTTCACTACTACTTAAAATTGGACTTTCACTAAAAAAACCCATTCTATTATGTTTCTGTAAAGAAAAAAAAAGACTGAGAGAAGACAGAGAGTGAAACACCATGGGAGAAGAAACGAAGTTCGACGTTATGCTTCATTGGAGCCATGACTATACGGTGATGAAAGATTTTGATGCAGACTTATTGTGTTTCATGGACCTACAGAGTCATGTGTACAAAGAACTCAGAGTGGATTGCCAGACAAAGATTGAGATTGAAGGGACTTTGCCTGACAAACGGTGGATACCAGTTGAAGATGACGACACTCTTCTCAAATGGGTGCGAGAGAACTTGGAAGAAGGTATTGATCAACTTCATCTTTTCATAGAAATAGAAAACCCTAGTGCGTTTGCTAATGATAACAATGTCAATGTTCATGGTTCTTCTGATGATGAAACATTTATCCTGTCAGATGATAGTATGTTTAGTGTAGAGGGTAGTGACGATGGTGATTTGAATGTCCCTGGAGGGTATGACAAGGGTTTTGATTTTTCTGACATTGATGATGAGGGTTTAGGGACTGATAATGGGGAGGAGAGACCATATATGGATAGGGCTTATCAGGGAAAAATATATGAACCAACAGAGAGTGATAAAATTATTTTAGAAAAAAGGAATGTTGTTTGCGAGTGTTGATGCATTTAGGGAAGTTTTGAGGGAATTTGTCATTCAAGAAAGATTTGAGATTGTGAGGGTAAGGAATGAAAGAACTAGGATAACAACAATGTGTGCTGCAAAGGGGGTGTGAGTGGTACTTGCATGCAAGTACCAAAAAAGATGATGTCTCATTTGAGATATAAGTGTATGAAGGGGTGCATACATATTCAAAAAAGGCTCAGAACAGTAATGTGACTTCCACTTGGATTACCAACAAAATGGCAAACCAATTTAGGGCTGATCCTAACATTAGCTATGACATTATTCAAGAACATGTGATATCCAAGTATGGTGTTGAGGTTTCAAAATACCAAATGTATAGAGCAAAAAAAAAAGCTAGAGACCAAATTGAGGGAAGTCATGCTAAAACATATGGTAAAGTGAGGAAGTATGCAGAGATGGTAAGGCAAGCTAACCCAGGAACTATTGCAAAGCTACAAGTGGACAGGATTACTCCAGATAGTAATCCTATTTTTCAGAGGTTTTTCTTGGGACTGAATGCAATGAAACAGGGGTTCATCCGAGGGTGTAGGCCCTTTACTTGGATGGATGGATGTCATTTGAAGGGGCCATATGGTGGTGTATTACTATCTGCAATATCATTGGATGGAAACAATGGTATTTTCCCTATTGCTTTTGCAATTGTGGAGGTGGAGAACAAGGACAGCTGGACTTTTTTTCTAAAGGAGTTGCATGACATGATTGGTGTAGAAATGGAAGGCAAGCCATTGGTGTTTATGACAAACACGCAGAAGGTATATATTTTCAACTTGTTTACATTATCAACTTGTTTTTCTGTTAACAATATGAAATTGAAATTACATTCCTAACTGATGGTATATGTTAGGGTTTGGATCAAGTGATTCCTAACTGATGGTGTTGCAGGCATCAGTACAACAACTTTAGGGCTCAGTTCCTTGGTGTTTTTTTGAGATCACTATTCTGGAAGGCTGCAAAAAGTTACACACACTTCGAATTCAAGGAAGCCATGCATTTTATTAAGAGGGCAGACCAGAAAGCATTTGATTGGCTATCAAAGATAACTCCTTGAATGAGGAGCAAACATGGATTTGATCCATTGGTGAGGTCTGATCATGTGACAAACAACATGACAGAGAGTTTTAACCATTGGATTGATGACATAAGAGCTAAGCGTGTTTTATTGCTGATTGAGTCATTGGTTGTCAAGATAATGGGGAAGATACACGAGTTTTCAAGATGGACTTGTGTGGGATAGTGTTCTGACTCCAAATTCTATTAAGTCAACACAGGTTATTACATAGGGCAGCAAACATGTTCATTTTTTGTTTTAGTTTTGAACTTGCTCTAAATTTGTGACATACTTGTATTAAATTTGTGCCATCAGGGTCCTAGGAAGAGGTCAAATGGAATTTCCATCAATGAACCAACTCAACCAAGTCAGCCAACGCAACCGTGCCAACTTTCAACTGCAGCAAATGTGTCAAAAGACAAAGGGAGGGGGAAGGTTAATTATGGTCCACCAAAAAAGAAGAAGCTTAAGAATAGTGTTGGGGAAGGATTCGGCAGCCACACTAGATACAAGAAGTAGTCACTATGCAGGGGAACATAGCATACTTTTTTTGGATTAGTCATTTCGTTATTAACTAGTTTGTAAGCCTTAAAACATTGGCCATATATTATGCTTTTTTGGATTACTGAATATTGCCCACTTTACTGCTATTAAGGGCTTTAAAACATTGGTCATATATGACGCTGCATATTTATGATGTAGATGTACGTATTTCTGTGGTTGGTTTTTTGTGAACAATTGAAATGGATACATCTATGAACATGATATATGTTCTGTTCTCACTTGTGTTACTGGTACAACATATATGTTCTGTTCTGTTCTACTTGTCATGAAGATATTAGTTCAATTCAGAAATGATAGGTCATTGTGTTCTATTCTGTTCTCACTTGTGTTACTGGTACAACATATTTTTTTCATTCAAATCAACCTTTTAAAATTGATAATACATTCTTCCTAAATAATCAGAACTAATTAAACGACTAAAAGAGAAGTACAAATATGATATCTAACTTAGATTCAAAAATTGGTATTACATTCTTCTAAATTAATTACAATTAATTCAACAACCAATAGAAAAGTACAAACAGAATAATGCCCAATATTCCAAACCCAATAAAACTAAACCATGAATTCAACTTTTCAACCCTCTGTTTTAGAAGCTCAACCTTAGACTTCATATATCCAATTTCAATTAGAACCATTGACCCGTTCTAAAGACAATCGTTTGAGCTCTTATTTCTGTTTGATTCCATGGTTGGAGGATCGTTATAGTTCACAGGAAAAGCCCATTTAAAAAATTTGCAAACCCTATCTTCAAAATTGTAGTAGAGCTAGTGCTTGTGATCTGTTGACTCAGAACATCTGATAGCTACTCTTTTAGCACAATCACACTTCTTGTTAACATATCTCAAACGGATGGAACTCGAATCACCAGAGCTACCGCCGGAAGCCATTAGGATTTCAGTGGTGGGAGAAGGAGAAGACTTAAGACATGGGGGAGGGAGAAGAATTCAATCGTAGGTGAGGGAGACAAGAAGACGATGGGAAACGACAAAAGGAAGTCAGAAGATGAAGATGAGATTTAGAGCTTCCTTCAAACCTTAATTCTCCTTATAAACAGAGTTCCACAACGGCTACGAAAATGAGAAGCTTCTCATCGGTCGGATTTAGGTTGAAGATGGCTCATTTATGTTTTTCTTTTTCTTTTTATTTTTTTCCTAACCAGGGTTAACTTTTTGAATATTCCGTTATGATTCCGTTGGTCAACGTTAGTCAACGTTAGTAATTGGGGCGGAGTGCTAATTTTTCCCAAGTTTGGGGTGGTGTGCAATTTCAGAAAACCACAAGGGAGGTTTTTGCAATTTACCCTTTTTTTATTTCCATTCTCACTCTTCTGCTTCCACTACATATTTTCTAGAAAAAAGATTTTTGTACTCATATTTTTTGTATTCACTTTATACTCATGGTTACATACGTTAAAATATCTGGTTACATACGTAGAAGTTTTGTTGAATTTTTGTTTTTACGTTGTAACCACATATTTCTACATGCGTAACCACCAAATCCGAAAAAACACTGTAACAAACAAACGTAACCACTTCTTTCAACGTACGTAACCAATGTACACTGTAACCAAAAAATAACTAATGTAACCATTTTTTCAACGTACGTAACCAATACGTACATTGAGTACAAAAAAATTTGAGTACCAAAATTAAGACTCTTTTTTCTAACCCTTCTTCTGGTTCATCATTGTCATTTCTCTAGTTAGTGCACAACTTTAATTTTTTTCATATGCTTGTGTTTCTCGTTCTGAAACAATTATTTATTTATTCATTTAACTCTTATGTTTTCTTTTATTTTAGTAGCATGCTATTTTTTCATTGACAGTGACTTATTTCTGTTTTGTGAATGTGAAGATTTTATTTCTCCATTATATAGTTGTGTTTAATTGTAACTTATTTCATTTAACTATGTTTTTCTTTTGTTTTGTGAATGTGGAGGTTTTTTTGTTGTTTTCCTTTTTTTTTTTGATACTTTGAATGTGACTTATTTCATTTTATTATATTTTCCTCTCCTATTATTGATATTACGTGGTTGTGTCTAATTGTGGTAATTTTAACTAGCAATTTTAAATATAATTTTTATGTAACAGTTATTTTCATTATTTTGTAACTTGTTGCTCAATTGCAAAATACAAAGATTATTATTTTTGCTTTTTATTAAATAATTTAATTATTTTAAAATGAAAATAAATAGTTAAACATATTTTTTTAACTAATTTATTAAAAAATATAAAGTTAAGAAAGTAATTAATTAATCAAATTATTTTTTATTTGCAATTAACAAAAAATATATTTTATTAGCCAAGTGTGTTTCTGAAAATAACAATATTACTGGGTAAGTTTTTTTTTGTATTATATACCAAACATAAAAATCTATCCATTATTGGGAAAGTCAGTTAATAAACAAACGTAGGAATATACTTACCTAAGAATCACTTACATTATCCGGAAAATTTACTTAAAAATATGTCTCGTACCAAACATCCCCTTAATGTTTGAGGTTATTAATGATTAAAAGAGAGCATACCTTTCCTTCACCTAAATTAGGTTTTGCAAATTATGTTTAAACCTAATGATTGGTCAAAAAAATTGAGTTGGGTTTGTACTTAATGTTTAAGAACTATTTGACAATTAAGAAAAATACAACTTAACTAGCAAACATGCCAGTGCGTTGTACAGGTTTTTATTTTAACTAAATGATGAGATTATTTTTTTTATGTATTACATTTATAATATTCAATTTATAAGAATTATTAGATTTATTAAAAGTAATATAAGTTTTAGTCATTAACTTGTTTTTTAAAAAAATATATTATAAATAATTATGCTCAGGGAGTTCATTGAACACTTCACTATAAAGTACATTTTTAGTGTAGTTTGAATATTTTTCATCATCCTCTACGATAAGAATTTTAACTCTTTTGGAGATGTTACTCTAGACAACACCCTATATAATTGCCCATGAGAAAACACTAATTTTTGCAAATATAACCCAACATAATTCAACGATTGAACATGACTTTGGTTTATTGTCATTGCATAACAAACTTTTATTGGAAAATATTTTCTTTGCAAAATAAAAAGCCACCTTGAGTCTCTTGCCATTGGCACTATTCTTGGAATTAGGACTTTGGCTCCAACATTGTACTAATTTTTGCTTCTATCAATTAGTCTCCTAAATGTGCTAACATTCCCAATGTGCGGTTAATGTTCCTAAGTAACATAAGTGGCATTCCTTCTTTGAGTTGCAAGCAATGATTTGAAAATTTGTTAAAATTTAAATTATTTGTAAAAAAACCTAAATTTTAATTAGATTTATTTGTTACCCTATTTCTTAGAGGGTGCTAGCTACTATGACCGTGCGTTGCACGGGTTATTTAAGTTTTTTATGTATTATAATTAAATTATAAGATTTTTTTAAAAAATAATTTTTATAAAAATATAAAATAATTTATTTTCTGAAAAAAAAAACTATTATAAAAAATTACTTCAAAGAATTTCATTGAATACTTATTTATAAATTACATGTTTAGTGTAGTTTGCATATTTCTCTTTTTACTTTAAAATGAGAGAATAGTTTATAATCATTGCAAAAATCTAAACTATTAAATTATACATTGATACAGTTAGCAAAAAAGTTATCAAGTTGAGAATTGTTGTACTATTAATGTTGAAGTAATTTTGATAGACATAAGCTAAGCTTTTTTAAACTACTAATTTAGATTTACTATTAGCATAAATAATTTTAACATTTTGATTTTATATAAATGGATAAATTATTTATATATATAAAATTAAAATTAAAGTTTATTACTTTTGAGTATATTTATAGTTACTTCAAAATGTCTATTGTCATTTTCATTTAAATATTTTGATACCCCTCAGACCTTTCCTCTAATATACTATTTTGGTTGCTAATAAATAAATAAGTTAATTAAAGATATATTTTAAATTTAAAAATAGGAATGGCAATATATAAGTTTTTATCAATGTAACTATAAATGTTTATAAGAATATAAGCTACTAAATTTTAATGTTGCCATTAATTTTTGTTTATTGTCATTAAATATCATACTTTTGCTGAAAATAAAAGCCACTTTATCTTGAAATGCTAATTGTTAGGATTATTTTTTGAAATAACGGGTTTTGCACAAATGTAACTTCATATAGTTAATTAATATTATATTTTAAGACTTAATTACATATTTAATTCTTTACTAATTATTAAAATTAAAGAATTCATGCTTTTCATTTTTTCCATCACCCTTAAACTTTTAAACAGATAATAAGTATTAATGTGCAAACGCCTATATATAGCTATAGGCACTTTTAATTTGTCTATAGTTATCAATAATAAAACTATAATACTATTTTAAAATAATAAATAAATGAATAAAACTATAATATCGTATCTTGCGTTAGGAAACTTCTCAATTATTCAATACATCAAATATCAAATATAATATTAAACTCAAATCATATAAAAAAAAAACAAAATCAACCTTACAACGTTATAATTAATAATTTTCACAAACCAAATTAATAACACGCATACAATCTAAATACCAACAAAGTTTAATCTTCTTGATAATAGGATAGAGGATGAATATCTAAGAAAATAAAATAAAATTTTATAAGCATAATTTTTTATACAATTATTGTATACTATTCTATAAACTATTCATTTGAATTGATTGGTAATTGTTGATTTTTATGACTCCATAATTATCGATTTGGCAAGTGGGAAGACATGAGAGACTAGCGGTTAAATTCCAAACGCATGCATGCCGGGTCAAGCAGCTACTAACTATCTCGGAAGCATCCCGGTAGGTTTGGCGTGGCCCGTACTCAGGGCCAAGTTAATGAGGTTTGGGCCAGGTAACAGATCCTTGCCCAATACTAACCCCACTTAGGTCATACACCTCACTCTATAAATACTATCATTAACGCACCATGCAAGGTACGTAAGTATTCAATCAGATACATAAACCCTAACTCACTCACTGACTTGAGCGTCGGAGTCCTTGTAGGTGCACACCACCGCCGTCGAAGCTCAAGACGTTATTCACATTGCCCTCTGCTGATCTAAAAGACCACCTTGTTTGTCCTACGTCCTCGTCAGGTTAGATCACAACACAAGCATAGGCTAAAGACTTAGTGCATGTTTGGATAACAATTGCAAACTTTCTTTTCCATCGAGATTTCGGATCCCAATGCAATTTGACGGAAGTAAGAAATTCTCACTTCTCCCAGAATGAAGTTTGGCAAAAGGAAAATGCTATCCGAACATACCCTTAAAAGAGCACTATGAGAACTCATTAAAGAAGCTTTTTTTCTTGTTAAAACTTCTGAAAATCTGATTTTTGATTGGGGCGTAATAACGTCGTGTGATCCATGTAACCAACCTCACATAGTAGGATAAGGCTTGTTGTTGTTGTCACTTATTTCTAATATTTGCACTAAAATCTAAAATAAGAAAAAAAGAAATGAAAATACAAAATAAACAAAATACCTTCCGTTCTTTGTTAGCATGTGTGAGATCCAATCCTAAATAAATAAAAGGAAATATCTTAGGCAAATAATAAGCGGTTAATATAGTGAAGATCATGACATCTTCTTGTATTTAATGGGTTACAGATTCTAATCTCCACTTTTCACCTTAAATTGAGATAGATATAAGCAAGCTTTTTCATTTCTTAGATTATGACATCAATTTTTGGCCTTAAATTTTTTTCACAGATTACTAATAGCTCAAATCTTACCAACGAAGAGCCACCAAAGTAAGAGGAATCTTAGTTGATCCATATGAATGACTAGAATCAGCAAAGGTTAAACATGTGTAAAGTTCGATTTCCGGAATTTTTGTTAAGTACCGCAGGCTTTAGTTGCAAGTTGTTTGATTACTTATTTTGCCCTTAACTCCAACTGTTATTGTTTTCCAAAATTAAGCAAAAAAAATTGTGTCAATTTTACATTTAATATATTTGATATTTCATTTAATATAGTCTCTCAATATTATATTTCATATCCTTTAACAAAATTAATATAAAATTTAAAAGCATTTAATTCTTATAATAAATTGCATTAGTAACTTCTTTGAATTTTAACACTAATGTCAAATAGCATTAATAACAAATAGAAAAAACCCCAAAACGGAAAATAAAATAAAAGTATTTATTGCTTGACAAAAATGAAAAAAATAAGTAACCTTTAAATACAATTTTAAATTTGAATCTTGTGAATGAAAAAATTTTCTCTTCAAAATTAGTCTAATCATGATATAGATGTTCCCACTAAAAGAAATTACTTCTACTTATGTCATGGCCAAGAATTCTATCAATTAAAATATCAAAAATAAAAATTCTATCAATTCTCACCATAAAATATCCAATGAATTAATATATATAAAAACCTTTTCCTCATAATCTAAGATGATATATGGAAATAACTTAATAAGAAAATATTAGTGATTAATTGCGCAACATTTATTACAAGCTTAAAATTATAGTAGTATCTTGTTAAGGAACGCATTACTAATAAAAATTAAATATGATAATGGTAGTTCCTTAATTGCATTTATCACATTCTAAACCTGTATCCTTGGCATATTTTTGACTTGCAACCATAAACCAATCCTTATTTTTTTGCCGAACCCCTCCAATACCTCTTGAACAACATCTCAGCCGTTAGTTCATCATTATAAAGTTTGAGATTTGAGATACAACAAAGTATAACGTGTGGTTATGATATAATCAACACAATTATCGCAGGATCCAATGGTAAAGGGAATCCTTTTACATGAAACATATGACCCTAATTCTTGTCCGTTCATTTGGTCCATGTGATATTTTATTAGCTTAAGTGCCCTTTTTACTCATGGAAAATGTTACAAGGGATTCTACCTCCAAGGTGTCCCCTTTACCAACTCAATATAAGGCTAAAGGCACCAACAGTAGCAACATTGAAATTGAAGTGACTAATCGAATTGAAGAAAGTGCTCAAAGACACTAGTCTTAAAAGTGGGAGCATCAATCAACCTTCTTCCAATCCAATGGCTGGGATTGATTCATTTGAGGTCCCTACTGTTGATGAGGATTCCTCAAAGGGCTCACATTCAGTTGGTGTTGAAGTTATTGGTCACAACCAAAAATTTACGCAAGGTACATTACCCTTACTCTTAGGTCTATGACTCCTTCATGGGTCTAATCACATTTATATTCCATGACCATTTATATTCCATGTCAAAATCTTAAATCAACAATTTTTGACTTCAATTAAACATTTAATTACCCTTTCTGAATTTTGAAGGTTATGCCTCATCAACAGTAGTGTCCTCAAAAGAATCAATCCCAGCCATTGGATTTGAAGAAGGTTGATTGATGCTCCCACTTTTAAGACTGGTGACTTTGAGCACTTTCTTCAATTCGATTAGTCACATCAATTTCAATGATGCTACTGTTGGTGCCTTTAGCCTTATATTGAGTTGGTAAAGAGGACACCTTGGAGGTAGAATCCCTTGGGGGGTGGGGTGTTGTCCACTCTTTCCGTTGAATTTTCGTCAACTTCTCAAGATTAAAAATCTAATTATGAGGCAGATGTCAATATTTGTTATTTGATTCCAGATCTGAAAAAAAAAGATTGATAACAGTCATGATACTGGTAACCTATAACATTGATAAAAAAAAATTGGTCATACCTTCGACATAGAATGGCCCAACTTGGGTAAATGGTACTATTAGGGGTAAATTCAAATGGGACCAAGTAAAATTGAAAAAAAAGAAGATGGGACCTTGAAAACAACAAGGGGATAAAATCATCTTCGATCCTAAAAAGTACATACACAATCTGATTTTTTAAATATTTTTTAATTTTTTATATAAAATAATTTATAATATTCGATGAATGTTTATGAGCCTTCAAATCGAGACTAGAATTACATTGTTCAATTGACTGGAAACTGGAGAGGATCTTAACTCAACAGAAAGAGGTGAGATCTGATTGTGTTGGAATATGGCAGAATTTGGGTCAAGTTCTTCTCCAATTTAGCAAATAATCAGATAATTTGAGTTTTACATAATGGTTTTAATATAACAATTTCTAATTTTATTTCATTATTTATTTTATAATTTATAAATATAAATTTAATGGTGAAAATGTTCTTCATCTCTTAATGAGAATAAAGAGAATTTCCATTCGTTTGGTTTACATGTCCAACTTATTTAAGACACAATTAATTTTAAATTGTTTCCAAATAAGAATTTATTCGGTTAGGTAGAAAACTCCAACGAATAAAAGATGATAGACTTAAATAGTCTGACCAAACAGTATTGCAGTATACAATAATTTATGTATAAATATATAAAGTAATATTTGTTTGACTAAAACAAAAAATTATTAAATTATGATCCTCTCATATAAAATGACTCTCATGTAACATGAGAGTATTCCTATCTATATTTAATTCTTCTAAACATAAAATACAAGTGAAGACCCCAACTATTATGCTTGTTCTAGAAAATCCCATTATTGCATGCATAGAAGATATGTTAATTTAGTTCAATTTGTGGCACACACAATTTTATTTACTATATATCTTATCATTTAATTAATGATAATGTATGTTGTTATTTATGTATATAGTTTCAAGGGACGATGAGGTCACTAGTGGTAATGTTCATGGTTTGGCCCAGTTAGAAATATATTTTTTAGATATATTTCTTCTGTACAATAAGCCACCTATTTATAGGTGAGAATACAATCGGAGTAATGAATAAAATAATCTCAACAAATCAAATCATATTCTATCAAATCCTAACCCTAATCCTATTATATCAAATTCCTAATATTACAAATCAATTACAATATTACAAAAAAGTTACAATATTACAAAATCAATTTAAAGATTTACAACATCAATTTAATAACTCAACATCCCCCCTCAAACTCAAGTGGGTGTGGAAGAGACCAACTTGAGTCTGGAAACTAAGGCCGTAAAATGTTTAGGTGAATGAGACTTGGTGAATAGGTCAACAGGTTGATAAGAGTTCCGATAGGGAGGAGGCGAATAGTGCCATGAACAAGGTGTTTGCGAGTAAAGTGAGAGTCAACCTCTATGTGTTTGGTGCGCTCATGGAAGATATCATTGTGATCTATTTGAATTGCTCTTTGATTATCAGAATGAAGATCAGTAGGACAAGGTTGGGGAGCACCCATATCAGCTAGGAGCCAACGAAGACAAAGAACCTCAGCAGTGCTATCAGCAAGAGCACCATATTCAAATTCAGTACTAGAGCGGGAAGGCAGAGTTTGTTTCTTACTTCGCCAAGAGATGAGGGAGTCACCAAGGAAGATACAATAACCAGTAGTGGAACGGCGATGATCGGGATCTCCCTTCCAATCAGCATTAGAATAGGCCGGGAGAACCAAAGGGGAGCGTGAAAAAAATGAAGTCCTCGAAATAAAGTGCCTTTGATGTAGAGGATGATCCGAAGTACTGCAACATAATGAGTGGTGCGTGGAGCACACATGAATTGACTAACTATATGAACAACATATGAGATATATCGGGGATACAGTTAGGTAGATCAGACTTCCCACCAATTGTCAATAGTGGGTAGGGTTATCAAGCACAGTCCTATTAGTGGCAAAAAAGTGAATATTAGGCTCAAGAGGTGTAGTCTCAGTGCGATTATCAGTAAGACTAGCTTTAGCAATGAGATCAGAAGCATATTTGGCTTGGGATAGAAGTAATCCATCTGTAGACGGGAGGACTTCAAGACTTAGAAAGTAGTTGAGAGAGCCAAGATCCTTCATTTCAAAGTTATGGCTCAAGAAATCTCTTAGGTTGGAAATCCCTGTGGTATCTTCACATGTAATGATCATATCATCAACATAAAGAAGTAAAAGAACAATACCTTGTTTTGTGCGATGAACAAAGAGTGCAAAGTCATGGGGACTTGAAGAGAAACCAAGTTTGCCAATAGTAGAACAGAATTTGGAAAACCAAGCTCAAGGAGCCTGTTTGAGACCATATAGAGCTTTATAATGGTGAAAGACTTTGTTTGTTGGACAATCATACCCTAGGGGTGGTCACATATATATTTCTTCTTCTAACTCTCCATTTAAGAAAGCATTCTTAACATCCATTTGATGAAGCTTCCAATGGCATGAGGCAACAATGGAAAGAAGAGTACGTACAGAAGTGAGTCGGGCTGCAAGAGCAAACGTTTCTTCATAGTCAATGTCATATTCTTAAGTGAACCCTTTTGCCACTAATCGGGCTTTGTAGCAATAAATGGATCCATCAGAATGGGTTTTGATTTTATAAACCCATTTACATCCTACTAGTGCTTTATCAGAGGGACGATCAACCAATTCCCACGTTCCAGAGGTTTCCAAGGCATTCAGTTCTTCTTGCATTGTTTGCTGCCAAAGGGATCAGTGCATGCCTCTTGATAAGAGTGTGGTTCATAGAGGTTAAGCATAGTGGAGAAACACTGATAATCACGAAAATATGAAGTGGGATTTCTATCACGAGATGGATGAGTCTAAGTGTGATGTGCAGACTCGACATGCTGATCAGAGTTAATAGACGAAGTTGTGCCAGAATGGTGATTGTGGGTTCAGTAGATTCGTCACAAGGATCAGAGTTACTAGATGGAGTTAGGGCTTCAACGCCTGTTGTGGGTGCACCAGAGGATTCTTCATGGACGTCACTTGTGGCAGGTGTTCTTGAAATAGTATTACACTCAAGAGGAAAAAGATCAATGAAAGTGTTAGTAAAAAAAGGAGCAGATGTAGAAGGAATGATTGTGAATTTTGATATAGAAGAAAACATAATATCTTCCCAAAAGGCAATGTGACGAGAGATCCGGATACGTTGATAGATAGGATCCTAACAACGATAACCTTTGTGTTCAGTTCCATATCCTAAAAACCAGCAAATACGAGAACGAGGTTCAACTTTGGTGTATTTGTGGGGTTGAAGTAGAACAAAGCAATTTTCTTAGGAGGCTTGCTCTACTTTGAATGAGAGCAATTTTTGCATTCGTAAAACAAGTATAAATTTTCCCTTAAAGAAACAATCTACTCATTAAATTTATATTTAAAATTCCCTCATATTTTAGGTTTAAATTTCCAATAATATAATCCTATCGACAATCTTTAGAGAGAATGCAATGAGCACCAAGTGAATAGTTATAATATGAAAAATTATAAAGAAGTCCTAAATCATCACTTGCATCAAAATCACAAGAAAGACTTTCTCTCATTTCAAACACCGACTAAAATAGTGAACAAGAGTTTTGGCTTATCCCCCACGATCATCACCGTGTTTGCATTTAAGATAATTTAGTAAATAGAAAGCATCACAGATTGAACTTTACTACTAGTATAAAAGAGTAGAAGAATAAATACCTGGTCAAGGGTGCAGGTTCATTGTCACATCTAACCATGGTAGTCAACATCACGATTTGAATCACAAAATCTTAAGCTTTTATGATCTCAGCACCCCTTGCGATTTAGATCGCATGCAAAATCTCAATATGCGTGAAATCCCTAAAAACACCGATTAAAATTGCAAATGGATTTAGTCTTATACATACGCAGGGAAGGTAATAAAATTAGAAATAACTCATTAGAATCGGGAAATTCTTAAATCTTTACTTGTGGGTTGAAGCTCACACAACACGTTGGACCTTTAGATCGATACATAGCTTCTTTGCGAGCAAGGTGCGGCTAGATCTTCAGATAGAGGCGGAGCTTCATCACCACCATCGTAGTAGAATTACATGGATTAGGTAGTCGCGACTGGTGAGCAAGAGCAAGGAGGACAGAAGCGACGTGGTTATAGAGACCACTAGGGTGCTTGACGGCGTAGAGAAATAAGTGTGCTTGGAATGATTACTAACCTAGGGTTTTGTTTTAGTTATATAGTGTCTATTGGGCCATACATGTTGGGCCTCTAGTTTTTTTTTTCCCTTCAAGACTCTACTTTTTCTGCCTTGTATGCCCTTCAATGAATTGTCAATTGAAAAAACAAAACCAAAATTTAAAAAAAAGTTAAATAAACTATTTTGTTATACTAAAAGTGTAAAACAAACTTTAAATATGCTATTTTTTCTATTTATTCTATTTTATATTTATATATATGAATTTATATGTGCGTGTATGTGTATATATATATATATATATATATATATATATATATATATATATATATATATATGGAGGACATATCAAATAAGAACACTTATTGTGAGAAATATGAACACTAATATTGACCATTAGATCTTATTTGAATGGTCATGATTTAACCAATAAATGCAATGATCTTTTTAATTAATCATGTCCGTGCATTTATTTCAGCAGTATGACGAGCGTCAATAGTGCATGATGAAAGTTTTACTGTCCTTTGACAAAGAAAGATTCTGATTATTGTAAGTTATTCGGACTCTAAGTGTTTCTCTGTTCAAGAGGGAGAATGTTGTTTCTACATTTCATTGTTATTTACTTGACACAGCTAGGCAAAATCATCGCATATAGTTTATGTGCACTTGGAACCACTTCTAGAATAGTCAAACTACGATTTAAAAGTCGTTCTCAACAAGCTCATTAAAATACATTGATGATATGAAAAATATGGAACATGTGTATCTAATAGCACTATAAAGCATAAGGTATTGTTCAAGCAAAGCACAACAAAGTTTCCAAACTTGACAATCCAAAACCTATTCACACTTAAGGAAATGGATCCAAATAACAAATGAGTAAAGGAATCAAAAGGAATGAAGAGAGGGGTATACCTTAGAGTACTTACTAATAAAGGCAGTGAAATAATGAAAATCAAATCCATACCTTGCTTGGCCAAAGATTTACCTCTTACTTCCTCAAGTTGAAGCTTATTACAAACCTTGGAAGGAGACAAAGCTTGACAATGAAGATCTTTAGAAACACACAACGTCCTCTACCTTACTCCTATTGACACTAGTAACACTTTCCTCCCCTATGTGATGCACATCATCATCTTCACACTCTTTATGTTTTTGGACGAACTTCCTTTTCAATTCACTTATCCCTTGCGAAATGTTGCCTAAAATTTTATTTTTTATGCTTTACTCTTAATCTCTCAACTTTGACTCTCTCATCATCATTTCCCAATGTAATCTATGAACCTTCTCTACTATTCCCTCTTCTTTTTAGAATGCTTCCTAGCATGACAACCATCAATACTAGCATGTCTAGAATGCCTAGCATATGCATCATATGAAGCATGTCTAGTAACAATAGAATGACTTATATTAGTAGCACGTCTAGGATGAGTAACATAGCTACCCAATCAAAGCCTAAATCATTTATGACAATTATGCAAGCCATGTCTAGCATTATACCCATGAGTATAGGGAGTAGGAATACTACCTCTTTTATGTTGGTTACTAGTCTTTTCTAAACTAAGAATGAGTTTTTCCCACTCCCAACTACTATCCAAACACACCCATAAATTGTAACCTTCTAGTCTCGCCATGTCTTTATGCCTCCTCCACAATGCTAACCTTCAAGCTGCGCACCAGTTTGTCTCCTTTTCTTTCCATCTTCGCTGCCCAAATCTAACTAAAGGAAACAGATTTAACTGAAGATCTCCTCACCGTCGTGCGTCCATGTCCTTTCTTTCACAAACGAAGCGGAGAAGAGTGTTGGTTCCTCGTTATTCTTTTTTGTTTCTTCATTTTTTTCACTTTTCAGCAATGTTTGGATTTGTGGTACTTATCTTGTTAATGCTATAATTTCTGGATTCCAGTGTCTCTAAGAAACTCAAGATTCTAGTCTCTGAGATAAACAAATTGATACAACGTGTGACTTCCTTCTAATCGCATTTTGACATTGTTTAAGAAACAGTACCTCCCTAAAAAGAACTGCAGCTGCCTCCATTGCTACCGTCAATGGAAAAAAATCCGCAACAATATTTATGGAAATCTGAATCTGAGGTTTCAAATACGCCTATCCAACTAGTAGATGATTTGGATGCAAGCTCGATTAAGTTCGTTATAGATCTACTTGATTATGGTGCTCTATGTCCTGTGCTCGATACTCATCCCACACCACCACCACCCCATGCTTTGCCGGAGAATCTGGCATAGGATCCAACCGACCTTTGTTTTGCCAGTTGCTACTTGCCACGGTCACTTTGCACATTGGATCTGCTTATGGCACCGACACAGATGATAGAATTTCCTATCACAAGTCTTCAAGAGGAACAAAACGTTGATGCATTACATTCTCTTCCCGTCGTTCCTCTAGTATTACCCACCCGCACCTTCAGCATTCCATTTACCCAGCGCTCTTATCTCCCAAAGAATCGGGTTACGATTTCCATGACAGTATTACCAACGACAGTGGTTCAGCGGACCACATGCTTAGATGAGTGTTAACCTTTTTATGCAACTACAAAGGATTAACTCGTTTTAGTATAGTGATTATATTAGGGAGCACTGAATTTATCTGATTAAGAATTAAGTTGATAGAATGTTCAAAAACATAATAAGTTGTGAATGGATAATAAAATAAAAACTTGATAAAATGATAAAAAAATAAGATAAAGATTCACATGGGATTGAGTTTCATTACTTAACCTTGTTTCTTTCAATAGAAGTTAAATATTATAAGAAAATATGCATACTCAAAGTTACAAGTGCAAATATCTTTGTTCCTTGATTCTAAGACACTAGTTTCTAGAGCCCAATCTCTTGGCACTTTAGGAACTAAGTCTTGCATTAAGCAGAGTATTTTGGCAATCATAAGCACTTCCATCCATCTCTAGACTAGAAGATTTTATGAGAGTTTTTCTCCAAATCCATTTATAAACTAGTTTCTCAACTGTGCAAATAAACTAACACATGGAAAAAGTGATCAAGCTAGACCAAGAAAAGAAGAACAGAAGAAAAACTCCAAATCATATATAATATTCAACTAACAATTGAAAGAAACAAGAGATGAAGTAATTACATTCAATCCCGATGGAAAGCTTAGCCTAGCAAGGCCATGAACTTCAAGAACTAAACTTAAGAGTATTAGAACTCTGACTAAAGCACTATACTTTGTGGTTTATTTCTCTACAATCCAATATATCTCCCTAACTCTAGAAAGTTGTATTTATAGGTATTCTGAGCAGGGTCTGGCGCTCGAGCGCCCTCCTATCGCTTGAGTGTTGGCCTTTAACGTGCTGGTAAATGAGCTTTAATGCCTGGTTAATGTGTCTGGCGCTCGAGCCCTGGTGTGGCGCTCGAGCGCTAGACTCATAACTCTGGCATAAAGGATCCAATGCTCAACGGATACTGGCGCTCGAGCCTTGGTGTGGCGCTCGAGCGCCAGAGCATTTACACTGGCAGAAAGGATCCTACGTTACTCAGCTCCCAGCGCTCGAGCCTTGGTCCAGCGCTCGAGCGCTAACCTCTTATATGCTCCAGCATCTTGACTTTCTTATTTTGCTTCCAAAACACCTGAAAATATATTTCTAAAGTTAGAAAATTTATTATTTCTCCTTTTTTACTCTTGAACTTACAAAGTAAAGATTAGAGGTGAAATTTTACATAAAAACATGTTATTTCTTGAGAAGATAAGTGAAAATCCTTTATTGTATAAACACACTAATTTGCACTTATCAATGAGTATCAAATTTTAACTCGGAGGAATCAAGAACCAAGCTGTAGAGGGCCATTCTCAGGTGCACTGGAAGATTGCGATCCAGGAATTTCTAAGAACTTTTCAACATTAGGAATGACTTAGATAATAATCTTAGTGTTGAGCTTCCTTTAGAGCCATTTTTTTCTCTATGGTGACACCAATGTTGCTTCTGTTAGGAAACTATTCCCACAGAAACTTAGCTTGTGAAATGGAGAATTCAAGCACAAAAGAAAAAGAGAGATTAACAAATTAATGAGAGCTTCAACTGTTATTGAATTTCTGAGAGTATATATACAAGTCTCCTATGGACCAACTTGCAAAAACTGAAACTTAGTAAAAAGACTTAAGTGGACTTATTATCTTTACGAAATTGCTACTAAGTCCTTCATTTACATTTATTTTAAACTGAATTAACTAACATCCCAACACTCTCCCTAATTCAGTTCACCTATCATCTTCATCCCAAGCATTTCTGTCATTTGTTTAAACCTGATTGAATTTAATGCTTTGGTCATCACATCTACTTTATGATTTTCTGAGTTGCAGAACTCCACTTCAAGCTTCCCTTTTGCCACATGATCTCTCAAGTAGTGATACCTTGTGTCAATGTTCTTACTTCTTCCATGTGCAGTTGGATGCTTGGCTAAACTGATTGCTGACTTGTTGTCTATTAACAACCTTACTGGGGTCTTCTCTCTGATCTTCAGTTCTGCCATCAAGTTCCTCATCCATGCTGCTTGACACGCACCTAGAGATGCTGCTATATACTCGGCTTCACATGATGATAGAGCCATAGATTGCTATTTCTTTGAGCTCCAAGAAACAGGAGCATCATAGATCATGAACATGTGTCCTACTGTGCTCTTCCCATCATCAACATCTCCACGCCAGCTTGAATCTGTGAAACCAACTATGTCCCCTTTACAACATTTTCTACTATTAGGGTAGAAAACTCCAAAACCCATGGTTCCCTTGATGTACCTCAACACACGCTTTACTGCAATCATGTGTGACACCCTAGGTTTGCCCATGTACCTGCTGATTAGTCCAACTCCATAGCAAATATCAGGTCTGCTATGACATAAGTACCTTAATGACCCTACTATCTGCTTGTAGAGTGTGGAATCAACTAGCCTTTCATCACTATCCTTCACGAGTTTGGTTCCTACCTCCACTGGTGTAAGCACTGAGTTACAATCTGCCATGTTAAATCTTTTAAGCACACTTAATGCATACTTCTTCTGATGCATAAGTATACCACAATCAACTTGTTTGAATTCTAATCATCGAAAGTGGGATAAGCTTCCTTGATCAGTCATCTCAAACTCCTCTTTCATTGATTTCTTGAACTTCATGATGTCCTCTTCTGCTGTTCCTGTTACCGTCAGAACATCCACATAAAGACATACAATTAATAAGTCTTTTACAAAGTTAGATCCCACATAAACTCCATGTTCATGCTTGCACTTTATGAATTTCAATTCAGCTAAGAAATTATCTATCCTCTTGTTCCAAGCCCGTGATGATTGCTTCAATCCATAAAGTGCTTTTCTCAATCTGTACAACTTATCTGGTTGCTGCTTGTTCTCAAAGCCTTGGGGTTGTGATACATAAACCTCCTCATCAAGCCATCCATTAAGAAAGGCTTATTTTACATCCATTTGGTGAAGTGGCCCTCCTTGGTAGCATGCAACTGCCACAATCAATCTCACAATTTCTATCCTTGCCACTGGTGCACAAACATCACTGTAACCTACTCCTTCATTTTGCAAAAAACCCCTTGCAACCAGTCTTGCCTTGTATTTTGATATTTTTCCATTAGGCTTCTCTTTTACCTTGTAAACCCATTTGACACTAGTGGGCGTCTAGTTCCTAGGGAGATCATAGCAGCAAGTTCGTCCTTCATAGCAGCAATCCATTTTGCTTTTTTGATAGCTTCTTCAAAGCTAATAGGCTCTGCCTCTGCCATGAGTACCATCATAGCAGACTCACCATTCAACTCACCATCTTCATCTATCTGTTGATCATCATATACTTCAAATCCAGCAAGTCTTCTTGACACTTGTCTGTGTCTTCTTGGCCTGTTGCTTGGTTCAACTTCTAAATTCATTTAGTAATCAGTGTGATAGCCAACACCATCTCCAGTATCATGTGTTTCCTCTCCCTCAGAAGTGATCCAAGCTATGTTCTTCCTTGCTTCAGAATTTGAATCCCAATTCCATCCTCTCCTTTCATCAAATATGACATCACTGCTCACTGCAATTTGCTTTGCAGTAGGATCATATAATCTATATGCTCCTGTGCAATGATAACCAACAAGTATCATCTAAACACCCTTTGCATCTAGTTTCTTTCTCTGCTGACCAGGTGTGTATTTGTAACATACACAGCCAAAAGTTCTCAGATGTGAGACATTTGGTTTCAAACCTGACCAAGCCTCCTCGGGTGTCCCTGTTTAAGTCTATTTGAAGGACTTTTGTTGACAATATATGCTGCTACTGTCACTGCTTCTCCCTGTAGGCTTTTGGAAAGACTGTAATTCTTTAACATGCTTCTTGTCATGTTAAGAACGGTTCTATTGAGCCTTTCTGCTGAACCATTATGCTGAGGAGTATAAGCAGGAGTCACTTCATGCACAATGCCTTCTTTTTCACAGAAATCAGCAAACTGCTTGGAAACATATTCTCCTCCTCCATCTAAGAGCATGTATTCCTTTGTCTTTTTCTGTTTCAACTGCAGATTTAAACTTCTTAAAAGTCTCTAGAGCATCACTTTTCCTCTTAATCAACAAAATCCAAACTTTTCGAGTAAAATCATCTAGAAAGGAAACAAAATACATATTGCCTCCTAGAGATTCCACCTCAAAAGGGCCACACACATGTGAATACACCAGATCTAGAGCTGCTGCTGTTCTAGTTAGTATAGTAGTTTTGAAGGATTTCCTTGTCTGTTTAGAGACACAACAGCTGTGACACATGCTACTTGGTTGCTTGATCCTTGGATTTCCAGTAACAATAGTTTCTAGGCTCAACAACCCCAGGTTCTTGAAACTAAGGTGACCAAATCGATGATTCCGAAGCCAACTCTCATCTTCCATGGTTGCATCCAGGCAGTTCTGCTCATTGTGAACTTGTATGTCAATCTTAAAGGCCCTATTCTTCAGCAATGGAGCCTTTAAGATCAACCTCCCTGTGTCACCAAAGATTTTCACCATGTTGTCCTGCATAGTCATGTGATAACATTTCTGTAGTAGCTGTCCAAGCCTGAGAAGATTGATTCTGAAGAGGAACTACTCGTCAACACAATAATATCATCGGCCATTTTTGAAGGAAAGAAACCCAGAAACTACAACTAAACCCTAAGAAAGGGGGAGAATGCAACAGAACAATCCAAGAATCAGAAAAGAATCGAATAAAGGCACAAATTAGTAAAAGTAGAAGCAATACCTGAAAGATGAAGAGAAAATGTTGCTAAAAAACGGGTTTGAAAAACGAGCACGAAGATGGAAGAAGAAAGGTTTTCAGAAGCTCTCTGTCGCAGGAAATGAACAGACAGGAAGCGCGAAAGTGAAGAGTAAAAACTTGAATAAATGAAAAGGTGAAAATGTAACGGGTGAAAAGAAATAAAGTAAAAACCGTCACATCACCTTAATGGACGTGGGGCCCAAAAACCACGCTAATCATCGCGCACAGTGCCTAGAATGGAGCGCGTGAAATACACGCGCCCAAAAAGTAAACCAACCGTCATCTCGTGATATTTCCAGAATCAACATCTACAATCCACCCGGCATGATAAACGAACTCGTCAACTTTTCCCAAGAAAAGCTTGACGACTTAGGGGGCAACTGTTGTGGACCAGAATAACAGTATCTCGGATATGCGTGTGCATGCCAGGTCAAATAGCCACCAATTACCGTGGGCATCCCGGTAAGTTGAGCACGACCAATGATCAAGGCCCAACTAATGAGGATTGGGCCTAGGTACAACTCCTGGCCCAATGTGGACCGAACTTAGGTCATTTACTACACTCTATAAATACTATCATAATGCACCATGCAAGGTACGTACAAAATATTATCACATATAAAAACCCTAATTCACTCACTGACTTGGGCGTCGGAGTGCTTGCAGGTGCACACCACCGCCGCCGGAGCTCAGGACCATGAAGTAATCTTAGTGCCCTTTGCTGATCAAGAAGACCATCTTGCACGTCCTACATTCCCATCAGGTTAGATCACAACAAATACAAACTTAAGTTTTAGATACCACAAAATTTAAAAATTGAATAATAAAGTATTTTTTCATCTATAAAAAAATAGCGATAGCATATGTGCTTTTTTTTCAAAAAAAAAGAATTTATGGCATATCATCCAATTCCACAGATAAAGAAACACAATGGGGGAGAGAGAGAGCGGGTGAGGAAGAGAGATTCTAAATGGAATTTGAAATTCCCAATTTCAAGATGAAATTTGAAATTCCCAATTTCAAGATGGAATTTGAAATTCCTCAATTTTAATTAAGTGTGTATTTAGCACAACTAGCTTATAGCTTATTTTTGAGCTTATAGCTTATAGCTTATGAGTAGGTAGAGGTGTTTGATGACAACTATAAGCTATAAGCTAGCTTTTGAAAGCTAGCTTATGAAAAGCTACTTCAAGTAGCTTATAGCTTATGAAAAGTAGTTTTCAATAATTTTTTCCTATTTTACCCTCTAGTCATTTACTACATGTTTACTCTATTAAATAATTTATTACATGTAATTATTACTTGTCCTTTTAAGTCATTTAATAAATATAAGCTACCTAATAAGCTAATTTTACCAAACACCTCTACTCAATTATAAGTCACAAGTCATAAGTTATAAGCTACAAGCTATAAGTTATAAGCTATAAACTATAAGTCATAAACTATAAACTATAAGCTAGTTTTACCAAACAGAGCCTAAAATAAAGGTGGATTTTAGGGTGGTGAGAAAAAACAAAGACCACCGTTGAAGGTATGGAGGACCCCAAATAGTAATTTGTGAAACTTTTTAACTTTTGCAAAAAAGTCCTAATGTGGTTGTCCCAATTTTCCTCTCACTTTCCCATTTTTCCTCTCACTATTCCTCCCATCTTTCCTCATCCAGTAAGAAAACCCTAGCCGTCATCACCCTTCTACTTCCCTTACCTCTCATCTTCTCTTCCTTCACCATCATATCCTCTGTCGCCTCATAATCTAGTGCTTGGAGTCGAACTCCCAGCAAATCCTCCCACATGTGTGGAGGTACTTCCCTGAACACAACATACCGAATAAAACAAGATTCCAGCAAAGCTAGCACCAGATCCAACCACATCAACTAGAAAACGCAGAGGAACAACCCCTGAACTATGCTGCATAATTTATATACATTTATTTTACAAAATATTTTTTAATAAATTAACAAATAATGTAGAAAGTATTAAATATAGTATAAATGACACAAAATCCATTCAAATAAACAAGAAAATTTGAAATCAGAGTTTTACATTGAATTTCAATTTAAAAAAGAACAACCAAATAGCACATAATATGAATACCCCACTATTCTTCCATGGCTTCTGCACTTAGTCCCACAAATGGCACCATCCCACCCTCCCCTCTCACTTCAAAACCGTTTGCTTAAAAAAGATTTGAAGAAAAAACACCTTCAAACCCGCATGCTAATTTCTTCGTCAAGAGATTTCTTACATAACTCCCCTGCTTTCGTTTAACAACTTGTTTCCTACGATTAGTTGTGTTTATTAAATAATTATTTGGACGTAATCTCTTGTTTCTTTTCTTTCTAAGTTACTGTAAGTTGTATGTTATTAATTAGGGGAAGAGATTAATAGAAAAGATTGAGGTTAAAGGAGAAGAAGCTTTGTTCAATAAAATCTTTTTTCTAGTGGGTATTGACAAATGAGGTTCTAAAATAACTCTAATTCCTTATTTGTGAAGTTTTTAAAATATTGGACCTTTTTGCAAATAATTTAATATGTAAAGTTTTTAAAATTTACAAACCTCACGGTTGAGACAAAAATTCTATGATCACCATAGACGACACCTAAAACAAATCCCTACTTAAAATACTTGATTTTAAATTCCTTCATATAAACCATCGAAATAAAGAAATTTAAATAATAGTCTTTTAATTCCCTTCAAAAATTACATTACCCTTAAAATTCCCTTCATTCAAAGACACTTGTAGTTTACATGAAATCTCTAAAATTTGAAAATCAATTCGAATATATCCTTATGTTTGTATAACAATTTCAAATTTGTTCTTGAATTTTTTCAAAGAAATTCAATTTAATCAAAGATCTTAACAATTTTAATTGAAAACTATAACAATGACTAAACTTCATTTGAAAACTCGATGTCAAATACATATTACCACCGACTCCAACGCCCCTTCACTCCTAAATAATATTCAGCAGTTGATAAGTGAAAATGATCTTTATTATCCATTATACATTAAATACTTCATTAGCTTTTTCACTTTATTGCTCAAGAGAACTCATTCCATCGGTGGCACTTTCCGTATCATGCGATAGTTTTTCCTTTCTAATTTTAGCCTTCTCTCGGATATTAAGATCCGGTCAAAGTTTTGTGATGGAACCTTAACAGGCTCCCGGTTTGTATGCAAATTGCCAATTGTGATGGAACCTTAACAGGTTTTATTTTTTTTACCACGCCTAGCCAAACGATCAATTTTTTTTTATCACGCCTAGCCAAACAAACTTTGATGTCTGGATAGAAATGGTTATTCTTAATGTGTTAGATGTAAGAAACTCTCAAACAATAATCATTTTGATGTTTAAGTTCTATAAAGAATCTTAATATTTGAGGAAAAATACTAACATTAGTACATGAAATATTCAAAAAAATGTTAATTCTGAAATTTAAGTTCCAAAACGACCATTAATCTCCTAACTAAAACGGACACAAATGTCGTTAGGTGCATAAAAATTAAAACAATAATAATTATTTCGAAATTTAAAATCAACAACAGACCCCATTCTCAAACTCCCAACGTCTAGCTTTGAGAGCGATTTTTCTTCATTTTTGAATCACAATAGAGGTGATTTTCTCCTTCATTCTTCTATTTAATCTCTTTCTCTGTCATTTTCTATAGTTGCTTCCTACAGGTTTCCGCTTCCATGTTCATATTGTATTCAAACGGAGTTTTGTTTTTTTAGGGTTTTACATTAATTTTTCATGCTAGTTTATTGCGTTTTTTCAATCTTTTGGTTCCTTTTTTGGTTAAATTGCGATGGATTATTGATGATCAATTTTATGATTATGCAATTAGATTGTGAGATGTTACTAAGATGTGTCCAAGCTCTATTCAAATAGAGCTTCTTTGTATTTTAGGATTTTATATTGATTTTCATGCCAATTTTTATTATGTTTTTCAATTGTTTGGTTTCTTTTTAGGTCATATATAGTGATGGACTATTGATGATGAATTTTATGATTATAAAATTAGATTATGAGATGTTATGAAGATGAGTTCGAGGTTAATCGTGAAAATCTTAAATATCGAATTAGTATGTGATATGACTGACATTCTCGGTTACAATCAACTTCTAATTTAGTACACCAACACAAAATAAAATTATTACCACAATAAACTGGTTGAGAATCATGAGCTTGAGAAAAGAGTGCTAGAGTAATTTCCACAATGAATTTGTGAGACTACTTATTGATTTGCAGCCTTATGTAATCAATATTGCCTTTACATTCACATTGCTAGGGTAGCAATGTTTCTTGCTATTGTTAGATCCACAAGAAACTCTAATATCATACTTAACTATGATAGGACAATACAAGAAGGCACTACTAGAAAATGTGCTTTTAGTTCTGATAATTTAGCGGTGGTTAATAAAGTTGTAGATAAATTCTTGAATAAGGGCAATTGATTAAACCGTAGGCTAATCACATAGGTTACCTGAGTTTAGTGTGAAACATAGTCAATGCCAAATAAGTATGCCTTCACTTGCTTGAGCCTCATATTTTCTCATTCTCTCATCTCTCCCGCACAATGAAACATTCATGCCCGAGCCCCATATTTTCTCATTCTCTCATTTTTATTTGTAGTCCACTGCATTCCTCAAGCATTCAAGTCTCACAGTTTCAATTCAACATCCACTGGTCATGCTCGTTCTACATTCGCAAAGAGAGGTTTGTCTAGTGTACAAGTTTAATTTAGCATTGATATATTATGATTTATGAATTTTTTATCTATTTGATCTGGTTCAAACAGTTTGTGTGTTTGTCTTGAATTTGTAGAGGGATATAACAGTGATGGCCAAGGATTTTATCAAAAACTCATCAGCAGATTGAAAAGTTTTACAAACTCGAATCTATACTTCAGGCTGTTGTTTCGAGGATTCAGGTAGTGTTCCTTTTTATTGTTTTTTACTTCTCTAATTGACCATGGCAATCATTCTTCTTAGTTCAATTTATTTAAGTAATTATTGTTATTTAATCTAAATGAAAGTAACATTTAGATTTTGTAGCAATTCAAACTCCAAACACAGGGCCAGATGCTGTAAATTTTATCATAGTTCATGGAGTAGTGGATACTTTGTTTGTGGTAAGTAGGTTGCACAAGTAAGAACACTTTCTTTAGATAAATCATTTTCGGCTCCATAAGAATTTTGATTTCTGTGTTGCCTTAAGTTTTTCTAATGAAATGTGAAATTTATTGAATATTATGAGAATGAATAGGTTCCATTGTTTTGTGTGTTTTCTATTTACATCACTATATGTTAAGCTGTAATGAAGCATCCTTGGCTTCAGGTGTGTCATGCAGTGTTTTCTTAACTTTGATATAATGTTCTGTTCTTTAATCGCTATGAACTTTTCGTTTTATTTTTAGTTACCTCATAACTCCTTTATTTTAATAATGGTGCAGACATTGAAATATGGAGTGCACTTTCCAGATCTAAAACCCCTGGGTGAGGAAACATCTATTTGCTAGAGGTCCTTATCATGCGCAATACTCGATTTTTATCTTTTTCTGTTGTTTGTTCAATCTCTGCAACATGCACGCATTTTTTATTATGGATGAGGAATTGGACAAAATATGCATCAAGTTCGCGTCAGATTTCCAGTTGTTTTTAATTTGTAATTTCAAACAATATGATCGGCTTGTTTACAAGTGTTGTACTATTACTTTATTTCTTTGTGCGATTGAGCTGATGAATACTGATTAAGTAACTATATCTTAAAATGACTAGTTATTGATTCAATTGCAAAATGACTAATTAAGTGTTCAGTATGAAAGTATTCTTACATATTTGATCAATATGTTTGCAATCATAAAAATGATTATAAGGCAAAGAATGCAATAGACTGAATTTTAAGTTTCTTAATTTAACAATGTGAATGCTAGCTTGATTTGATCATCTTAGGAACATTACAATATAGCTTAATTAAGTTGCTTAATTAACATTATAATATAAGCTTAATTAAGTTTCCCGGCTGAAGTTTTCTACTTCTCTTAGAGATTTATATTTTGGCTTGAATTTTTGAAAAACGTTTGTTGAAATAGATGTTAAATTCAAGAACAGAATAATAAAAATCAAATGTAACTAGTCACCTATGCATGTAGACGAATTTAGAGCCAAAAATTGTGATCATTGTAATGGGTCATTAAGATAAAAATGTGAGCCAAGTTCATTCTTTGTTCAAATTAAGATATAGGACATTGGTTATTCCAATTATTTAATTTAGTCTTTTTTCATGTCTAGCAACTCTTTATCCATTAAATCTTGTTACTAACTTGTGTTAGGATATGTAAGTCTGCAAGTTGCAAAAAGAATGCAAGTTATTTAGCACTTCAAAACAGAAAGGTACGCTATGGTGCTTTATTTTGTTCTTTGCCTTTTCAATCTATGCAAATTTATTTTGTGTTCTGTTCTGGTTTTTCATTGGTTGATTTTGAATTGTATTTGAATTTCTACCATGTGTTTAGTGTTAGACACCCAGAGAAGAACAACCATTGATAGCTCAATCAAGGAAGAAAGAGATCGAGGAAGAGAACTTGAAGAAGCAGAAGAAACAAAAGTTAACAATCAGGAAATGAAGAAGGACCAGTTAGCAAATATCTAATAAAGTGGGCTAGTTTAAAGGATAGCAAAGTAACCCCTAGTTTTTTCTTTTTAGTCCCTGCGAAGTAGTGTTAGTTATTTTTTGTTTTATTTGTTTTCATTGGCAGTTAGTTTACAGTTTTCTTCTGTATATAAAACTATGTGATTTCTTGTAATGAATTAATTCAAGATCAATGAAATACATCATTCCTTTTTCAATTCGCTCTTAGCTTCGTCTCTGTTCATCCATGTCCTCTGCTACATCTCCCTTGGGCCATTTTTCATGGAGCTTCCGTGATCCTCATTAAAGGAAAGTTAACATGGTATCTCAAGCCATTGTTGTCTAACGATCCTTGGTTTCATCTGGTTATTTCTTCCCCTTTTTCTTTGTGTTTTCTCCCTTCTTTCTTGTTATTCTTTTAGTTCTTGGGCAGTTTGATTCGTTTGTGTTTTAGTTATGGAAAAAACCACCATTGATGCTTCAAATCTGCTGTTTGTTCATCCGAATGAGAACCCAGGGACGCCTCTAATTGCGGTTGTTCTCAATGGGCCAAATTACCATGCTTGGTCAAGAGCCATGTGCGTTGCTCTTAAAATCAAGAACAAACTTCAGTTCATCAATGGAGGTCTTCCCAAACCGAAGGATGATGACCCTTCTTTTGAATCTTGGGATAGATACAATTCTTTGGTTATTGCCTGGATCAATCAAACCTTGAGCCCTTCCATCTCAGAAAGTGTAATCTGGTTGGATACAACGAAGGAGATATGGTCGAATCTGAGGAAGAAATTTCACCAAGCAGATGCGTTTAGGATAGTCGCTATTCAAGGAGAGCTGTACAATCTCCATCAAGGAGAACAAACCATTGTTGAGTATTTCACCAGAATGGAGAAGCTGCGTCTTGAACTTGATACTTTCAGACTTGTCCCTCAATGTTTGTGCAAAGTTACATGTTCTTGAACACTCATTCCAACTATCTTAGCTCATAAAGAAAATGACTATGTCATCATGTTCTTAAGAGGACTCAATGAGTCTTTCAGCAATGTGAGATCACAGATTATGATGATGACTCTGTTACCAAATGTTAAGAAGATTTTCAACCTCCTGTGTTAGCAAGAAAGACAAATGAGGAGCCAAAAGTCTTCTTTAACACTAGTCTTTCGGAGAAGAAGAAATTCAAAGGAAAGAACAAGTTCAAAGGCTCGAAAGGAGGAGGTTAGTCAAACAAAGTGTGCACTCATTGCAAGAAAACTCGCCACACTGCAGAAACTTGTTTCAAGAAATTTGGTTTCCGTGCACACTTGAAGAAGAATGGCTCAGTTAACAATTGCATAGCTGATGAAGAAAGCTCAGAGGTTAGTGAAGCTGATACAGATTCACAGGAAGGAGCAGCCACAAGTGATGAAACTGTTTTTGATTTTTCACAAGAAGGTAGTTCTAATGCCTTGCTTCCTATTTATAAAGCTTCTAGAAGGTATATTCTTTAGATGGTTCTACAAATCTGGTTACTACCTCTATTTTTAATTCTGTAAGGGTGAATAAAGATAATATTTGGCATGTTAGGTTCGGGCATCCTCCATTAAGTAGGATGAAGAAATTGAAGGAATACTATCCTTACATAGATTCTAATAATAATATCATGCCATGTGATGTATGACACTCTTCTTGATATAAGAGAAATCATTATGAAAAGAGTAATAGCATTGCTTTTGCTGTTTTTGATCTTATCCATATAGATATTGGGGACCATTGTCTATTCCCTCGGTTGTTGGGCATAAATATTTTCTGTCTATTGTTGATGATCATAGTAGGCCTTCATGAATTTTTTTTATGAAAACCAAATCTGAAGCTTCCAATCTTGTAAGGTCTATTGTTAATCTGATTGAGAATCAACATAAAACAACCATTAAATGCATAAGAAGTGATAATGGACCCGAATTTCAGCTCAAATCTTTTTATGAATCCAAAGGTATCATTCATCAAACCTCCTATGTTGAATGCCCTAAGAAAAATGGCAGGGTTGAAAGGAAACATCATCATGTCTTGTCTGTGGCTAGAGCCCTCTTGCATCAATCTAAAATCCAAAGGTTTTCTGGACTTATGCTATATCTCAGGATGTCTATATCATCAACAGGCTTTCTAGTAAACAGACTCAAAATATGTCTCCTTTTCATATCCTTCATAATAATGTAGCTAAGATGAGTAATCTGAAATGTTTTGGATGCCTTTGTTATATTTCCACTTTATCCAGAAATAGAAACAAGTTGGATAGTAGGGCCTGGAAATTCATATTCCTGGGATACAAATAAGGAGTCAAAGGAGCTATTCTTTTTGACTTAGCCAACCAAGAAATTTTCCTAATTAGCAATGTGAAATTCTATAAATCTGTTTTTCCTTTCATAGATAAGCAGGTGGAAGATATGGCTAAATCACACAACTTTGCAGTAAATCCCTTAGCAAGACTAAGATCTCATTACATGGATATCATAGAAGAACCTGATGCCGAAGAGCAAAGAATCACAAATCCAAATGAAGCAAAAGGAAGGAGGAAATCTCTCAGAGAAAGGAAACCTCCCGAGCATCAAAAAGACTATGAATGGAGCATTACTGGAAGAGATGTTTCAGATCAAGGCAGCTCAGTAAATAGCATTCAATCGGATAATCTGGCAAAATCAAGTATCCTATAAACAACTATGTGGGATACATCAATCTGTCTAAGGAATTCAAACACTTCTATCTAAGCATCTCTTCTGATATTGATCCTACTTCATATAAACAAGCTATTCAACACAGTCATTGGAGAGAGGCCATAAAAAATGAGCTGCAAGCTCATGAAAGAAATAGAACGTGGGACTTGACAAAACTTCCTTCAGGGAAGAAAGTTGTTACATGCAAATGGATCTTTAAAACCAAAAGAAAAGCAGATGATTGACTGCTGGTAAATCTTTTTATTGACACACGATTTGTCGTAAATGTCGGTAATACTTTTATCGAAACCCGATACAACTGATTGATTGTTGGTAAATCTTTTTATTGATACCCACTCATAATTTCAAACCCCTAACACAGGTTCTTTCAATTAAACCCCACACTACTTCTAAATTAAATTCTACATATTACATATAATAAAGAATTTGAAACAAGAAAAATAGAGGGAAAATTAAAACAAGTACCCAAGCGGTGGTAGTGGTGGCCGTGACAATGGTGTGGTGGTGGTAGTGGGCGGGGTAGAGAGGTGGAGGTTCACCGGAGCAAACTTGCTGGAAAATGGCGAAATGGGGAGTAGTGGTGGTGGTTAGAGTCGTCATAGTTATATGAGAGGAGAAGAAGCAAATGTATTTTGTGTGGTGTAAAGAAGATTCTTATCCTCTTAATTCTGATAAGACCATTAGCGAAGGCCAATACTCTCACATAAAGCTCCATGTGGCGTGTGCACATTAGCAAGTGCTTGATCCCTTGCAAACCTTATTCTTCCTGCTACAAATAAGTGACAAAAAATTACTTGCAAATATTTTTTACCATTATAGACTAGCGACGACTATAGTCATCGCTAATTACCATCCCACTTTTTTTATAAAAAAATTAAATTATTGACGGGTTTCACCGTTCATATATATATATATATATATATATATATATATATATATATATATATATATATATATATATATATATATATATATATAGGAGGGATCAAATGATACTGGTGTAACTTACACCAACTCTTACACCGGTTAAAAACTATTTGTCGAAGATGTTTTTCAAGAAACCCACCGTAGGATTGAAATTAATTATCCTATAGATTATGTCTAGAAAATTTCACATCATCATTCTGAAATTTTCTAATACTCCATCAACATACTAAATAAGTTACGTAAAATATAGTTTCAAAATATATTAAATCAACGGCTTGATTGATGAAATTCAATGTCGATGTTAAGTTATGAAGCAGAGTAAGTATCCCAAGATTTGCTCCTGGAGTAAGTGGATATATATATATATATATATATAAATTTAAAGATAGCGACCCTCACTAAATTATTGTCGCTAATTAATCAAATTCTTGTAGTGGTTGTTTAGGGCATTTTTTTTAAAATCGTTTTAACGTGAAAGGACTAACGTAGTCCAAAATTACGAGTTAAAGGATGAAATTGATAAAAAAAAACTTAAAGGATAAATAAAGAAATCAGTAAAACATATAAAGGTCCAAATTAACGATTAATTGGAAAGAAAAATAATATAAATGCTTCTTTTATTTTAAAAACAATGATGTAACACAATATATCAAAATATGATTGATGATGACCTTACACAAATCAAAAAGAAAAATTTATAAAAAAGTACAAGGAGTCCACACGAAAATATTTTGATAATGTCTTTCATCATCAAGTAAAAATATATCAGATTTTTTCATTGGTAAATGTTGTTGTATAAATAACAAATTAAAAGAGGATTCACTTCTCTTGCTTGAGCCCACTTCAAAAGGGAGAAAATAGAGGACAAATGGAAAGCGGTATGTAAATATTGTGAAAGGGAACTTGGTGGTGATACAAGATCATGTATGAAGCATTTGCACGTCCACATTAGAGCTTGCAAGCTTCGAATAGTGAGGGGTCCAAAGCAGCCAATACTAAAAACTCTTCAACAATCATCATCTTCGATAGGAGATAGAGGCCAATCTATTTTAAATGAAAATTATACCTTTAATCAAGATGCTTCTAGGATGAATTGACAAGGACGATTGTATTGCATGAATACCCTCTTACTATGGTTGATCACATCAGGTTTCGATGGTTTTGTAATTCTCTCCAACTTATGTTCTAAGTAATTTCCCCTAATATGTTGAAGGCGGATGTAATAAATTTCTATGAAAGTAAAAGGGCCAAAATTATGAAGTTAATTCAAAAACATTCAAGTCGCGTAGTATAACAATAGATATGTGGACTGCACGCATCCAATCAGAACAAAGGGTACATGACTATTGCAGCTCATTTCTTTGATAACAATTGAAATTTGCAAGGTATGCTTTTGACATAAATAATCATTCATGTAAGTTTTATGGTTTTAATTTTATATACTTGATAACATGTGTAATTATAGTAACATGTATTTATAGAACTTGGTTGTAACATGAATCATTATTTTTTTTTAGGTTTATGCGTGCACCGCATACTAGTGATTTTTGCAGAGGTATCTGGATAGAAAGGTATCTACAATAACGATCTATAATTGTAGTACTAATGATTCCTAAAATTCTTAGCAAGTTTGGACGTAGTAAATTTATTTTGGCAGGGAGTTTGCAGAGGTTATTTTATGCCCATATTTTAAACTTGATTGCGAAGGATGGTGTTGTGATCGTACCTGAGAGATAACCTGGGATGATGGCCGTAAGCGTATCTCCAATGATGATGGATATCCAATATAGCACCGTGACTCCTCGACGGCGGTGTTGCTACCTGTAGAGACTCTAACGCTCAAGTCAGTATGTGATTTAGGTTATGTGTGGTAAATTGGATAGAACGTACCTTGCATGTAGTATTCATATGGATATTTATATAGAGTGTATTAGGGTTGAGTCTGTATCATCATGGGCTTGGCCCTCGTTGTCCATGCCCAATCTGGAGTATGCATCGTAGCGTGTATCTCGCTTGGTTTCTTCTCGGTCACGAGCGGGGTACGACTTGTGATGTTTAGACGACATCTTACTAGGTACTGGGTTATTATAATCCCGAGCCATAACAGTTGCCCCCCAAGTCGTCGGCTTCTCTTGTGGTGAAGTCATCGAATTGTACACATCATATGTCGTCTTGGTTCCATGCTTTGAACTCGCCATTAGATGCGCATGATTGATCTCCCTCGGGGGACGTGTGTCCACGTGCCATTATAGGGTATCGTGTGTTATGATTGAGGGGTTTCTTGAGCCACTCCCTCATTAATGTGACGAGACGGTTACTATTTATATTTCTCTCACCTTCTTCATTTGCGTCTCATACTGTGCTTCCCTCTCTATTTGCTTTATTTCAAAAAAAACTTCGTGCAGTCTTCTACTCCTACCGCAAATTTTCCCCCTTTGGAGTCTTCTTCTTTGTAATTCTTCATGTTGTTTTCCCTAGTGTGGTCATTCCCTTCCTATGGATGAGCGAATCATTGTCCTTACCAGCAGCTCTTCTTCTTCTGATTCCTGTGACACTGAGGTCCTTATGGCTTACGAGAATAGGCTCAACAAACCTTTAAGAGCTCAAAATTATGACCTCGTGAGAGGTATGTGTTCTGTCAACAATCCTCACTTCTCAGAGCCTCATTTCATTTGGGCTTATTCACCTCAAATCTCTGAGAGTGGAGAGTCTGTTACCTAACATATGAATGCTCCCTCTAAGGTTCTGAATCCTGAGTCACCGGTGTATGTAGAAATGATTAGGAAATCCCTAGAAAGTCCTCTTGATTCAGCCGAAACTGAATCTAATCTCGGTCATAGGTTAATAAAAAACCATATCTCCCTTCCTGATCCCGGAGGTTATCTGAAGAACACGGATGAATTATCATCGTCTATTACGAATTCCTTAGATTCTGAATCTGATCCGGCATATCAGCCTTCTTCCTCTCTTACCCTCAGTCCGCCATTTCCGGGCTCTAACTGTTCTTCTTCTAACCTTGTAAATATGGAGCCAAAGAGAACTCGCCGTCGAGCTACCAAAGATGTCGCTGCCCAAGGTGGACAGGACAATGGGGAACAAGCTGGTCCCTCCGGGGTTCATTTTAATCTACAAGCAATGAGGACTGAATGGTCTGGTATTAGGGGTATTCATAATTTGTTGTGGGTTCCAGCTACCAGGCTTAGCCAACCCAGCGGCATCACGTCTCCTGAGCAACTGTCGTTGGTGGAAACTAAGTGAAATAAGTGCTTCCACTATGGTCCCAACACCCCAGATAACTCCTATACTTATCCTTCTCAGGACTATCAATTGGAAATCCCGGGTGAAAATGAAAGGATTTGTTCGTATGCCATTCCGGGATCCAGAGCCTTTTTCATGGCATATACCGCCATGTTCGATCAATTCAAAATTCATTTCCCCTTTTCGTATTTTAAGATAGAAGTTCTCCATCACCTTCATCTCGCCCCCTCTCAACTCCATCCCAATGGTTGGGCGTTCTTTCAGGACTTTGAAGTCTTCTGCTGGGCCAATGAGGGGAAATACTCGTCTAATCTATTTCTATATCTGTTTGGTCCATATCAAGGATCCTCCATCTGGTCTTGGGTATCCCTTCGGCATCGTAAGAATGTCACACAGATGTTCATTCCGTGGGATGATTCCGTCAAGGTCCGGCAGGATTTGTACGTGAAATTGACCCCCAAGAAGAACAACTTCATCGCTTTTTGGGAAAGAGCTGATCGTGAACCGCTCTTTCCTCTATATTGGACGGCTGAGCATTACTCTAAATCACTTACTTGTGAGGAATTAGAGTGCGGCTTCCTTGACGACAATGATGCAAGGACTTTTAATTACTTGCATGATTTCGTCACTAGCCAAGGAATGGCGATCCACTGCCGAGATGTACTTGGGTCATCCCGCGCTAGTCCCGCCTCGTGTTTATGTATTAACTCCTCTCTAGACTTCTTTAATTTCGGATATTTTATTTGGTATACTGACATTTCCTTGTTTTGTAGCTGAAATCATGGCCAAATTTTCTGCACGATTTGATTCCAAGGCAGCCAAGGATGCCAAAGGTAAGGGTAAGGTTAATCTGCTAAACTCCCTTTCTCATGGCGGAGCTGAAGCCGCGGCGGGAAGTAATCCCGGTGTAGGCACTAAGGCGGTATCCACTGCTCGCGGTTCTCCCTTGGCGGGAAAAAATCCTGTTGCTTCAGGAGCTCAGAAGGGAGGAGAGATCCGTCAGAGCAAGAGGGCACGGGTCACCCAAGGTGAAATTTAATTCTTATTCTTTCTATCTCTCTGTATACTTTACTTCCGCTTGTTTTTATTTCATGTTTTTCGAATTTCGTGTGTAGCTGAACCTGCCACGATTGAGGGTGGATCTCTTATCCCGGCTGTGTGCACTCAGCCTCAAGTTTGGGAAGGTTTTTAACCTCCCAGCATTCAGTTTAGGCACGACAACTTTTTTCAGAAAGGAAGCGCCAAAACTCGGAAGGTAATTCTCTTCTTGACATGCACATCTCATTAAGCTTCTTCCTTTGGGTGTTGATTAACTTCTTCTATTTTATTTACTGTAGGGCCAGATCCAGTCCCTTATGGGTTGGATGTCCATGGGTTTGTCCATGCTCCAAGCCGTCCAAGAGGAAGCGGATCATTCAGAGGTGGTATCTTGGTTAAAGGGTGAGCTTCAGGATACCCAAGATGACCTTGAGCTGAAGGAAACTTTGCTTAAGAGTTCCAAGGAGAATGTTGGTCTTCTGGAAGGTCAATTGGCCGCCTTCAAGGAAGACATAGAAAAGAAGAACAGGGCCCTGGCTGAGCGAGATGAGTTACTTGCGGCCGAGAAGAAGAAGGCGGAGTTTAATGCCGCCAAGCTGAAAGAGTCGGAGGAGGAAGTTGCTCGACTTAAAGCTCAGTCTATCGAGCTTAAAGCCGCCTTGGATGCCAAAGATGACGAGATGATAGCTGAGCTCAAGGAGGCCGGCTATGATGCCTACCGGGAAGCCGTCAAATCTATCATTTTTTTGAACCCCGGTGTGGAGCTCAATCTCCTCGGGCTGGATCCCTTTCATGGGGTGAAAGACGGGCAGTTCTGGGATTTTATTCCATGACCATCAGAATCCCGTTCTCTTGGATCCCGGGATATTGGAGCCGTTTAACTGTGACTCTCCTCCTCCCGTCGAAGAAGATGAAGCCGCCCCTAACGCAGAAGATGACGACGCAGGAGATTAAACTTTTGTATTTCCTCCTTTTTGGGTTTTTGTTTTGTGGCCTCCGTCTTGTAATTTTGATGAACTTTTAGTTAAGTGTTTGAGGAATTTTGATTACTTATCGTTCATCTTCTAATTAGCTTTGATTTTTAATGTCGGCATTCTTCGATGTTGGTATGGCCTTTATCTCTCCTAATAGAGGAGGCCTTGACCTTTATCGCCTTCTTTGAAGGGACCTTGGCCTCCGGCTTTATATACCGTTTCAAGTCGTCGTGACCTTTATCACCTTCTTTGAAGGGACCTTGGCCTTTGGCTAGATAAGCCATTTTGTGCCGTCATGGCCTTTATCACCTTCTTTGAAGGGATCTTGGCCTTTGGCTTAATAAGCCGTTTAATGTCGTCAAGGCCTTTATCACCTTCTGTGAAGGGACCTTGGCCTTCAGCTTGACAAGCCGTTTAATGTCGTCATATATGGCATCCAGAATGTTTTCGGACAAGATCGCTGTCATTCCTGCATTTAATACAACACTAACAAACAATATTGGAAGTATAAAAGCGGTCATCTTATTACACGAAATTCATCAGTTGGGGCCTCGTTAAAACCTTCAGCAGAAAAATCCTCCTTAGGGATAAAACCTGCTCCAGGAAAAAGAGTACCCCTTATTACAGAATCAAAGTTACATGATTATTCAACTGTAATACCGCCGCAGATCAGCGACATTCAAAGTTCTTGGTAACTCTTTGCCTTTCAATGTTTTTAGTTGGTAGGCTCCCTTCTCAGTTGCACGCTTAACTCGGTATGGGCCTTCCCATTTCGCCTTGAGCTTGCCATCGTTAGCATTTCAATTGCCAATGCTGGCTCTTCTCATGACTAAGTCCCCTACCTAGAAGTTTCTTCTAACTACCTTGAGGTTATACCTCTGTGCTATTTGCTGTTTCCTTGATAACTCTTTTATCTTGGCGGTTTCCCGCACTTCATCTATCAGGTCAGAATCTTCGCGAAGTAACTGCTCATTATTTTCAGCGAGATACATCACTCGCAAAAAGGGTTGACCAATTTCAACCAGGATAACTGCGTCGGATCCATACACCATTCTAAAAGGAGTTTCTCCAGTGGTACTATGGGGCGTAGTTCTGTAGCTCCAAAGTACTTGATACAAGTTTTTTGTCCAGCTTGCTCCTGCTTTCTCAAACCACTTTCTGAGGCCATTTAGAATGACCTTATTTGCAGATTCCGTCTGGCCATTGGATTGGGGATGCTCCACACTGGCGAAGTACTGCTTGATATGGAGTCCTGCTAACATTTTTCAAAATTCCTTATCTGTGAATTGGGTCCCATTATCGCAGATAACCTCTGTCGGGATACCAAAGCGACATATAATTTGGCAAAAAACAAAGTTTTGGACTTTTATAGATGCTATGCTAGCCAGAGATTCCAATTCAATCCATTTGGTATAATAATCAATAGCAACAATTAAATGCTTTAACTGACCTGCCGCGGGGGTGAATGGTCCCAAAAGATCCAGACCCCAAGTGTGGAAGGGCCAAGGCGTTGAGATGCTATGCAAATTTTCGGCGGGAACGTGTTGGGACTGTGTTCCTGGCATTTCTGACACTTTTTAACGTATTCCGCCGCATCGGTGTTCATTGTGGGCCAAAAATATCCCGCCCGCAAAGACTTTCTCGCTAGAACTTTCTCGCCCATATGATGTCGACAACTCCCTTCATGTATTTCTCCTAATATGTACCAGACTTCAAAAAGTCCGATGCACTTGAGCAATGGGGTGGATAACCCTTTTCTGAAAAGATGCCCTTCAATTAAGGTGTATCTCGTCGATTTCTGGATGATCTTTCTAGCTTCCTTCTGAACGTTGGGCAGTATCCCTTTGGCGATATAACTTCAACAGAGTCCTCCAATCTTCGTCCTCTATCTGGAGAATTGCCCCTGGGGCCGGGATGACTTCATCTACCACTGAACGTAAGACAAAAGCCGACTTAGTACTTGCCAGTTTTGATAACAAATCCGCCCTGCTATTCTCCGAGCGCGGGACATGCTTGATCTCAAACTTAGAAAATCCCACCAAGTTTTCTCTGACCAGGGCGAGATACTTCTGCATCAAAGGTTCTTTTGCCTGGTAATCTCCCTTGATTTGAGACACTACCAGCTGAGAATCTGAATATAGGATCATTGTTGTGGCTCCCAATTCCTTGGCTTCTCTTATTCCCGCCAGACATGCCTCGTATTCCGCTTGATTATTGGAAGTTGGGAATTCGAATTTAAGGGAATATTCGATCGCCACTCCTTGGTCGTTCTCAATCAGAATCTCGGCTCCGGATCCCTTAATATTTGAGGAACCATCCACATATATCGTCCATGATCCCTGATTTTGGTCCCCAGGATGTGTCATTTCTGCTACAAATTCTGTTAATACCTGAGTTTTTATCGCTTGTCTTGGCTCATAGGATATATCATATTGTGAAAGCTCAACTGCCCAAGCCATCATTCTCTCGACAAGATCAGGTTTGTGCAAGACTTACCTGATTGGTTAGTTGGTGTGAACCGTGATGGGATGGCATTGGAAATATGGGCGTAGACGTCTTGACGCCAGTAACAGAGAGTATGCCACCTTCTCCAGCCTTTGATAGTTTAACTCGGATCCCTGCATAGCTTTGGAAACAAAGTATACCGAATTCTGGGTTCAGGATTCTTCTTTGATTAAGGTTGCACTTACCGCTTCGTTAGATACCGCCAAATATACATACAAGGTTTGGCCGAGATCCGGTCTTGATAAAACTGGGGGCGACGCTAAGACTCCCTTCAGCTCTTGGAAAGCTTGCTCACATTCTGCATTCCATTCAAAATCCTTCTTGCTACTAAGCATCATGAAGAAAGCCAAGCATCTCATGGCCAAAGCCGGCAGGAAGCAGGTTAGGGCTGCTATCCTTCCTTTTAATTGCTGGACTTCTTTTACAGTTCTGGGACTCTGCATTTTTAGTACAGCACTACACTTGTTCGGGTTGACCTCGATCCCCCGGTTTGTTAGCACAAATCCCAAAAATTTACCAGCTTCAACACCAAAAGTACATTTATTCAGATTCAATATGAGATCATACCTGCGTATTTGACCAAAGTTTCCTCCAAATCCGCCATCGGGTCTTCGTGTTCCAGAGTTTTGACTATGATATCATCAATGTAGACTTCCAGGATCCGGCCAATTTGTCCTGCAAAGACTTTACTCATCATTCTTTGGTAGGTCGCGCCGGCATTTTTCAGACCGAATGGCATCATGTTATAGCAGTATACTCCTATGTCAGTAATGAAGGCGGTTTTCTTCTGATCATCGGGATGCATCGGTATCTGGTTGTATCCAGAGTATGCATCCATGAAAGAAAGATATTTATAACCCACCGAGTTGTCTACTAACTTGCCAATGCATGGGAGTGGGAAGGGATCCTTCGGACAAGCCTTGTTCAGGTCGGTGTAATCTGTACACATTCGTCACTTCCCATTGGCCTTATTCACCATTACTACATTTGAGAGCCATTCCGCATAGCGGATTTCGCAGATAAACCCGACATCTAGGAGCTCCTTCACCTGTTTCTCAATGGCTTCTGTTCTCTCAGGCCCCATTCTTTGTTTTTTCTGAGCTACTGGTGTGCATCTTAGTTTGATGGACAGACGATGGCATGCCAACTCTGGTTTGACTCCTGGCATATCGGACGAGACCCAGGGAAATAAATCTTTGTTTCTTTTGAGAATCTCAATAAGTCGCCCATTGATGATTGGGGGCAAATTTGCTCCTACCTTCACTGTTTGGTCTTCCTTCTGCCCAATCTGGACCAGAATCTGATCCCCCTCTGGTTGAGGCCTCTGCTCTTCAAAATCTGCAAGGGAATCGAGGTTGGTCATCATTACCCCCGCCTCCGGTGGCAAGTTGTTAACCTTTTAATGGTGCTGGAAATGGTTAACTCGTTTCAGTATAGTGACTATACGTGTATCGTCCACAGGGAGCACTTGAATTTATTCGATTAAGAGTTAAGTTGATGGATTGTTCAAAAACATATCAAGTTGTGAATGGAAAATAAAATAAACACTAGATAAAGAGATAAACAAATAAAATAACAATTCACATGGGATTGAGTTTCATTACTTAACCTTGTTTCTTTCAATTAAAGTTAAACATTATAAGAAAAGATGCGTACTCAATGTCACAAGTGCAAATCTCTTTGATCACTTGATTCTAAGACACTAGTCTCTAGAGCCCAATCTCTTGGCACTCTAGGTACCAAGTCATGCATTAAGCAGAGTACTACGGCAATCATAAGCACTTCCATCTATCTCTAGACTAGAAGGTTTTATGAGAGTTTTTTCTCCAAATCCAGTTATAAACCAGTTTTTCAACTGCGGAAATAAACTAACAAATGGAAAAGGTGATCAAGCTTAAACCAAGAAAAGAAGAACAGAAGAAGAACTCCAAATCATATATAATATAAAAACTAATAATTGAAAGAAACAAGAGACGAAGTAATTACATTCAATCCCGGCGGAAAGCTTAGCCTAGCAAGGCCATGACTTCAAGAACTAAACCTAAGAGTATTAGAACTCTGACTAAAGCCTATACTTTGTGGTTTTTTTCTATACAATTCAATATATCTTCTAACTTCTGAAGGGCTGTATTTATAGGTGTTTTGGGCAGGGGTCTGACGCTCGAGCGCTGGCCTGACACGTGCTGGTTAATGAGCTTAACTGCCTGGTTAATGCGTCTGGCGCTCGAGCCCTGGTGTGGTGCTCGAGCGCCAGGCTCATAACTCTGGCAGAGACGATCCAATGCTCAACGTATTCTGGCGCTCGAGCCCTGGTGTGACACTCGAGCGCCAGAGCATTTACACTGGCAGAAAGGATCCTATGTTCCTCAGCTTCCAGCGCTCGAACCTTGGTTTGGCGCTCGAGCGCTAGCCTCTTATATGCTCCAGCAACTTGATTTTTTTATTTTGCTTCGAAAAACACCTGAAAAAACATTTCTAAAGTTAGAAAATTTATTATTACCAGTTATTTACTCTTAAACTCACAAAGTAAGGAAAAGAGGTGAAATTATGTATAGAAACATGTCATTTCTAGAGAAGATAAGTGCAAATCCTTTATTAAATCAACACACTAATTTGCACTTATCACAAGTCCCGGCGCTCCATTTTCTTCTTACCTTTTCCCTCATGGATTTCAACGGGTTTTATGGGCGTCTTCGTGATTTTCAAGCTCTCCTGGCATCACTGCCCTTTCCCCTTACTGTGATAACGGATCCATCTTCCCCAGGAAACTTCATAACTAATTGTATAGTTGAGACAATGGCGCCCAAGTGGTTCAAAGTCGGTTGTCCTAGTATGGCGTTATAAACCGATGGGAAATCTACAACGATGAATCTGGTCATTACCGCCTTGGTGCCCGGCTTTTGCCCAAAAAGGACTTTCAAATCGACATATCCCTTCGGCAGTATAGTGTCTCCTGTGAAGCCAATCAGAATGCCGTTGTGAGGGATTAAGTCCTTGGAACCCAGGCCTAACTTGTCAAACAGGCTCCAGAAAATAATGTCCACCGAACTTCCCTAATCTACGAAAATCCGATGGACTTCAAATCCCGCCATGCTTGCGGCAATTACCAAGCTCGTTATCTCTAACCTGTTCCTGTGGCAAATCAGCATCAGAAAAGGATAGTACCGGGTTATTTACCTGGACCACCTGTGAGCACGAGTCCCTGGCATCACGGGTCCTTTTTCTATCTTCTAAACCCTTCCAGCTTGTTCCCTCCTGCTATAACTTGTATTACTCCTCTTTGTGGGGATCCCTGATTAAGCCTAGGGCTCCGAGATCTATTTCGGGTTTCAGGTCCCGGGTGCCTGTTGGCTTGTAGTGATCTCGGTCGTCGCTCCCGTGTATTGGGACTTTGCCTACGGTCTCTTCTGTTGTTGGAATCTTGAGTATAATTTCTGAGCCTTCCTTGACGAATCAACTTTTCAATGGAATCCTGTAGCTGGACACACTCGTTCGTTGAGTGCCCTTTTTCTCGGTGATAATGACAATAGCGGTTCTGAAACTGCCCTGGATTCCTGAGAGGTGGGAGGTCTATCCCTTATCTCCGAATTCATCACCTCCTTATAAACTGTCGCTGGTGATACGGTCAACGGGGTGTAAGTATTGAACATTCCTCGGTGGCCTTTTGACGGTTTGTCTTCAGCCTTATCCTCCTTTCCCCGAGATTGGGGGTTCTGCTGGTTCTTCCCTTTATCATCTTTTTTGACGGCTTGGGCTACTTGAGCCCTCTCCCATTCTTCAATTCTGATTCATTTTTCAACTCTGGCCTTCAAATTGTCCATGGACGTTGGCTTTTCGCCAGCTAAAACTTTGGCAAAGGCTCATGGTTTCAATCCTTTGACAAACAAATATAACACTAAGTTAGGTTCAAGGGGTGAACGGGTTGTCAATGTAGCCAAACTCTAGGATATTTTCTACTATGTGCTCTTACGGGCCGGCTTGTAGGCCCCCCTAGGGTGCTGGTGGCGGGTTGGCACCCCCTATTCGAGATGCCGCCCGGAGATCTTGCTGAACAACATCTTCTCTTTGCTAGCTTATCCTAATTTCCAATTGTCGCTCTGCGTTGCGCGGATCAGGATTGCCACCAATCTTCGGATTGTCAGGGTTACTTTGTTGCCCATCTCCACCGTTTCTTCCACCGCGTTGAGGTTGCTTCTCAACTTCTTGGATAGGACCCACTTCTACCACCTTCTCCTTACCCTGTCAAACCTGCTCTCATTTCTTCAGGGTTTCAATCTCCTTGCCTGTGCTTGTACCAAATTCTGCAACTTAAGGAATTCGGCTTCTAGGTTGAATGACGGTTGTGGCTCTGCCTGCTGGTTGGACTCCTCGTCCTGCTGGCCATCTCTCAGATCTTGAAGTATGGGATCGTTATAATCTCTGTTGCGTGTGGAATATACCATTGCTAAAAATAGAGAGAACACAACCTTTTGTTACGTTCCCCACAGATGGCGTCAATGTTGTCATCGTACCTGAGAAATAACCTAGGATGATGGCCGTAAGCGTATCTCCAATGATGATGGATATCCAATATAGCGTTGTGACTCCTTGACGGTAGTGTTGCCACCTGCAAAGACTCCAACGCTCAAGTCAGTATGTGATTTAGGTTATGTGTGGTAAATTGGATAGAACGTACCTTGCATGGAGTATTTATATGGATATTTATATAGAGTGTATAAGGGTTGAGTCTGTATCATCATGGGCTTGGCCCTCGTTGTCCAGACCCAATCTGGAGTCTGCATCGTAGCATGTATCCTGCCTGGTTTATTCTCGGTCACGGGCGGGGTACGACTTGTGATGTTTAGACGACATCTGACTAGGTACCGGGTTGTTATAATCCCGGGCCATAACAGATGGAATGTCAACCATCCATGATTCCATTGAAAAGTTTAAGGATAGTGTTTCCTTTTGGGTTGGAACACCTAAGAGGCAAGAAATTCCTTATTCAAAGAAACTTTCAATGGATTGTAGAACTAGATGGAATTTGAAGCGTTTGACTCAACAGTAGCCTCCATATAACTCATTGCCAAGTGATAATGATTGGAAAATGGCAATGGAAATTTGTGAGAAGTTGGAAACCTTTTATTAAGTTATTGAGTTATTTTCGGGTATACAATATCCAACTTCAAATGTTTATTTTCCTAAAGTGCGTGAAATTTGGTTGGCTTTGTATGAATGTATTTTTTGCTTAATATAGCACCATTCAAGCTATGGCTGAGAGCATGATTCCCATGTTGGAGACGTATTGGGGCATGCTCAATGGGGTGATGGCAATAGGGGTTGTTTTGGACCCTAGGTTAAAAATCAAGTTGCTAAATTATTTTTTTCCCTTTCTTGTATGGAAGTGAAAGCACAAGTCAATTGAATAAGGTGAGGAAATTATTAGAAGATTTGTTTTTTGAATATCAATCTAAGGAAGGTAGGACTACTCATGATTCTATTTTCACTTCGTCTTCAATAATGTCTAGTTTGGATAATAATGGTGGAAAGGTTGATTAGAGTTTTGATTTTTTTTAAATATGTTCAAGAAACTTCTTACGGTGATTGTGTTATGTTTGAATTAGATTTATACTTGAAGGAGTTGTATTGCTTAATCAATCAAATTTTAGTAACTTTGACATTTTGGGATATTGAAAAAACATTGGAGTCAAGTATCCTACTTTGCAAAGAATTGCCAAAGACTTTCTAGCTATTCCTATCTCAACCATATTTAAATGAAGACAATTTTTTACTCCACATCATAGTAAATTAAATGAAGACACGGTTAAGGGATTCATGTGCTCTCAAGATTGGTTGCATAATGAGATTGAAGATAATAAATTTAATTTACTTGTAAATTTTTCTTCTAAGCACTTAATTTATTTTAATGATTGTATAATTGTATCATTAGGTTACTTGAAATCAAAGAACGAATTTGGTACAATAGTTGAAGATGCAGATGTAGTTACATAACAATGGTATGAAAAATTTATTATGTTAATTCATGATTTTTTTATATTTTCTAAACACATATTTACATGTTTCCATTGTAGGTTTGATGTTGAAGATGTTCATTGCACTTGGATAGAAGTATGAAAGACTTCATTGAACATGATGATGACTTGCTCTTGCAAATTTGGCTTATTTGTAATGTTATGCTAGTTTTCATGTGAGCTCTTGCACTTGTATTGTGTAACATTAATGTGTACTATTGGATATTTGTAATCTTGGATGTTTTTGTTTAATGTTAGCTCTTGAACTTATATTGTGTAACATTAATTTGTACTCCCTCTGTTCCTATTTAACTGTCCGGAGAGAGAAAATCACACATATTAAGAAGTAATAATTGTTATAGTCTTTCTCAAAATAAATTTTGATCTCTCCATAATACCCTTTATCTCTCATTGTTTGATTGGTTGGATAGTGGAGCATTGATTAGTCTCCAATTAAACATAAGGTTAGAATTGGTAAAAGTACAATTAATGTTACATTGAAAATATGAGTGGACAGATAAATAGAAACAAGATTTTTTTCTCTCTCCGTACAGTTAAATAGGAACGGAGGGAGTACTTTTAGATATTTGTAATCTTGGATGCTTTTACATCTTGTGTGGTTTCATTACTATTATTATTGATTTGTTTTGGTATTTTAGTCATGTTTCATACATAGAATTAATGCCTAAATTTATTATTATTAAAAAATTGAGATAAAACAAAAAAAATGGCATTTTTTATAATTTGTTGACATTTATTATATTTTTTAATATTATTTACGGGGTTCTTCAAAGGTCCCCGCGGGGAGGCAAGGAACGGGACGGGGCCAAAAATATCCTCACCACGGGGAGCGGGGACAGAGAGCACGGTGAGGTTTACGGACGGGGAGTGGGGGAGTAGTCCTTGCCCCCGCCCCGCGCGGGTACCATGCCTAGTCAATATTGCATGTGAACAGGTCTTTAATGACTATACTACCCTACAATTGTCAATGTGTAATGGTGGAAAAGAAAAAGAAGAGAGATGATAGAAAAAACAAAGAAAATAAAGAAAAGAAAAAGGAAAAAATGATTGATAAAATTATTAAAAATAAATACTAGTGTGACATGAGTATACTTATTCAGGTTTTAAGTTTGATATCCTCTATAAGACTATAACTATGTAGTATTCATTTTGGTCACATTAATTATGTATGAAATTAATTTATTTCATTTGTTTGAATAATATTAGTACTACGGAATATTTGTCACGTCACATTAATGATGTATCAAAAAAATTTTGTTTAAATTATCTCAAAGAAAACACATAGATAGTAGTGGGGATAAGCCAAGACCCTTGCCCACAGATCATGAGTTGAAAAACGCTACAAATATATTTGAAAGGAACAAAAATCTATCTAGGGACTTTGATTAAGATGAAGTCTTAAACCATTACTTACATCAAATTCCCATGAAGGACTTTCGTTACTTTCAAATAGTCTATACCCTTTTTCAACTCAAGAATAGAGAGTACTAGCGAACATGCCCGTGTGTTGCACGGGTTTTTATTTTAACTAAATACTGAGATTATTTTTTTATGTATTATATTTATAATATTCAATTTATAAGAATTATTAGATTTATTAAAGTAATATAAGTATTAGTCATTAAAGTTATTTAAAAAATATATTATAAATAATTATGCTAAGGGAGTTCATTGAACACTTCACTATAAAGTACATTTTTAGTGTAGTTTGAATATTTTTCATCATGCTCTACGATAAGAATTCTTAACCCTTTTGGAGATATTACTCTAGACAACGCCGCATATAATTGCCCATGAGAAAACATTGATTTTAGCAAATATAACCCAACATAATTCAACGATTGACGTCCCTGACTTTGGTTTATTGTCATTGCATAATATACTTTTACTAGAAATTATTTTCTTCACAAAATAAAAATCCATCTTGAGTCTTTTGCCGTTAGCACTATTCTTGGAATTAGCTATTTGGCTCCAACATTGTAATAATTTTTGCTTATATCACTAGTCTTCTAAATGTGTTAACATTTCCAATGTGGAGTTAATGTTCCTAAGTAACATAGCAGGCATTCCTTCATTGAGTTGCAAGCAATGATTTGAAAATATGTTAAAATTTAAATTATTTAAAAAAAGCATAAATTTTAATTAGATTTATTTGTTACTCTATTACTCTTAGAAGGTGCTAGTTCCAAAGTTTTAGGTATAGTCTTGGGTTTGTCCAACATCAAAAGATGCATAGAATTTGTAATTTGAACACTATGGACATCATTGGAAACCCTAAAATAAATTCAAGGAGTTTAGTAACATATTTGCAATAAATGAATAATTTTAAAATGACATTAGTATATGTATCAAATATATAATTTACTTGAATAATTGTTTGAGTTCTCTAGCCTCTCTCTAGTATGTCAATATTGACATAAATGTTGGTTGATCTCGATGTAGAAATGGATAAATCACCTGTAATTATATGGACATAATTAAATCTTAATTTATTGTAAATAAGCATTAATATTTAAATGTACATTGTTAATATAATGTAATAATATGATTACGTTACCTCGAAATTCTGTAACTCTTGTAATTATGTAAAGATTGCAATATTAAGACTTGAAATTTTAGTGGCACTGGCATTCATTTTCTCTTCAAAATATGTTGTGGACCAGAATAACAGTATCCCGGATGTATGCAGACATGCCAGGTCAAGTAGCCACCAACTATCCCGGAAGCATCCCGATAGGTTTGGCGCGACCTGTAATCAGGGCCCAGTTAATGAGGTTTGGGCCTAGGCAACAGATCCTGGCCCAATACAGGCCACACTTAGGTCATACACCTCACTCTATAAATACTATCATTAATGCACCATGCAAGGTACGTAAGTATTCTATCAGATAAATAAACCCTAACACATTCACAGACTTGAGCGTCGGAGTCCTTGCAGGTGCACACCACCGCCGCCGGAGCTCACGCCTAGAATATATTATTTCTGCCCTCTATTGATCAAGAAGACCACTCTGTTCGTCCTATATCCTCGTCAGGTAAGATCACAATATTGGCGCCGTTTGTGGGGAACGCAACAAAAGTCTCATTTCCATCCACTGTCAACAATGGTTGGCTCTACCAGAAATAGGGATTACAATAATCCAAGTGTTCAGAACCAAGGAGCAGGACGGCAGGCTGGTGCATCAAACCAAGCAAGGGCATCCTAGCACTTTGATATCAAGCAGAATTACGTAAACTGCAACAGCTGGTGCAGGCACAGGCTAAAGAGATTGCAGATCTCAAGGAACAACAACTAAAAGGCAAGAAGAAAGTTGTTGTGGAGGATGATCTAGAGGAGGAAAGAACCGAGAAGCATACTCAGGAAAACCCTGAGGATGCGGAGAAAGATCATAACAATGCGGAGAAGCAGCAACGGAAATCCGTACTCGAAGGGGATAAGGATAAAGATCCTAAAAATCAGGAAAGGCAGTTGGAAATACGGGCGAGCTGCCGACATGAAGGGGCCCCACACCAATCTCGGGTGGAGGGGGCCAACCCGCCACCTGTCCCTCCTGGGGGCCTGCAAGCTGGACAACCTGCTGGCAACCAGGAGCACATGGCGGAGAATATCCCGGATTTCGGGTATATTGATAATCCTTTCACACCCTGGATCATGTCCCTTGCTCTTCCTCATGGATTCCAGTTTGCAAAGAAATTAAAGGAGTATGATGGGACCAAGGATCCCACCTTGCATGTCAGCTCCTTTGAAAGAGCCATGTACTTTCAAGGGGTAAATGAGGCCATTGTATGCCTTGTTTTCCCTCTTACGCTATCTTAGGTTGCAAGTCGTTGGTTTTCAGATCTCCCACCACAGTCCATCAGTAACTGGAAAGCTCTCAAAGATAAGTTCATTCTTCACTTCACCAGTAGTAAACGACAATTTAAGTCTGAATTCCATTTAGAAACTATTAAACAGGGAAAAGATGAATCTCTACGAGATTATATAACACGCTTTAATAACAAAGTATTAGAAGTTAGGAATGTTGAGCCTAACCTGATGTTATATTTCTTTGTGAGAGGATTGAAACCAGGAGCTTTTGCCAAACAACTGGCAGGAGATAAACCTACCTCCATGGACGATCTAAAGGTAAGGGCTGAAAAATGGATCAGAATGGGAGAAGGCCCAGGCTGCCAAGAAGGAGGACAAAGCAAAAACTACTCCTCCAAACCAATCTCGGTGTAAGGATGAAAAGCCCCGGATAGGTCTCCCAAGAAGCGCAAGGGTCTTTTTAATAATTATACTCCGCTGACAATCCCGTCAGCTTTAGTGTTGAAAGAAGTGATGCACTCTGAGCTGAGAGAGCGACCACCACCGTTGAAAACGGTTGGAAAACACAAGAATAAGTACTGTGAGTATCACCGGGATCGTGGGCATTCTTCTAACGAATGCATCCAACTCCGGGATGCAATCGAAGCCCATCCCCTCGGGTTCAAAGTGAGATCTCCTCCCAGGACCCGAGATCAACGAACAGAAGTCTGGCATCGATCCTGGAGACCTAGAAGAACTCAAGAGTCCCCTCCTAGGGGGGTAATCCAAGTCATAGCTGGAGGAGCCAACTTGAAGGGTCTTGAAGATAAGAAGAGGACCTGAGATGCATCGGATTCTTGTTCCCAGGTAACTGCGATAGCTAACCCAGTTCTATCTTTCTCGGATGCAGATTTCCCAGAAGAACGCATCCGGGATAATGAACCTTTGGTCATAGCAGCCAATTTGAATGGTTTATAAGTCCATTGAATCTTTATTGATCAAGGAAGTTCAGTAGACATTATGTTCTGGAGCCTCTTTGATAAAATGGGACTAGGGTCCAAGGATTTAATCCCTCACAAGGTCAGTCTAATTGGCTTTACTGGAGACACAATCATCCCCAAAGGGTACATTGACCTCAAAGTGAGTTTTGGCAAAAAGCCAAGTACCAAGACAATCCCGACTAGATTTATAGTGGTGGGTTGCCCTTCAGCCTACAATGCAATCATTGGGCGACCAACTCTGAATAGCCTTGGTGCCATAGTGTCCACCATCCATTTATCTATAAAGTTTCCCGGAGAAGACGGGTTAGTAGTAACTGTCCATGGAAAAAGCAGTGATGCAAGAAAATGTTACCAAGAAAGCCTTAAAATCACAAAAACACCATCTATCCCGCCAGTAAAGGTAGAGGAGAAAGGAAAGCAGAAGATGGAAAGACATGACTTGATACGGGATGCAAGGGTCATGATGACTAACCTAGATCCCAGAGCAAATTTTGAGTATCAACGAGCCCAAACAGAAGGAGACCAGATTTTAGTCCAGATAGGGCATAAGGAGGATCAGACTGTCAAGATAGGGGCAAACCTGCCCCCCATGATCAAAGAACGACTCATCGAACTATTGAAGATGAATAAAGATCTATTTTCTTGGGTTTCTTCCGACATGCCCAGTGTAGACCGAGAATTTGTGTGCCATCGCCTTTCTCTAAAACCGGGATGCACCCCGGTAGCCCAGAAGAAAAGAAAAATGGGCCCTGAGAGAACGACAGCCATAGAAAAATAGGTTACGGAGTTATTGGACGCAGGTTTCATCCGAGAAATACGATATGCAGACTGGCTTTCCAACGTGGTAATGGTGAAAAAGGCTAACGGAAAGTGGAGGACGTGCACAGATTATACAGATCTGAACAAAGCATGCCCCAAGGATCCATTCCCTATGCCTTGTATCAGTAAACTTGTTGATAACTCTGCAGGTTACAAATATCTATCCTTCATGGATGCCTACTCTGGCTACAATCAGATGCCAATGCACCTTGAAGATCAAGAGAAAACGACATTCATAACCGACATGGGTGTTTACTGTTACACGATGATGCCGTTCGATTTAAAGAATGCTGGAGCAACATACCAGCGGATGATGAGCCAAGTTTTTAAAGAACATATTGGCAAGATCCTTGAAGTCTATATCGATGATACGATAGTGAAGACTCCAGATGACAAAGATTCGGTGGCTGATCTACATGAAACATTCCAACAGCTACGCAGGTATGATTTAAGGTTAAGTCCCAATAAATGTACCTTTGGGGTCGAAGCCGAAAAATTCTTAGGCTTCATGCTAACCAGTCAGGGAATTGAGGTCAACCCCGACAAGTGTAGTGCCGTGTTGAATATGCAGAGTCTCAGGACCATCAAAGAAGTCCATCAACTGACTGGAAGGATTGCTGCATTGACGAGATTCCTACCAGCTTCTGCCAGGAAATGCCTACCATTTTTTAGGACTTTGCGGCGTAAGGAAGAGTTTCAATGGAATGCAGAGTGTGAAGAAGCTTTCCAGGAGCTGAAGAAAACTCTGTCAGCTCCAGCAGTCTTATCGCGTCCGGATCCTGGACAGACCTTATACCTTTACTTAGCCATCACAAATGAAGCAATCAGTGCGGCCTTAGTTAATGAAGAATCTCGGAACCAGAACCTGATATACTTCGTTTCTAAAGCATTACAGGGATCAAAGTTGAACTACCAACGACTGGAGAAAGTCAACTATACCCTGCTATTGGCATCTCGGAGGTTGAGACCATACTTCCAATGTCATCCCATCACATACGACATCTCGTACGAACAACGCCTGGCAGTTAAGGCCCAAGCCTTGGCAGATTTTGTAGTCGAGATGACAAATCCCGAGGAAGAGCCAAGAGGATCCTGGACTATTTATGTTGATGGTTCCTCAAACCCAAAGGGAGCTGGTGCTGGCATATATATTGAAAATGATGAGGGGGTAACCGTGGGGTATTCTCTAAAGTTTGAATTCCCAACCTCCAATAACCAAGCAGAATACGAAGCCTGTTTAGCCAAAATACGCGCGACAAAGGAGCTAGGAGCTACCGCGATCACTTTATGTTCAGACTCCCAGCTAGTGGTATCCCAGATAAAAGGGGAATACCATGCAAGAGAACCGTTGTTACAAAGATACCTGGCTAAAGTTAAGGAAAGTCTACTCGGTCTTTCTAAGTTCGAGATCAAGCACATTCCCGGAGAAGAAAATAGTCGTGCAAACCTGCTCTCAAAGTTGGCCAGCACCAAGTCATCCTCAACCTTGAAGTCAGTGGTAGAAGAAGTTCTCCCTTTTCCTTGTGTTATTTTGTAGGTTGAAAATGAAGATTGGAGGACCCCAATAGTGGAGTATATCACCAAAGGCTCCATCCCGGCAGATGCCCGGGAAGCAAAGCGGTTGGTGCAGAAAGCATCCCGGTATACCATGATAGAAGGACAATTGTTCAGAAGGGGATTCTTAACTCCTTTGCTTAAATGCATAGGACCATCCGAGACTTGGTATGTTCTCACCGAAGTACATGAAGGAAGTTGCAGTCACCACATTGGTGGCAAATCTTTGGCAAGGAAATCCTTACGAGCAGGATACTTCTGGCCAACCATGAACAAAGACGCAGCTGAACATGTGAAGAAATGTCAAAAGTTCCAAGAGCATAATCCATTGTCCCACATCCCGGCAGAGGATTTGCACATCATCTCAACCCCTTGGCCTTTCCATACTTGGGGCTTGGACCTCTTGGGACCCTTCACACCAACCACAGGTTCAAACATCTTATTATTGCTGTTGATTATTACACTAAATGGATTGAACTGGAACCGTTAGCCAGCATAGCATCAGTTAAAGCTCAGAATTTTGTATTTCAACAAATAATATGCCGGTTCGGTATCCCGGCAAAAGTGATCTGTGACAATGGGACCCAATTTACCGACAAAGATTTCTGAGAAAGGCTAGCAGGACTCCGCATTAAGCAGTATTTTGCTAGTGTGGAGCATCCACAGTCTAACGGATAAGCAGAATCTGCCAACAAAGTTATACTTAATGGCTTAAAAAAGAGGCTTGAAAAAGTTGGAACTAACTGGATGGAAGATCTTTACCAAGTAATTTGGAGTTACAGAACTACCCCTCATAGCACTACCGGAGAAACTCCATTCCGAATGGTGTACGGCTCAGATGCTGTAATCCCGGTTGAAATTGGACATCCATCCTGGAGGGTCATGTATCCCACACAAGAGAACGAGCAGCTACTCAGAGAAGATTCCGACGTGGTAGAAGAAATCCGAGAAGCAGCCAGAATCAAAGAGTTATCCCGAAAGCAACAAGTTGCTCAGAGATACAACTTAAGGGTAGTTCCGAGAAGCTTCCAACATGGCGACTTGGTCCTAAGAAGAGCTAGCATTGAAAACCGGAATGCCAAAGACGGGAAGCTCCGAGCAAACTGGGAAGGCCCATTCCAGGTCAAGACTGTTGCAGCCAATGGAGCATACCATCTAGAAACTCTCAAAGGCAAAGAGATTCTAAGAACGCTTAATGTCGCAGATTTAAGGCGGTACTATAGTTAAGTTATGTAATTTACATTATTTGTAATAAAGGGACACTCTTTTTCCTATAGCAGGTTTTATCCCTAAGGAGGGTTTTACTGCTAGAGGTTTTAACGAGGTCCCCCATTTTTTATTTGTTTCATGATTCAATAAAGCAGTATCTTTATTTACTCTTGCACGAACAAGCTAGTTCAATTCTTAATAGCAAACAGATTAGAAGAAGTCATAACAAGTACAGGTACTCCGAGATTGAAATGTTGCCAAAGATGATGCCGACATACAAAAAGGCCAAAAATGAGATGAGGTACCATCTCGGGTAAACCTCAGCTACAAAATCAAAAGGGGCCCTTCACGGGTTAACCTTGGCAAAAAGAAAGCTGAAGTGTCAACAAGGCTACACTTCAACCAAAAATCAGAGAAAGTACAAACTACTTTCCCTCCTACCAAGGAGTTAAAAGGGCGCCATCATGGATGTACCTAACAATTAAAACGATATGAAAAAAAATTCCATATCAACGGGATGCAAAGAGGCACCTTGTGTGGTCAAGCGTCAGCGACATGCAGAAATGCAATAAATAAAGTAAGAATTCCGAAAGAGAAAGAAGTAAACAGAAGCTGTACATAAAGAACAACCCGAAACACCGGGATGACAAAGTTTACACTTAATATAATTTGCTTACTAAGAGTTTACAATACGAAAGTAGAACAAAGCAAAGCAGAAATAAAAAACATCATATCATTCAGCCCCTTTAGCATCTGCACCTTCGGGTTCCTGAACTGGATCAGTGGGAGGAGGAGTGCTGCAGTCAAAGCGCTCAAGTCTGGGATCAGCAAGATCAAGAGGCACGGGATTGTGAGGATCATGGAAATCCATGAACATCCCATCCTTCATACCGTGATACTTACAAAGACCACGGGTGTTCAACTCTATCCCGGGATTTAAGAACTGGAGAGTTTTCACACAGTCACGGTAAGAATCATCTAACGTGGTGTCCATGTCTTGATAAGCTTCCTCCAGCTTTTCTTGAGTATCCTGAAGCTCGACTTGAGCCTCCAGAAGCTTTGAAGCCGACTCTTGGAGCACAGAACGAAGAAGATTGAGAGCAGAACCATCTTCATCTGCTTTAGCTCTCAGATGAAAGACCTCATCCTTCAGCTTTAAATTCTCGGCATCCAAGCCGGCAGTCTTCTCCTTCTCTCTAGCAAAGTCCTCCTCCATACGGGATAGCTTCTCCTTTAAAGAGGCAAGATCCTCGGTAGCACGGGATTCTTATTCCCTAACACTTTTGATCAAAGCCTCCTTCAAAGACATGTCATCTTTTAGATCCCGTATCTGGGCCCTCAAGGAAGCAGCCTGGCCCAAGTCTTCAGCTTGGTCATGAACATGCTGCAACATAGCCATGCTCATAGTCGTCCAGCCCATAAGAGACTTGGCTTGCTCCTACGAGGATAGAGATGAAATAAAAGGGTTAGAAACAAAACCGACCGGGATCAATCAATACGAAAAATATAAAGACGACAAGTAACACATACCTTCACGGCAGCAGCTCCACCCTTTGTGAAAAAGTCCCCATGCTGGAACTTAATCAAGGGAGATTGGAATCCCTCCCAGGCAGAAGAAGGAGTGGAAAAAGGCGCCATCAAAACCAGGTTCATCCCGCCAGAAGCCCCTTGGGCACCTCGAGGTTGGTCACCTACAAATTGAGCCTATATGATAAAGAGAACGACAAAGAACCCTTATATAATGGAACACGAAAACAAAAGCATACCTTTCTGGGTTATGCGGCGACGCTTTGGCGGTACAGGGGCTACCTCGAGGCCGGTGGATGGAGGCGTAGCTGAGACATTAATCCCGGTAGAAGAAACCGAGATGGAACCTGGAACTGGAATAGGGGCAGGAGGTGGACCTGAAGTACCAACCTTTCCTTTCCCCTTGGCATCTCGTTTTTGGGAGCGGTTGGCATAATTGGCCATGATCTCGGCTGCAGAAGAAAGAATACACTTGTTAGTCGAGGCAAAATAATCAACGACAAAGAAAAATGACAACATCATACAGTAAAAAACGAATTCCTACTTAAGCATGTCGCCTGATCACGACGGGATACCCCCAGGACATCCTTACAGTGGATGGGTATCCCACCCTATTGAACGAGATCGCACAAGTTCTTGAAGGTTTGTTGGTCTCCTTCTTCAAGAAAGCCAATTTCCAACTCCTTCAGAGACAAGGACCTCCTGTAATGCTCCTCCGTCCAATAAAGTGGGAACAAGGGTTGCTTGTTTTTCCTATCCAGAAAGGGGTGCAATCTTGAGTCTGGGGGACAACTTTAACAAATAAATCCCTATGGGCCTTGAAAGATCCCTCATAGGGAGTAAAAAGTTGGGGAATCCCAGAACGATGGCGGAGAGACTCCTAGCTCTTCCTCAAACCACAGTAGGGACCAATAACAAATAAATCCCTATGGGCCTTGAAAGATCCCTCATAGGGAGTAAAAAGTTGGGGAATCCCAGAACGATGGCGGAGAGACTCCTAGCTCTTCCTCAAACCACAGTAGGGACCAAAAATATACAAGAACAAGGCTGAGGAGCATGTCCAGCCATTGGCCCAGAAAAAGACCTCAAAGGTCTGGAGAAATCCCCAACCGTTGGGATGAAGCTGCGTAGGAGCGAGATGGAGGTTATGCAAAACATCAATCTGGAGGTCTGAGAAAGGGAACCTAATCTTAAGTTGATGCCATAAAGACTCCAGCATCATAATATAGGAACCTTCGCCTTCCGAAGCCGGTGTAAAAAGCCTCTCATTCTTCCCCGGGATGACCAGCTTGTGATTGCTCGAAAGGTCGGCGGAAGTATCAGTCTCAAGAGTATTTGGCCCATAATGGAAGCATTTTCTCCAACGCTTCTCCACCTTCCTGAGCCGGGCATTGTTTTTCACAAAACACTCTTCCCGGATGAAATCCCAGGGAACCCACAAAAAACCCCAGATATTTTTCAGTTCCAGAAATTCAGGGGGACATACAGTAGGAGGCTGAGAGGTAGTAGTTTCACCATTCCCTCGTGCAGCCACCTCTGAACCACCGGCATCAGATGGACCCGGTACGCTTGCGGAAGATCCCGGAGCACCAGAAACTACCAGGATAGGAATGTCGCCTTGAGCAGGTTCCATATCTACATGACAAGTTAAAGAAGCATCAGATCCCGGGGAGGAATGAATATGAGAAGAGGGAGCATAAGCAGGGTTAGACTCAGAATCTAAGGAATGTGTCATAGATGACGGTATAGACTCTCTATCTTCCAAAGGATCCCCGGGATGGGAAGATTCAGTTTTCTCCTCCATCAAAGGAAGGTTGACAGGAGCACGACGATCAGAATCTTGCTCCATAGAAGTAGAACTTCCAGAACTGTATTCATCAGGATGGCGGGCTGAAGCAAGAAGAAGAGCAGAAGTTTCTGGGTTTAAAGTGTTAAACGACCCACTCACACTTTGGGTAGATTCACCACTCTCTACTCACCGAGAATACAGGGGATAAAACCAAAGATGGGTAGATTCACAGAAATCAGGGTTGGCTATGGAAGGCGTACCTGGACTAGGGTTTGGCTCATTAGAAGACCTATGTTTTTGAAGCCCCCTCGCAAAACGTTCAAGAAGTTCAGTATCATTTGACTCCAAAGAAGAATCACTCGTCAACACGATAACATTATCGGCCATTTTTGACAGAAAGAAACCCAGAGACAATAACTAAACCCTAAAGAATGGGGTAGGATGCAACAGAATAGCCCAAGAATTAGAAGAAGGAAATTGCAAAAGCGTAAATTAGCACAAGGTAGAAGCAATACCTAAAAGAAGAAGCGAAAATGTTGCTAGAAAGTAGATGCTTGCAAGCAGGCACGAAGAGGAAGAAGAAGGGTTTCTGATCTTTCTGTCACAGGGGATGAAGAGGCAAGAAGTGCGAGAATGAAGAGTGAAAACTTGAACAAAGGAAAAGGTGAAAATGTAACGAGTGAAAAGAAATAAAGTAAAAATCGTCACATCACCGTAATGAACTTGGGGCCCAAGACCACGCTAATCATCATGCACAATGCCTAAAGTGGAGCGCGTGGAACACACGCGCCCAAAAAAGAAAACCAACCGTTATCTCGTGACATTCTGCCAGAATCATCATTGGAAAGCCACCCGGCATGACAAATAAACCCGTCAACTGCTCTCGGAAGGAACATGACGACTTGGGGGGCAACTGTTGTGGACAAGAATAACAGTATCCCGGATGTACGCACACATGCCGGGTCAAGTAGCCACCAACTATCCCGGATGCATCCCGGTAGGTTTGGCGCGGCCTGTAATCAGGGCCCAGTTAATGAGGTTTGGGCCCAAGCAATAGATCCTGGCCCAATACGGGCCACACTTAGGTCATACACCTCACTCTATAAATACTATCATTAATGCACCATGCAAGGTACGTAAGTATTCTATCAGATACATAAACTCTAACACATTCACTGACTTGAGCGTCGGAGTCCTTGCAGGTGCACACCACCGCCGCCGGAGCTCAGGCCTAGAAGATATTAATTCTGCCCTCTATTGATCAAGAAGACCACTCTGTTCGTCCTACATCCTCGTCAAGTAAGATCACAACAAATTATATTAAATTAACTTTTGCATAATATTATTAAGTCACATAGTGTTAATTTGTGAAGCATTGAAAAAGTTTAAAACATACTGAAAAAAATGTGTTTGATTTTCAGAAATTGTACGATGCAATCAAATAATTGTTCCATTTTAATAACCTTATTGAATACGATATCAAAATTCAATAAAAATAAATGTATGTTATCGGGGGTGTTTGTTTCAAGGTTTTATATTGCATTTCTTAGTATCTTATTACTTGAATGCATTCCCTATAATGCTTATTCATTGGTATTTTAAGCCATTCGGTTAGTTAATAACTTTAAATCCTTAGAATATTTTTTAAAAATTCCAAAAAATATTTATAACCTATTCATTACATATTCATAGCCTATTTATTACATATACTTTTATTCCAAGAAATTATTTTTAGTTATATAATTAGTAACAAATAAATAGTAAGTAGTTATTGTATTTATAATATTAATATTAATTTTTTTATCTTCTTAGTATTTATTTAAATTAAATATATGTATATTTATAAGTATATTTTGAGAAATAATTTGATTGATTTTTTTTAAAAGCTTTTTGAAACAATGTTCAATTTTTAGGTGAAGGACAAAAGCTTTTTTTTGTTAAAAGAATAATTAAAAGTTTTTATAAGTGCAAAATACAACTATGTAACATACATTAAAAAAATTTCTTATCCATATACAACCTTAGTATATATATATACATTGTCACACTAATTATATGGTAACGACAGGTTTCTTATTTTAATATATATCATTCATTTGATTCGTTTATAATTGATGTTGACAATTTATGTTATAATACTAATTGATGCTATTCATTATATTCATTTAATATACGGTTTGTTTAATTTGATTCATTTGGTTTTTCTTTTTTTCTAATTGATTCATTTATGCTATTCATTCATGATTTCATGATATTAAGCTGAATTTGTTCTCTAAAAGTTCTTTATATATAATATTTAAAAATGATTTTTTATATTAAATTTGTCCCTAAAAGGTTTAATATACAGTTAATTAATTTTGTAAAATTAAAACACTATCAAGTTGCTTTTAAAAAAAATTAAATACTACTAAATGTATCTCTTAAAGATTTGGAATAATATCAAATTAATCTCTTATGTCAATTAAGATAAATGAGTTTTGACTAATCACATGATTTAATATTTTTTCTATATAAATCAAATCAGTCCCTGAAACATTTGATATACTACTAAATTTTTTGAAAATATTTACAATACAACAAGATTATTTTATAAAGATTTAGAAGAAAATCCCTTGTAATATACTACTATTTTTTAAAAATTTCAACAGCAACACTAATTTTTTTGTTATAACGTAACAAAACCAGACCCTAATTATATTGTTCAATTTCTATGTGAAGTACACACTCATGAAAATTAGTTGAAAAAATTTGGAACATGACTAACATTTATAGGATTTGTTGTGATCTAACCTGACAGGAATATAGGACGAGCAAGGTGGTCTTCTTGATCAGCAAAAGGCAGTAGGGTTACTTCAAGGTCCTGAGCTCTGGCGACGGTGGTGTGCACCTTGCATGGTGCATTATGATAGTATTTATAGAGTGAGGTAAATGACCTAAATGCGGTCCGTATTGGGCCAGGATGTGTGCCTGGGCCCAATCCTCATCAGTTGGGCCTTAATAATTGGCCGCGCCCAACATACCGGGATGCTGGTGGTAATTGGTGGCTGTTTGATCCGACATGCAAGCATCTATCCGGGATGCCATTATTTTGGTCCACAACAATTTCCCCCCAAGTCGTCAAGCTCTTCTTGGGAGAGGTTGGCGAGTTCATTTATCATGCCGGATGGATGTTAGATGGCGATTCTGGAAATGTCACGAGATGACGGTTGGTTTTCTTTTTGGGCGCGTGTTTTTCACGCATCCCACTCTGGGCACTGTGCGCGATGATTTTCTTTTTGCTCCTCAACCTTGTTTCTATATATTTTTGGCCTCTATCGTGGTCCAAAAAAGAAGAATTGGGTATCCCTTCGTCACCGCTCTGGGATCCCCCAACTATTTGTTCCTTTTGAAGAGTCTTTCAAGGCCCATAGGGATATTTACGTTAAAGTCGTCCCTCGGACTAAAGACTGCACTCCCTTCTGGATGGGAGAGAACAAGCAGCCCTTGTTCCCACTCTATTGGACGGAGGAACATTATCAGAGGTCACTATCCCTGAAGGAGTTGGAGATTGGCTTCCTGGAGGAAGAGGATCAACAAACCTTTAGGAATCTGTGTATCTTTGTTGAGCAGGGGGGAGTACCCATCCATTGTAAGGATGTGATAGTGGCGTCTCGCCAAGATCAGGCGACATGCTTATGTAGGGCATTGTCCTTTACTGTAGAATGTCGTTTATCTATACTTTATATCAGTCATTTTTCATCTTTTATTAACAAGTGTCGTCCTGGTTTTGCAGCTGAGATCATGGCCAACTATGCCATCCAGATGCAGAAGCGAGATGCCAAGGGAAAAGGGAAAGTCGTTCCTTCAGGTCCCCCTCCTTCTCCTGCTCCAGTTCCTGCTCCTATCCCGGTAGTTCCTACCGGGATTAGAATCTCGGAGGCAGTTTCTGCCAGGGGAGCTTCTCCTGTTAAGAAGTCCGTTCCTCCCTCCTCTAGAGCCAAGGTGGCTAACGTGCAGCCAAAGCATCGCCGTATTACCAAGTTTGGTATGCTTTTATCTTTCTGGATTTTTAGTTGTGTAGGGACCGTGTGTTGCTTTCTTAATATATTATTTAGTTCGATTTGTAGGTGACCAGCCTGGGGATGCCCAAGGGGCTTCTGCCGAGATGAATCCGGTATTGATGGCGCCCTTGTCTACTCCTTCTTCTGCCTGGGAAGGATTCCAGTCGCCCCTGATTAAGTTCCAGCATGGGGACTTTTTCACAAAGGGTGGAACCTCCGCCGTGAAAGTATATGTTTTTTTCATTTGAACTCATCAACTTCTTGGTGATTGATCCCGGTGAATATACACTTAATATCCTTTTGCCGTTTTTGTCTTTTGTAGGAGCAAGCCAAATCCCTTATGGGCTAGACCGCTATGAGCATGGCCATGCTCCAACACGTTCACGACCATGCAGAAGACATGGGCCAGGCTTCTTATTTGAGGGCTCAACTTCGGGATCTCCGAGATGATATGGAGCTGAAAAACGCCTTGATACAGAGCGCCAAGGAGTCGGAATCCCGGGCCAACCAGGAACTTGTTTCTCTGAAGGGGAAATTTGCCCAGGTGAAGGGGGATCTCGCCAAGGAGAAGGAGCGGACTGCCAGCTTGGAATCGGAAAAATCCAAGTTGAAGGAAGAGAGTTCCAGGCTGAAGGCTAAGGCAGATGAGGATGACTCTGCTCTTAAGCTTCTTCAGTCCGAGCTCTTGGGGTTGGCTTCCAAGTTCTATGAGGTTCAAGTGGAGCTGCGGGAGACTCAAGAGAGATTGGAGGAGGCTTACCGTGATATGGATACTACAGTGGATGATTCTTACCGGGATTGTGTGAAGACTTTTCAATTTTTGAATCTCGGGATAGAGTTAAACACCCGCGGTCTCTGCAGATATCACGGTATGAAGGATGGGATGTTTATGGATTTCCATGATCCTCATAATCCCGTGCCTCTTGACCTTTCTGATCCCCGTTTAGAGCCATTCGACTGCAGAACTCCTCCTCCTCCCACTGGTCCTGCTCCGGAGCCCGAAGGGGTAGATGCTGAAGGGGCTGCATGATTTGCTTTTTCATTTTTATATTTCTTTTGTTTTGTAAAACGTTGGCAGAAAAATCCAGCTGGTTGTAAACTTTGTCATCCCGGTTCTCCGGGTTAATTTTAATGCATTGTGGTTTATGTGTATTTCGCTTCTGTGCTTCTTTTGCTTTATTTATTGCGTTTCTGCATGTCGTAGAGGCTTGACCACTTAAGGTGCCACTTTGCTTTTTTTCGGACATGGAAATTTCTCATGTCTCTGTAATTGTTAGGACACATTAGTGATGTCGCCCTTTTAGCTCCTCAATAGGAGGGAAAGTAGTTTGTACTTTCTCTATGTTTAAGTCAAAGTGTGCCTTGGCAGGACCTCATGTTTCTTTATGGCCAGGGTTAACCCGTGAAGGGCCCCTATTGAGTCTGTAGCAGAGAATTACCCGTAACGGTATCTCGACTCATTGTTGGCTTTGCATGTATGTCGGTTTCTGCTTGTTGCCGACATCTCAATCTTGGATTATTTGTACTTCTCATACGTTCTTCTGATCTGCTTGCTATTAAGAATTGAACTAATTTGTTTGTGTAAGAATGAATAGAATTCCACTTTATTAATAATAAGAAGCAAATAACAAATGGGGGTCTCGTTAAAACCTCTAGCAGTAATACCCTCCTTAGGGATAAAACCTGCTACAGGAAAAAGAGTACCCCTTTATTACAAAGAATGTAAATTACATAACATAGCTATAATAACGCCTTAAGTCTACGACATTAAGCGTTCTTGGAATCTCTTTGCCTTTGAGAGTTTCTAAGTGATATGCTCCGTTAGCTGCGATGGTCTTGACCCAGAATGGGCCTTCCCAATTTGCTCTGAGCTTCCTGTCTTTAGCATTTCGATTTCCAATACTGGCTCTTCTTAGGACTAAGTCGCCCTGTTGGAACCTTCTCGGCACAACCCTCAAGTTGTATCTCTGTGCTACTTGTTGCTTCCGGGATAACTCTTTGATTCTGGCGGCTTATCGGATTTCCTCGACCATGTCGGAATCTTCTCTGAGTAGCTGCTCATTTTCTTGTGTAGGGTACATAACCCTCCAGGATGGGTGCCCGATTTCTACCGGGATTACGGCATCTGATCCGTATACCATCCGAAATGGAGTTTCTACGGTGGAGCTATGGAGAGTGATTCTGTAACTCTAAAGTACTTGATAAAGGTCTTCTACCCAACTAGTTCCAGCTTTCTCACACCACTTTTTCAAGCCATTAAGTATGACCTTGTTGGCCGACTCTGCCCGTCCGTTTGATTGTGGGTGCTCTAAACTGGCAAAATATTGCTTGATGTGGAGCCTTGCTAGCATTTCTCAGAATTCTTTATTGGTGAACTGGGTCCCATTGTCACAGATGACTTCTGCCGGGATACCAAACCGGCATATCATTTGCCGGAAGACAAAATTCTGAGCTTTAACTGATGCTATGCTGGCTAAGGGTCCCAATTCAATCCATTTAATGTAATAATCAACACCAACAATAAGATGTTTAAACTGACCTGTGGTCGGAGTGAAAGGTCCCAAGAGGTCCAGGTCCCAGGTGTGAAAAGGCCAAGGGGTGGAGATACTGTGCAGATCTTCAGCCGGGATGTGGGATAACGGACTGTGTTCTTTGCACTTTTGGCATTTTTTCACGTGGTCAGCTGCATCTTTGTTCATGGTCGGCCAAAAGTATCCCGCTCGTAAGGACTTCCTTGCCAACGATTTGCCACCAATGTGGTGACCACAGCTCCCTTCATGCACTTCAGTGAGAACGTACCATGCTTCGGATGGTCCAATGCATTTAAGCAAAGGAGTCGACAACCCTCTTCTGAATAATTGTCCTTCTATCACGGAATACCAGGAGGCATTTTGCACCAGCCGCTTTGCTTCCTGGGCATCTGCTGGGATGGTGCCTTTAGTGATATACTCTATTATTGGAGTCCTCCAATCTTCACTTTCAACCTGCAAAATAGCACAAGGAGAAGGGAGAACTTCTTCTACCACTGACTTCAAGGTTGAGGATGACTTGGTGCTGGCAAATTTTGAAAGTAAATCAGCGCGACTGTTCTCTTCTCTTGGAATGTGCTTGATCTCAAATTTTGAAAGACCAAGTAAACCTTCTTTAACCTTTGCCAAGTATCTTTGCAACAATGGCTCTCTTGCCTGGTATTCCCCTTTTATCTGGAATACCACCAATTGGGAGTCTGAACATAAAGTAATCGCGGTAGCCCCTAGTTCTTTTGCCGCGCGTATCCCGGCTAAACAGGCTTCATATTCTGCTTGGTTATTGGAGGTTGGAAATTCAAATTTCAGAGAATATTCTATAGTCACCCCCTCATCGTTTTCGATTAGTATGCCTGCGCCTGCTCCTTTGGTGTTTGAGGACCCATCAACGTAAATGGTCGAGGATCATTTTGGATCTTCTCCGGGATGTGTCATCTCGGCTACAAAATCAGCCAAAGCCTGTGCTTTGATTGCCTGACGTGGTTCATACGAAATATCATATTGTGATAATTCCACTGCCCAGGTCATCATTCTTCCTGCCAAGTCAGGTTTATGCAAGATTTGCCTAATGGGTTGATTAGTTCTTACCGTGATGGGATGGCATTGGAAGTATGGCCTCAACCACCGGATGCAAATAGCAGGGTATAGGCGACTTTCTCGAGCCGCTGGTAGTTCAACTCTGATCCTTGTAGCGCCTTAGAGACAAAATATATCAAACTCTGGTTCCTAGATTCTTCCTTTACCAGAGCCGCACTGATTGCTTCATTGGTGACGGCTAGGTAGAGATATAGGACCTGTCCAGGATCTGGGCGAGATAGGACTGGTGGACTTGAGAGGCTTTTCTTCAACTCCCGGAAAGCTTCTTCGCAATCTACATTCCATTGGAAGTCTTCCTTACGCCGTAAGGTCCTGAAAAAAGGTAAGCTTTTTCTAGCTGAATCTGGAAGGAATCTCGTCAATGCAGCGATCCTTCTAGTTAGCTGTTGGACCTCTTTAATAGTTCTGGGACTCTGCATATTCAACACGGCACTACACTTGTCGGGTTTAACTTCAATCCCTCGACTGGTTAGCATAAAGCCTAAGAATTTTCCGGCTTCGACCCCAAAAGTACATTTGTTAGGATTTAACCTTAAATCATACCTGCGCAGTTGTTGGAAGGTTTCATGCAAGTCAGCCACCGAATCTTTGTCTTCTGGGGTCTTTACTATCATATCGTCAATGTAGACTTCAAGGATTCTGCCAATCTGTTCTTTGAAGACTTGGCTCATCATCCACTGGTAGGTTGCTCCGGCATTCTTCAAGCCAAACGGCATCATAGTGTAACAGTAAACACCCATGTCGGTGATGAAAGCCGTTTTCTCTTGATCTTCACGGTACATTGGGATCTGGTTGTAACCAGAGTAAGCATCCATGAAAGATAGATATTTATAACCTGCAGAGTTATCAATGAGTTTATCGATGCAAGGCAAGGGGAATGGATCTCTGGGGCATGCTTTACTCAGATCTGTGTAATCTGTGCACATTCTCCACTTCCCGTTAGCCTTTTTTACCATCACCACATTTGAGAGCCAATCTGCATATCGTATTTCCCGAATGAACCCTGCATCTAGCAACTCCTTCACCTGTTTTTCTATAGCTGCTTGTCTCTCTAGTCCCATTTTTCTCTTCTTCTGAGCCACCGGGATAGATCCCGGTTTCAAAGACAGGCGATGGCACACGAATTCCGGGTCAACTCCGGGCATGTCGAAAGAAACCCAAGCAAACAGGTCTTTATTCGTCTTTAACAACTCAATGAGTCGCTCTTTGATCATGGGGGGTAAGTTTGCCCTGACAGTCTGATCTTCTTTAAGTCCTATCTGGACTAAGATCTGGTCCCCTTCTGGTTGGATCGTTGATATTCAAAGTCTGCTCTGGGATCTAGGTTAGTCATCATGACCCCTGCATCCCGCATGAGATCACATCTCTCCATCTTTTGCTTCCCTATCTCTTCTGCCGTTACTGGCAAGATGGATGGTGATTTCGTGATTTTAAGGCTTTCTTGATAACATTTTCGCGCATCACTGCTCTTTCCACGGATAGTTACTACTGAGCCATCTTCTCCTGGAAACTTCATGCTAAATCGATGGTAGAGACTATGGCGCCAAGGCTGATCAGGGTTGGTCGCCCAATGATTGCATTGTAAGCTGAGGGGCAGTCCACCACTATGAACCTAGCGGGAATTGTTTTGGTATTTGGCTTTTTGCCAAAATTCACCTTAAGGTCAACATATCCTTTGGGAATGATTGTATCTCCAGTGAGGCCAATTAAGCTACCTTTATGGGGGATTAAATCCTTGGATCCTAATCCCATTTTATCAAACAGGCTCCAGAACATAATGTCAGCTGAACTTCCTTGATCAATGAAGATTCGATGGACTTCGGAGCCGTTCAAATTAGCTGCTATGACCAATGGCTCATTATCCCGAATCCGTTCTTCCGGGAAATCTGCATCTGAGAAAGATAGCACTGGGTTAGCTACAGCAGTTACCTGGGAACAAGAATCCTTGACATCTCGGGTCCTTTTCTTGTCTTCGAGACCCTTTAAGCTGGCTCTCCAGCTATGACTTGAATTATTCCCCTAGGAGGGGATTCCGGTGCTCGTCTTGGGCTCCGGGATCTCTGACGGATTTCAGCTCGTTAATCTCGGTTCCTAGGAGGGGATCTGGGTGTCTGTGTCTGAGGAGATGGACTTCGGCGACGATCCCGCCTTTTTGGGGATGCCCGAGCATAATTTCTCAACCTCCCTTGTCAGATCAACTTTTCAATTGCATCCCGAAGTTGGATGCATTCATTGGTAGAATGTCCACGATCGCGATGGTATTGACAGTACTTATTTTTGTGCTTCCCAACTGTTTTCAAAGGTGGTGGCCGCTCTCGTAGTTCAGAATGCATCACTTCTTTCAACACTGAAGCTGGCGGGACTATTAGCGGAGTGTAATTGTTGAAAAGACCCTTGCGCTTCTTGGGAGACCTATCCCGGGATTTGTCGTCTTTCCCCCGGGATTGGTTTGGAGGAACAATTTTTGCTTTGTCATCCTTCTTGGCGGCTTGGGCCTTCTCCCATTCTTCTATTCTGATCCACTTTTCGGCCCTAACCTTCAAGTCATCCATGGAGGTGGGCTTGTCTCCAGTCAGTTGCTTGGCGAAGGCTCCTGGCTTCAATCCTCTTACAAAGAAATGTAACACCAAGTTAGGTTCAACATTCCTAGCTTCTAATATTCGTTGTTAAAACGTTTTATATAGTCTCTTAAAGATTCATCTTTTCCCTGTTTAATAGTTTCTATGTGGAATTCAGATTTGAACTATCTTTTACTGCTAGTGAAATGAAGAATAAACTTATCTTTAAGAGTTTTCCAATTGCTGATGGACTGTGGCAGAAGGTCTGAGAACCAACGACTTGCAGCCTCTGACAATGTGAGGGGGAAGGCATGGCATACTATGGCCTCATTCACCCCTTGAAAGTACATAGCCCTTTCAAAAGTGAGTTAATTGGTTTAAAGGGATAAAATGCAAGCTGCAAATTTCAATCATCCAATCCTTTTTATGATACCAAAAATTAATAACAAAAAAGAACTTTTTTTATTTGTTTCCAACTCCCCTAAAATCAGAAAAGCCCAATCCAATGACAACATCTCAGGCCCATCATGGAGAGCAAGAAAATTGTGCATAGCTGTAACATTCTAGAATATACTAAGATTTAGAATAGTACATATTTTTCATTTTTCTGTTATACTTTTTTTATTATTTTTTATGTACTATTTCAATATTATCCTAGGCTCAATTCTTGTATATATTTGGCAGCTATTGCTGAAATCAATACAGAGAAAATCTTCTCATAATCATTGCCTTCTCTGTTCCTTTTACGTTTTGTTATATGGTATCTAGAGCCTAAAGGTTCTTTCTTGCTATTTTTCCATTGTCACCATGTCTAGCTCTGCATCTGCTACCACCTTTGAGAGTCCTAAAAACCTAACTACCCATGTCCAAGACCCATCTGAGAACCCAGTCCCTATTACATCCACCCCAGTGAAAGCCCATCCTCTGTTTTAGTGTCCCCTGCTCTCAATGGTACCAATTTTTACCATTGGTCTCGCTCTTTCCGTATGGCACTCATATTCAAAAACAAAATGGCCTTCCTTACAGGTTCCATTTTCATACCTGTTGTCAACGATCCTCTGTACCCATCATGGGAGTGCTGCAATACTCTTATAATGTCTTGGCTCTTGAATTCCATTTCCACTTCCATTGCTCAGAGTGTTATTTATCTTGATAGAGCCATTGACATTTGGAACGATTTGTGGGAACATTTTTCTCAAAGTGATCTCCTCCGCATTGCTGAGCTGCAGGAAGAAATTTATGCCTTCAAACAAGGCTCTCAAACGGTCACTGACTATTTCACTGGTCTCAAAACTCTGTGGGGGGGACTTGACAATTTCCGTCCATACCCAACGTGCACTTACTCTGCCAAACTATACCATCAGCAAGACTTCATCATTTGCTTCCTCAAAGGGCTCAATGACCAGATTTCTATTGTTCGTTCCCAGATTGTGCTTCTGGAACCATTACCTGCTATAAATCGTGTCTTCTCCATGGTCATACAACAAGAACGTCAACGTCTCTCACCTACTATTTCTGCTCCAGATTAACCTAATACCTTTGTCAATGCTGCTGGTAAGGGACGTGGTGGCGGTGGTGGCGGCGGCTATTCCACAGGTGGATCTAGCATACCCAGAGATCACAACAAATGGTGCTCATACTGTCACCGGATTAGTCACACTATCAAGGTCTGCTACTCGAAATATAGATAACCGGTTGGACACGCACGATACCCTGGTCGTCCTCGTTTCAACCACAATTCTTCTCGTTCCGTGAACAGCGCAATAGCAGCTATGGAAGATGCTACACCACAACAGGAAGAACCAAACAATACTTTGGGTTCTATTTTTACCCATACCAAATTTCAGCAACTTTTGGCCCTTTTACACCACAGTCCAAATGCTAGTGGCACAAGTTCTTCTCAGCCCAGTCATGTTAACCTATCTGAAGGCCCATCACAAGGCCCAAATAATGGTATCCCTTCACAATTTATTTTTTGTACCCACACATTGTCACCTGCAAACACAAAAAAACACTAGTTCTTGGATTATAGATTCTGGGGCAACCGATCATATTGCCTCATCGTTTCACTAGTTTCAAACTTATCATAAAATAAAACCAATTCACATTAATTTACCAAATAAATCAACTGTCACAACACACTATTCTAGTACTATTTGTTATTCTCCATGATGTCCTTTATGTTCCCAAGTTTCATTTCAACTTATTGTCAATTCCTAAATTAATTTCATAACTTCATTGCACATTACATTTCTTTGGTGATTTTTGTCAAATACAGGGGACACACTTGTCAAAGATGATTGGTTTGGCTAAACTCAAACATGGACTCTACCATCTATTGCCCGAAGAAGAAATTCCACCTACCCATTCACAAGTTTTTGCTAATTTCACCAACCCCGTTACTAGCTCTAATCTTTGGCATTTTAGATTAGGCCACTTATCCGGGAATCGTCTTAATGTTTTAAATTTGTAATTTCCTTTTTTTTCCAAGCATGTTAATGAAAATTGTGATGTTTGTCATTTAGAAAAACAAAATAAAATTCCATATTCTCTTTGTCCAAATCGAGCTTCTAAAGTTTTTGAATTAATACATATGGATATTTGGGAACCTCTGTTCATGGTCACAAATACTTTCTTACCATTGTTGACGATTATAGTCGTTATACTTGGATTGTCTTATTAAAAATGAAATTCAAAGTGCAAGATCACGTCAAGAATTTTATTTCCTCAATTGAAACTCAATACGATACTAAAGTTAAAATCATTATGTCCGATAACGGCCTCGGGTTTCTCTTAAAAGGAATACTACTCTTTTAAAGGAATCATTCACCAAACAAGTTGTGTTGCAACTCCCCAACAAAATGGACGAGTTGAACGAAAACACCAACACATAATCAATGTTGCTAAGGCCATCATGTTTCAATCAAAAATTCCTTGTCATCTATGGTCTTACACAATAAAACACGTTGTTTATTTAATTAATTGTGTTCCGTCACTCGTTATCAAAAATAAAAGTCCTTTTGAATTACTTAATAACCATCCACCGGATTTTCCACAACTCAAAGTTTTTGGTTGTTTATGTTATGTATCTACCCATGGTTATCTTCAAAAATTTTATCCTCGTGCTAGACAAGGTGTTTTCCTTGGATTTCAACAAGGAATAAAAGGTTATGTTATTTTTTATATTGATTCAAAAGATATTTTTGTGTCTCGAAATGTTTTCTTCCATGAAATGAGTTTTATTTTTCACAACAAATTCCCAAAGACCATTTCTCAACACAGTCAAGCCCAATTCCAATTCCTTCCACCTTTTATTAAACCACAGCCGAGGCCCAACTTCCACCAAACACAATTGAGGCCCAAACACAATCTACACCAGCACACAACTTACCAAACCCATCTCACTCACCCACCCGAGAAACAGAGCCTTTACTTTCTTCTCCTCCTTCCTCACGCCAAGAAACCCTATCCTCTTCACCATCGAAATCAACTTCTCCATCTCCGTCACCACCCACCAATCGTTCAACAAACACACCAAATCAACCTCTCCGACGATCTACTCGCCAACACATCCCAAATGTCCGATTAGCCGATTATCTCTACAACACCTGTTCAAACCAATCATCATCAACAAGTTTTACCTTATTCACAGATATGTCAATTACTCTAAAATTTCTCCGTCCCGCCATCATTACCTTATGTCTCTGTCTTAAGAACTTGAACCCAGTAGTTAATTGGAAGCCGCCATGAATCCACGGTGGTAAGAAGCCATGGATGTTGAAATTGAAACTTTGAGGTCAAATAACACTTGGAATATTGTGGAAACCCCTCCTTCTGGGAAACCCATTGGCTGCAAATGGATTTACAAAATCAAGAGATTACCTTATGGAAGCATAGAACGCTACAAAGCAAGGCATATAGCAAAGGGGTATGCTTAGACCGAGGGCATTGAATACTTCGAGACATTCTCACCAGTTGTCAAAATGACCACCATTCGGGTGGTTTTGGCCATAGCTTCCATCAATCGCTGGCAGCTTTATCAACTAGACGTGAGCAATGCCTTCCTACATGGCGATCTCTCTGACATATGAAGATACCTCCTGGAGTCCATGGATATTCTTCAACTCAATGCTGAAAAATACAAAAGTCTTTAAATGGGTTAAAGCAGGCTAGCCACAAATGGTACGAAAAATTATCTATTCTGCTCTTATCTTGTGGATATCATCAGGAACACTTCTGATTATAGTCTATTTACAAAGTTTAATCGCACTGGTTTTACTGGTTAATCATATATGTGGATGATATTGTTTTAATTGGGAATTTTGTTGATGAGATGAGTAAGATCAAGAAAATTCTTCTTGAACATTTTTTAACCAAGGATCTGGGAATCTTAAAGTATTTTCTCAAATTAGAGGTTGCTCAATCTGAAATGGGAATTTCCTTAAATCAACATAAGTACTGCCTGGATCTCATCACCAATTCTAGTTTGTTAGGGTGCAAACCCTCCTCTACTCCAATGGATAACACACTCAGGTTGTCTCACAACACTGGAATTCCTATGTTTGATCCTCTTCATTATCGTTGGTTAGTTGGTAGATTGATTTATTTGACTGGCACATGACCTGATATTGTGTTTGCCACACAACAATTGAGTCAGTTCATGTCCAAACACACTCAGATTTATTTCAACACAGCTTTAAGATTCCTCCATTGTCTTAAAGGGTGTCATGGTAAGGGTCTTCTTTTTAGAAGAAATTCAAATACTCGCCTTCATGGGTTTAGCGATGCGGACTGGGCTACCTGCATTGATTCTCGTAGATCTGTAATTGGTTATTGTTTCTTTATTTGTGATTCCTTGGTCTCTTGGAAGACATAGAAATAGAAAACAGTTTCTCGGTCATCCTCTGAAGCAGAATATCGCACCCTTGCTTCTTTCACTTGTGAGCAACAATGGCTTGTATACCTTCTCAAAGATCTAAAAATTTCATGCACTAGGCAGCCTTTCCTATACTGTGGTAACCAAAGTGCTCTACATATAGAAGCTAATCTGGTGTGTCATGAGCGAACAAAACACATTGACATCGATTATCATCTAGTGCGCGAGAAGTTACAAAAGGGATTGATGCATCTGCTCCCAGTTTCTTCATCTAACCAATTGGCAGACATCTTCACTAAAGCACTTCCTCCAAGACTCTTCTTCACTAATGATTCCAAACTAGAGTTAGCAGATATCTTTCTACCTTCAGCTTGTGGGGGGATAAAATCAGAAAAGACTAATTCGATGACAAAATCTCAGGCCCATCTTGGAGAGCAATAAAATTGTGCATAGTTGTAACATTCTAGAATATACTAAGATTTAGAATAATAGATATTTTTCAATTTTCTGTTTTACTATTTTGATTAATCTTTCTCTACTATTTCAATATTATCCTAGGCTCAATTCTTGTATATATTTGGTAGCTATTGCTGAAATCAATACAGAGAAAATCTTCTCACAATCATTGCCCTCTCTGTTCCTTTTACGTTTTGATATATCCCCCTAGCTCCCATTTGTTGGTTAGATTTTTCAGTTTATGATATATTATTGGGTTACGATAAACAGTGCCCTAAGGGCATTAGTAAACAATCCCTAAATGGAAATATTTTCATGGAACTGATAACATTTAAAGTGTTTTTCAACTTTCAAAGCAATAAATTCCATCAATCCCAATAAAATATTTCTAATTTTAGATTCTTAACTAGTGTCCTTAGGGCACTGTTTATCATTTTTCGATATTATTAACGGCTTTCTTAACATGCAGTGTTAAAATAAAAAAATAAAAGATTTTCTTGAAAATAAGAGTATTGTTTATTGCATTATAAACCCTAAAATAATTAAAATGTGTATTTATTCTCAATTAAATTAAAAACAACTTGCTATTTCATGAACTTCCACAAGATTAGTTGATATAGGATTATACTCGGCATAAAAAAACGAGTTTCCTAAATCATGTAGGCCTTACGCAAATGAAATGATAAGGGTTCGATTTTAATTTGATGCTAAGATAAAAAAGTACCACTCCAATAAAACTAAACACCACTCAGTCATTATTGTATTTGTATACAATGATCATGTGTGGACGTTTTAAGCGATAAGTTGAAGGTTAAACAATGACAATAGAATAACAAAAGAAAAAAAAGTAAAACAATAACAAACATTGAAGCACTAAAACAGAGGGAGTAGTATTAGTAATGTTATGGACCGGATTCATGATAACCCATTCATACATCACATGTCGTCCTATGCCTGATAAGGTGCAATTCGGAGAATATTATGCCATGAAGATGGGATATGAAATGACCTACCAGATATAGCGAGGATCATGGATTGGGCCGAGGCAGAGCATTCAAGGCCCATTAAGATCCACGGTCAACCCTAATGAACCTGATATAAATACATGCTTAAGTTCACCATGCAAGGTACGTAGCATTCTAATTATCATACAATAACCTTACTTCCAGCACTGACTTGAGCGTTGGAGTCCTTGCAGGTGCACCACCCCGCCGTTGGAGCTTGGACACCGAATCTTGAAGTCCATCATCAATCCAAAGCCTCATCAACACTGCTTGTCCATTACCTTAGCCAGGTATAAACACAACATTGGTGCCATCTTTGAGGAAGGCAGCAAAAAGCTTGTTTTCCCTCGTTGTCGACAATGGTGTTCTCTACTCAACAAAGGGATTATAAAGATCCCAGTGTTCAAGACCTGGGAGATGGGAAACATGATGATGGCTCTAATCAGCAGGCAGGATCGCAACCATTCAATATGGAAGTAGAGTTTCGTAAGCTACAGAATCTGGTCAAAACACAAGCGAAGGAGATAACGACTTTGAAAAAGAAGGAACAACTCTGGAAGAGCAAAGAAAAGGTAGTGGAGAGGGGGATCTTGTTCAAGGAGTCGAGAAGCAACCGTAGAAACATGCGGAAAACCTAGAGAATGATCGGCAAAACCCAGCAAACAAAGGGGATAATGGAAACCTTGATCCGAAGAATGTGGAGAAACAATTTGAGATTAGGGTTAGCCAACGGCAAGAAGGAATCCCTCATCAAGACCTCAAGGCAACATCTCGGGTAGGAGGAGGCAACCCGCCACCGGCACTTCATGGAGGCCAGCAGGTTCTCCACTAAGAACACATAGCAGAAAACATTCTGGAGTTCGGTTACAAAGATAACCCCTTCACCCCGTGGATTATGTCTCATGCTTTGCCCCATGGATTTCAATTCGCAAAGCAATTAAAGGAATACGATGGGACTCAAGACCCTACCATGCATGTAAGCAACTTTGAAAGAGCCATGTATTTTCAGGGGGTTAATGAGGCAATTGTATGTCGGGCTTTCCTATTGACCTTGTCTGAAGCTGCAAGTCGCTGGTTCTCAGACCTCCCACCACAATCCATTAACAACTGGAAGACTTTGAAAGATAAGTTTGTCTTGTATTTTACTAGAAGTAAACGTCAATTTAAATCTGAATTTCATTTGGAAACCATTAAAAAAATAAGGTATGAATCCTTAAGAGAATATATTACTCGTTTCAATAATGAAGTACTACAAGTTAGGAATGTTGAACCAAACCTAGTGTTGTATTTCTTTGTTAAAGGGTTGAAACCAGATGCTTTTGCTAAAACTTTGACAGGTGAGAAGCCTACGTCCATGGACGATTTGAAGGCAAGAGCATAGAAATGGATAAGAATTGAAGAATGGGAGAAGGCTCAGGCTGCCCAGGCAACTAAGAAAGACGACAAGGGCAAAAATCCTCAAAAGAGCCAATCCCAGGAGAATGAGGACAAGTCGCATGATAAACTGCCAAGGGGACCCTGAGGGTTATTCTCAACATACACTCCCTTGACGGTCTCACCGGCGACGGTGTATAAAGAAGTCATGAATTCAGAGTTAAAGGACAGACCACCACCTCTTAGAACTCCTGAGAGATTCTAGAACAAATACTACCATAACCACTGAGAAAAGGGGCATGCTACGAATAAATGTGTTCAGGGATGCTATTGAAAAGCTCATCAAACAAGGCAAGCTTAGGAACTATACACATGGTTCCAATGACAGAAGAGATTGTCGGTGTAGCCCCTCTCCCCGGGATAGAAGACCGAGATTACCTCCAAATAACCAACATGAGGGATTTGAGAATCGTCACAAATCCTGGAGCCCTAGGAGAAATCAAGAATCCCTTCCCAGAAGGATGATCCATGTCATAGCCGGAGGTCCAAGTTTGAAAGGACTGGAAGATAGAAAAATGACTCGGGATGCCAGAGACTCTTGCTCGTAAGTCGTTCAGGTAACTAACCCGGTTTTATCTTTTTCAGATGCTAATTAGTGGTGGCTGCGAACTTGGGAGGCTATGAGGTCCACCGTATTTTCGTTGACCAAGGAAGCTCAACAGACATCATGTTTTAGAGCCTGTTTTATAAGATGGGCCTCAGATCTAAAGATCTTATTCCTCATAAGGGGAGCCTAATTGGTTTTATAGGAGACACTATAATCCCAAAGGGATATGTAGATTTGAAGGTCATCTTCGGGAAGAAGAGAAGCATCAAAACAGTCATAGTCTGTTTCATTGTGGTGGACTGCCCCTCCGCATATAACGCTATAACTGGACGACCAACATTAAACCATTTGGGCGCCATTGTTAGAGCTGGCAATATGGGCCACCCGCCTGGGCCCGCCCATACGAGTTACGAGCCAAATCCCGGCTGGGCTCAAAAGCCAGGTTTCGTTTTTTTATCAAAATAACAAGCCCAGGCCCGTTTATATCCGAGCTCCGACCTTTTCCAGGCTGGCCCAGTTATGCTTATACAAAAAAAAACTGTTGTAAATATATTTTTTTGGGTAAGTTGTTGTAAATTTTGTTTTAGAAAAAAATTCTTTAACGTGTAGATAGTGTATAACTATAATATCACAATTTAAATTGGTCAAAACTTAGTGTATGAAACAACATTCACAATTCACAATACACAAATATAATGTAACATTCACTAAACGTCTAAAACAAATTCAACGTTAAAATTAAGTACAATAAAGTATCTAACAAATTAAATAGTACTTCAAAGTGCAAACATAAAATGACCATAAGACATAATTCCATAACATTATAATAAAACAAGCAATATCCTCCTAACATCAAAATAAGCAACAACCAACATGATCCAAATACCAATAAAATTAAACATTAATAACAGATTCCACGCCTCCTCGAGAAAGAGCTACATCTTCAAAGTTGATAGACACTTGCTCCTCATCATCATCTTTACTGAATTCTATAGAAAAAAAATTGATGTAAAAAAAATCTCGCAAAAAGTGTGCTTAATTCTTGGCAAAAAAAATGACAAAGCAAATAAAAAAACTTACAATCAAAACTATGTAACCAACTACATGTGCACATAAGAACTTTAATTGTTTCATCATTTAAAGAACTTCTATACTTGTTTAAAATTCGAGAACCAATACTAAAAGCAGATTCCGATGCCACAGTAGTTATGGGAATGCTCAATACATCTCTAGCCATCCTTGAAAAAACAGGATATGCACGACTGCGATCCTTCCAATAAGCTAAGACATCAAATCCATCTGATTGTGAAATCTGGGATGCCTCTAATTAAGTATCAAGTTCAGATTTCTCACGAATGCTTTGTGTGCTCCGTTGTTGTTCGAACTATCAAATAAGAAAATCAAATGAATTAAAAACTAACATTTATAAATATGGAGAAAGAAAAAGAATGGTAGACGCAAATAAAAAAATGTAAAAAAAAAAATAACTTACACGAGCTACATATAAGGGTACCACCATCTTTAGCATACTCATCATAAATCCTATACAAGTTCCTCTTGATCTTTTCCACCTTTTGCTCATATAAAGGATCCACATATGCTAATAAAACTTGCACGAATTCAAGCTTCTTGGTTGGATCAAGAATTGCCCCAAATGCTAACACCATACTATAATCACTCAAATACTTATCAAATTTTTCTTTCATCTTTTTAGCCATTTGCTGAATCATCACATCTTCATTTGTCAAGTTAGCATTCAAAAGACACTCAATGAGGGGGTTTCATGTGAGCAAATGCAAGAATCTTACTAGTTAATCTCCAATCATTATCAACATAATGAGCAGTTAAAGAAATGAAACCATGATTCGTGCACACAATCCAAACATCAGATGTCAACCAAATTCTCCGAGAAACTTTAGCCAACTCTAATTTTAACTTTTGTTTCTCAATTTCATAAGTTTTTCAGACATCAGCTTTAGCAGTATTATTTCTAGAAATGAACTTACAATCATCATTCAAAAACTTTTGATATTTTCTAAATACCTTCCACTCAACCATATTGAACGGAGCACCATGTGTGAGAATCATCTCAGTTATAATATCACAATTAGCCTTAGGGTCAAATTTTCTCTTTCTCAACTTCCCTTCAGCATCAATTAACATAATCCCCACATCATAATATTTGCCCATCTCTAGACATTTATCCCTATGACGAGATAAATGACTAGTTCCATTTTGATGTGCACAATACAATTCTTTTCCACATCCTTTACATTTACACTTTTCTTTTCCATCTTTACCCAAACCAATTTTTTCAAAATAGGGCCACACATTAGAGGTTTGAGCATTACCCTTTTTTTTAGGTCGTGACTCGTTTTCAATTTCCTCTTGTACCACGCCAGCATAAATTGTATCAGTTTTAGTGATTGGATATGTGGATGGAGTTTTACGGATTTGATAATTTCCAACACTAGAATACATAATGCAAACTACAAAAAGTTAATTAAATTATTTAGCATAATACAAATTTTTAAACAACTTACCAAATAAAATTTCTTATAATTAGTAACTAGAATTACTATTGTAAAAAAAAAAATAGAATTACAAAAATGGGATGAAGAACAAGCAATGAAGTTTAAGTGCATGCTTCTTTTAATTAGTAACTGAGATTTAAATTATAATCTTTTATGTAGGATAGTAGGAATATACCTGCAATGAAGAAGAAGCAAAAAATCACAATTGAGAAGAAATTAAATTAAAAGAGCATGGATTTTAAAAAATAGGATGTTGATGAAAGTGTTTAAGTGTGTGTTTTTATAGGAAATGCTTCCCCTTTGTACTACAGTGCTACTACATGTTTTAATTTTCCTACATGATTTTATTTAATTTATAAAAATTAAAATGCCAACAAAATTACTGCAACAAACCTGCATAAAAAGTACTTATAAAGTTTTAAGAAAAAACTACGCAAGAGAAATATGAATACGCTGATTACAATTGTTGATGAATATATTTGCTAATTTCAGTCATATTAAAATGGGAAAGTCCTGCTGTTTAAATGTTTTAAATAACATCTTTGGGTTGGGACTTTGGAGATCTAAACGAGAAAGATCTAAGAAGCGTGCAAAGAACATACTTACCGGCGCGCGTTCGACAAAGAAGAAGCAGAGCACGATGACGGAGAAGAAGCAAAGCACGAAGGTGATCTGGCGTGCGTTCGGCATTATGCACTATGTCGACGTATGTGTGTCGGCAGCTAGGGTTCAAAAACTCTCCTCTCTCAAGTCAGACTTGCGTTGTGCGAATATGCGTTTGTGTTAGTGATTTGTATCTGTAATTTCATTATTTTACATTTGTGAAATGTGAATACTAAAATGTTAACTTGGGCCACTTATTATTATCCTTTTTTTAAAATAAAAATTGTAGCAGGCCATATCAATTTGTACCCATATTAGATTTTTAAAAAAAAACAAAAAAAAATGGTAGCCCAAACCTGGCCAGGCTAGCCCATAATAAACCTGATTTCAAAAAAGCCTGTCTGGCCTGGCCCTATAAGCATGTATTTCAATTTTTGAGCACTTTTTCAAGCCCAGACCCTGATATAAAACTGGCTTTTTCGGGATGGCCCATACGGGCTGGCCCATTTTGCCAGCTCTGCCCATTGTGCCGACTATACACCTGGCTCTAAAGTATGCCGAAGAAAACGGTTCCATCGTTACAGTGTGGAAAAAAAGTAGTGATGCAAGGCAATGCTATCAAGAGAGTTTGAAGATTACTAAGTCGCCAAACAACCCGTCGAATCACCAAGAAGGAAAAGGGAAAAAAAATGGAACACCAAGACTTTTCCCTCGATAAGGGATTATGATGACTAATTTAGATCCTCAGGTAGACTTTGAAGAACAGAGGTCTCAGCCAGAGGGTGATAAGATTTTGATTCAGTTTAGGCCATAAGAAAGTCAAACCGTCAAGGTAGGAGCAAACCTACCTCCAGCTATTAAAAGGCGGCTTATCGAGCTGCTCAAGGCAAACAAAGATCTTTTTGCTTGGGTTTCTTCTGATATGCCTAGAGTAAACCCAGATTTTGCTTGTCACCGCCTAGCAATAAAACTGGGATGTGTCCCAGTGGCCCAGAAGAAGCGAAGAATGGGCCCGGAAAGGACAGATGCCATCGAAAAACAAGTAAAAGAGCTCTTGAATGCTAGATTCATTCGCGAGATACGTTACGCGGAATGAATCTCCAATGTCGTCATGGTAAAGAAAGCCAACAGGAAATAGAGAATGTGTACAGACTACATGGACTTGAACAAGGCGTGTCCTAAAGATCCTTTTCCGCTATCTTGCATTGACAAGCTAGTTGACAACTCTGCTGGCTACAAGTACTTATCCTTCATGGATGCTTATTTAGGGTACAACCAGATTCTCATGCACCCTAATGATCAAGAAAAAACAACCTTCATTACTAATATGTATATCTATTGCTAATTCATGATGCCGTTTGGCTTGAAGAATGCCGGTGCAACATATTAGCATATGATGAGAAAAGTTTTTGAAAGGAAGATTGGTATAATTCTGGAGGTCTATATGGATGACATGATAGTCAATACTCCAGAGGATAAGGACCCGGTGGCAGATTTGCAAGAAACCTTCGACCAGTTGCGCATGTATGATCTTAGGTTAAATCCCAATAAATGCACTTTTGGTGTTGAGGCAGGAAAATTTCTTGGTTTCATGCTAACTAACCATAGGATTGAGATAAACCTGGACAAGTGTAGTGCTGTTTTGAATATGCAGAGCCAAAGGGCCATTAAAGAAGTCCAGCAATTAACAGGTAGAATTGTAGCGCTAACCTAGTTTTTGCCGACTTCAGCTCGAAGATGTTTACCATTCTTCAAGACGTTGCGCAAAAGAGAGACTTTCAATTAGGATTCAGAGTGTGAGCAAACCTTTCAAGAATTGAAGGCGGTTTTAGCTTTTCCACTTGTGTTATCCCACCTAGATCCCGGTCAGATGTTATACCTATACTTGGTTGTGGTAGATGAAGCCGTCAGTGCCGCCCTGGTAAAAGAGGAATCCTGGACCTAAAGTCTGGTATATTTTGTATCTAAGGCGCTACAAGGTTCATAGTTAAATTATCAGAGGCTTGGAAAGGTTGCTTATACTCTACTCTTAGCATCCAGGCAGCTGCGTCCTTTCTTCCATTGTCATCCCATCATGGGCAACTTGCCAATCAGGCAAATCTTACACAAGCCTAATCTCGCTGGGAGGATGATGGCTTGGGCCGCTGAGCTTTCGCAGTACGACATATCCTATGAGCCGAGATAAGAAATTAAAGCGCAATTTTTGGCTAAATTCTTGCTTGAGATGACTCATCCTAGAGGAAAAACCCCAGGTTCCTGGACGATATATGTAGACGAATCCTAGAAAATGAAGGGCTCTGGTGTTGGGATATATATTGAAAATGGTGAAGGAGTGACGATTGAGTATTCCCCTAAATTTGAGTTCCTAACTTCAAACAATCAGGAGGAATACGAGGCATGTTTAGCGGGGATAAGGGCAGCTAAAGAACTGGGGTCAACCATAATAACCCTTTGTTCTAATTCTCAGCTGGTGGTATCTCAAATTAGGGGGGATTATTAAGCAAAGGAACCCCTAATGCAGAAATATCTCACCCTGGTTAAAGAGAGTCTGATCAGGCTCTCAAAGTTCGAAATCAGGCATCTTCCACGAGCTGAAAACAGTAGAGCTGACTTGCTGTTAAAATTAGCAAGTACCAAATTAGATTTCGCTTTTCATTCAGTCGTAGAGGAAGTCGTCCCAACACTATGTGCTATTCTTCAAATAGAAGACGATGATTGGAGAACTCTGTCAAAGAATTATATTCCCAAAGGAATATTGCCTGATGTTAAGAAAGAGGCTAAGAAGATAGTTCAGAAATCCTCAAGGTATGTCGTCATTGAAGGAAAACTTTTCAGAAGAGGATTATCCACACCATTGCTCAAGTGTATTGGGCCTTCTGAGATTTGGTACGTGCTGGCCGAAGCGCACGAAGGCATCTGTGGCCATCACATTGTGGGAAAGTCCTTAGCCAAAAAAATCCTTGTGGGCAGGGTATTTTTGGCCCACCATGAATACGGATGCAGCAGACCATGTCAGGAAATGTCAGAAATGCCAGGATCACAACCCTCTCTCTCGCATCCCTGCCGAAGATTTACATAGCATATCAACACCATGGCCCTTCCATACTTGGGGATTAGACCTTATAGGACCCGTCACCCCTACTACAGGTTAGTTGAAACATTTAATCGTTGGTGTTTATTATTACGCTAAATGGTTGAGATGGAACCCTTGGCTAGCATAGCTTTTGTGAAAGTTCAAAACTTTGTTTTCCGCCAAATTATATGTTGTTTTGGTATCCCGACTGAAGTAATATGTGATAACGGGACTCAATTTACTGATAAAGAGTTTCGAGAAATGTTAGCAGGGCTCCATATCAAGCAATATTTTGCTAGCGTCGAACACCCGCAGTCCAATGGATAGGCAAAATAAGCCAACAAGATTATCCTGAACGGTTTAAAGAAATCGTTTGAGAAGGCGGGGGCCATGTGGATAGAGAATCTTTGTCAAGTACTTTGGAGCTATAGAACCAATCCTCAAAGTAGCACAGGGGAGATGCCATTCTGGATGGTGTATGGAACTGATGTAGTCTTTGCGGTGGAAATTCTCCAACCTTCATGGAGGGTCATGTATCCCGCCGAGGACAATGAACAATTTTTGAGAGAAGACAATGACATGATAGATGAAGTTAGAGAGATAGCGAGGATAAAAGAGTTATTCCGGAAGCAGCAAGTTGCCCAGATGTATAACTTGAAGGTGGTCAAAAGGAATTGCCAAGTTGTTGATCTGGTAATGAAGAGAGCCAGGATTCGGAATAGAAATGTTAAAGATGGTAAATTCAAAGCAAATTAGGAAGGCCCATATCGGGTTAAAAGCACTACAACAAAGGGGGTGTATCATCAAGAGACTTTGAAGGGTAAAGAGCTACCAAGGACTCTCAATGTCGCTGATTTACGGCGTTATTACAGCTAAGCAACAATGTAATCCCAACTATGTAATAAGGGGTACTCTTTTTCCTATAGCAGGTTTTATCCCTATGGAGGGTTTTTCTGCTAGAGGTTTTAACGAGGCCCCAACCAATTCCTTTCAATAAAAAGTGTTGATTTTAATAATGGTTAACCTGTCGAGCTATGATGCGTACATGCTATGTTTGTATTTTTCGGATGCAGCGGATTTAATAATACCAATACAAGTGTCCCGGAAGAAAAATTCAAACAAAACTACATCAAGAATTATTCAGCAAAAACAACCGGGATACATATGCCATTGACCAAGGTCTCTTCAAAAAGAAGATGACTAAGGTAACATCGACAAATAATGGCGAACAATGCCACCAAGCAAGGTCTCTTCAAAAAGAAGATGACAAAGGTCACATCGACGAATAACGACGAGCAATGCCATCGACAAAGGTCTCTTTTATGAATGATAAGACTGAGATAAGTCGCCAATACCACAACTATGACAAATGCAATAAGACCCCGGATGTGGCACATTAATGATTAAGATTACGAAAAAAAGGATACAATTAGACAATTCATAATTAAAAGATGTGAAATTACAAGTAAAAAAGTAGGACGACATTATGAAAATAGAAGCGAGAAAGTGCATACAAGGGAGAAAGTTCAAAGAAGAGCCATCAAAATACAAAGCAAAAAGACAAAAAAATAATATAAAGTTAAGCCTCAGCTTTGCCACCGGCCTCCTTGGCGGCATTAGTCTCTTCATTAGCAGACGGAGGAGGAGGATAGTCACAGTTAAATGGCTCCATTGAGCCAACATCCAGGAGGACAGGATTTTGGTGGTCATGGAAATCCCAGAATTGCCCATCCTTAACGCCATTGAAAGGATGCCCACGAAGTTTCAGCTACATGCCGGAATTCAGAAACTTGATTGATCTGACAGCCTCGCGATAGGCGTCATATCCATATTCAGTGAGCTCAGCAATCCTGGCCTCCTCCTTTGCCTCCAAAGCAGACTTAAGCTCAGCCACATGAGCCTTAAGCTGGGCGATTTCCTCCTCTGACTCTTTCATCATGGAGGCTTGAAATGAAGTCTTCTTCTTCTTGGCAGCAAGGAGCTCATTCCGCTCAGCTAAGGACTTAGCTCTCTTTTCAAAATCCTTCTTCAGGTCCTTTAGCTGGCCCTCCAACTCGTCAACAGTCTCCTTAGAGCTCTTGGACATCGTCTCCCGCAGCTCGAGATTGTCCATGGCATCCCGGAGGTCACCCATCAGCTGGGATATTTGCTCTGAACTTTGGGCCTCCTCGTAGACATTTTTGGAGCATGAACATACTCATGGCCATCCAGCCTATGAGTGATTGGACCTGACCCTGGGACGAAATGAATAAAGATCAGAATGGCATCCAAATGAGAAATAAAGAATATATGAGAGAAATTTAGAGACTTACCTTTCTTGTGTCGGCATTCCCCCGTTGGAAGAAGTCACCGTGATTGAATTGGATGGTTGGAGAAGAAAATCCTTCCCATACCTGTGGCGGGTTCGCAATAGTCGAGATAAACTCAAAGGATGAACCAACCTCAGTCTCAGAGGGAACGCCTACAGTCAACATTTCTGAATGAGTCAATAAAAGGAATGAATAATACAAATTGAATGACTAAGAAATACAAAGAGCAACGATAAGCAAACATTACCCTATGTGGTGCGCTGGTGTTTACTTTGCCTAGCTTCGCCACCCTTTTTAGTGGCCGCAGGAGCAGGTGCTTTACCCCCAATTAGAGACCCTCTGGCCGCGGATGTCGATATAGCACTAGAAGGTTTGCCTGGGACTGCTTCAATCCCGCCAAGTGAGGGAGAGCCGGGGGGATTCACTTTCCCTTTGCCTTTAGCGTCTTTGGCAGCCTTAGCATCAAAACGAGCAAAGAACTTAGACATTATTTCAACTGCAGCAGGAGAAAGAGATATTAGTACAAATACTCCAAAATAAACAACCTGTAAAAGAAGAGCAAGAAAAGCTTTTACATAAGCAAGTGGCGAGATTAGCACAGGAAGCCCCTATGACATCCCGACAATGGATGGGCATTCCTTGGCTGCTCACGAAATCATGTAAGTTATTAAAAGTCCTCTGGCCATCATCTTCAAAGAAACCACATTCCAACTCGCCATACGCCAAGGATTTGGAATAGTGATCTACAACCCAATATAGAAGAAATAGGGGCTGACAATTAGCATTCTCCCAAAAAGGAAGAAACCCCTGCTTCTTCGACGTAACTTTCACATACATATCCCGGCGCACTTTTACAGAATCATCCCACGGGATAAAAATCTGTGGGACATTTTTACGGTGACGAAGAGATACCCAAGACTTTTTGGTGGAACCTCGATATGGGCCCAACAGGTACAAAAACAGGTTGGAAGAATACTTCAATTCGTTTGCCCAGTAGAAAACTTCGAAGGCTTCATAAACATCCAGCCGTTAGGGTGAAGTTGAGAAGGTACTAGATGGAGATTATGCAGGACTTCTATCTGAAAGTTCAAAAATGGGAAACGGATACGAAACTGGTCAAACATGGCGGTAAAGCCATGAAGAAAGGCTTTTCTCCTGCAACCGCGGCCGTACAGATCCTCTCATCTTCCCCTGAGATCTCAAGTCTATAATCGAGTGAGGGATTAGTAGTGTAGGAGTTATCAGGTGTATTGGGCGCATAATGAAAACATTTTTTCACTCCGCTTCAACAAGCTTTAACTGCTTCTGATTATGTATCGAATAGGTCGGGTTCAACTAGGGCGCAGGTACCCACAATAGATTATCAATACCCCTGATATGCTCTCATTCAGGCCTCCTTGGTTGAAGATCTAGGTCACCCCGGGATGGACTAGCTTCATCAGTCCCAACGATGGCATCCGTATCCCGATCTTGATCGGCCCGGATTACAGGTTGTGGGTGAGATCTCTTGGGCACCATATCTACAAGTTTACAAGAGGAATGGTTAGATCCCAGAAGAGAAGAGCTAGGGGTAGGAGAACGAGAAGGACAATAAGCTAGATCAGATTCAGAATCTAAAGAATTAGCCATGGAAGACGACATATCTTCAGGGTTTTCCGAGATACTTCCGGGATCATTTTGCACGGTATTGGTTCTAACAAGTGCTCTTTATGGGGATTTTCCTTAGCAGAATTCTCCGAAGATTCCCTAGTGGCAACTACGTAGAGAGGGGGTTCTGGGTTTAAGATGTTGAAGGACCCACTAACAAGTTGGGTAACGAACTCTCCACTCTTAGATTTTTGGGGCGTATGCACCCAAACAGCTTGAGGTTTAGAAAAATGAGGAGTATTGATGGAACATATACCTCTCACGAGATCAGGATTTGGAACTCTCGAGGGTTTTGAAATCCTATTCATCATAACCCTGAGATCCTTGGTGTTACAGGAATTGGAAGAGGAACCGCTGGAAAGGACTATGATTTGGCTTTCCATTGAAAGAGGGCAGGAAACTAAAGAAATAAAAATAAGGAATTTGAGCCCTAAGAAGTAGGAGATTCAAACACACAATACAAAACTAACACGCAAAAAGAAATATAACAGAGCAGGCAAGGAGAATGTAGTACCTAATCGAAGAAGGAGATGAACAGAACGATTGGAAAATATACAAAATGAAATAGTGCTCTTCGAAGAGGAAGAAGAAGAAGAATAGATGAATGATGCAATACGCGGAGAAGAAGAAGAACCGAGGAGAAATTTTTCGTTGTCGCAAAGAAAAGGAGTTTTTGAAATTAAGAGCAAAGTGAGGGAAATGTTCTTTTTTTTTGCAAGTATTAAAAAGGAAAATTAAAAATGTCCCCTCGCATTAATGAGCAAATGGCTCGAGACTGCACGCAATCATCACGCACGTTACCCCATAAAGGCACGTGTTCTCACGCACCCCCAAACAAAGATCAACTATTTTGCCCGATGTTAATACCGGGAGACGCAAAAATTCTTAATCGGCCTATTGCAGAGACGAACCGAAATATGAAATGCAACTTGCCGACTTACCAAACGACAACTCGGCGACTTGGGGGGAAACTGTTATTGACCAGATTCATGATAACCCGATCATACATCACATGTCGTCCTAGGCCCAATAAGGTGCAATCCGGAGAATATCCCGCCATTAAGATGGGATATGAAATGACCTACGAGATATAGCGAGGATCATGGATTGGGCTAAGGCAGAACATTCAAGGCCCATTAAGATCCACGATCAACCCTAAGGCACCTGATATAAATACATGCTTAAGTGCACCATGCAAAGTACGTAACATTCTAATTATCATACAACAACCCTACTTCCAGCACTGACTTGAACGTTGGAGTCCTTGCAGGTGCACCGCCGCCGCCGTTGGAGCTTGGACACCGAATCTTGAAGTCCATCGTCAATCCAAAGCCTCATCAACACTGCTTGTCCATTACCTCAGCTAGGTACGAACACAACAAGTACCTTTTTACTTTCACATCTTTAATTTGAACGTGGGCGAGGGTGGTATATATATCTCGAGTAATTCTAAATTCTTCTAATTCATATTAAAATAATGCATGTTCTCAAATATCTAAACACATCAGTTAATGTTATACTTTACGACATCCGTGATTCGAAGCGGTGAATTATGATTATAATATTTCCACCCAAAACGATGTGAAATCAACAAATTGATCATAGCTGGGAAAATAAAAAAGTCGCTGTTTATAAAAAAAGAAAGAGAGGGTTAAGTCTTCCATCTTAAACAGGCACCACGTTTAACATCACAGCGTTTACTTAGTATTCCCTCTGGTTCTATTTATAAGGTATTTTTAACCAAATCACTCATACCAATAAAAAGTAGTTAAATGTAGTTATTTGTCACAAAATTGATATGATATGTCAATTTTACCCTTCTAATATCATTAATTAAGAACTGGTTTAAACATTCATTTAATTATTGCAACACCTTATTTTTTGACCCACATCCAATAATTACTGCACGAACCTAATTTCTTGTTCCACTTCCACTTCCAATAATTCATTTAAACATCACTTGCAGTACTTACACATCCTCACTATTTAATATTGACCAATCAAGCACACTGAAGTAAAATATTTATCAACTCATATTGATTCAACCAAATGAACATGGATTACTCTTCTTTCCCGTATTGCATTGTAAAAGAACATTGTCGTATGGCTCAGTGAAAGTGCATTTATGAATTGAAGTTAACCCAGTAAAAATATATAAATAAGTTGAGTGAATTAATAAGGGCAAAGTAGGAAAAGAAAATTAAATACTTCAATGGAAGTAGTAAGTGCCCTATAAAAAGGACCAAATTTTTTTCTAAATCTGCCTTATAAATACGACCAAAGGGAGTATATCATACAGTCCTATTTTTTTTTCCAAAATTAACCTTCACCTGGATTTTTGGACCCAAATGGTCCTTTTGGTGTTTTTCGTCTAAACACTCGCCTGAGAATCCTATATGTCTGGCGAATGTGTAGATGTGGTAAAATAAAATAAAATAACATAAGGATCAAAACCATAAATTTTTAGAGAATAAAAGCCAAAAAAATAAAAATTGTTAAGGACTAAAAGCAAAAAAAAAAATTGTTAGGGACTAAAAGCAAAGGAGTCATATTTTATAAGGACTAAAATCATATTTAAGCCTTAATTTTTTTATTAGGTTATATAGTGATCCTACATGTTTGTTAAAAGTTTGTTTTGGTCCTATATATTTACAAATAAGTTTCATTTTAGTCCTTAATCAGAAAATTTTCTTATTTGAAAAAATTATAAATTGTAAATATTTATCACGTCAGCACACTCATCGGACACGTATGATTTCTCCGGCGAGTGTTTAGACGGAACCCACCAAAAGACCATTTTGGTAAAAAGAAAAATAAAATATAACGTAAGGGATCAAAATAATAAAAAAACATAAAAGATCAAAATACAACTTTAGCCAAATATAAGGGAGAAAGATGTATATAAAATGAAGATTAAACAAACCTACTAGTACTTTATATATGGATGAAACTTTCTTTTGTTGGAGTGAGGCAAGTTCTTGTTGATAAGTGTGATGAGGGGTGTTCATGGGTTGGTTTGGTTTGGTTTGGTTTGGTTTGAATTTATAATGTAAAAAAATTCAAACTGATCGAAATAGTTTGGATTGGTTTGGTTCGGATCGTGGGATTGTTATATTAAAAAACCTAAAACAAAAAAAAGTGAAGAGAGGTTAACATTACAAAGAGCATTGTAGGAAAATCTATTTTTTTAGATAGATCCTAAAAATTAAATGGGACAAACTAACTTTTTTAAAGGGCGTTAAGTAAATATTTTTTGTTTATATTGTGTAACGGAGGCAGAAAAATGTTAATTTGTGCGATAAAAAAGTTCAATAAATGAAACTCATTTGCTTCCCGGTATTAAAAGAGTTTGTTGGATGACACTCCATTGTACGTTAGCAGCAATTCAACAAGTATGATTGAAGCCCAAACGGGCAGCCCAAAGATGCCTATATATTTCATCACAAAAAGGAAAATGCTACAGACCAAAAAAAATGCTTATATATGGCTTATTAAAGAAGCAACATACCACTAATTTATTTCATTGAAGAATAATATTTGATCAAGCCATACATAACATAATACTAATATTCTAAGACTAATTTTTTATTTTAAGAACAACATCATAAGCTCTAAAACCTTTTCCTTGTAGTAGTAACCCTTTCCTTGGCATAAAAACTTGTTAGTATTATTCTCCACATCGACTATTGATGGAGGAGAGAGTATATGCAACTAAAACGTGAAGCTGAATTAGTTGAAACTTTCCAAAGCTAGCGCCACATCACAACAGAAAAATGCTTCACCTTCAAACTTGTTTTGTCTTTTCCCAAAACAGGAATAACCAACCCAATATCTACCGTTCGATCGCTTTCAAAGCAAGGGCAAGATAGTAAATCCGTTGCATAACACCCTGGGCATCATCACGTAGGAGTGCGTTACTGCTATATTAGACTAGACGGTAACACATAAAGTAACGGGTTGGTGAAATGACTACGATACCCTCTGAAAGCACACGTGTCAACCGGAGAGAGCGAGTGCGGTATAGCATGGAGGTAGCGCGTAAGGTTTCAGCATAGTGTTTGTCTTTTCCGCGGCTATTAAATGAGGGACCTTATCATTACAAAGACACAATGGTGCACTTTAACCAAGTCACCAACTCAGTCTGTGGAAATGGAAGAAAGAGAAGGCGTGGCCATTAATGCAAAGTCTCAACCACCTAACCAACACTCTTGAACAAGTAGAGGCACTAGTGCACCTTCTTCCTTAACCTAACTCACCACATTACCCTCTTTATTCTCTCTTATTTACCCTTCCTCTCTAATCTGCTGCCGATTCTCTTGTTTCATTTTTGGCTAGCACTGAGGATCAGATTGTGTAATGTGGAATTCTGCCGTATAAAATAACGGAAGAAAGATATGAAAAACTGAATTCATTCATTTATTCTCAAATTAGCTAACAGAGGGTTTTATATACAGTATGAGAGGCGCAGAAAGGGAAAGGAAAACAAAAAGCTCACTAACAAATTGTCAACTAATTAAGTCTATATATTCTATAGGCCCCCCTCAAGATGGAAGATATTGTAAACATCCATGTTGGACAACATGTGTTGAAATGAAGTCTTTGAGGTGGCTTTGGTCAGGACATTAGCAAGTTGATGATGTCTGCGAACATGAACAAGCTTAAGAACACCTAAGTCCACCTTCTCTTGGACAAAGTAAAGATCCACTTCAATACGCTTGGTTCTTTCATGGAAGCTTGGATTGATAGCAATGTATATGGCAGATTGGCTATGACAATATAGGAATAAAGGCTTTTTAGGTATCTGTAGATCAGACAGTAAGATGCATAGCCAAATCAATTCACTAGTGGCTAAAGAAATCGCGCGATATTCGGCTTCGCAACTGGATTTACTCACTGTATCTTTTTTCTTTGTTTTCCAGCTTAGCATGGAGTCAACTAAGAAGGTGCAAAAACCTATGATGGATTTCCTGTCACCCTTGCTCCACTAAGAAGGTGGAAAAACCTTGTCCTGAAGAGTTTTTTTATGTATCTTAACACCATAAATGCAGCATCAAGGTGACTGGAGTATGGTTTTGAGACAAATTGACTCAGTTTCTGGATAGCGAAGGAGAGGTCAGGGCAAGAGATTATTAAGTAGAGCAGTCTCCCGACAAGTCTTCGGTACAACTTCGGATTATCCAGAGGAACTCCATCATCAGCAGCTAGCTTGGAATTGGGATCCATAGGGACAGAGGATGGTCTGTAGCCTAGATGTCCATAGTCTTCAAGGATGGATAGAGCATACTTGCGTTGATAGAGGAAGATCCCTTGCTTTGAGCGAGCAATTTCGAGGCCAAGGAAGAAATTGAGAGGTCCCAAATCTTTCAACTTGAAGTGACTGGCAACAATCTTCTTGGTGGAGTTGATGATGGTGTTGCTAGGGCCTGCAATAATAATATCATCTACATAAGCAAGGATAGCTACAAAAGAACCATGCATACCTTTGGTGAATAAATAGTAATCGTGTTTGGATTGAGAAAATCAATATCGGCTGAGAAAGGTTTTGAATGTGTTAAACCAAATCCTCGAGGCCTGCTTTAAGCCATAGATCGATCTATCTAGTTTGCAAACCATTGAAGATGATGAAGAGCTGGGAGGTGCTTGGCATCCTTTTGGAATTGTCATATAGATCTCTTCTTCAAGGTGACCATTCAGGAATGCGTTATTGACATCCAACTGTGCTAGATGCCAATTTTGTATATCTACAACGGAGAGAAGAACTCGTACTGATGTGAGCTTGGCAACTGGAGAGTATCCATGAAGTCCAACCCATGTTGTTGAGAATAGCCCTTTACTACCAAGCGCACCTTGTACTTATCTACGGTTCCATCAGCATGATGCTTGATCTTGAAAAGCCATTTTCACCCTATGAAATGTTTCCCTTGAGGAAGGGGAACAAAATGCCATGTCTAGTTATTTGGAGAGCTTGAAGATCAGTTTGAATAGCAGTCTGCCACTGAGGAAGAGCAGCTGCTTGAGCATATGATTGAGGTTCATATTCACACGAGACTTAGCATATAAAGTTCTTGTAGGGGGCAGATAAGGCATCATAAGATAAGTGTTGTTGAATAGGATGTTGTGTAGGTGATGGATTAGTCAGTAAGTAACAATGGAAATCCTTAAGGTGGCTAGGAGGCTGGTAGTGCGAGTAGATTTGTGAAGAGCTGGGGGTTGAGGGTTGTGATCAGGAACAACAACTTCAGTTTCCAGAGTATCTGAGATAGGTGGAGCAGTTTCTGTAGAAGGGGGAGAAGGTATGTTGGTTTTCTGAGTTTGAGAGATAGTGGAATCTTGATCAGGTTCAATGGCCATAGGTAAAGGAATGTCAGGGAAATCATTTTGTCATTAGTTGAGTGTGATTGATCCTGAAAAGGGTAAATATCCTCATGAATATGAGTGTCACGAGAGAAGAAAATTTTCTTTGTAGATAGGTCAAGCAGCTTGTAGCCTTTGTAACCAATTGGGTAGCCGAGGAAAACAGCAGCTACAGCACGAGGAGAAAATTTGTTCCTGGAGGAAGCTAGAGTTGAAGCGTAAGTTAGGCAACCAAAAGACCTGAAATCATGATAGTTAGGTTCCTTGTTGAACAGAATAGAGTAAGGACAGGTGTTATGAAGATTAGGACTAGGAGTCCTATTGATAAGGAAGACAACACTTAGGATACATTCACCCCAGTAGCATAAAGGAATATGAGATTAAAAATATAGATCTCTTGCAACATTCAGAATATGCTGGTGCTTACGCTCGACAATGCTATTCTGTTGGGGATGTTCAACGCAAGAAAACTGATGTAAGATGCCATTGTTAGTGAAAAAATCATGTAACATCATTTCCTTAGCTTTATCAGATGTGAAAAATTTTATTTAGCATGAAATTGAGTTTCAACATAAGCACAGAATTTAGGAATTATGGCCACAACATCTGATTTATGTTTACGCAAATAGATCCATGTAAATCTACTCTTGTCATAAACAATGGTGAGAAAAAAATCTAGAGCCAATTCCCTTGACCATCACAGTGGATCTATCAGGAAGATTAACAAAAGAGTTTGATAAATAATGTATGGTTTTAAATAAGTTCACATTGCAGAAAATGTGAGATGTAGCACCTGAGTCCACAATCTAAGAATTAGGATTAGTGAATTCAGAGGTCGAAGCTGACATGCAGATACCTGCTACTTCGATGGTGTCAGATTCTTTAGTAGACTCAGAGTGTAACTGACTCGTTAGAAGAGAAATCTATTGCTGGCATTGGGCTTGAGATAAGGAAGCAGTAACAGGCGTGGGAACAACATCAGAACTGAATTGATTAACAGCAGTCTGGGATTTTTGTTTGAAGGGGTATTTTGGAGGATATCCATGGATCTTGAAGCAGGTGTCACGCGTGTGACTTGGTATATTGCAATGTGAGCATACAAGTCTCTCCTTCTTGGAGAACTTGGATTTAGCCGGGTCAGTTTTGACAGCAAAGGCAAACTGATCATGAGATGTTGAAGAAGATTCATTGCCAATCTCCTTTTATTTTTCCTCTTGAGAAATCAAGGAAAAAACTTTGCTTATTAGAGGTAATGGATCAGAGAGGAGGATCTGACCACGAACCTGAGAAAACGAGTCGTTGAGACCCATCAGAAATGTCATCACGTATTCATGCTCAACGTGATCATGGTAAGAGGCCAGGCCACCGCAGGTGCAGGGGAGAGGAGGAAGCATGGTCGGCCTATAACCCATAGGTCCCTGGATCGTAACGAGGGCTCTACCATATAGAATAACGGAAGAAAGATATGAAAAATTGAATTCATTCATTTATTCTCAAATTAGCTAACAGAGGGTTTTATATACAATATGAGAGACGCAAAAAGGGAAAGGAAAACATAAAGCTCACTAACAAATTATCAACTAATTAAGACTATATATTCTATACGCCGAGAACGTGTTTGCCAGATCGACGTCATTTAGGGAGGAAGGAGAAGACGAGGAGGCGTTGCGTTGGGCGGCGCTCGAGAGGCTTCCAACATATAAGCGAGCGCATATGGGAATCTTTAAGAATCTCATTATCGATAAGAAAGAGATGGATGTTAGTGACCTACAAACTCAGGAGCAGCGGGTTCTTTTGGAAAGGCTTGTTGATTTCGTCGACAATGATCCTGAGTCTTCTTCCACCGTATGAGAAGCCGATTCGACATGTAATTTTCAATTTCCTCTCTATCTCTTTCCTTATTACTCTGGTTAGCAAAATGTAGCGTAATACGAATTGCTATTCAAAAGCAACCTTGTCATTGTGTTTCCTCTGTTTTCCTTTCGACCTTCGAGTCTTAATGGAAACGAAACGTATTGGTGAAAAGAAAAAAAATTCAATATTATTTCACACAGTGAACAGTTTACAAAGGGGAATATAAAGGAAAAGAGAAGGGAAAAATAGAAAGGCACGCAGGCCCAAGAGGGAAGGAAGAAAGGCCCAATAAGGCCAAAAAGGAAAAAGGGAACTAAGGGTCCAATACCCCCTCACAAGCTGGTGAGTAAATGTTGTGAACTCCCAGCTTGGATAAAAGAGTATGGAAAGAAGCAGGTTCCAAAGGTTTAGTAAGGATATCAGCTAATTGATGAGAGCTCTCAACAGGTAGAAGTTTTAAAAGACCTTTTTGAAGTTTTTCACGAACGACATGACAGTCAATGTCGATGTGTTTTGTTCGTTCGTGAAAAACACTATTTTGCACAATATGTCTAGCGGACTGACTATCACAAAAAAGGAGAGCAGGTTTAATATGCTGAACTTTAAAATCAGAGATTAAATAATCTAGCCACTGGAGTTCGCAAGTGGTGGTGGCAAGGGCGCGATACTCTGACTCGGAAGAGGACCTGGATACAGTTGATTGCTTCTTAGCTTTCCATGAGATGAGGGAATTCCCTAAGTAAATGCAGAAGCTTGTGACGGAGCGCCTTGTTTGCGGACAGGTACCCCAATCTGAATCGCTGAAGGCTTTGAGATGAAGCTTGTTATTGGCAGGGAAGAATATTCCTTGGCCTAGGCTACCCTTTAGATAGCGAAGGACACGAACAGCTGCAGCGTAATGGTGGATTTTTTGGCGAGACATGTGCTGGGAAAGCTGTTGGACAGCAAAAGTAATATTTGGACGGGTTGTATTCAGATACAGTAATTTGCCTATCAGTGTTCTATATCCAAGAGCATTAGAATAGTCTTTGGATGCAGAATTGACCTTCATTGCTCCCTTAACCATTGGAGTGCGAACAGGTTTGCCTGCAAGAAAACCAGTAGTTTCTAATAAGTCCAAAATTCCAGATTTTGATCGAGCAACTTCTAATCCTAAGAAGTAACGTGATTCACCCAAATCTTTGATTTTGAAAATAGAGTCCATGACAGATTTTAAAGCTTTAATGTCATAGATGTTATTACCACAAACAATAAGGTCATCAACATAGAGCAGTATGTTTCACAAAGAGAGAGTTATCATGCAAGGATTGTTTAAAACCTCTGTTTTGCAAAAAGGTGGATAATTTTGAAAACCACATATGACTAGCTTGCTTTAAACCGTAAAGACTTTTGTTCAGTTTACAAACAACAGATTTATCAGAAATAGCAAGACCTTGGGGAGGAGTCATATAAACTTCTTCATCTAAATCGCCGTGAAGAAAGGCATTGTTAACATCTAATTGATGTAACTGCCAGTTCTGGGCGGAAGCTATGGCAAGCAACATTCTAATAGTGGTTAACTTTGCAACAGGGGCAAAGGTGTCGAAGTAATCTATACCTTCAACTTGGTTATAACCTTTGGCTACTAAACGGGCTTTATAACACTCAATAGTACCGTCGGAACGATACTTGATCTTATAAACCCATTTGGAACCAATAGGTTTCTTATTTTTAGGTAACTTAGTTAAGGTCCATGTGTTAGTTCTAGCGAGAGCAGATAATTCTAATTCCATTGCATGGACCCAATCAGGATTTTTAATAGCAGAACCGTAGTTTTTAGGTTCAGAATTAGTACTGATATTGAAAACAAAGTTACTGTAATTATGAGATAATTTGTGATAACCAAGAGAATCAGAGATAGGGTACTTTACAGTAGTGGCAGGTGGAACAGTATTACCTTGTATAAGAGAGCAATGATAATCTTTCAGATAAGTATCGCGAGTATTAACACGCTGACGTGTAGAACGCCATGGTACAGGTGTGGCAATAGAATTATTATCAATAGAAATATCAGAAGAAGAAGGGGAAACAGTAAGAGATGTATCAGTCACTGGAGATCCAGGCTGAATTAATGTGGGAACAGTGTGTTCCATAGGAAGAGGTTCATACTGGAAAATGTTAGAAAAATCAATTTGAGCTGTGATATTTTGATCAGGGACAACATCACTATGTTGTACTGATCTGTAAGGAAAATTGTTTTCATAAAAAACAACAATTGCGAGAAACAGAAATCTTTTGCGCTTTTAGATCAAGAATAACAAAACCTTTGGTACCTTTTAGAAAACCAATGAAAATGCATTTTCTGGCTCGGGGATCAAGTTTGGATCTATTTTGGGTGAGGGTGGTAGCGTAACACAAACACCCAAAAACCTTGTAATCTAAGAGAGTAGGAGGCTTACCATATAATACCTGATGAGGAGATTCTTTGTTAAGAACCTTGCTAGGCAAGATATTGATGATACTAACTGCATGGGAAATAGCATAACACCAAATAACAGAAGATATGCTAGAATGAAGAAGCAAACTACGAGCTACATTCAAAATGTGTCTATGCTTACGCTCAACCACTGAGTTCTGGTCAGGGGTTTCAACACAGCTGTGCTGATGGATTATACCATGTTTGTTGAAAAAATCAGGCATTATGAATTCTGCACCATTGTCACTTCTAACAGTTTTAACAGGTATTTGAAATTGAGTATTAACATACTGTATGAAATTTTGTAGATGTGTCCTAGCTTCAGATTTAGATGTGAGAAAGAAAACCCAAGTATATCTAGAACGGTCCTCAACAATAGTTAAAAAATATCTATGATTATGAATGCAGTTAGTCCGTAAGGGACCCAGAGTCAACATGAATAATGGAAAACAAAGTATCAGTTTTGTTATTAGCATTAGAAAGGGAAGTTTAGGTTGTTTAGCAAAATGATAGTGATCACATGGTATATGAGGTCTATATGTCACATAAGGGAAATGAGTTTTAACAGTATTCATCACAGAGTCAGAAGCATATCCAAGACGGTAATGCCAAAGATCAAAAGAGCTATCAGAATCATTAACAGTATGTAAAAGGGAACGAGAATGAGTTCTAAAGAAATCCGGATCCAGAACATATAGCTGATGTTGGACTCTAACCAGTCCAATCATCTTCTTCGATGCCATGTCCTGTAAAAAACAAGAGAATTTGTCAAAACTCAAAATCAAATTAAGGTCAGAGACAATTTTATGAATAGAAAGTATGTTGAAGGTGAAGCCAGGTATATACAAAACATCTTCTAAAAAAATGTTGTCCAGTAAATGGATTTTTCCAGAATGTTTAGCAATGGAATTATCCCCATTGGGTAACCGAACAGATAGGTCACTGGAGACATACGAAACAAAAGCACGAATATCATTGCAAACATGGTCAGTAGCACCAAAATCAACAATCCAAAAACTGTTAGCAAGATTATAACCTGTGTTATCATTAGAATTGTTGTTGTTGGTGAAGTGGTTAACAGTGTGTGTACGAGCCTGATTTAGCATGTTCATAAGCAAGTGCAGTTGTGGAGTTTTGAATAGTATTATCAGAAACATCAACAAAATTCACAGAAGCATTTCCAGATCTAGGTTTGAATTTAAAATTTGAAGGGAAACCATGTTTGAAGTAACAGGTTTCCACAGTGTGATGTAAGCGACCACAGAAACTGCAAACCTTACCACAAGAGGAAGAACCACGGTTGGACTGTGGTTTCCCTCTTCCTTTACCTGAGGAGTTGTTCGATTGAAGTCCTTTATGCCATGAGGCCGCAGCAACGACAGGTTGGGAAGAGTCTGAAAGGATCTTATCAGTAGGGTTTTGCTTACGCTCTTGTTGTTGAATAAGGGCAAAAGCCTTGCAGATAGAAGGAAGGGGCTCCATACACATGATTTGGCGGCGAGCATTGTCATAGGAGTCAATTAAGCCTTTGAGAAAGCAAATGATGTACTCGTTTTCATGGTAACGTTTAATATTCGACAAGATATTACAAGAATAACGGTGTGCACAAACACATTCAAAATTAGGGCACAGAGCATCAAGATCTTGCCACAGGATCTTAAGATTTATGAAATAGGTGGCAAGATCTTGATCCCCTTGCTTGGTGGAGTGAATCTCTTCAAGAAGGTCAGAAAGACGAAAGGTGTCGCCATCAGAGTACCTGATGCGAAGATCATCCCAGATATCAGCGGCGGTGTCAAAGTAAGAGATGCTGGTAGCGATTTGAGAGGAGACAGAACGAGATAACCACGATATCACCATCGTGTTGCACTTTCTCCACACGATGTAGAGAGGATCTGAAGACTTTGGTTGTGGAATCGAACGATCTACAAAACAGAATTTGTCCTTGCAGAGCAGAGCGTTAGACATGTTGCGTAGGCATTGTTGATAGTTTTTGGCTCCTTAAGAATGGGCGTCGCGACGACGCTACCGGGGTTATCACCGGGATGGAGGTAGAAAGGGCTTGTTGGATTTTGAGGATCATCAAGGTTGACGGCGGCGGTGGTGGCCATGGGAAACGGTGCTAGGGAAAACCCTAGCAGAGCAAAGCAAGACTAAACCCTAAGGCGGATGATACCATAATGGAAACGAAACGTATTGGTGAAAAGAAAAAGAATTGAATATTATTTCACACAGTGAACAGTTTACAAAGGGGAATATAAAGGAAAAGAGAAGGGAAAAACAGAAAGGCACGCAAGCCCAAGAGGGAAGGAAGAAAGGCCCAATAAGGCCAAAAAGGAAAAAGGGAACTAAGGGTCCAATAAGTCTCAAAAATATTCCTCACATGTTACGTCTCTATGTTTGAAATAATTATGAGTATTTGAAAGTAGGAACTAGCGGTTTTTGTGGTTTTCTTACTGCTATTAGTTCTTCGGTTTTCATTTATCTTCATTGTGTTGGTTGCTCATGTCAAGTAGAAAATGTAGGTATAGCTAATTTTGGTGATTGTTTTTACTCTATGCGTGATCTTTGCAGAGTAGATTTGGAGTTTCCCTTTCAAAACTTGACTGTCGAGACTTTTGTACATGTTGGAAGCATAGCTCTACCTACGATTAGCCCATTTCATTTGTAATATGACTGAGGTACTTCCATTTTACATTTAGTTCATTTTCTTTGATTTTGTTCATATTGTTAGTTGTTACTTTACAATCCATTCTCTCTTTCTCATTTTCTCTGTAGGACACAACCTTCTAATATGATTTCCTTTTCATGACTAGGCTTTTTAAAGACAGTTACGGTTATACAAAAGAAAGAGAAGAAAACTGACAATTCTAGCCGTGGGATTATTAGACCTTCGTCAGTTTTCAAAGTTATTCAAACATATTTCAATTTCTCCATTTTGGTACCATGAATTAATTCATATATCATTCATAGAAAATTTACATAGAAAAAAGGTTTCAATATGTTTTTCATCCCTGTAAAATAGGGGTTCAGTGCTTTTAGTCCCTAATATTCATATTTTTGGAGTTAGGTCCTTAATAATTTTAAAGTGGGTGCTTTGAGTCTTTAAAATTTCAAAAGTTGGTGCTTTGAGTCCTTAAAAATACAATTGCACAAGGTGTTTTAACATATGTTTTACTAAATCATAATTTTTGGCGCCATTTTTCTCGGTCTATACATATACATAGTGATTAGTGTCTTACATTCGTATGATATTTATTTAATAGGGAGAGATCAAATGACACCGGTGTAACTTACACCAACTACTCTTACACCGGTTAATAACTATTTGTCGAAGATGTTTTTCACGAAACTCACCGTAAGATTGAAACTACTTATTCTATAGTTGATGTCAACCAAATTTCACATCATTCGAAATCGTTAGTACTCCATCAATGTACTAGATAAGTAATGTATAATATAGTTTCAAAATATATGAAATTAACAAGCATTGTGATGGAGTACTAAACGATTTTGGAATCATGTGAAATTTTGTAGACATGATCTATACGATAAGTAGTTTTAATCCTACGGTAGATTTCGTGAAATTTTGTAGACATCATCTAAATACTACCTCTAGTCCTTTTTATAGGACCTCTAACCAATTCAGATGGATTAAAAAAACTACTAACAACCTTATTTAATGTTTTGTTTTTAAAAAATGTTATAATCTACCAAATTTAATCTTATTTAAAGTCAAAGTTTTCAAGAAATACATTAATTATACCCACTATCTCTTCATTTATTACAGACAAGGAAAAAAACCAATAATTGTCTCTTGAAACTTTATATGGAGTCTTATATATAGGATCAACAAATTTTTTTTAAAGGGTCTTATATTTAAGACCGGAGGTAGTATTTGATAAAATGATAAGGATGGGTGGAATTTATAAAAAAAAATTAGAATAGGATGATGAGGAGATTTTTAGTACAAGAATGAATTTTTTTTTTAATTGAAGGAAGAAGAGATTTTTGTTTTTTTAAAAAATTAAAAAATGACACACCAGCAAAAAGGTCATCAATTGTATATTAAAGATGATAACAAAAAAGATTTAGTGAAAAAGATATATTCACTTAAATGATCACTCTGTTTAAACTCATTAGAATCTATGAACCAAAAAAACCAGAATTAGTTAGTCCTCCAAAGAATTAGGGATTCAAGTTAAAAAAATAACCACTGTATTTGGAAAGGAAACAATGGTGTTCTATTGGCCACACAAAAGAAAAAGAAAAATGTGGGTGAGTACTGGCCGGAAGAAATTGTTGCGAAAATTCTTAGCAGGCTTCCATCAAAATCAGTTTTGAGGTTTAGTTGGGTGTGCAAGTCATGGCGTTCTTGGGTTACCAATCCTTCTTTCATCTCACTTCATCGCCGCCATTCTCAGTCCTTAATTCTCTTACAGTTTAAGCCCACACCTCCTTGTCTTTCCCTCGAAGAAGAAGGCATTTACTATTCCCTCCGCCGCAACGATCGCTTCTTCTCCGATTCCGGTGCCTCCCTCTACCTTCCTCAACACTCCTTCTCCAGAACCTTCTTACCTGTCCTCGCTCTCTGTCACGGACCCTTGTTGCTCCCGCTTGTATCCTTTCTCGGACCTTTCACCGCGGAGCCTGTGGGTCTGTGAATGGGCTTGTTCATTGGGGTGCCAAGCGCTTTGTGGGGAACAACAATACCAAGGAGTTTTTTGTTTTGTCTTTTGATTTCGTAGATGAGGTATTTGATGAAATTCCTCTCCCAGTGAGCCTAGCTAGAGCCTCCACCCCCAGTTGGGTTACTGTTATTGGAGGAGGTAGCATTGAGAATGAGGCTCTTACTGTGTACCTTGTAAGTGGTGATGGCTCTTGTAGCATTTGGGTAATGAAAGAGTATGGTGTTGTGGAGTCTTGGAATAAAGTGTTTCAGTTTCATCTCACCGGCACTAGTTTGGAAGCACCTTCCTTTGGGATAACCATTGCCGACATAGGCTGGCTGCCGGCAGCCTTACGTCTCTCTGGTAATGGAGAGATACTGCTGTCGCCGCCCATTGGCAGGGTAGGAGATGAACACCTATATTTGGTTGACATAGAGAGAATAGGATTTGTAGATCTTCAAATTGAAGCAAGGGCTACTGCAGGTGGCAGAATTGTTTCTTTGGTTATTATGTGGAGACCTTAGATTTACTTCACAATGCAAGTGTTATGATGTCTTATTGAATTTCTTAATTATCTATTGCTGGTTCTGTGTTAATTGAATAGCTATAGCAATATTGTTATTCTGCATGCTGCAAATATCTTCTCGGTCAAATTATTGCAGCCTGTGTGGCACCACAACTTTATCTTGTATTTTGGGATGTTACCTTAATCTAATTCACCTTGCTTTGCTTTCTAATTTTGTTTATGATTGTAGCCTTTTCTTCCTTATCCTTGTATGATAGTGGTTTAACTAGGTTTAGCAAAGATTGTTCATCTTCCTTTTAAATAAGAATTCTGCAAATAATGGTGAGATTCTACGATGCCTAGCTGCTACTAAAAGCATAATTGTTGCAATGACTTGCTTTGAGCTTGAGTTTCACGTGGTCCTGATGTGAATAAATTGAAAGCTAAATCTGGAAAAGTTCTAAATCATGTTTTGAGTTTACTTAAAAAGAACTGCATCATCTTCAACTGCCGAATGTGAAGACTCTCCAATCACATTTTCATAAAACTAGTATTGTTAAGAAACCTTTTGATTTAATACCTTTAGAATTCTTTTAAATTGATTTTTTGGATAGAGTAATTGAGTTTCTTTTATTAATGAATTTTTTTAATAAAATAACTAAATTTTATTTACTTAAAAATATAAAATTGCTTCATTGAAGAGGAGATTGTGATTACCATTGCCACGAAGCATAAGGTGGAGAGAGTGAGCGAGGGAGAGAAATTTCACAATTTTTGCTTTGGGTTTAGACTTTTTCATTTCTAACTAAAAAGAATATGATCTAAACATGCTATGAAATTAAAATACTTTACAATAAAACATGCAAACAAGATAATTTAAATGATAGTATTACATCATCCTTAAGGATTCTTTCGTTGAAACACACTCTTTGGTTGTGTTTGGATGGAGTATTTCCAAATTGTTTGGAATTTAAAACTCTTAATATTTCTTTCATTTCTCAAATTGTTTTTTTGGATGAAGTAATTAGAATTTTCATTGGATAAAGAGTTAATTGAATTTCTTTTATTAATGATTTTTTAATAAAATAATGACAAATTCAACCCAAAGAGTAGGATCCATTGATAAAAGGAGTAAAAAGTTCTGTTGATTTCAATTAACATCTCCAAAGTCACATACACCATCATAAGATCCAATGTTCCATTCATCACACTCCTCTTCAACTTGCACGTTATACTCATCATACCTAATAATAAACAAAAACACCTATCTACCAATTACTTGTGTGGTATCATCTAAATTTTCTGAATGTATTTGGCTACTATTTATTTCGTCTTGCTCACCGTCTATCTTATTAACTTCAGATACCTTCCAAAAGAAAAAATAATAATAAAACCCATCAACACAATTAAAAAAACTAATGTAATTTTACAAAATAATCAATAATTAGGATTATACTCACTAGTACATTGCATAAAAATTAGGAACTATAACTTTGCTGTTTATACCGCCGAACCCTTGTTTTTGGATTTACCATAACAAGAATTTAAAACACACTAAACAAAAAAACAAAAAGATCCTTGTTGTTTCTAAACAACAATAAAAAAAAAATAATGAAGCCCAACAAAGGAAGGAAGCTATTCAGTGTAGAAAAACTGTCATTGTTTTTCCTGAATAACAAACAAAAAACTTGAAAAGAAGTAAAGCCCAATCTGTTTCAAAAAAAAAAAAACCTTGAAAAAAAATGTATCCCAAAAACTCTAGAAAAGAATACAAGTGCATATCTGTTTCAAAAAAAAAATATATCTAAAAAATACAAATGCAAATAAAAATAAAACAAATGCAAATAAATAAAAAAAAAACAAGAAAAAGCCACCGGCAAGAAAAAAGAAAAAGCCACCAAAAAAGCTACAAACTTGAAAAAGAAAACCCACAACAACAAGCCCTTTCTCTGTCTGTCTTCTTCAACCTCAAGACCCTTCCGCTATTTTTGTTCAACGAAGCTTTACCGTGGTTCTCTTGGTCCGCGTCTCAGTTTCCTCATCAAATGGAGTTCCGGCGAAGATTCGGTACAAACAAGTCCTTTCTCTCTCGGTCTCCTTTCAAATCGCGATACAAACAAGCCCTGTCTCTCTCGATTTCCTTTCTCTATTGGTTTGCTTTCTCTCTCGGTTTGCCCTTAATTTTTGAATAGACCATACATAGCATACCTTTCCTTCACTTAAAAACGAGTTGTTGGAGACATTTATTTCAACAGGTCATTAGAGGAAAACTAGCTAGTACCGAAAAACGGATTGTTAGGGACATTTATTTCAACAAACAAGCCATTTCTCTCTCGTAATGTTTGACAAAAAAAAACCGAGGGTTTTGCACTTAGAGAGTGTTTGGTAGAGGATATGGTTTTTCCTTTTCTGAGAATGCCACTTAAAAGAAAGTTTACCCGTGTTCGATAGGAGATAAAAAAAAAATTATCTAGTAAAGTAAGATTGCTAGGAATGTTTAAATATGAAGAATTCTCATTTTTGACATTCATACCTAAATAGGTGGGTATATTTTATTGACATGAGAATCACAAATATGAAGACCAAATTACCCTCATTTCTCCTTAACTTGTGCACTTTCTTTTTTTATTGGGTAAATTGCATAAACCTCCCTTGAGGTTTGCTGAAATTGCACTCCACCCCAAACTTGGGAAAAATTAGCAGTCCGCCCCAATTACTAAACGGTGATCAATGTTCCTCTAACTGAAGTTAACCTTGGTTACTTCTAACTAGTGTTGGGTTTGGTAATGATTTCTCTTAAGCAAAGTAGCCTCCTTAAACATCCAATCATAGACTCAGATGCAAAAACGCGGGAACCACTTCTTCTTCCCACTTCTGATGATAAAAACGTAACGTCTCTTCACTACTACTTAAAATTGGACTTTCACTATAGAAACCCATTCTATTGTGTTTCTGTAAAGAAAAAAAAAGACAGAGAGAAGACAGAGAGTGAAACACCATGGGAGAAGAAACGAAGTTCGACGTTATGCTTCACTGGAGCCATGACTATACGATGATGAAAGATTTTGATGCAGACTTATTGTGTTTCATGGACCTACAGAGTCATGTGTACAAAGAACTCATAGTGGATTGCGAGACAAAGATTGAGATTGAAGGGACTTTGCCTGACAAACGATGGATGCCAATTGAAGATGACGACACTCTTCTCAAATGGGTGCGAGAGAACTTGGAAGAAGGTATTGATCAACTTCATCTTTTCATAGAAATAGAAAACCCTAGTGTGTTTGTTAATGATAACAATGTCAATGTTCATGGTTCTTCTGATGATGAAACATTTATCCTGTCAGATGATAGTATGTTTAGTGTAGAGGGTAGTGACGATGGTGATTTGAATGTCCCTGGAGGGTATGACGAGGGTTATGATATTTTTGACATTGGTGATGAGGGTTTAGGGACTGATAATGGGGTGGAGAGACCATATATGGATAGGGCTTATCAGGGAAAAATATATGAACCAACAGAGAGTGATAAAATTATTTTAGAAAAAAGGAATGTTGTTTGCGAGTGTTGATGCATTCAGGGAAGTTTTGAGGGACTTTGTCATTCAAGAAAGATTTGAGATTGTGAGGGTAAGGAATGAAAGAACTAGGATAACAACAATGTGTGATGCAAAGGGGTGTGAGTGGTACTTGCATGCAAGTACCAAAAAAGATGATGTCTCATTTGAGATATAAGTGTATGAAGGGGTGCATACATATTCAAAAAAGGCTCAAAACAGTAATGTGACTTCCACTTGGATTGCCAACAAAATGGCAAACCAATTTAGGGCTGATCCTAACATTAGCTATGACATTATTCAAGAACATGTGATATCCAAGTATGGTGTTGAGGTTTCAAAATACCAAATGTATAGAGCAAAGAAAAAAGCTAGAGACCAAATTGAGGGAAGTCATGCTAAAACATATGGTAAAGTGAGGAAGTATGCAGAGATGGTAAGACAAGCTAACCCAGGAACTATTGCAAAGCTACAAGTGGACAGGATTACTCCAGATAGTAATCCTATCTTCAAGAGGTTTTTCTAGGGATTGAATGAATGAAACAGGGGTTCATCCGAGGGTGTAGGCCCTTTATTTGGATGGATGGATGTCATTTGAAGGGGCCATATGGTGGTGTACTACTATCTGCAATATCATATGATGGAAACAATGGTATTTTCCCTATTGCTTTTGCAATTGTGGAGGTGGAGAACAAGGACAGCTGGACTTTTTTTTCTAAAGGAGTTGCATGACATGATTGGTGTAGAAATGGAAGGCAAGCCATTGGTGTTTATGACAGACACGCAGAAGGTATACATTTTCAACTTGTTTACATTATCAACTTGTTTTTCTGTTAACAATATGAAATTGAAATTACATTCCTAACTGATGGTATGTGTTAGGGTTTGGATCAAGCGATTCCTAACTGATGGTGTTGCAGAAATCTCTACAACAAATTTAGGGCTCAGTTCCCTGGTGTTTTGTTGAGATCACTATTCTGGAAGGCTGCAAAAAGTTACACACACTTCGAATTCAAGGAAGCCATGGATTTTATTAAGAGGGCAGACCAGAAAGGATTTGATTGGCTATCAAAGATAACTCCTTGAATGTGGAGCAGACATGGATTTGATCCATTGGTGAGGTCTGATCATGTGACAAACAACATGACAGAGAGTTTTAACCATTGGATTGATGACATAAGAGCTAAACCTGTTTTATTGCTGATTGAGTCATTGGTTGTCAAGATAATGGGGAAGATACACAAGAGTTTTCAAGATGGACTTGTGTGGGATAGTGTTCTGACTCCAAATTCTATTAAGAAAATTGATGAGATGAGAGGTAAGACAAGTAGGTGTAGCCTAGTTCCAACAAGACAAATGGAGTTTATGGTGACTGACAATAGGAAGAGATACCCTGTTGACTTGAAGGCAAATAGCTGCATTTGCAAGTATTGGGACTTAACTGGTAAATCATGTATTCCTTTTCAAGTATTGGGACTTAACTGTATTTGCAAGTATTACATATCTACTTGTTTTTAACTGAGTTCTTACTTGTTTTATAGTTAGGATTACCATGCAAGCATGCACTGTCATGCATGTCATATCTGAGATTGAATGTGGAACAATACACTGATAATTGCTATTACAAGTCAACCTTTCAATTAACTTACAATGACATTGTCCATCCAGTTCCGAATTTGAGCATGGTTGAGATAATTGAGGATCCTAGAAATGTCATTCTCCCTCTAGCATTGAAAAGGTTGCTCGGAAGACCAAGGAAGAATAGAAGAAAGGAGCCCGGAGAAAGTCAAGGAGGACAATCTGCTTCAAGGAGGTCTACCACAGTGAGGTGTGTCACATGCAAGCAACTTGGCCATAACAAGAGGACTTGTCAGAGGGATAGTGCATCAAACTTAAGAGGAGGATCCGGAGGTTCTAAGTCAACATAGGTTACTACATAGGGCAGCAAACATGTTCATTTTTTGTTTTAGTTTTGAACTTGCTCTAAATTTGTGACATACTTGTATTAAATTTGTGCCATCAGGGTCTTAGGAAGAGGTCAAATGGAATTTCCATCAATGAACCAACTCAACCAAGTCAGCCAACGCAACCGAGTCAACTTTCAACTGCAGCAAATGTGTCAAAAGAAAAAGGGAGGGGGAAGGTTAATTATGGTCCACCAAAACAGAAGAAGCCTAAGAATAGTGTTGGGGAAGGATCCGGTAGCCACACTAGATACAAGAAGTAGTACTATGCAGGGGAACATAGCATACTTTTTTTGGATTAGTCATTTCGTTGTTAACTAGTTTTTAAGCCTTAAAACATTGGCCATATATTATGCTTTTTTGGATTGCTGACTTTACTGCTATTAAGGGCTTTAAAACATTGGTCATATATGACGCTGCATATTTATGATGTAGATGTACCTATTTCTGTGGTTGGTTTTTTGTGAATAATTGAAATGGATACATCTATGAACATGATATATGTTCTGTTCTCACTTGTGTTACTAGTACAACATATATGTTCTGTTCTGTTCTACTTGTCATGAAGATATCAGTTCAATTCAGAAATGATAGGTCATTGTGTTCTATTCTGTTCTCACTTGTGTTACTGGTACAACATATTTTTTTCATTCAAATCAACCTTTTAAAATTGATAATACATTCTTCCTAAATAATCAGAACTAATTAAACGACTAAAAGAGAAGTACAAATATGATATCTAACTTAGATTCAGAAATTGGTATTACATTCTTCTAAATTAATTACAATTAATTCAACAACCAATAGAAAAGTACAAACAGAATAATGCCCAATATTCCAAACCCAATAAAACTAAACCATGAATTCAACTTTTCAACCCTCTGTTTTAGAAGCTCAACCTTAGACTTCATATATCCAATTTCAATTAGAACCATTGACCCGTTCTAAAGACAATCGTTTGAGCTCTTATTTCTATTTGATTCCATGGTTGGAGGATCGTTATAGTTCACAGGAAAAGCCCATTTAAAAAATTTGCAAACCCTATCTTCAAAATTGTAGTAGAGCTAGTGCTTGTGATCTGTTGACTCAGAACATATGATAGCTGCTCTTTTACCACAATCACACTTCTTGTTAACGTATCTCAAACGGATGGAACTCGAATCACCAGATCTACCGCCGGAAGCCATTAGGATTTCAGTGGTGGGAGAAGGAGAAGACTTAAGACATGGGGGAGGGAGAAGAATTCAATCGTCGGTGAGGGAGACGAGAAGACGATGGGAAACGACAAAAGGAAGTCAGAAGATGAAGATGAGATTTAGAGCTTCCTTCAAAACCTTAATTCTCCTTAAAAACGGAGTTCCACAACGGCTACGAAAATGAGAAGCTTCTCATCGGTCGGATTTAGGTTGAAGATGACTCATTTATGTTTTTCTTTTTCTTTTTATTTTTTTCCTAACCAGGGTTAAATTTTTTGAATATTCCGTTATGATTCCGTTGGTCAACGTTAGTCAACGTTAGTAATTGGGGCGGAGTGCTAATTTTTCCAAAGTTTGGGGTGGTGTGCAATTTCAGAAAACCACAAAGGAGGTTTGTGCAATTTACCCTTTTTTATTTCCATTCTCACTCTTCTACTTCCACTACATATTTTCTAGAAAAAAGATTTTTGTACTTATATTTTCTGTATTCACTTTATACTCATGGTTACATACATTAAAATATCTGGTTACACACGTAGAAGTTTTGTTGAATTTTTATTTTTACGTTGTAACCACATATTTCTACACGCGTAACCACCAAATCCAAAAAAACACTGTAACAAAAAACTAACTAATGTAACCACTTTTTTCAACGTACGTAACCAATGTACACTGTAACCAAAAAAAACTGATGTAACCATTTTTTCAACGTACGTAACCAATGCGTACATTGAGTACAAAAAATTTTGAGTACCAAAATTAGGACTCTTTTTTCTAACGCTTCTTCTGGTTCATCATTGTCATTTCTCTGGTTAGTGCACAACTTTAATTTTTTCATATGCTTGCGTTTCTCGTTATGAAACAATTATTTATTTATTCATTTAACTCTTATGTTTTCTTTTATTTTAGTAGCATGCTATTTTTTCATTTACAGTGACTTATTTCTGTTTTGTGAATGTGAAGATTTTATTTCTCCATTATATAGTTGTGTTTAATTGTAACTTATTTCATTTTACTATGTTTTTCTTTTGTTTTGTGAATGTGGAGGTTTTTTTGTTGTTTTCCTTTTTTTTTTGATACTTTGAATGTGACTTATTTCATTTTATTATATTTTCCTCTCCTATTATTGATATTACGTGATTGTGTCTAATTGTGGTAATTTTAACTAGCAGTTTTAAATATAATTTTTTATGTAACAGTTATTTTCATTATTTTGTAACTTGTTGCTCAATTGCAAAATACAAAGATTATTATTTTTGCTTTTTATTAAATAATTTAATTATTTTAAAATGAAAATAAATAGTTAAACATATTTTTTAACTAATTTATTAAAAAATATAAAGTTAAGAAAGTAATTAATTAATCAAATTATTTTTAATTTGCAATTAACAAAAAATATATTTTATTAGCCGAGTATGTTTCTGAAAATAACAATATTACTGGGTAAGTTTTTTTTCTATTATATACCAAACATAAAAATCTATCCATTATTGGGAAAGTCACTTAATAAACAAACGTAGGAATATACTTACCTAAGAATCACTTACATTATCCGAAAAATTTACTTAAAAATATGTCTCGTACCAAACATCCCCTTAATGTGTGAGGTTATTAATGATTAAAAGAGAGCATACCTTTCCTTCACTTAAATTAGGTTTTGCAAATTATGTTTAAAACCTAATGATTGGTCAAAAAAATTGAGTTGGGTTTGTACTTAATGTTTAAGAACTATTTGACAAATAAGAAAAATACAACTTAACTAGCAAACATGCTGTTGCACAGGTTTTTATTTTAACTAAATGCTGAGATTATTTTTTTTATGTATTACATTTATAATATTCAATTTATAAGAATTATTAGATTTATTAAAAGTAATATAAGTTTTAGTTATTAACTTGTTTATAAAAAAAAAATATTATAAATAATTATGCTCAGGAAGTTCATTGAACACTTCACTATAAAGTACATTTTTAGTGTAGTTTGAATATTTTTCATCATCCTCTACGATAAGAATTTTAACTCTTTTGGAGATGTTACTCTAGACAACACCCTATATAATTGCCCATGAGAAAACACTGATTTTAGCAAATATAACCCAACATAATTCAACAATTGACCATGAATTTGGTTTATTGTCATTGCATAACAAACTTTTATTGGAAATTATTTTCTTTGCAAAATAAAAAGCCACCTTGAGTCTCTTGCCATTGGCACTATTCTTGGAATTAGGACTTTGACTCCAACATTGTACTAATTTTTGCTTCTATCAACTAGTCTCCTAAATGTGCTAACATTCCCAATGTGGGGTTAATGTTCCTAAGTAACATAAGTGGCATTCCTTCTTTGAGTTGCAAGCAATGATTTGAAAATTTGTTAAAATTTAAATTATTTGTAAAAAAACCTAAATTTTAATTAGATTTATTTGTTACCCTATTTCTTAGAGGGTGCTAGCTACTATGACCGTGCGTTGCACGGGTTATTTAAGTTTTTTTATGTATTATAATTAAATTATAAGATTTTTTTAAAAAATAATTTTTATAAAAATATAAAATAATTTATTTTCTGAAAAAAAATATTATAAAAAATTACTTCAAAGAATTTCATTGAATACTTATTTATAAATTACATGTTTAGTGTAGTTTGCATATTTCTCTTTTTACTTTAAATGAGAGAATAGTTTATAATCATTGCAAAAATCTAAACTATTAAATTATACATTGATATAATGAGCAAAAAAGTTATCAAGTTGAGAATTGTTGTACTATTAATGTTGAAGTAATTTTGATAGACATAAGCTAAGCTTTTTTAAACTACTAATTTAGATTTACTATTAGCATAAATAATTTTAACATTTTGATTTTATATAAATGGATAAATTATTTATATATATAAAATTAAAATTAAAGTTTATTACTTTTGAGTATATTTATAGTTACTTCAAAATGTCTATTGTCATTTTCATTTAAATATTTTGATACCCCTCAGACCTTTCCTCTAATATACTATTTTGGTTGCTAATAAATAAATAAGTTAATTAAAGATATATTTTAAATTTAAAAATAGGAATGACAATATATAAGTTTTTATCAATGTAACTATAAATGTTTATAAGAATATAAGCAACTAAATTTTAATGTTGCCATTAATTTTTGTTTATTGTCATTAAATATCATACTTTTGCTGAAAATAAAAGCCACTTTATCTTGAAACGCTAATTTTTAGGATTATTTTTTGAAATAACGGGTTTTGCACAAATGTAACTTCATATAGTTAATTAAGATTATATTTTTAGACTTAATTACATATTTAATTCTTTACTAATTAATAAAATTAAAGAATTCATGCTTTTCATTTTTTCCATCACCCTTAAACTTTTAAACAGATAATAAGTATTAATGTACAAACGCCTATATATAGCTATAGGCACTTTTAATTTGTCTATAGTTATCAATAATAAAACTATAATACTATTTTAAAATAATAAATAAATGAATAAAACTATAATATCGTATCTTGCGTTAGGAAACTTCTCAATTATTCAACACATCAAATATCAAATATAATATTAAACTCAAATCATATAAAAAAAAAACAAAATCAACCTTACAACGTTATAATTAATAATTTTCACAAACCAAATTAATAACACGCATACAATCTAAATACCAACAAAGTTTAATCTTCTTGATAATAGGATAGAGGATGAATATCTAAGAAAATAAAATAAAATTTTTAAGCATAATTTTTTATACAATTATTGTATACTATTCTATAAACTATTCATTTGAATTGATTGGTAATTGTTGATTTTTATGACTCCATAATTATTGATTTGGCAAGTGGGAAGACATGAGAGACTAGCGGTTAAATTCCAAACGCAAGGATGTTGTGTGAACTAATTTACTTTATTTTGAAAAAAAAAATGAGTTTTTTCTCCTTGTAAATCTCATTGGGATGTCTCATGTATGATGTATGATTAGTGTTCCATCGAACAATTATTTGAACATCAATATAACCTAAAAAAAAATAAATTGGGGTTTAGTATTTTTAATGTAATAAGCCAACCCAAACAATGCTTACAAATAGATTTACAATCCCGAAAAGCGAAACAATGTTAGAACAAATAAACAGTTTGCGCTTGCTCTACAAGAGAGAACACTTGAAATAGAAAGAAAATCTTATCAAGCTATAAAGTTTTATATTTTTACTTCCTTTTATTTGTAACTTCTCTTTGACAAAGTGGAAGGTCATTTTGAATCACAAGGAACAACATTTGTAGCTTTATATGAATGTCAAGCTGTTGTGGACCAGAATAACGGTATCCCGGATGTACGCATGCATGCCGGGTCAAGCAGCCACTAACTATCTCGGAAGTATCCCAGTAGGTTTGGCGCGGCCCATACTCAGGGCCCAGTTAATGAGGTTTGGGCCCAGGTAACAAATCCTGACCCAATACTGACCACACTTAGGTCATACACCTCACTCTATAAATGCTATCATTAATGCACCATGCAAGGTACGTAAGTATTCAATCAGATATATAAACCCTAACTCACTCACTGACTTCAGCGTTGGAGTCCTTGCAGGTGCACACCACCGCCGCCGGAGCTCAGGCCAAGACGTTATTCACATTGCCCTCTGCTGATCTAGAAGACCACCTTGTCTGTCCTACATCCTCGTCAGGTTAGATCACAACACAAGCATAGGCTAAAGACTTAGTGCATGTTTGGATAACAATTGCAAAGTTTCTTTTCCATCGAGATTTCGGATCCCAATGCAATCTGACGGAAGTAAGAAATTTTCACTTCTCCCAGAATGAAGTTTGGCAAAAGGAAAATGCTATCCAAACATACCCTTAAAAGAGCACTATGAGAATTCATTAAACAAGCTTTTTTTCTTGTTAAAACTTCTGAAATCTAATTTTTGATTGGGGCGCAATAACGTCGTGTGATCCATGTAACCAACCTCACATAGTAGGATAAGACTTTTTGTTGTTGTCACTTATTTCTAATATTTGCACTAAAATCTAAAATAAGAAAAAAAGAAATGAAAATACAAAATAAACAAAATACCTTCCGTTCTTTGTTAGCATGTGTGAGATCCAATCCTAAATAAATAAAAGGAAATATCTTAGGCAAATAATAAGTGGTTAATATAGTGAAGATCATGACATTTTCTTGTATTTAATAGGTTACAGATTCTAATCTCCACTTTTCACCTTAAATTGAGATAGATATAAGCAAGCTTTTTCATTTCTTAGACCATGACATCAATTTCTAGCCTTAAATTTTTTTCACAGATTACTAATAGCTCAAATCTTACCAACGAAGAGCCACCAAAGTAAGAGGAATCTTAGTTGATCCATATGAATGACTAGAATCAGCAAAGGTTAAACATGTGTAAAGTTCGATTTCCGGAATTTTTGTTAAGTGCTGCAGGCTTTAGTTGGAAGTTGTTTGATTAATTATTTTGCCCTTAACTCCAACTGTTATTGTTTTCCAAAATAAAGCAAAAAAATTTGTGTCAATTTTAACACTTTCTAATATTAAAATTAAATATAAAAAAATAAATATATTTGATATTTCATTTAATATAGTCTCTCAATTTTACATTCAAATCCTTTAACAAAATTAATATAAAATTTAAAAGCATTTAATTCTTATAATAAATTGCATTAGTAACTTCTTTGAATTTGAACACTAATGTGAAATAGCATTAATAACAAACAGAAAAAACCCCAAAACGGAAAATAAAATAAAAGTATTTATTGCTTGACAAAAATGGAAAAAATAAGTAACCTTTAAATACGATTTTAAATTTGAATCTTGTGAATGAAAAAATTTTCTCTTTAAAATTAGTCTAATCATGATATAGATGTTCCCACTAAAAGTAATTACTTCTACTTATGTCATGGCCAAGAATTCTATCAATTAAAATATCAAAAATAAAAATTCTATCAATTCTCACCATAAAAAATCCAATGAATTAATATATATAAAAACCTTTTCCTCATAATCTAATATGATATATGGAAATAACTTAATAAGAAAATATTAATAAATAATTGCGCAACATTTATTACAAGCTTAAAATTATAGTAGTATCTTGTTAAGGAATGCATTACTAATAAAAATAAAATATGATAATGGTAGTTCCTTAATTGCATTTATCACATTCTAAACCTGTATCCTTGGCTTGTTTTTGACTTGCAACCATAAATCAATCCTTATTTTTTTGCCGAACCCCTCCCATACCTCTTGAACAACATCTCAGCCGTTAGTTCATCATTATAAAGTTTGAGATTTGAGATAGCAACAAAGTATAACGTGTGGTTATGATTTAATCAACACAATTATCGCAGGATCCAATGGTAAAGGGAATCCTTTTACATGAAACATATGACCCTAATCCTTGTCCGTTCATTTGGTCCATGTGATATTTTATTAGCTTAAGTGCCCTTTTTACTCATGGAAATCGTTACAAGGGATTCTACCTCCAAGGTGTCCCCTTTACCAACTCAATATAAGGCTAAAGGCACCAACAGTAGCAACATTGAAATTGAAGTGACTAATCGAATTGAAGAAAGTGCTCAAAGTCACTAGTCTTAAAAGTGGGAGCATCAATCAACCTTCTTCCAATCCAATGGCTGGGATTGATTCATTTGAGGTCCCTACTGTTGATGAGGATTCCTCAAAGGGCTCACATTCAGTTAGTGTTGAAATTATTGGTCACAAGCAAAAATTTACGCAAGGTACATTACCCTTACTCTTAGGTCTATGACTCCTTCATGGGTCTAATCACATTTATATTCCATGACCATTTATATTCCATGTCAAAATCTTAAATCAACAATTTTTGACTTCAATTAAACATTTAATTACCCTTTCTGAATTTTGAAGGTTATGCCTCATCAACAGTAGTGACCTCAAAAGAATCAATCCCAGCCATTGGATTTGAAGAAGGTTGATTGATGCTCCCACTTTTAAGACTAGTGACTTTGAGCACTTTCTTCAATTCGATTAGTCACATCAATTTCAATGATGCTACTGTTGGTGCCTTTAGCCTTATATTGAGTTGGTAAAGGGGACACCTTGGAGGTAGAATCCCTTGTAGAATCCCTGGGGGGGGGGTGTTGTCCACTTTTTCCGTTGAATTTTCGTCAACTTCTCAAGATTAAAAATCTAATTATGAGGCAGATGTCAATATTTGTTATTTGATTCCAGATCTGAAAAAAAAAAGATTGATAATAGTCATGATACAAGTGAAGATCCCAACTATTATGCTTGTTCTAGACAATCCCATTATTGCATGCATAGAAGATATGTTAATTTAGTTCAATTTGTGGCACACACAGTTTTATTTACTATATATCTTATCATTTAATTAATGATAATGTGTGTTGTTATTTATGTATATAGTTTCAAGGGACGATGAGGTCACTAGTGGTAATGTTCATGGTTTGGCCCAGTTAGAAATATATTTCTGAGATATATTTCTTCTGTACAATAAGCCACTTATTTATAGGTGAGATTACAATCGGAGTAATGAATAAAATAATCTCAACAAATCAAATCATATGCTATCAAATCCTAACCCTAATCCTATTATATCAAATTCCTAATATTACAAATCAATTACAATATTACAAAATCAATTTAAATATTTACAACATCAATTTAATAACTCAACATCCCCCCTCAAACTCAAGTGGGTGTGGAAGAGACCAACTTGAGTCTGGAAACTAAGGCCGTAAAATGTTTAGGTGAATGAGACTTGGTGAATAGGTCAACAGGTTGATTAAGAGTTCCGATAGGGAGGAGGCGAATAGTGCCACGAACAAGGTGTTTGCGAGTAAAGTGAGAGTCAACCTCTATGTGTTTGGTGCGCTCATGGAAGATATCATTGTGAGCTATTTGAATTGCTCTTTGATTATCACAATGAAGATCAATAGGACAAGGTTGGGGAGCACCCATATCAGCTAGGAGCCAACGAAGACAAAGAACCTCAACAGTGCTATCAGCAAGAGCACCATATTCAGATTTAGTACTAGAGCGGGAAGGCAGAGTTTGTTTCTTACTTCGCCAATAGATGAGGGAGTCACCAAAGAAGATACAATAACTAGTAGTGGAATGGCGATGATCGGGATCTCCCTCCCAATCAGCATTAGAATAGGCCGGGAGAACCAAAGGGAAGCGTGAAAAAAAATGAAGTCCTCGAAATAAAGTGCCTTTGATGTAGAGGATGATCCGAAGTACTGCAACATAATGAGTGGTGCGTGAAGCACACATGAATTGACTAACTGTATGAACAACATATGAGATATCTGGGGGGATACAGTTAGGTAGATCAGACTTCCCACCAATTGTCGATAGTAGGTAGGGTTATCAAGCACAGTCCTATTAGTGGCAGAAAAGTGAATATTAGGCTCAAGAGGTGTAGTCTCAGTGCAATTATCAGTAAGACTAGCTTTAGCAATGAGATCAGAAGCATATTTGGCTTGGGATAGGAGTAATCCATCTGTAGACGGGAGGACTTCAAGACTCAGAAAGTAGTTGCGAGGGCCAAGATCCTTCATTTCAAAGTTATGGCTCAAGAAATCTCTTAGGTTGGAAATCCATGTGGTATCTTCACCTGTAATGATCATATCATTAACATAAAGAAGTAAAAGAACAATACCTTGTTTTGTGCGATGAACAAAGAGTGCAGAGTCATGGGGACTTGAAGAGAAACCAAGTTTGCCAATAGTAGAACTGAATTTGGAAAACCAAGCTCGAGGAGCCTGTTTGAGACCATATAGAGCTTTATGAAGGTGAAAGACTTTGTTTGCTGGACAATCGTACCCTAGGGGTGGTCACATATATATTTCTTCTTCCAATTCTCCATTTAAGAAAGCATTCTTAACATCCATTTGATGAAGCTTCCAATGGCATGAGGCAGTAATTGAAAGAAGAGTACTTACAGAAGTGAGTCGGGCTACAAGAGCAAACGTTTCTTCATAGTCAATGTCATATTCTTAAGTGAACCCTTTTGCCACTAATCGGGCTTTGTAGCAATAAATGGATCCATCAGAATGGGTTTTGATTTTATAAACCCATTTACATCCTACCAGTGCTTTATCAGAGGGACGATCAACCAATTCCTAGGTTCCAGAGGTTTCCAAGGCATTCAGTTCTTCTTGCATTGCTTGCTGCCAAAGGGAATCAGTGCATGCCTCTTTATAAGACTGTGGTTCATAGAGGTTAAGCATAGTGGAGAAACACTGATAATCACGAAGATATGAAGGGGGATTTCTATCACGAGATGGATGAGTGTAAGTGTCATGTGCAGACTCGACATGCTGATCAGAGTTAATAGACGAAGTTGTGCCGGAATGGTGATTGTGGGTTCACTAGATTCGTCACAAGGATCAGAGTTACTAGATGGAGTTAGGGCTTCAACGCCTGTTGTGGGCGCACTAGAGGATTCTTCATGGACGTCACTTGTGGGAAGAAAACATAATATCTTCCCAAAAGGCGATGTGACGAGAGATGCGGATACATTGAGAGATAGGATCCTAACAACGATAACCTTTGTGTTCAGTTCCATATCCTAAAAACCAGCAAATACGAGAACGACGTTCAAGTTTGGTGTATTTGTGGGGTTGAAATAGAACAAAGCAATTTTCTTAGGAGGCTTGCTCTACTTTGAATGAGAGAAATTTTTGCATTCGTAAAAAAAGTATAAATTTTCTCTTAAAGAAACAATCTACTCATTAAATATATATTTAAAATTCCCTCATATTTTAGGTTTAAATTTCCGATAATATAATCCTATCGACAATCTTTAAAGAGAATGCAATGAGCACCAAGTGAATAGTTATAATATGAAAAATTAAAAAGAAGTCCTAAATCATCACTTGCATCAAAATCACAAGAAAGACTTTCTCTCATTTCAAACACCGACTAAAATAGTGAACAAGAGTTTTGGCTTATCCCCCACGATTATCACCGTGTTCGCATTTAAGATAATTTAGTAAATAGAAAGCATCAAAGATTCAACTTTACTACTAGTATAAAAGAGTAGAAGAATAAATACCTGGTCAAGGGTGCAGGTTCGTTGTCACATCTAACCATGGTAGTCAACATCACGATTTGAATCAAAAAATCTTACGCTTTTATGATCTCAGCACCCCTTGCGATTTAGATCGCATGCAAAATCTCAATATGCGTGAAATCCCTAAAAACACCGATTAAAATTGCAAATGGATTTAGTCTTATACATACGCAGGGAAGGTAATAAAATTAGAAATAACTCATTAGAATCGGGAAATTCTTAAATCTTTACTTGTGGGTTGAAGCTCACACAACACGCTGGACCTTTAGATCGATACATAGCTTCTTTGCGAGCAAGGTGCAGCTAGATCTTCAGATAGAGGCGGAGCTTCATCACCACCATTGTAGTAGAATTACATGGACTAAGTAGTCGCGACTGGTGAGCAAGAGCAAGGAGGACAGAAGCGACGTGGTTATAGAGACCACTAGGGTGCTTGACGGCGTACAGAAATAAGTGTGCTCAGAATGATTACTAACCTAGGGTTTTGTTTTAGTTATATAGTGTCTATTGGGTCATACATGTTGGGCCTCTAGTTTTTTTTCCCCTTCAAGACTCTACTTTTTCTGCTTTGTATGCCCTTCAATGAATTGTCAATTGAAAAAACAAAACCAAAATTTAAAAAAAAAGTTAAATAAACTATTTTGTTTTACTAAAAGTGTAAAACAAACTTTAAATATGCTATTTTTTTCTTTTTATTCTATTTTATATTTATATATATGAATTTATATGTGCGTGTATGTGTATATATATATATATATGGAGGACATATCAAATAAGAACACTTATTGTGAGAAATAAGAACACTAATATTGACCATTAGATCTTATTTGAATGGTCATGATTTAACCAATAAATGCAATGATCTTTTTAAGTAATCATGTCCGTGCATTTATTTCAGCAGTATGACGAGCGCCAATAGTGCATGATGAAAGTTTTACTGTCCTTTGACAAAGAAAGATTTTGATTATTGTAAGTTATTCGGACTCTAAGTGTTTCTCTACTCAAGAGGGAGAATGTTGTTTCTACATTTCATTGTTATTTAGTTGACACAGCCAGGCAAAATCATCTCATATAGTTTATGTGCACTTGGAACCACATCTAGAATAGTCAAACTACAATTTAAAAGTCGTTCTCAACAAGCTCATTTAAAATACATTGATGATATGAAAAATATGGAACATGTGTATCTAATAGCACTATAAAGCATAAGGTATTGTTCAAGCAAAGCACAACAAAGTTTCCAAACTTGACTATCCAAAACCTATTCACACTTAAGGAAATGGATCCAAATAACAAATGAGTCAAGGAATCAAAAGGAATGAAGAGAGGGGTATACCTTAGAGTACTTACTAATAAAGGCAGTGAAATAATGAAAATCAAATCCATACCTTGCTTGGCCAAAGAGTTACCTCTTACTTCCTCAAGTTGAAGCTTATTACAAACCTTGGAAGGAGACAAAGCTTGACAATGAAGATCTTTAGAAACACACAACGTCCTCTACCTTACTCCTATTGACACTAGTAACACTTTCCTCCCCTATGTGATGCACATCATCATCTTCACACTCTTTATGTTTTTGGACGAACTTCGTTTTCAATTCAACTTTGACTCTCTCATCATCATCTCCCAATGTAATCTATGAGTCTTCTCTACTATAGCATAATCCCTCTTCTTTTTAGAATACTTCCTAGCAAGACAACCATCAATACTAGCATGTCTAGAATGCCTAGCATATGCATCATATGTAGCATGTCTAGTAACAATAGAATGACTTATATTAGTAGCATGTCTAGGATGAATAACATAGCTACCCAATCAAAGCCTAAATCATTTATGACAATTATGCAAGCCATGTCTAGCATTATACCCATGAGTATAGGGAGTAGGAATACTACCTCTTTTATGTTGGTTACTAGTCTTTTTCTAACTAAGAATGAGTTTTTCCCACTCCCAACTACTATCCAAACACACCCATAAATTGTAACCTTCTAGTCTCGCCATGTCTTTATGCCTCCTCCACCATTCTCCACCTCCTCCACAATGCTAACCTTCAAGCTGCGCACCACTTTGTCTCCTCTTCTTTCCATCTTCGCTGCCCAAATCTAACTAAAGGAAACAAAGATTTAACTGAAGATCTCCTCACCGTCGTGCGCCCATGTCCTTTCTTTCACAAACGAAGCGGAGAAGAGTGTTGGTTCCTCGTTATTCTTTTTTGTTTCTTCATTTTTCAACAACGTTTGGATTCGTGGTACTTATCTTGTTAATGCTATAATTTCTGGATTCCAGTGTCTCTAAGAAACTCAGGATTCTAGTCTCTGAGATAAACAAATTGATACAACGTGTGACTTCCTTCTAATCGCATTTTGACATTGTTTTAGAAACAGTACCTCCCTAGAAAGAACTGCAGCTGCCTCCATTGCTACCGTCAATGGAAAAAAATCCGCAACAATATTTATGGAAATCTGAATCTGAGGTTTCAAATACGCCTATCCAACTAGTAGATGATTTGGATGCAAGCTCGATTAAGTTCGTTATAGATCTACTTGATTATGGTGCTCTATGTCCTGTGCTCGATACTCATCCCACACCACCGCCACCCCAAGCTTTTCCGGAGAATCCATCATAGGAGCCAACCGACCTTTGTTCTGCCAGTTGCTACTTGCCACGGTCTCTTTGCACATTGGATCTGCTTATGGCACCCACACAGACGATAGAATTTCCTATCACAAGTCTTCAGGAGGAACAAAACGTTGATGCATTACATTCTCTTCCCGTTGTTCCTCTAGTATTACCCACTCGCACCTTCAGCATTTCATTTACCCAGCGCTCTTATCTCCCAAAGAATCGGGTTACGATTTCCATGACAGTATTACCAACGACAGTGGTTCAGCGGACCACATGCTTAGATGAGTGTTAACCTTTTTATGCAACTACAAAGGATTAACTCGTTTTAGTATAGTGATTATATTAGGGAGCATTGAATTTATCTGATTAAGAATTAAGTTGATAGAATGTTCAAAAACATAATAAGTTGTGAATGGATAATAAAATAAAAACTTGATAAAATGATAAAAAAATAAGATAAAGATTCACGTGAGATTGAGTTTCATTACTTAACCTTGTTTCTTTCAATAGAAGTTAAATATTATAAGAAAATATGCATACTCAAAGTTACAAGTGCAAATATCTTTGTTCCTTGATTCTAAGACACTAGTTTCTAGAGCCCAACACTTTAGGAACTAAGTCTTGCATTAAGCAGAGTATTTTGGCAATCATAAGCATTTCCATCCATCTCTAGACTAGAAGATTTTATGAGAGTTTTTCTCCAAATCCATTTATAAACTAGTTTCTCAACTGTGCAAATAAACTAACACATGGAAAAAGTGATCAAGCTAGACCAAGAAAAGAAGAATGGAAGAAAAAATCCAAATCATATATAATATTCAACTAACAATTGAAAGAAACAAGAGATGAAGTAATTACATTCAATCCCGGTGGAAAGCTTAGCCTAGCAAGGCCATGAACTTGAAGAACTAAACCTATGAGTATTAGAACTCTGACTAAAGCACTATACTTTGTGGTTTATTTCTCTACAATCCAATATATCTCCCTAACTCTAGAAAGCTGTATTTATAGGTATTCTGAGCAGGGGTCTGGCGCTCAAGCGCCCTCCTAGCGCTTGAGCGCTGGCCTTTAACGTGCTGGTAAATGAGCTTTAATGCCTGGTTAATGTGTCTGGCACTCGAGCCCTGGTGTGGCGCTCGAGCGCTAGGCTCATAACTCTGGCATAAAGGATCCAATGCTCAACGGATACTGGCGCTCAAGCCTTGGTGTGGCGCTCGAGCGCCAGAGCATTTACACTGGCAGAAAGGATCCTATGTTACTCAGCTCCTAGCGCTCGAGCCTTGGTCCAGTACTTTCTTATTTTGCTTCCAAAACACCTGAAAATATATTTCTAAAGTTAGAAAATTTATTATTTCTCCTTTTTTACTCTTGAACTTACAAAGTCAAGATTAGAGGTGAAATTTTACATAAAAACATGTTATTTCTTGAGAAGATAAGTGAAAATTCTTTATTATATAAACACACTAATTTGCACTTATCAATGAGTATCAAATTTTGACTCGGAGGAATCAAGAACCAAGCGGTAGAGGGCCATTCTCAGGTGCACTGGAAGATTGCGATCCAAGAATTTCTAAGAACTTTTCAACATTAGGAACGACTTAGATAATAATCTTAGTGTTGAGCTTCCTTTAGAGCCATTTTTTTCTCTATGGTGACACCAATTTTGCTTCTATTAGGAAACTATTCCCACAGAAACTTAGCTTGTGAAATGGAGAATTCAAGGAGAAAAGAAAAAGAGAGATTAACAAATTAATGAGAGCTTCAACTGTTATTGAATTTCTAAGAGTATATATACAAGTCTCCTATGGACTAACTTGCAAAAACTGAAACTTAGTAAAAAGACTTAAGTGTACTTATTATCTTTACGAAATTTCTACTAAGTCCTTCATTTACATTTATTTTAAACTGAATTAACTAACATCCCAACACTCTCCCTAATTCAGTTCACCTATCATCTTCATCCCAAGCATTTCTGTCATTTGTTTAAACCTGATTGAATTTAGTGCTTTGGTCATCACATCTACTTTATGATTTTCTGAGTTGCAGAACTCCACTTCAAGCTTCCCTTTTGCCACATGTTCTCTCAAGTAGTGATACCTTGTGTCAATGTGCTTACTTCTCCCATGTGCAGTTGGATGCTTGGCTAAACTGATTGCTGACTTGTTGACTATTAACAACCTTACTGGGGTCTTCTCTCTGATCTTCAGTTCTGCCATCAAGTTCCTCACGCACCTAGAGATGCTGCTATATACTCGGCTTCACATGATGATAGAGCCACAGATTGCTATTTCTTTGAGCTCCAAGAAACAGGAGCATCATAGATCATGAACATGTGCCCTACTGTGCTCTTCCCATCATCAACATCTCCACGCCAGCTTGAATCTGTGAAACCAACTATGTCCCCTTTACAACATTTTCTACTATTAGGGTAGAAAACTCCAAAACCCATGGTTCCCTTGATGTACCTCAACACACGCTTTACTGCAATCATGTGTGACACCCTAGGTTTGCCCATGTACCTGCTGATCAGTCCAACTCCATAGCAAATATCAGGTCTGCTATGACATAAGTACCTTAGTGACCCTACTATCTGCTTGTAGAGTGTGGAATCAACTAGCCTTTCATCACTTTCCTTCACGAGTTTGGTTCCTACCTCCACTGGTGTAAGCACTGAGTTACAATCTGCCATGTTAAATCTTTTAAGCACACTTAATGCATACTTCTTCTCATGCATAAGTATACCAGAATCAACTTGTTTGAATTCCAATCATCAAAAGTGGGATAAGCTTCCTTGATCAGTCATCTCAAACTCCTCTTTCATCGATTTCTTGAACTTCATGATGTCCTTCTGTTCCTATTACCGTCAGAACATCCACATAAAGACATGCAATTAATAAGTCTTTTACAAATTCAGATCTCACATAAACTCCATGTTCATGCTTGCACTTTATGAATTTCAATTGAGCTAAGAAATTGTCTATCCTCTTGTTCCAAGCCTGTGATGATTGCTTCAATCCATAAAGTGCTTTTCTCAATCTGTACACCTTATCTGGTTGCTGCTTGTTCTCAAAGCCTTGGGGTTGTGATACATAAACCTCCTCATCAAGCCATCCATTAAGAAAGGCTTATTTTACATCCATTTGGTGAAGTGGCCCTCCTTGGTAGCATGGAAATGCCACAATCAATCTCACAATTTCTATCCTTGCCACTGGTGCACAGACATCACTGTAACCTACTCCTTCTTTTTGCAAAAAACCCCTTGCAACCAGTCTTGCCTTGTAATTTGATATTTCTCCATTAGGCTTCTCTTTTACCTTGTAAACCCATTTGACACTGGTGGGCGTCTAGTTCCTAGGGAGATCATAGCAGCAAGTTCGTCCTTCATAGCAGCAATCCATTTTGCTTCTTTGATAGCTTCTTCAAAGCTAATAGGCTCTGCCTCTGCCATGAGTACCATCATAGCAGACTCACCATTCAACTCACCATCTTCATCTATCTGTTCATCATCATATACTTCAAATCCAGTAAGTCTTCTTGACACTTGCATGTGTCTTCTTAGCCTGTTGCTTGGTTCAACTTCTAAATTCATTTAGTAATCAGTGTGATCGCCAACACCATCTCTAGTATCATGTGTTTCCTCTCCCTTAGAAGTGATCCAAGCTATGTTCTTCCTTGCTTCAGAATTTGAATCCCAATTCCATCCTCTCCTTTCATCAAATATGACATCACTGCTCACTGCAATTTGCTTTGCAATAGGATCATATAATCTATATGCTCCTGTGCAATGATAACCAACAAGTATCATCTAAACACCCTTTGCATCTAGTTTCTTTCTCGGCTGATCAGGTGTGTATTTGTAACATACACAGCCAAAAGTTCTCAGATGTGAGACATTTGGTTTTAAACCTGACCAAGCCTCCTCGGGTGTCACCTGTTTAAGTCTATTTGAAGGACTTTTGTTGACAATATATGCTGCTACGGTCACTGCTTCTCCCTGTAGGCTTTTGGAAAGACTGAAATTCTTTAACATGCTTATTGTCATGTTAAGAACGGTTCTATTGAGCCTTTCTGCTGAACCATTATGCTGAGGAGTATAAGGAGGAGTCACTTCATGCACAATGCCTTCTTTTGCACAGAAATCAACAAACTCCTTGGAAACATATTCTCCTCCTCCATCTATACTGAGAGCATATTCCTTTATCTTTTTCTGTTTCAACTGCAGATTTAAACTTCTTAAAAGTCTCTAAAGCATCACTTTTCCTCTTGATCAACAAAATCCAAACTTTTTGAGTAAAATCATCTAGAAAGCAAACAAAATAGATATTACCTCCTAGAGATTCCACCTCAAAAGGGCCACACACATCTGAATACACCAGATCCAGAGCTGCTGCTGTTCTAGTTAGTATAGTAGTTTTGAAGGATTTCCTTGTCTGTTTAGAGACACAACAGCTGTGACACATGCTACTTGGCTGCTTGATCCTTGGATTTCCAGTAACAATGGTTTCTAGGCTCAACAACCCCAGGTTCTTGAAACTAAGGTGACCAAATCGATGATTCCGAAGCCAACTCTCATCTTCCATGGTTGCATCCAGGCAGTTCTGCTCATTGTGAACTTGTATGTCAATCTTAAAGGCCCTATTCTTCAGCAATGGAGCCTTTAAGATCAACCTCCCGGTGTCACCAAAGATTTTCACCATGTTGTCCTCCATAGTCATGTGATAACATTTCTGTAGTAGCTGTCCAAGGCTGAGAAGATTGTTCTTCATGCTTAGAACATAAAGAACATCAGCAATGTATGAAGTGCCACCATCCTTCCTCTGCACCATCACTTTTCCCATGCCTTTAGCTCTCAGAAGTCAGAATGCTATAACATGCAAACCTGACATTATTTTTAACACATGCATCAAAGTCAACAAGCCAATCTCGTCTACCTATCATATGATTCGAACAGCCTGTGTCCAAATACCAACTCGAGTCTTCATCAGGTTTGCCATCATTTTCTATTGTCACCATCAAGATAACCTGATCATTATCATAATCATCTTCCTATACCATCTTAGCATCATCATTTCTGGCCCTTGGCTTCTTTGGATTGGTGCATTCTTTGGCAAAGGTACCCTAGCCTTGACAATATTAAAATTGAACATTCTTTTTGTCAAAGAACTTCTTACCGGTCTTGTGTTTCTTATCTTTCTGCTCACAATCTTCAACTTGTTCTGGTGTGGAATCACTCTTCTTATTCTTCCACTTCCCTGGCTTCTTCTTTCCCTTTACAAAGTTCTTCTTGCTGTCAGCAAACAGAGCTTGTTCAATGGCGTTCTACCAAGTCTTTCATTCATCCTTTGCTGGTGAGCCTCGAGCGAACCCTGCAATTCTTCTAACTTCATTTCTGCAAGATTCTTAGCTTCCTCTATTGCCACCACCACATGGTCAAATTGAGGACTCAAGGTTCTGAGCACCTTATCAATCACCTGAAAATAAGTGAGCTGTTCATCACAAGCTCCCATTTGGTTCATGATCGTCTGAACACGCTCAAGATATTCTGTGACATTCTCTTTTTCATTCATTTGCAATAGCTCATACTGCCTGCGCATGGTTTGCAGCCTTATCTTCTTTGGCTTCTCAGATCTAGCATAGGATTTCGCAAGGATATCCCACGCGTGCTTAGTTGAAGATGCAGCAGAGATTCTCTCAAAGTTCGCCATATCCACGCATTGATGAATCAAGAAAAGAGCCTTACAATCCCTTTTCTTGATTTCGCGATAGGCCTGCTTCTACGTATCAGAAGTTGTTTTCTCCAATTCCCGCACTCCATTAGTAACTATATCAAGCACATCTTGCATACCAAAGATTACCTTCATCTTGATACACCATGTATCATAGTTCTTGCCATCCAAGATTGGCATTTGAGCAGGAAATCCACCTCCATTCATGGTTGTATTCTAACACAAGCTCTCCCAGAATCAGAACCAGGCTCTGATACCACTGTTAGGACACTATTCCCACAGAAACTTAGCTTGTGAAATGGAGAATTCAAGGAGAAAAGAACAAGAGAGATTAACAAATGAATGAGAGCTTCAACTGTTATTGAATTTCAGAGAGTATATATACAAGTCTCCTATGGACCAACTTGCAAAAACTGAACTTTAGTAAAAACACTTAAGTGGACTTATTATCTTTACGAAATTGCTACTAAGTCCTTCATTTACATTGCTTTTAAACTGAATTAACTAACATCCCAACAGCTTCAACGTCAGTGACCGGAAGCACTATTCTGTTGTCTTCCACACCTTCTTCTACGCCAGCGGGTTTAGACACAACCAAAGCTTCCCTTGTTATTGAGTCATTCTTTCACCGTTCTCTCTTCCTAAGAACCGGACGCACACTCCTCATTCTCTGGACATGCGTTTATTTGCTAATGTACAAGCATTGGTTTTTTACCTTCAAAGCAGCACAAGTACAAAGCATTGGATGACCACTCAAAATTATCACCCTCATCACAACCATTCATTAATACTAACTCTCTCTCTTCACATTTCATCAAGACTAGATGCACTGCCATCATCTTACTCTAAAGCTTACTATTCTTTTCCATTGGGTAATGCACGTGAATAATTTTTGGGTCAACAAGCACTAAAAGTTGATACTAGGTTATTTGAAGGAAATTTGGAGGTTCTGGAATCGAGAATCTATTAGGCCAAATTAGAAGAAGCAAAAAAAGAAAAAAAAAACAATTGAAGTTACTATTTTGGACCTTCATTTAAAGGCATGAGGGATGTGATGATATGGGTTAGAGGACTTATAATTAGTATTTTATAATTTAAATAATTTAGGAATTATTATAATAGGATATTATAATTACTCTCTCTATTGTGAAATATTAGTCATTGTAGGGGATTTCACATGGATTAAGAAGAACATTTCATTTATATAGAATCTAACAAAAAGTGCATAGGTAAACTAAATTAATCATTGACTTTGAGTTTTACTCAATAGCTATTGGCTATAAAAATAATAAAAGTGGGAATAGTTAATAAATATAGCATTGATAATGTAAATGCGAAAAATATTTTGGAACAAATTTTTTGGCTAAAGCGGCTAATATTTCAGAACGGAGGGAGTAGTATTTTATAGTTTAAAATAATTTAGAAAATATTATAATGAGTTTAGCCCAACAGAAATTAAGAATATTCTAAATCAGCCGATAAAGTTTATTATATATTTTTACTGAATGTACGATAAGGAATCAATAAAAAATGAGTCAAATCCCTTCTTTTCCAATTCACTCTCTTCTCCTCTATGAAAATTCTCTGTCCCTCTGATATCTTCTGTTCTAATTCCCTCTTCTTCGCTGTTTTTTCAATCCGCTCTTCTCCCTAAATTCTGGTTCATAACACTATTCTAAAAAAGGAAAAATTTTTTGGTACACAGATGTAGATGCTACATTTTTTTTATAAATGAAAGATGTAATTGCTACATACAAGCATATATGGGATGGTTGCTGGTGGATATCAACCCACGAAATTATCTAATCTAATGGGAAAATGTTATATGTGCAGTACAGGAGAGACACACTACCGCTTAGAAAAACAAAGATAAATAAACAAATTAAATATTAGAAACCTTCACAATAAATAAATGGAAAATACTAACAAGTATAAATGAAAAAATGAATTAACACAATACTTTTAATTTGGTAAATATTTAAAGTTGCTGCAAATATATTAAAACAGTTATCAAAACCAAGTTCTTGCATGTATATTTAAATCCAATAGTGCTGGACTAGTGGTGATATTTGAATACTTTAAGTGACTTCCTACTTCTAATTAATCTCAATTGCTTTTATTGTATAGAAAACATTTTTTCTTGCATGTTTGATTAATTGACAAGATCTATTTTTACACAATTAAGAGTATATATGTTTCAGTTTTTGAATCACAATGTATGTCAAATCAACCACACACTAATATTGAGATGAAGATCAGATGATATATCATACTCAGAGAACTTGTTATCAACCCAATCCTTCTTAGCATCCTCTGCTTTCTCTTTTGCATCTTCAACAATATCATTACCCCATGCCACACCAATTTCCACACACACCACCATCAACAAAACCTTTGTGGTTCCCATTCTCCCCCTCTTCTATTATCTTCTACTCTTTCTCTTTGTTTTTTTTTTGGAGTGTAACTTTTGTTCGTGATTTTTTTAAGAAGAGTAACGATTCGCACACAACTGTGTCTGTACAACACGTGTACAACTTGATAACTAATATCCATGCTACTCCAAGGACCTCTCTGCTATATTTGTACCATTTCTATTTTGTTTCTTAAGTTGCTATTTTGCCCTCTATAGGTTTGTGTTAGTTAGTTATTAGGATAAGTATTAGCTTTAGTTAGTTTTCTGTTAGTTATCAGTTTTTTCTGTTATTTCTATTGTAATCTCTATATTCTCCCTCTTGTATTTCTATAGTTCTATAAATAGACTAGTTGGGCTAAAATGGAAAGCTTACCAATCGTATTTTTTATTTTTCTATCAATAAAAATATCGATCCTTTTTCTACATTGTGCAGAAATAATGTTCTGCATATTATGCAGATTCTGCATTCTTTGATTTTCTTGCTATTTTTCACATGGTATCATACGTCCCTCTTTTGGAGGAGGCTTCTGCTATTAACTCCGATCTTTCTCTTGTTCTTTCTATCTTCTTGTTTCTCGATCATGGCTGCTGCCGGTGCTCCACCACCTGCTGTCGTGTTGACCTCAACGACCCCTTTTTTCTACACTCTCATGAAAGTCCCGCGAATGTTCTTGTTCCTATCGTCTTCAAGGAAGATAATTTTCACCAATGGTCTCGCGCTATGATGCGTGCTCTGCGCAGCAAGAATATGTTGGGCTTCCTCTTCAACGTCCCGTAGCTACTGATGACAAGTTTCTTGCTTGGGACAGATGCAACACCATGGTTCTGTCATGGATTGTTCATACTCTTGATCCACCTATAATGAATAGCATTTTGTGGATGGAGAGTGCATATGATGTATGGCAAAATCTTAAGAAGCGTTACCAACAAGGTGACTTGATTCGTGTGTCAGAATTGCCAGAAGCTCTCTACAGCTTCCGCCAAGGAGAGCTCACTATCACAGATTATTTCAATCAAATGCAGTCTTTATGGCAAGAATTGGATAATTACAAACCCTTGCCTTGCTGCAAATATGATACACCCTGCAGCTGTGATATGTTATCAACAATTCAGAAATACAGAGATTCTGACTATGTCATACGCGTCCTTAGAGGTCTGAATGATCAATTTTTTTGGTTAAGGTCCAATATTATGATGCTTGAGCCTTTACCTGATGTAGATCGCATATTTTCTTTGCTTTTTCAATAGCAGAGACATATGCAACTCTCTGCTTATGATGTTCGTATGTTTGGGAACCTAAATATGGTTCAAACAACCAACAAAGCACAAGGGCATGAGAAATCCACTCAACCTTCTTAATCCACCTTTCCCAAACCTAGTCATGGGAAAAACAATACAAAAGTTTGTACTTTCTGCGGAAAGCTTAGACACGCTGAGGATACTTATAATAAAAAATATGAATTCCCTCCAAATTTCTTCAAGAAAGAATCTAAAGTCAACAACTGCATGAGGGATTATGCAGAAACTGCTTTTATGGAAGATGATGATGTTGCTGCTGAGGACCAGGACCAACATGCCATTACTTTCACACCTGAACAGCATAAAGCACTCTTAGCTTTACTACATAACTCATCTCAACACATCACAAACAACTTCACATCCACTTCAAATGCAAACAATTCCTCCTCAGGTATTGTATGTTTCCTTCATAGCCTTGGTAAGTGTCAATTGTGAATTATGGACACAGGCTCAACTGATCATGTGTGTCATAATCTATAAATCTTCTCCTCTTACAAACAAATCAAGCCTATTACTGTTAAACTTTCCAATCGATATATATACATATCTAGAATTGTGTTATTTAACAAAGAATTCTTTCTCACTGATGTGCTATATATACCTAATTCAATTTCAATATAATATCCATTACCAAGCTGACTGACAGTATCATTTGTCAGCTTCAAATTGACAAAAGTTCTTGTCTGATACAGGAAAAGACAACATTGAAGGTGATTGGATATGCTAGGCGTAACAATGGACTTTACATTTTGGATGATGTTAATCCTGTTATGAGGCATGACCCTATTGTTTGTAATTTCAACATCATTAATAGTGATTTATAGTATCTAAGACTAGGCCATACCTCTTTTGACAAACATTCTGTTTTACATAAACAAATTCCTTGTATTGATTTTCCAAGGAATAATTTGCCTTGTGATGTTTGTGCTATGTCTAGACCCAAGAAACTTCCCTTTCCCATTAGTATCAATAAATTTGCACGTATCTTTGATCTTCTTCATATGGATATATGGGGCCCTAGGCCTCAACCTTCTATACATGGTGAGAAATATTTCTTGACTGATGATTTTAGCCGACATACTTGGGCTCTCTTGTTAAATCATAAGCATGAAGTTGCACAGCATATTAAACATTTCATCTCCTTTGCTGAAAATCAATTTAATTGTAAAGTAAAAGCTATTCGAACTCATAGTGGTGTTCAGTTCCTTATGCATGATTTCTTTAAACTTAAAGGCATTATTCATCACACTACATGTGTGGAAACACCTCAACAAAATGGGTTGGTTGAGAGAAAACACCAACATCTCCTTTCTATGTGTCGTGCTCTTATGTTCCAAGCTTCTCTTCCAAAGGTTTTTTGGTCCTATGTTCTATCACATGCTATTTTTTTTATTAACAGATTACCTTCCACTTCCTTGAATAACTACTCTCCATATGAATGTTTACATGCTTAAAAACCTGATATGTCTTCCCTAAAGGTGTTTTGTTGCTTAATGTATGCTTGTACCTTACAAAGAAATAGAACCAAACTAGATTCTCGTGCTAGAAATAGAAACTATGAGTTGTCCTATTGTTGATGAATGTTTCAGGTTACACAACACTGTTGAGATAAATGAACCAGTTGCTGCTGAGATGGGTAGCAATGACACCAACATTCCTGTTGCTCATAATTTATCACAACCTGAAGCTCTACACTTAGATCCTCCTATTGAACAACTTCCATCTCTAAGAAGATCCACAAGAGAGACACAACCTCCTTGTCACTTAAATGATTACTTTTGTTATCTTATTAGCAAACACACTGCTGAGATAAAATAGTAAGATATCCTATCTACAATCATATCTCTTATTGTAATCTTTCTAATTCTTATAAACATCTGGTTGTGAACATTAATTAGCACACTGACCCTAGAAGCTTCAAAGAAGCTATCTCTGTACCTTATTGGAAACAGGCCATTGATGAAGAATTTAATGCTCTCCTAACCAACAACACTTGGACCTTATGTCATTTACTAAAGGGCAAGAAAGCAATAGGTTGCAGATGGCTATTCAAAACGAAGTTACAAGCTGATGGCCATCTTGACAAATACAAGGAACGCCTTGTTGCAAAAGGGATATACTCAAACACATGGCTTGGATTACATGGAGACCTTCATTCTAGTGGTTAAAATGACCACTGTCCGCATGCTCCATGCCATAGATTCAATCAAACAATGGCATCTACATCAGTTAGATGTCAATACTGTGTTTCTTCATGGAAATCCTCATGAAGAAGTCTATATGATTGCTCCACAAGGTTTCTCCCTCCTTGAACCAGGAATGGTGTGCAAGTTAAACAAGTTTGTCTATGGGTTAAAGCAGTCTAGTAGACAATGGAACGAAAAACTCACTCAAACTCTCCACAGCATTGGCTTCAAAAGGTCCAAAGTTGACTATAGTCTCCTTACTAGACAAGGTAAATTTAGTTTTTTAGCTATTTTTGTCTATGTAGATGATTAAATACTTGCAAGTCACAACATATGTGAGATCCAAGACATAAAGCACCCATTGAATCAACACTATGTATCAAGGACCTGGGAGAATTGAAATACTTCTTGGGCTTGGAAATTGCTCGCAACAACTCTGCCTCGATCTTCTGCATGAAGCTGGAATGCTTGCAATTCAACCCAACGATACACCTATCGAAGTGGGACAACATCTTGTGCATGACAACAAGAATATTCTCTCTAACATAACCTGTTATAGAAGAATCATTAGTAGACTAATTTATCTCAAAAATACACGCCCTTATATCTTCTATGTTGTTGGCAGATTAAGTCAGTTCTTAGAAGCTCCCACACCTACACACCAATCTGCAGTATTTCAGGTCTTAAAATACCTGAAGAACAACCCAAGAGTAGGTCTACTTTTTCCTGCTACTTTAAGTCTCAAGCTATTGGGATACTCAGATTCAGATTGGGGGACATGTAAGGAGAGAAGAAGATCCATCTCTACTCATTGTTTCTTCATAGGAACCAGGTTGATTTCATGGAAAAGCAAAAAACAGAAGTCTGTCTCTAGGAGCTCTTGTGAAGCCAAACATAGAGCACTTGCCAATGCAACATGTGAGGCACAATGGCTTTTAAATCTCCTAAAAGCTTTCTGCATCCCTCACCAAGCTCCTGCAGTCATTTTTTGTGACAATGACAAGGCCATCCATATTGCAAATAACCATATTTTCCATGAGCACACAAAACATATTGATATGGATTGCCACATTGTTAGAGATAGAGTTGAAGAAGGTATTATTCATTTAACACCAATACAATCCAAAGAACAAATTTCTGATTTTCTTACAAAACCGCTTTGTACAACTTTTCCATCATTTGAAGTCTAAGTTTGGCTTGCAGGACATATACAATCCAAGCTTACGGGGGGATGTTAACTAACATCCATGCTTCTCCAAGGACCTCTCTACTATATTTGTAATATTTCTGTTTTGTTTTTGAAGTTGCTATTTGGCCCTCTATAGTTTTGTGTTAGTTAGTTATTAGGATAAGTATTAGCTTTAGTTAGTTTTCTATTAGTTATTTGTTTTTCTGATATGCTTCTGTTTTTTCTGTTTTTCCATTGTAATCTGTATTTTCTCCCTCTCGTATTTATGTAGTTCAATAAATAGGCTAGTTGGGCTAAAATGGCAAGCTTACCAAATGTATTTTTTGTTTTTCTATCAATAAAAATATCGATCCTTTTTGTCCATTCTACACAAACAATGTTCTACATATTCCGCGAATTCTACATTCTTTGATTTTCTTGCTATTTTTCACACAACTAGTTAAATGTGAAGAAATATGTAGTTAAACCAGTAGGTGATTTGGTTAATTATAACACTAGTGTTACACATTTTTCTGGTTAAGGATCAATGAATATGTGGTTAAATTACTATGTAATTTAATTAATTTTAAAATTACTTGTTATGGACCGGATTTATAGTGACCCGAACAGCAATCACTAATCGTTATAGATATGGCGAGAGGCAACCTGCCTACCATCCCGACTAGTAGACGGGATACAAGATGACCTACATGATATGACACAAACTACGAGCTGGGCCAACACAACAATAGGGAGTTTATTCCAAATGGTTGATAGACAAATTATCTTGCTGAAAACTCTAATGGTGGTGGTCACTGTATATTGCTCAATAATTGTATATTTTTACTACTGTAAAGAGATTTACAGACCTGATCTTTGCAAATTATGAAGAATCGAATGCAGAAGTAAAAGGAGCAAAATCAAGAATATAGCAAACTAGGGGACTAACATAGAGCAAATAAAAAAATAAAGAGACTAAAATACAGCAAATTAAAAATTAAGGGAACTAAAATTGAGCGACTAAAAACTAGAGGGAGTAAAAGAGCAATTAAGACGTGAACAGATTTGATATGCATATAACACATATAAAACATGAACCTGTGCTGTACAATGCATAATTGAACTTGAATATGCAAGTACTAATTTAATTAAACCTAGAAAATGGTAGAACCAACCACCAAGACATATGAACAAAAACAATGCCAATGACTTCATATTCTCCCATAACATTACTATCTTGGATATAATTTTGAATTCACCAGTATAATGCTAAATTTCATAGTCTTAAAAGGTATGACATAGTCTTGCCATTAAAAAGTCATAACATAACCGAAGTACATAGTCATAAAAGTCATAACATAGCCCTGCAATAATGCTAAATACAAAAGTGTCAACTAGCATTCAAAAGTTTGGCCCATGACCTAAAAGGTCTTAACTCTAGCTTTGAGTCAGTTGAGATTGAACTCTAGATTCGGTAACTTGTTAAATTACTGGACTATTACTTCCTTCTGCCGCTTCTCCCTTATTTCTTTGTACCACTTTTCCTTTTCCCTAGCTGCCTTGTCCTCTTGTTGCACGTCTAACAAAAAATAGTTGTGTTTAAAGTTGCTTTTATATCATTAATTAGATAAATCACAATGCTTCATCTTATTTCCTCCTTTCGCAATGATCCTATCGGCTTGTTGTGCCTTCCCTTTGCATGTCTTCACATTGTGGCCCTTCTCTCAACATCTCGAGCATTTCGCAGTTTTGTGCATCCTTGGTAACTTGTGAGAGTTTCTTGGTTCATCATTTGCTTTTCTCCTTGCTTTCTTGGGCCTTCCTGGAGCCTTTCTCGTGTATTGTGGATTAATGTCCGGATAATTAACAATAGGCCATAGCTTTGGTCCATTAGAAGGAAATATGATGTTCGAGTATGTATTCAGAAAAGTTTCCTTTATACATTCAAAAACAATGTTCAGTGTCGGTCTTTGCAAATATACACAAGAAATTAAAAGTACTAAACATATAGACTTACTTATAGTATGAGCTAAAATAATCTTCAACATGACTATTGTTAGCCCATATACAACTAATAGCATTGCAACATAGCACACCAGAAAGGGCTCATCTCCTACAAGAACAAATCCTACACTTAAATTAATCACATATGTGTCAACATGATTAGTCATTGAAAATCTTGCATATGCGTTATCCCCACTCCAAGTAGGAAACCATCCATCAACTTGTTTTTTAGTATCTTTATACATTTCTTTCCTATACCTGATCATTAAATTCGTCTGTGACACAAACCTATTTGTCATATAATGCTTATGGCCATCCAACAAACTGATTATGGGCTTATCTCTATACTCTAATATAGCCCAATTAAATGCCTCACACATGTTATTCACTTGTAGATCACATTCAGTGTAGGAACTAAATGCACACCTGGTCCAAACGGCTAGTGAATACTTCATTAATAAAGCTGAATTGAGTTAACAAATATACCTTCTGCTAATCAGATTTAAAGGACCATCTCTACCTCTCCACCATGTCCAGGTCATTCATTAAAAGCTACAAAAACCTTTATGGACCTAACTCACAAGAGAGGCACCTGCTACGCCCACTGGGTGGATTAAGCCGTAGGTACCATGTCATGTTCAGCACGACATGGTGTTAACCTTTTAATGGTGCTGGAAATGGTTAACTCGTTTCAATATAGTGACTATACGTGTATCGTCCACAGGGAGCACTTGGATTATCTCAATTAAGAATTAAGTTGATGAATTGTTCAAAAACATATCAAGATTGTGAATGGAAAATAAAATAAACACTAAATAAAGAGATAAACAAATAAGATAATAAATCACCTGGGATTGAGTTTCATTACTTCACCTTGTTTCTTTCAAGTAAAGATAAATATTATAAGAAAAGATGCATACTCAATGTCACAAGTGCAAATCCCTTTGTCATCTAAGACACTAGTTTCTAGAGCCAAATCCCTTGGCGCTTTAGGAACTAAGTCTTGCATTAAGCAGAGTATAAAGCAATCATAAACACTTCCATCTATCCCTAGACTAAAAGGTTTAATGAGAGTTTTTCTCCAAATCCGTTTATAAACCAATTTTCCAATTGCGCAAATAAACTAACACAAGGCAAAAGGTGATCAAACTTAAACTAAGAAAAGAAGAGCAGAAGAAGAACTCCAATTCATAAATAATATAAACTAACAATTGAAAGAAACAAGAGACGAAGTAATTACATTCAATCCCGGCGGAAAGCTTAGCAAGGGCATGAACTTCAAGAACTAAACCTAAGAGTATTAGTACTCTGACTAAAAGCCTAAACTTTGTGGTTTATTTCTATACAATTCAATATGATATGTCCTAACTTCTGAAAGGTTGTATTTATAGGTGTTTTGGGCAGGGGTCTGGCGCTTGAGCGCCCTCCTGGTGCTTGAGCGCTGGCCTGACACATGCTGGTTAATGAGCTTAATTGCTTGGTTAATGCGTCTTGCGCTCGAGCCCTGGTGTGGCGCTCGAGCTCCAGGCTCATAACTCTGGCAGAAAGGATCCAATGCTCAACGGTTACTGGCGCTCGAGCCCTGGTGTGGCGCTCGAGCGCCAAAGCATTTACACTGGCAGAAAGGATCCTATGTTCCTCAGCTTCCAGCGCTCGAGCCTTGGTATGGCGCTCGAGTGCTGGCCTCTTATATGCTCCAGCAACTTGATCTTCTTATTTTGCCTCCAAAAACACCTGAAAGTACATTTCTAAGTTAGAAAACCTATTATTACCACTTATTTACTCTTAAACTCACAAAGTAAAGAAAAAGGGTGAAATTATGTATAAAAACATGTAAATCCTAGAGAAGATAAGTGAAAATCCTTTATTAAATAAATACACTAATTTGCACTTATCACATGGGAACCCAACTTAACTTCCAGAGAGCTCCACCCCCACGTGGGGTTAGTTACGGATCCGTACTTAGCGTCGCAATTCACGGAGACATAATAGAGACATGTTTGACTTTAGTAGCGCGTAGAACTATATAAATACTGGCAGCATCTCTTCATTTGGTACACTTTTCTAATCACTTGATATCTGAGTTACCCTCACTGTGAGAACTTACTGACTTGATCCTCGGAATGCTTGCAGGTACCCCCTCACCGCCAGGTGAGTGGCCAGAGGTCTCAAACCACCGTACCAGAGGCCAGAATGAAGGTCATGGCTGCCATGCTCATTGCATGATGGATCATTGGCACCGTATGTGTGGAAGAAGCTTTTTCTTATCCAATCTATTCATCTTATATCCTCTTTTTTCTGGTTTTTTGGTTTTCGCAGGGAGAAGACCTTCAGAGTTAAGATACCTAGCCTTTTTCTTGATCTAATCGCTTTCCATCGATGGATAAGGTGATTTCTAGATAGTTAATCGGTGGAAACATGGTTTTCAATCGGTTAACTGAACAGATATAGTTTTTTTGGCATTTCTGTTAGATATATTATTTGATTTCAGCGTATTCGCGTGTTTTTACCGATCATTTTCTTGTGCTTAACTCTATTAATATTCTTGCATAAATGTATCAAGCCCTATGGCAAGGATAATTGTTATCTCTGCATGAAAACAGGAAACAACTCACACTAACAGGTGATTCAATTGTAGTAAGATGGTGAACACAAGAAGGAAGAATCAGGCTGCCAAGGGAACCTCTGCTCGCGGAGGAGAACTACCGGAAGAACAACCTTCCGCGAATGGACCTCCTCCACGCCAACAAGAGGAAGTCAAGATTGCTGATCCAGCAGCATTAGAACAAAGGATGGTGACCATTGAGGACGGGATGAACGACCTCAAAGAGATGATTCAGAAACAAGCGGAAGAGATTGAGAGAATGAATAAGGAGTGTGAAGCTTAGTAGAAGCAGCAGCTGGTGTTCTAGACAATCCTGGTGAACCTTGGATTAGGACAACAAGTTCCTCCACGAAAGGAAAATCAGCGAGATGAGCAGGACCAGCAGGTTGAAAAATAAGTCTCCATTGTAGGACCGCGAATCTCGCCCTCCCACCCCATTAACCTTCTTCCTCGCTTCCACGAGCTCGACCAAGGAGAGTGGGTTGCAGAGAACGACATTCAGATTGATGGATGTCACAACCCATTTGTTCTTGCGATCATGAACTTTGAAATGCCAGCAAATTATAAATTTGTTGTGCAAATTGACCCGTATGATGGGACCACCGACCCAAAGCCCATATCCAGATATTCCAGCAAACTATGGTCTTCTAGGGAGCTAAGGAGCATGTGATATGTCAGGCTTTCCCGCTGACCTTGAAGGCCGCTACACAAAGATGGTTCTCATCATTACCAGCGGGATTTATCGCAGGATGGAAGTCACTTAAAGATAAGTTCATCTCAAATTTCATGAGTAGCAAGCAACAATTCAAAACAGAACACCATCTTGAAAGAATAAAACAAAAGTCAGACGAACCTTTAAGGGATTACATCATCCGCTTTAATGCAGAATCCTTAGAGGTACGTGATGTCGTACCAAATATGATGTTATATTTTCTTAGGTAAGGCCTGAAGCTGGGAGGTTTCGCCAAAGACTTGGCAGGAGAGAAGCCAAAAAGCAGGGAAGAGTTAAAACAACGAGCTGAGAAGTGGATCCAAATTGAAGAATGGGTCCGAAATAACAAAGCTGATAATCAAGCCGCAAAACAAGAGCGGGACAAAAAAGACAAGGGAAAGACGACTTACAGTGGGAAGCCTAAGGACAGTGAGAAGACTTATGACCAAAGCGGCAGACCGCCCAAGGGAGCTTACTCTAATTATGCACCCCTTACAATGCCACCTTCAAGGGTATACAAGGAAATCATGTACTCGCAACTCAAAGACAGACCCCCGCCACTACGGACGCAATCAAAGAACAAAGATAAATTTTGTGTCATAAAGATCACGGGCACTACAATAATGAATGCATCCACCTTGAGGACGCTATTGAGAAGTTAATCAGACAAGGAAAATTAAAGCAGTTTTGTCCATAAGAATGATGAGGGGACATCTCGGGGCAAGAGCCCGTCACCTTCCAGAAGGCGTGGTTATGGCCCCGGGAAACGGGATAATGATCACGGACGAGATGAGAGGTGATGATCGAGACAGAACCATCGGAATCTTCGAGAAAGAGAACCCGAGATGAAATGGATTATTTCCTAGCTGTCAAGGCAATGAGGAGAATGACGCTCGCATTTTTAGAAGATGACTTGCCAATAGACGGCACGGGATCGAATTCCCCTCCAGTCATCTCGGCTAGAATGGCGGGGTATGAAGTCAAGAGACTCTTCGTTGACCAAGGAAGCTCGGTCGACACTATGTTATGGGATCTTTTCCAGAAGCTGGGTCTGACTGAAAAAGATTTGATCGCACACAAAGGAAACTTGATAGGCTTTACAGGAGACACTATCTCCCCAAAAGGTTACGTCAAGATGAAGGTGACCTTCTCAGGCAGGGGAGGAAGTCATTTCGTAGAAGTAAAATTCTTAGTTGTTGATTGTCCATCGACTTACAACGCTATCCTTGGTAGGCCGACTTTGAATGCGTTGGGAGCAGTGGTCTCAACCCTGCATATGGCAATGAAGTTCCCAAGTGATGGGGACGACATCGTCACAGTGCGGGGCAAAGGCTTGGAATCCCAACTGTACTATTTGGAAAGCTTAAAGATAACAAAAGTTGCCCTAGTACAAGAAAAAGAAGAGCAAAAAGAAGATCCCAAGAAAGATGTAAAAGGTAAACAAAAATTTGTCAGATGAGATTCTAAAGTTAACATGACGGACCTCGATCCTAGAGGAGAGTTCCAACATCAGCGTCCAGAACCTGATGGCGACTCAGTCGAGATACAAGTCGGCGACAAACCAAAACAGGTAGTTAAAGTCGGGAAACATTTACCTACTAACGTTATGAAAAATATGACAAAAGTGTTGCAGGATAGCAAAGACATTTTTGCTTGGGTTGCCTGGATATGCCTGGGGTGGACCTAGAATTTTGCTGCCACCGACTTGCAATACGGAAAAGATCAAAGCCAATTGCCCAGAAAATAAGGAGAACGGGCCAAGAAAGAGCAACGGCCATTGAAGCGCAAGTCAAAGAATTGCTCGACGCAGGATTCATCCGCGAAATACATTATTTAGACTGGCTTTCCAATGTCGTTATGGTCAAGAAGGCGACCGACAAATGGAGGATTTGCACTGACTACACGGACCTGAACAAGGCTTGTCCAAACGATCCCTTCCCACTTCCATGCATTGACAAATTGGTAGACAATTCTGCTGGTTATCGGTAGCTCTCATTTCTAGATGCCTATTCAGGGTATAATTAAATACCCATGAACCCCGACGATCAGGATAAGACGTCTTTTATTACCGATCTCGGGGTATTATACAACAATGTGGTGCCTTTTGGTTTAAAGAATGCAGGGGCGACATACCAGCGGATGATGGATAAAGTCTTTGCCGAGATGAGAGGCTAGGAGGTGGAGGTGTAAATAGACGATATGATCGTTAAGACCAAAGATGGAGAGGACCCGTCCAAGGACTTGGAATCCGTCTTTCAACGCCTACGACAGTATAATTTACGACTTAACCCTCTCAAATGTACATTTTGTATGGAAGCAGGAAAATTTTTGGGCTTCATGCTCACAAGTCGCGGGATAGAAGCAAATCCCGATAAATGTCGGGCTATCCTCAACATGGCGAACCCAAAGTCGGTAAAAGATGTACAACACAGCTCACTGGGAGGATTGCGGCTCTGTGACGCTTTCTCCCGACATCAGCCAAACGTTGCCTCCCCATGTTCAAAATTCTCAAGAAACAAGATTCATTTAACTTGACCCAGGAATGTGAAGATGTCTTCCAAGAGGTCAAAGCCTCCCTAGCCTCTCATCCCGTCTTGACAAAACCAACCATGGGCGATACATTAGTGATATATCTCGCGGTAGCAGACGAAGCCGTAAGTGCCGTGTTAATCCAAGAGGAGGGCAAGGACCAATTGCTCATTTACTTTGTTTCTAGGGCTCTACAAGGCGCCAAGGTAAACTATCAACGACTCAAAAAAGTAGCTTTTGAACTAACCGTATTTCCAATGTTATCCAATACTATCCAATCCTAGTCAGAACCAATCAACAAATACGGTAGAAATGACACATCTCGGGGAATCACACCTCGGGGAATGGATGATATATGTGGATGGCTCGTCAAACACTAAAGGATGTGGCGCGAGTGTGATTCTTGAAAACATGGACGGCTTGGCAATCGAATATTCATTGAAGTTTGAATTCCCGATGTCAAATAATCAGGCCGAATATGAAGCCTGCCTTGCTGGAATACGGATGGCCAAAGAATTGGGGGCGAATGCCATCACCATATTCTCTGACTCGAGGCTGGTTGTTTTCCAGATCAAGGGAGAGTATCAGGCAAAGGAACCTAACATGCAGAAATATCTCGCCAAAGTACGAGATGCTTTGGTGGGATTATCCAAATTTGAAATAAGACATATTCTGAGAGAAGAAAATGCACGTGCAGACCTTCTCTCCAAGCTCGCCAACACAAAGAAGGCATCAAACTACCACTCAGTGTAGAGGAGGTAATCCCTTATCCTAGTTTAACTTTGCAGGTGCAAGAAGCTGACTGGAGGACACCTTTAATCGACTATATCGGAAAGGGAGTCACGCCAGAAGATGACAAAGAATCTAAACAAATAATCAAAAAGGAAACGAGGTTTGCAGTGATTAAAGGCCACCTCTTCAAAAAGGGAATCTCAACCCCACTCTTGAAGTGTATTGGACCAGAGGAAGTATGGTATGTGTTGGCCGAGATACATGAAGGAAGCTGTGGACATCATGTCGGGGCCACATCTTTAGCCAGAAAGGCACTGAGGGCGGGGTACTTTTGGCTGACAATGCAGGAAGATGCAACTAATCACGTGAAAAAATGCGAATAGTGCCAACGACATTCTCCCATCCCTCATATCTCGCCGGAAGAACTGCACACTCTCTCAGCCCCATGGCCATTTCATACATGGGGGATGGACATCCTGGGACCCTTCCATAAAGCTCCACGACAATTAAAACATTTGGTAGTAGCGGTGGATTATTTTAATAAATGGGTTGAAGCAGAGCCTCTAGCCACTATTACTTCAACCAGAGTACACGCTTTTAGATTTAAGACAATTATATGTCGCTTTCAGATTCCAGCCAAGATTGTGATGGATAACGGGACTCAATTCATAGGAAGCTAGTTCAAGGAGCTTCTGGAGGGCCTGCAAATTCGACATCGTTTCTCAAGTGTCGAGCACCCACAAACAAATGGACAGGCTGAAGCAGCTAATGAAATCATCTTGAACGGCTTAAAAAAACGACTTGAGGATGCAAAGGATGCATGGGTTGATAACTTGTATCAGGTGCTATGGAGTTATAAAACCACCCAGCGGAGTACTACGAGAGAAACCCCTTTCGGCTTGTATATGGAACGAATGCAGTAATCTCGGTAGAGATTGGTGAACCATCGTGAAGGGTTAAACATATTGCACAAAACAACGAAGATGTCCTTAGAGAAGAACTAGATCTCGTGGATGAAGTCCGCGAGTTGGCACCATTAACCGAAATGTCCACAATGTAAAGAATGCACAAAGGTATAACGCCAAGGTCATCAAGCACGAGTTTGCGGTAAATGATCTGGTGTTAAGAAGGGCTAGCATTGGTCTAAAGAATGCAAAGGATGGAAAACTTGTAGCAAATTAGGAAGGTCCATACCGGGTTAAAAGAAGTACACAGAAAGGTGCATATGCCTTAGAAACTTCACAAGGAAGAGAATCAATGTCGCGGATTTGAGGAGGTACTACAGTTAAAGACTAGTATGTCCTTTTATGTTCAGGATAATTTTATATTCCAAATTTTGATGTATAATTTCTGTAAGGAGTTACTACAAGAAAACAACAATTTAGCTGCCAAAAGTTAGTGTCGGCCTCGAGGCCAACACTAAATTAGTTGTTTACGTCAGTCTAAATCGACACTAGACCGACACTATATTATGATTTTTTCAAAAAAAAAAGGTAAAGTTGTGTCAGCCCAAATAATGCCTTGCGTCGACTAATGGCCGACACTAACCTCTTTATTTTTTTCGTCCACCCGAGACCTACATTACATATTTATTTTTTTATTGTTTTTTTAAATCTATACACTACCCAGACTTGTGACTCTCTCGATTAATTTTAGGTTCTTTCTCTCCTTCTTTGACCCTTTCTGAAATCCCTAAAATAAACCCCCAAATCAAACCTTCTTTTCTCCATTATCTATCTAATGTATGAGAGCTCATTCCAAACCCTATCAGAGCGTCTCTTCGAGGACACGCCGTGGCCCTCCATCAACGCTGTCGCTCACTACGTCGACAACGAGAACGTCTTCTGCCTCTTCTATCGCGAGATGTGGTTCCGCCATCTCTACGCCTGCGTCACGCCCACCCTCTGCCAGCGCATTGATTCCTAGGAATTATTGTAGTCTTTTCCAGGTTTTCCTTCACGGCGTCGTCAACATGCAGCTCCCGAACCAGTGGTTCTGGGATATGGTCGATGAGTTCATTTACCAGTTCCAGAGCTTCTGCTAGTACCGCGCCAAAATGAAGAACAAATATGAACAAGAAATTGCTCTCTTGAGGCAATTCGATCAGGTAACTAATTGTTTTAGGGTCCGTGTCTTTGAGCTCATTATATGCATCCATTATAGTCCTGTTTTCTAAACATGGTCTAGAAGTTCAGGGAACTATGCAGTGAACTTGAAGTCTAATATTATGCTGAATAAATAATTGATGGTCGTATTGCTTTTGAGAAAATTTTCTTCATAATTTGGCATTTTTTCCACTGTCCAGGGAAAGCTATTTTCAGATTCTGAATCAATGCAAGTAAGAATTGAGGCTGCAGTGCTGCTTAAGCAATTGGATTTTCCGGTTTGTACCTTTTTTTCTTTTTCTTAGGCCCACATTTTGTACTAATTTCTGAGAGATGAAACATGATGGACTTTTATAAACTATTAATTTTTTCCTCAATATTAACAATAAAATAATGAGCATATTTATTTATGGAAATCCATTTTTTTTCTTGCATTTTTTGACAGAGATTACCCTTTGTTTTAAAATGATAATGACAGGTTTTTTCACTTATATTGGTAGCTAAAAAATTTGAAGGCAAAGCTGCTAAAGAAGTTAGAAAATTCCCTTGAAGATTTTCAATTGATCCCTGAAGCAATAGAGAATGGTTCACCCTCTGCTCATGATGTAAGTTGTGCTATAGTACTATTATGTCTTGGTTTAATCTCCTTCTTTAACCAAAAGCTTATATATGCTTTTATTCACTATTTTATCTTGCTTAGGTTTTCCTTCAGGTGCTACATTGTGTCTGTCTGTTATATGTGTCTCTTGTTCCTGAGTTCTCTCTTTCTCTGTCAATGAAGGGTATCATGTCAAGAAATTATTAAGATGAATGTTCCAATTCATAGAGTCATCCCTTCATTTTTTGAGATAAGGATTGGTCATTGTAATGTTCAGGTTTAAATCTTTTTTTTTTACACTATTCTTTTAACTTTTGGTTTTACATAGGACATTTCTTCTTTGGTAATTATGGTTAGAAGAGTGGTGATTTTAGCTTATGTGCTGCAGATCTACTTGGTGTTCTTGGTAAGTAGTATATATGACTCTTGCTATTACTTAAAACTTTTACTTCTGTTAATTTATTTTCTTAAGTTAACTGAATAAATTTGTTTTGTTTTTTTAATATGCAGTAATTTTTCTCATAACCATCCAACAAACCTATGATGGTTATTCTTGCAGGCATGATTTTCTGTGATGATCTCTGCTTTTCTTGAATGAATGCAATGCAATGTGTTATTCTCTTCTATGTAATGATTATATGCATCTATTTGTTTTTGTTTTTGTCTTCCTGGAAGTCTTTTAGTACAAGTCATGTATCTTGTTTAATGTATTATACCATTAGGGAAAGCTTGTCATCATCTCGATTTACTGCAGCTAAAAATGTCAGTAAAAGAAGTGTCTTCTATTAAAAATAATGCTTATAATCACTATCAAAAGTAATATAGATGTATTCACAAGAAATTTTAACAAAATTACATGTTAATATATACAAGTGCTTTTGGATATAATTTTGGTTTCTTCAAATTCATAATTGCACTTCTTAACATGAGGACAGGAGTTATTTGGAATGATGTGCTTCAAATAGATGAAGTCTTACCAGAAGCATCTCTCCCTACTCATTCTCTTTCGGTAATGAATCAAATTTATTGGCTCCAATTTGGTTTTGACTTATAGATGTAGCTTTTCAAGTCATCATTCTACTTTTCTATTCACAGTACAATTCTTATGATGTTCAAATATGAAGATGGATTTTTATCAATTAAAAGTAAATATTTCCAGGCTGCCAATGTTGCTATCAAGCTATATGTTACAATTGCATTTTCTCATCTAATGCAAGATATCTCAGGTTAGTTCTAAATCTTTGTAGTAGGCTTCTGATTTTTTTATTTCAGCATAAAAGCTTGAAATATTTACCTTGCCACACTATGGGACAATTTCGTAGAATGTTAGTTTTAGCCAATATGACATGTATCTGTGAAACTGATCCAAAGCAAAAATGCAGAACATTGCGTTGTCCAGGATTCTAACATTATGAAGTGTACTCTACCTTAAATAAAAAAAGGTAAACTCTCAAATTAGTCCTAAATTATGCTCAAAGCAAAATAATATAGTACTCTCTAGAAGTTGCTCTAGATACCAGCATGAAAGCAATTCTCCATGGAGGCAGGAGGTTTTTGCTGGTCAGCACATTTGTTTACCTATACCCTTACATATTTGATGGTATTTATGCACCTATATGAATAAAATGTCATTGTTAAAAATTTTCTATTATTTATGCTATATGTTATTTCATTTAGGTTTCATTTATCTATTCACTCTACTGATCATTTCAGGATGTCCAAAAAGTTTACTCTACAAACCATGTCTTTGAGCTTGCTTTCATACGTTGTAAAATCAATATTTATTATTTTTTTGGTGCACGCAACTTAGAACATGACTAATTGAAGCAGATTTTTTAGATTCTTTTTTATGTCAGTTAGTCATGATAAAAAATCTTATACAAAACCTTTTCCCTTTTTGTTTCTATTTTAATTTCTGTTTCCCTTATATTATTATTGTATTGTTAAATTAATGTCATGTGGTGTTCACAGGCTTGGAATGTGTATGGTGTTCTCAACTTCTTGCAAGCTCTCGTTGAGAAATCCGCTATTATTCAGATTCTGGAACAAGAGAAAGAGGGCCTTGAACAATTCAGTGCTACTAATGGGTATGATTAGAAATGTAAAGTTGTGTTTCGCCTAGTTTTTTAAATCTTAAAGACTATTTTGAATCATGGCTTGTTTTGTTATAGTGGAAGTGAGATGATGTTAGCAAAATTGGGATGTATTTGCTTGACCCAAAGTAAGTATTTGAGCATCTCACATCTTCCTAATCTAAGGGTTTGTATTTTAGCCCGAGATTCTGCATCAATGATGACAAATAAAAATGCCCTGCCTCTATTTTTGTAGTGAAACTCTACTAACTCTTAACTCTTACAATCTTATATATATGTTATTTTTGTTGAGATTTCATTAGTGACTAACAGATCAGTTGTCATGATGCATTTTATTAAAAGATTAGTAATCAAAAAGTCGCATATGAGTTGTGCCCTTCCAATGACAATCCTTGGTAACTTGTTGGTTTTTTTTTTTTTTGCTTCTTTCCTTTTTTTTGATAGAAAACTAGAGAGGGATATGTCGTGTGACAGAAAGCAAATTCAACACGTGAGGATTTGGATTGACAGGAAGTAACTTGTGTAATAATCATTGGTTTAGCTTTCATGTTTTTTTTTTTCCTTTTTTAATGGAGTTATATTTTACAATTAGTTTGAATTGAGATTCTAAATTATTGAAATTGTTTGATTTTTCATTCTAAAATATGAGATATAGGCAGTTGTGTCATTTCAAGTTAACAAGGGAAAAAGTTTAAAAATGTTTTTTTTTTTAAAAAAAAAAACTAGTGTCGGCCTTAGCCGACACTAGCTAGGAAAAAAAACAAAACTAGCGTCGGCCTTTTTTAAATTTGCGTCGGCCAAATAAAAAAGTTAGATTGGTTTTTTAAATAGTAGCGTCGGCTTTTTTAAGTTTGCGTCGGCCATTTCATTTTGCGTCGCCAGTAGCGTCGGCTTAGCCTTTTTCGGACAAAAAAATTTGTGTCAAGGCAATTAGCGTCAGCCTCGACACCAACACAAAGCCGAAGCTACAAACATGTTTTGCATCCGCTTTTGAACTGTAGCGTCGGCTTTTGGGCGACGCTATTTACCAGTTTTCTTGAAGTGAGTACTCTTTTCCTTCTTGGGTTTTATCCCGAAGGAGGGTTTTACCATGAAGGTTTTTACGAGGCCCCAAGTTTTGTAACCTAATCATGGAATGAATGAGAATGAGAATTTGTCAAATTTTAAGACTTTAGTTTCAGACATTCAACAACTACAATCCAAAAGCGTTCGAAAGGATCAGAGATCCCGGATTGGGTGACATGCACCAACGATATGGCCACAGGCCTTGAAGTATTTCATCAGGGTCAAAGACCCCAACTAGGGTTGCACGCCCCAACGACATGGCGACAAGCCTTGAAGTACTTCAAAAGGATCAAAGATCCCAATCGGGCGACACGCCCCAACGATATGGCTACAGGTCTTGAAGTACTTCAAAAGGATCAAAGATCCCAATAGGGCGACACGCCCCAACGATATGGCCATAGGCCATGAAGTACTTCAAAAGGATCAAAGATCCCAATAGGGCGACATGCCCAAACGATATGGCCACAAGTCTTGAAGTACTTCAAAAGGATCAAAGATCCCAATAGGGCGATACGCCCCAACGAGATGGCCACAGGCCTTGAAATACGTCAAAGGGATAAAAAATCCCAAATAGAACGACATGCATCAATCACAAACCACTTATTGGTGCAAGTTAACAATAACGATCTTTTTGCAAATAAAGGTAAATGACGAAGCAAAAATTGCAATAGACTTGTAAAAGATGACAGAACGTCGCAAGAAGTACAATATCACAAAGAAAAAGAATGTTGAGACATAGATGAGATGTTCAAAAAATATTAAAACTAATTATTACAAAAGTGAAACTCAAGGCTCAGCAGGAGCAGAAGGAGACTCAGTGGGAGCAGCCTCTTCATCCTCGGCTGATGTTGGCGAAAGCGAGTAATCAGCATGAGGGTCAAAAGCCTCTAACTCGGGGTCGTTGTCATAATCTAACAGCTTACCACCCTCGACCCTGTGAAGTGGGTGTATCCACCGGGTTCAAAAATTCCACCTGCTTAAGGCAGCTGGCGAATGCCATGTAGGCACCATTAGAGATCAATCGACCCTGCTCTCGAACCTCGGTTTTCAGCTTGTCGTTGCCAGCTTCCAATGCCGCCTTGTCAGCCGTCAGCTGGTCATGGACACGAGATAGAAGTTTGGTTTCTCCACGAAGTGACGTCACCTCCTCTTCGGCCTTAGAAAAGGTGACCTAAATTTCCTTTTTCTCTTCTGAAAGCTTGACATTCTCCAACTTCAATTGATCAAATTTGGAGGCCGCTTTAGAAACTTCAGCACGAAGCTCAGCCTAAGAAGACTTCAGCGCATCTTGCTCTCTAGTAAGAACCTGGATCTGCTTCTCTATAGTGGCTTCCATGGCCTGCAGCTACTGTTCAAGGTCAGCAGTAGGGTTGGGCTTTTCCAGTTCTTCATGGAAGAACTTCCGGAAAGCAGACCGGCAAGACATCCAGCCAAGAGCCTCCCCGACATTGGCCTACAGGATAAAAAGCAACTTAAAAACTCGAACGAGAAGGTAAGAAGCATGTAAAGAGAAAGACTAACCAACACTCAGCATACCTTCAATACAAGGCAGGGGAGCTCATTGAAAACTCCTCGTGATGAAAGGAAACAACGGGGGCTTTGAAGCCTTCCCATTAAGAAGAAGACGATGATGCCGAAGCAAGGGTGGGGCCTGAGAGAATTAAAACAAGTAGGATCAGTAACATCATAGTGTCAACGACTTCGCAAATTAATACTGCACAATCCAAGCAAAAGGAAAGGGAATGCTCTGAATATAGACAATACTCAACTAACCTCTCTTCCATTTTAGGGCAGGGCCAATAGTTTCCGCCTCCTCCTCATCATTCGAGATAGAGATCTCATTCTAAGGATTAGGGTGGACTGTTTCCAACCCTTCGGAAGCAGGGGATGGAGATGCCTGGCCAGTCCAGAGGATGAGTTTCCTCTTTTTGGCGGCATGTGCTTCAGGGTGAGCCACAGAGGTCGCAGCAGCACCAGTAGTAACAGCAGCGGGATCTTGGGGGACCCCCGGGGACTGAACTCCATGATCAGTGAGCAGCTCACGCTCCAAGTTCTGAGCAGGGGTCTCCTTCTTCCCCTTCTTAGTCATGACACCTTTCTTCTTCATCATTTGGGTGTATCCTGACATGATGGCACCTGCAGAGATAGAAATGATATCAAGGTCAATACGACATATCATATACAAATAGTTACGATTATTTTAAACATTAAATAATAACATAAGAGTACAAAAGTAGTAGCAAACAATGGAAGACGACATTACCCAAGGTATCAGCACGACTTATACAACGAATTTTAATGACGACCTTGCACTTGATAAGGTCGTGCTTCCCTGTGAATTTACGAAGGCTAGCGATGATGGCATGATCAGAATCCAATAGTGAAGCCTGGTCAGTCACGAAGGATTCCACCTCCCGGAGGCAATGGTCGAATTTCCAGTATAATGGAAATAAGGGGGAGTCGTCAGGGATAACCCAAAAAGGAAACTCTTCTCTCGTATAGACACCTTGAAGTAGGACTCTTTGAAGGGAGAGAAAGAATCCTCAAAGAGCTGAAAAAATAGATGATTTTTCCTTTGGCGGAAGGAGATGAATCCGAAGTCTGAAAGGTGGTAGGGAGCAAACAGGTATAAGAACAGATTGTTGGAAGACTCCCAGTTATTAGCCCAGCAAAAAATCTCAAAGGCGTGGATGAAACCCCAAGCGTTGGGGTAAAGTTGTGAAGGCGCGACTTTAATTCGTTTGAGGATCTCGACTTGGAAGTCCGAAAAGGGGAAGCGGAGACGGAGGTCGCGGAAAAGACACTCATAAAGCATAAGGAAGTATGGCGCTCCCCTTCAAGGGCAGGATCCGATCCTCTCGTTGGGATCCACACGTTCAGCTTTGTAGAGGGTGATGAGAGCTGAAGGGACATCCTCTTTTGGTATGGCCCCGCGAAAGTGCATGGCCTCCCTGAACTCGACTTCCACGACATGAAATTTCAATGTCGAAGACAATCCCGAAGCAACCTGAAGGATGTCGTGGTTAATCCAGTACATCCTCCTTACTTCCCGAATGCCCTTAAGCCTCTTGGGAACTTTAATCCTGGCGGCTTTCTTAGGTGGGCCATACCACTCATGAATTGTTTGGTGCTGACGCTCTAAAGATTTTCTTTTAGAAGGCTTCCTGGCAACTTGGGTGGGGATAGAAGTCGTGGGCGACTCTGAGCCCGACATGGGAGATGAAGCCAACATGGGTTCTACAACAGAAATAGGAGGAAGATACAAAGGGTCTGAGGATTCATCATAACTAGTAGAAGAAGCAAAACTAGAAGATTCATACGAGGTACAGACTATCAGGGGCACTGGAAACTGTAACCTAGACGTTATAGCATTGTCACTACCCTAGGAAGATTCATCATACTCGTATTTACAAACCACATACCTTAAAGGTATGAGGGCAACAGACAGTGAGAATGGAGCCCCAGAGAAAGAAACACTTTGGGGAATTCCAGGGACAAATTCCTCGAAAGCCTCAAAGAGAGGTTCATCATCAGAACCAGGGGTTGAAGGGGGAGTGGGAATGTGATGCCCACTGCCATCACTAATTTTAGGCCCACAAGGTGAACCAATGAATTCCCCAACTTCCCCACAAAGAGATTCATTAAGGGAAAATTAATGGGCCTCTCAGGAGTTAACATTTTGAGAAAGTAGAGAAAAAGAAATCACACAAAGAAAATGAGCAGAGAAGTGAGGAAATACGTGAGAAAGTTGAGGAGAAGAAGGTTGAAGATGGCTGGAAAACGGCAAGAAAAGAAAGAACTGGCTGCAAACAAAGAGAAAATACGCAGGGAAACATGGAGGCGAAGAAGTGTTCTCAAACAGAAAGAGGATGTATTTATAGACAGAGAAGGTGGAATACGAAACATGAAGAAGAAGTAACGGCCTAGGGTGCATTAAATGCTCACAGGCCTGATGTAACAAAGTGATAATGTGCGCGGCCCAGGAAGGATCGCGAACAATCCAATGAGAACACGTGTCAAGATGAAAACTGGCGGAAGAATCCAAACGATAACGACATAGAGGGGGTACAAGTCGTCAGGTCATGTCAGGACAGGAAGTCAACGGCATGCCTCTCGACATACCGTTGACTTGGGGGCAATTGTTATGGACCTAACCCGCAAGAGAGACATGTGCTACGCCCATGTGGGTGGCTTAAGCCGTAGGTACCATGTCGTGTTCACCACGACATCAAAACCCGACTTAACTTCCAGAGAGCTTCACCCCCACGTGGGGTTAGTTACAGATCCGTACTTAGCGCCGCAATTCACAGAGATGTGATAGAGACAGTTTTGACTTTAGTAGCCCATAGAACTCTATAAATACTGGCAGCCTTTCTTCATTTGGTACGCTTTTCTAACCACTTGATATTTGAGTTACCCTCACTGTGAGAACTTACTGACTTGATTGTCGGAGTGCTTGCAGGTACCCCCTCACCGCCAGGTGATTGGCCGAAGGTCTCAAACCACAATACTGGAGGCCAGAATGGAGGTCATGGCCGCCATGCTCAATGCATGACGGATCAAAAACCAAGCCCATGAAGCTGCGGTTTCAGCCTCAACAACAGCCCATGCTATTGGGAACATTTGATTATTACCATCTTTCCCAATTGTAGCCAAAAGTTTTCCTCCGTAGAACCCTTTCAAAAGACACCCATCAAGGCCTATCAATGGCTTGCAAGTCTTCACAAACCCAACTTTACATGCTTCAAAACAAGTGTACATCCTCTCAAAGACCGGACCATTTCTACCTTCAACACATTTCATTATGACTGTGTTATTTGGGTTGCTCCTGATCATTTCCTTAGCATAGTTTCTTAAGTGCTTGAACGCAGCTTGTATCATTTCCAAAGACCTCTTTTTTGCTCTATAAGCTTGGTGTCTAGGCAATACAACACCCCATTACTCCGTTGCCTCAGCTATCAATGCTTGTGACTTCATGTTTGGTGTATGTTGTAACTTGCTCATAAATTTCATTGCTAGCTTGCCTGTTCTTTGCTTGCCTTTGGCAGGTATGAGTATCGTTAAAAGTCACTAACTGAAAGTATGTGTGGAAGGTGGATTTGCTGAATCTCGCATAAAAAGGGCAACCCTTCATACACTTAACCACTATTCTTTTTAATTCATTTATTTCCATCTTTAGATTCTTCTTCACTTCTTCACAATAAGAGCATACTCCTTAACAGCTTGCTTAATGCATTCTCGATTACAGAAAGTTTGGCCTACCTCGAATACAATTGGGCTATTATCTTTAGGAAGCTTGAACCTAGAAAATATGGCCCTAGCTATATCATCATCTTCATGAGAAAATGGTGGAGACTCTAAGTCATCTGAGTCACTGTCTTCATCGATAAAATCATAATATGTAGTAGGTTCGGTCTAAAAGCATTGATATCATAGTTTTTTCCCTCGCCTGTACTATATGGTGTATTGGTTGTTTCTTGAGGCATCACTTTGTCCACTTCCAATATTCCTCATAATCACGGTTATCCACTGATATATCAGACTCAGCTCCTAAAACTTCTTTCACAGCATCATCTTCATCCTCTCCAGACTTAAATTCATTCTTAAACTCTTCGGGATATTCGTCAGAGTTCATCTCTCTTTCTTCGTCACTAACCACTTTCTAGAATCTAGTGTTTAACTTTTCTATTCCAAATATCTCCACTTCTATAGGATCACATCATTCAATGTCTTATTTTTCATCTCATCACATTGTGTTTGTGAAAGCATATATTAACTTGGTTTCTTTTTTTTGTTTCCCACTTCTTCTTATAAGCTAAAATTTGATTAAATATGATCCCTAAAAATCTCTTTTACTTATAAGTTGCTTTTTTTTCAATTAAATGAAAAACACTAAAAAAAGAACTTTGTTAAAATTTTAAAATGATAGTTTCTAACTTATAAATTGACTTTTCTTTGTTATTTCTATTTTAATTTGAAGATTCGAATTTAATTTAACAAGTGCCTTCTAATTTTCCTTTTAAAACACTTATTTATAATTTTAATTTAAAATAAATTTTAAATATAAAAAATATTGGGTCAAACACTACTTTAATAATTTGGTCTATAGAGTATGATATTTTTAGAGTTTCGTAAAGAGAAATGTTTCTCTCACAACCTAAAACTACTACAATTCTCACAACTGAATAAATGTGAATGAATATGTAGTTAAATCAGTATAAAAATTGGTTAATTAGTAGCTAGTAATAATTAACTAACTTATATAATCATTTAATCACATATTTCTTCATCGTGTTATTGTTAAATGTGAAAAAATACATGCTTAAATCAGTACCTAAATTGTATAAATTAATGCATAATAATTAACTGATTCATATACTAATTTCACTACATACTTTTTAACATTTAACCAAACGTGTGAGTTGTAAAAATTTTGGTTCTCTGTATATCATTAGTTTTTGGTAAATGGACTATAATTCATAGACCAACCCCATTTTTGTGCGTTCTAAGAAAATGGAGACCCATATAATGGCATAAGTAGCTTGCAGCCTTTTGTGGAGTTGCCTATTTATTTGCGGACTTAGAGAATTAATGGTGTGTTTGGATTAGATTTTTTTCTAACGTATATTGGATAGTTGTATTTTGAATTTTATTTTTTTTATTATTCTTTTAATAAAGGGAAAAGCTATTTGTCACTGAGCTAAAAATTGGACACTATTTCAAAAAACATCAAAATTTCTTTTTACTGCTTAAAATTATCTTAAAAATTGCTTCTGACAGCAAATATATGCAAACAAAAATCGATTCGGTCTCACACAATCAATTTTGTTTTCACAGCTTATTTTCACAATTAATCACAACTAATCGAAACATACTATAAACCTAAGAGATAAGCAAAGCTGTCCATTTTTTTGGGTACATAATATAAACAGTGAACTATTTTCATAAACACTATTTTGCATAGTTATAAAAACAGGATGGGACTTGGAGCCAGCAAAATGGGCGGGCCCGTTAGGGCTACTCGAATAGACACATAAAATGGGAAGGTTTGGGTATTGAAAATACAAGTCCGAATAAAGTCGGACATTTTTAGGCGGGACCACAAAAGCCCGTAAAAAAACGGACTCGGGCTCAAAAAATCCGCCGAGTTCAGGCTATCTGCCGATTTTGTTTTTTTTTAAATTGTATGAGTGCAGGTATTATACAAAACGTAAAAAAAAAGATAATAGCTGTCCAGCCCAAATTTGATAGCTCACTATCACTATGATGAGAAAAAAAGCTTAAATCATTAAAAAACAATTAAGCTGTATTAGAATTAGAAACTTAGATATGGGACAATCTCTCCATGTATCATTCTCAAAGTAATATTGGTCTATTTAATATTAGCGACTATTGAATATGGCATGAAGTTGGCGTAAAGAGAAGAAAAAATCCATTTCTTTATATATATATATATATATATATATAAAGAAATAGAACTCTTTTTTTTGTAAGGAATGGATGACAATTTTGTTAATGACAACAAATATGAGCTACCCAAAAATGCCCGTGTCTACATAGGGTCGGGCTGGACTTTTAAAATGAGAGACTGAATAAAGTTGGGTGTTTTAAGCCCGCACGCAAAAGCCCGCCACCTTAATAGGCAAGCCCGAATAGGGCCGGGTAGCCTATTTTGACATCTCTAATCGGACCGGTCAATTCAACCGTTTGGACCCGGAACCGGTTTGGAGACTGATTCGGGTCTTGAATTGGACCGCTTATGTTATTTAACTGGCTAGAACCGGTGTAAACCGGTCGGAACCGGACCGGCCGGGTATCCTTGGCAAAGCAACAATGCGTGCTCCCTTTAATTCAAAAAAATAGGCGAAATGCTTGGAGCCAAATTCGAACCTGGCTCATGCACTATTCCTAAAGGACAAAAATCACTTACCGAAGTTCCTTTTGTAATTATAACTACTTATTAACAAATATGTTGCTTTTCTGTTAGTTTTTTCTAACTTTTTTAACAAAATTTATTTTTCACTTTTGAGTTTTGATTAATTTTAGTTCAACTTACTAACATTGATTATAATTATTAATGTATAATCTTGTTAATTTTAAAAACAAGTCAATAATTGGTAAAGTTATTAACTTAATCAAATTTTTTTGGTTTGATATATATAAATATAAATATATAATTATATATAAATTTTTCGGTTTAGAGAGCGACCTAGTGACCTCCTGGTTGAACGAGTGACCCAGTGCCTCGGCCGAGTTTTATAATTGCAAACTTTTTAGTTTTTATTTTTTTTTTCAGAATTTTTTTGAACTTAGTTTAACGATAGTGAAGGAGCTACTCTTTCTTGATGGTAGTCTAAGGTCACATTTGTGGTTTTTAATTTCCCTTTGTTTTTTGATTTTCTAATGAAGTGAATAGTTTATGTTCATAATGTATTATCTTCTTTTCTTTAATGAAATATTCCCCTAATGTGGTAGTCCCAACTTTCCTCTCACTTTCCTATTTTTCCTCTCACAATTCCTCCCATCTTTCCTCATCCAGTAAGAAAGCCCTAGCCGTCATCACCCTTCTACTTCCCTCACCTCCATCTTCTCTTCCTTCACCATCATATCCTCTGTCGCCTCATAATCTTGGAGTCGAACTCCCAGCAAATCCTCCCACATGTATGGAGGTACTTCCCTGTCGTCGAACACAACACACCGAATAAAACAAGATTCCAGCAAAGCTAGCACCAGATCCAACCACATCAACTAGAAAACGCAGAGGAACAACCCCTGAACTATGCTGCATAATTTATATACATTTATTTTACAGAATATTTTTTAATAAATTAACAAATAATGTAGAAAGTATTAAATATAGTATAAATGAAACAAAATCCATTCAAATAAACAAGAAAATTTGAAATCAGAGTTTTACATTGAATTTCAATTTAAAAAAGAACAACCAAATAGCACATAATATGAATACCCCACTATTCTTCCATGGCTTCTGCACTTAGTCCCACAAATGGCACCATCCCACCCTCCCCTCTAACTTCAAAACCGTTTGCTTAAAAAAAGATTTGAAGAAAAAACACCTTCAAACCCGCATGCTAATTTCTTCGTCAAGAGATTTCTTACATAACTCCCCTGCTTTCGTTTAACAACTTGTTTCCTACGATTAGTTGTGTTTATTAAATAATTATTTGGACGTAATCTCTTGTTTCTTTTCTTTCTAAGTTACTGTAAGTTGTAAGTTATTAATTAGGGGAAGAGATTAATAGAAAAGATTGAGTTTAAAGGAGAAGAAGCTTTGTTCAATAAAATCTTTTTTCTAGTGGGTATTGACAAATGAGGTTCTAAAATAACTCTAATTCCTTATTTGTGAAGTTTTTAAAATATTGGACCTTTTTGCAAATAATTTAATATGTAAAGTTTTTAAAATTTACAAACCTCATGGTTGAGACAAAAATTCTATGATCACCATAGACGACACCTAAAACAAATCCATACTTAAAATACTTGGATTTTGAATTCCTTCATATAAACCATCGAAATAAAGAAATTTAAATAATAGCATTTTAATTCCCTTCAAAAATTACATTACCCTTAAAATTCCCTTCATTCAAAGACACTTTTAGTTTACATGAAATCTCTAAAATTTGAAAATCGATTCGAATAGATCCTTATGTTTGTATAACAATTTCAATTTTGTTCTTGAATTTTTCCAAAGAAATTCAATTTAATAGAAGATCTTAACAATTTTAATTGGAAACTATAACAATGACTAAACTTCATTTTAAAACGCGATGTCAGATACATATTACCACCGACTCCAACGCCCCTTCACTCCTAAATAATTTTCAGCAGTTGATAAGTGAAAATGATCTTTATTATCCATTATACATTAAATACTTCATTAGCTTTTTCACTTTATTGCTCAAGAGAACTCATTCCATCGGTGGCACTTTCCGTATCATGCGATAGTTTTTCCTTTCTAATTTTAGCCTTCTCTCGGATATTAAGGTCCGGTCAAAGGTTTATTTTGTTGGAAATAAGTCCCACATCGCCTGCATCACTTTTCGTGGTGCGGTTTAAATACCTGTTGGGCTACTCCTCATATTGCCAATTGGTTTTGTGATGGAACCTTAACATGGTATCAGAGTAAGAGCCCAACGCTTAACAGGCTCCCGGTTTGTATTGCCAATTGTGATAGAACCTTAACAAGTTTTATTTTTTTTACCACGCCTAGCCAAACGATCAATTTTTTTATCACGCCTAGCCAAACGAACTTTGATGTCTGAACAGAAATGGTTATTCTTAATGTGTTAGATGTAAGAAACTCTCAAACAATAATCATTTTGACGTTTAAGTTCTATAAAGAATCTTAATATTTGAGGAAAAAATTGACATTAGTACATGAAATATCCAAAAAAAGGTTAATTCTGAAATTTAATTCTGAAACGACCGTTAATCTCCTAACTAAAACGGACACAAATGTCCGTTAGGTGCATAAAAATTAAAACAATAATAATTATTTCGAAATTTAAGATCAACAACAGACCCCATTCTCAAACTCCCAACGTCTAGCTTTGAGAGCGGTTTTTCTTCATTTTTGAATCACAATAGAGGTGATTTTCTCCTTCATTCTTCTATTTAATCTCTTTCTCTGTCATTTTCTATAGTTGCTTCCTACAGGTTTCCGCTTCCATTTCATGTTCTATTCAAACGGAGTTTTTTTTTTTATTTTTAGGGTTTTACATTAATTTTTCATGCTAGTTTATTGAGTTTTTCAATCTTTTGGTTCCTTTTTTGGTTACATTGCGATGGATTATTGATGATCAATTTTATGATTATGCAATTAGATTGTGAGATGTTACTAAGATGTGTCCAAGCTCTATTCAAATAGAGCTTCTTTGTATTTTAGGATTTTATATTGATTTTCATGCCAATTTTTATTATGTTTTTCAATTGTTTGGTTTCTTTTTAGGTCATATATAGCGATGGACTATTGATGATGAATTTTATGATTATAAAATTAGATTATGAGATGTTATGAAGATGAGTTCGAGGTTAATCGTGAAAATCTTTAATATCGAATTAGTATGTGATATGACTGACATTCTCGGTTACAATCAACTTCTAATTTAGTACACCAACACAAAATAAAACTATTACCACAATAAACTGGTTGAGAATCATGAGCTTGAGAAAAGAGTGCTAGAGTAATTTCCACAATGAATTTGTGAGACTACTTATTGATTTGCAGCCTTATGTAATCAATATTGCCTTTACATTCACATTGCTAGGGTAGCAATGTTTCGTGCTATTGTTAGATCCACAAGAAACTCTAATATCATACTTAACTATGATAGGACAATACAAGAAGGCACTACTAGAAAATGTGCTTATAGTTGTGATAATTTAGCGGTGGTTAATAAAGTTGTAGATAAATTCTTGAATAAGGGCAATTGATTAAACCGTAGGCTAATCACATACATTACCTGAGTTTAGTGTGAAACTTAGCCAATGCCAAATAAGTATGCCTTCACTTGCTTGAGCCTCATATTTTCTCATTCTCTCATCTCTCCCACACAATGAAACATTCATGCCCGAGCCCCATATTTTCTCATTCTCTCATTTTTATTTCTAGTCCACTGCATTCCTAAAGCATTCAAGTCTCACAGTTTCAATTCAACATCCACTAGTCATGCTCGTTCTACATTCGCAAAGAGAGGTTTGTCTAGTGTTCAAGTTTAATTTAGCATTGATATATTATGATTTATCTATTTGATCTGGTTCAAACAGTTTGTGTGTTTGTCTTGAATTTGTAGAGGGATATAACAGTGATGGCCAAGGATTTTATCAAAAACTCATCAGCAGATTGAAAAGTTTTACAAACTCGAATCTATACTTCAGGCTGTTGTTTCAAGGATTCAGGTAGTGTTCCTTTTTATTGTTTTTTACTTCTCTAATTGACCATGGCAATCATTCTTCTTAGTTCAATTTATTTAAGTAATTATTGTTATTTAATCTAAATGAAAGTAACATTTAGATTTTACAGCAATTCAAACTCCAAACACAGGGTCAGATATGTAAATTTTATCATAGTTCATGGAGTAGTGGATACTTTGTTTGTGGTAAGAAGGTTGCACAAGTAAGAACACTTTCTTTAGATAAATCATTTTCGGCTCCATATGAATTTTGATTTCTGTCTTGCCTTAAGTTTTTCAAATGAAATGTGAAATTTATTGAATATTATGAGAATGAATAGGTTCCATTGTTTTGTGTGTTTTCTATTTACATCACTATATGTTAAGCTGTAATGAAGCATCCTTGGCTTCAGGTGTGTCATGCAGTGTTCTCTTAACTTTGATATAATGTTCTGTTCTTTAATCGCTATGAACTTTTCGTTTTATTTTTAGTTACCTCATAACTCCTTTATTTTAATAATGGTGCAGACTGAATTTTAAGTTTCTTAATTTAACAATGTGAATGCTTGCTTGATTTGATCATCTTAGGAACATTACAATATAGCTTAATTAAGTTGCTTAATTAACGTTATAATGTAAACTTAATTAAGTTTCCTGGCTGAAGTTTTCTACTTCTCTTAGAGATTTATATTTTGGCTTGAATTTTAAAAAAGTTTGTTGAAATAGATGTTAAATTCAAGAACAGAATAATAAAAATCAAATGTAACTAGTCACCTATGCATGTAGACGAATTTAGAGCCAAAAATTGTGATCATTGTAATGGGTCATTAAGATAAAAATGTGAGCCAAGTTCATTCTTTGTTCAAATTAAGATATAGGACATTGGTTATTCCAATTATTTAATTTAGTCTTTTTTCATGTCTAGCAACTCTTTATCCATTAAATCTTGTTACTAACTTGTGTTAGGATATGTAAGTCTGCAAGTTGCAAAAAGAATGCAAGTTATTTAGCACTTCAAAACAGAAAGGTACGCTATGGTGCTTTATTTTGTTCTTTGCCTTTTCAATCTATGCAAATTTATTTTGTGTTCTGTTCTGGTTTTTCATTGGTTGATTTTGAATTGTATTTGAATTTCTGCCATGTGTTTAGTGTTAGACGCCCAGAAAAGAACAACCATTGATAGCTCAATCAAGGAAGAAAGAGATCGAGGAAGAGAACTTGAAGAAGCAGAAGAAACAAAAGTTAACAATCAGGAAATGAAGAAGGACCAGTTAGAAAATATCTAATAAAGTGGGCTAGTTTTAAGGATAGCAAAGTAACCCCTAGTTTTTTCTTTTAGTCCCTACGAAGTAGTGTTAGTTATTTTTCGTTTTATCTGTTTTCATTGGCAGTTAGTTTACAGTTTTCCTCTGTATATAAAACTATGTGATTTCTTGTAATCAATTAATTCAAGATCAATGAAATACACCATTCCTTTTTCAATTCGCTCTTAGCTTCGTCTCTGTTCATCCATGTCCTCTGCTACATCTCCCTTGGGCCATTTTTCATGGAGCTTCCGTGATCCTCATTAAAGGAAAGTTAACATGGTATCTCAAGCCATTGTTGTCTAACGATCCTTGGTTTCATCTGGTTATTTCTTCCCCTTTTTCTTTGTGTTTTCTCCATTCTTTCTTGTTATCTCTTTTAGTTCTTGGGCTATTTGATTCGTCTATGTTTTAGTTATGGGAAAAACCACCATTGATGCTTCAAATCTGCTGTTTGTTCATCCGAATGAGAACCCAGGGATGCCTCTAATTGCAGTTATTCTCAATGGGCCAAATTACCATGCTTGGTCAGGAGCCATGTGCGTTGCTCTTAAAATCAAGAACAAACTTCAGTTCATCAATGGAGGTCTTCCCAAACCGAAGGATGATGACCCTTCTTTTGAATCTTGGGATAGATACAATTCTTTGGTTATTGCCTGGATTAATCAAACCTTGAGCCCTTCCAACTCAGAAAGTGTAATATGGTTGGATACAACGAAGGAGATATAGGAGAATCTGAGGAAGAAATTTCACCAAGCAGATGCGTTTAGGATAGTCGCTATTCAAGGAGAGCTGTACAATCTCCATCAAGGAGAACAAACCATTGCTGAGTATTTCACCAGAATGGAGAAGCTGCGTCTTGAACTTGATACTTTCAAACTTGTCCCTCAATGTTTGTGCAAAGTTACATGTTCTTGAACACTCATTCCAACTATCTTAGCTCATAAAGAAAATGACTATGTCATCATGTTCTTAAGAGGACTCAATGAGTCTTTCAGCAATGTGAGATCATAGATTATGATGATGACTCTGTTACCTTCAACCTCCTGTGTTAGCAAGAAAGACAAATGAATCATGGTATTGAGGAGACAAAAGTCTTCTTTAACACTAGTCTTTCGGAGAAGAAGAAATTCAAAGGAAAGAACAAGTTCAAAGGCTCGAAAGGAGGAGGTTATTCAAACAAAGTGTGCACTCATTGCAAGAAAACTCGCCACACTGCAGAAACTTCTTTCAAGAAATTTGGTTTCCCTGCACACTTGAAGAAGAATGGCTCTGTTAACAATTGCATAGATGATGAAGAAAGCTCAGAGGTCAGTGAAGGTGATACAGATTCACAGGAAGGAGCAGCCACAAGTGATGAAACTGTTTTTGATTTTTCACAAGAAGGTAGTTCTAATGCCTTGCTTCCTATTTATAAAGCTTCTAGATGGATAATTGACACGGGAGCCACTGACCATGTTTGTCACTCCCTCAAAAGCTTTCAATCCATCAAGAAAATCAGTCCTTGTCTGTTAAATTACCCAATGGAGATTATGAAAAAGCTTCCATGGCTGGAACCGTTTTCTTCTCCAAGGACTTCTATCTCAATGATGTTTTATTTATTCCAACATTTGAGTTTAATCTCATTTCTGTTTCTAAATTAACTGCTGATCTCTTGTGCCAACTAGTCTTTACTAAAAGTGATTGCCTTGTGCAGGACCAACTTACCTTGAGGAAGATTGGTGCCGCTAGTGTTAGAGGTGGATTATATTCTTTAGATGGTTCTACAAATCTGGTTACTACCTCTGTTGTTAATTCTGTAAGGGTGAATAAAGATAATATTTGGCATGTTAGGTTCGGGCATCCTCCATTAAGTAGGATGAAGAAATTGAAACAATACTATCCTTACATAGATTCTAATAAAAATATCATGCCATGCAATGTATGACACTCTTCTTGATATAAGAGAAATCATTATGAAAAGAGTAATAACATTGCTTTTGCTGTTTTTGATCTTATCCATATAGATATTGGGGACCATTATCTATTCCCTCGATTCTTGGGCATAAATATTTATGTCTATTGTTGATGATCATAGTAGGCCTTCATGGATTTTTTTTATGAAAACCAAATCTGAAGCTTCCAATCTTGTAAGGTCTATTGTTAATCTGATTGAGAATCAACATAAAACAACCATTAAATGCATAAGAAGTGATAATGGACCCGAATTTCAGCTCAAATCCTTTTATGAATCCAAAGGTATCATTCATCAAACCTCCTATGTTGAATGCCCTAAGCAAAATGGCAGGGTTGAAAGGAAACATCATCATGTCTTGTCTGTGGCTAGAGCTCTCTTGCATCAATCTAAAATCTAAAGGTTTTCTGGACTTATGCTATATCTCAGGATGTCTTTATCATCAATAGGATTTCTAGTAAACAAACTCAAAATATGTCTCCTTTTCATATCCTTCATAATAATGTAGCTAATATGAGTAATCTGAAATGTTTTGGATGCCTTTGTTATGCTTCCACTTTATCCAGAAATAGAAACAAGTTGGATAGTAGGGCCCAGAAATTCATATTTCTGGGATACAAATAAGGAGTCAAAGGAGCTATTCTTTTTGACTTAGCCAACCGAGAAATTTTCCTAATTAGCAATGTGAAATTCTATGAATCTGTTTTTCCTTTCATAGATAAGCAGGTGGAAGATATGGCTAAATCACACAACTTTGCAGTAAATCCCTTAGCAAGACTAAGATCTCATTACATGGATATCATAGAAGAACCTCATGCTGAAGAGCAAAGAATCACAAATCCAAATGAAGCAAAAGGAAGGAGGAAATCTCTTAGAGAAAGGAAACATCCCGAGCATCTAAAAGACTATGAATGGAGCATTACTGGAAGTGATGTTTCAGATCAAGGCAGCTCAGTAAATAGCATTCAATCAGATAATCTAGCAAAATCAAGTATCCTATAAACAACTATGTGGGATACATCAATCTGTCTAAGGAATTCAAACACTTCTGTCTAAGAATCTCTTTTGATATTGATCCTACTTCATATAAACAAGCTATTCAACACAGCCATTGGAGAGAGGCCATCAAAAATGAGCTACAAGCTCATGAAAGAAACAGAACCTGGGACTTGACAAAACTTCCTTCAGGGAAGAAAGTTGTTACATGCAAATGGATCTTTAAAACCAAAAGAAAAGCAGATGATTGATTTCTGGTAAATCTTTTTATTGACACCTGATTTATCGTAAATGTCGGTATTTGTCGGTAAATCTTTAAAACTCCTGTATTTGTCGTAAATGTCGGTAATACTTTTATCGAAACCCGATAAACTGATTGATTGTTGGTAAATCTTTTTATTGATACCCACTCATAATTTCAAACCCCTAACACTAGTTCTTTCAATTAAACCCCACACTACTTCTAAATTAAATTCTACATATTACATATAATAAAGAATTCGAAACAAGAAAAATAGAGGGAAAATTAAAACAAGTACCCAAGCGGTGGTAGTGGTGGCCGTGACAATGGTGTATGGTGGTGGTAGTGGGCAGGGTAGAGAGGTGGAGGTTCGTCGGAGCAAACTCGCTGGAAAATGGCGAAATGGGGAGTAGTGGTGGTGGTTAGAGTCGCCATAGTTATATGAGAGGAGAAGAAGCAAATGTATTTTGTGTGGTGTAAAGAAGATTCTTATCCTCTTAATTCTGATAAGACCATTAGTGAAGGCCAATACTCTCGCAAAAAGCTCCATGTGGCGTGTGCACAATAGGAAGTGCTTGATCCCTTGCAAACCTTATTCTTCCTGCTACAAATTAGTGACAAAAATTTACTTGCAAATATTTTTTACCGTTATAGATTAGCAACGGCTATAGTCATCGCTAATTACCATCCCACTTTTTTTATAAAAAAATTAAATTATTGACGGGTTTCACCGTTCATATATAAATATAAATATATATATATATATATATATATATATATATATATATATATATATATATATATATATATATATAGGAGGGATCAAATGACACCGGTGTAACTTACATCAACTCTTACACCGGTTAATAACTATTTGTCGAAGATGTTTTTCACGAAACCCACCGTAGGATTGAAATTAATTATCCTATAGATTATGTCTACAAAATTTCACATCATCATTCTGAAATTTTCTAATACTCCATCAACATACTAAATAAGTTACGTAAAATATAGTTTCAAAATATATTAAATCAACGGCTTGATTGATGAAATTCAATGTCGATGTTAAGTTATGAAGCAGAGTAAGTATCCCAAGATTTACTCCTGGAGTAAGTGGATATATATATATATATATATATATATATATAACTTTAAAGATAGCGACCCTCACTAAATTATTGTCGCTAATTAATCAAATTCTTGTAGTGGTCGTTTAGGGCATTTTTTTTTAAAATCGTTTTAACGTGAAAGGACTAACGTAGTCCAAAAATACGAGTTAAAGGATGAAATTGATAAAAAAACTTAAAGGATAAATGTAGAAATCGGTAAAACATATAAAGGACCAAATTAACGATTAATTGGAAAGAAAAATAATATAAATGCTTCTTTTATTTTAAAAACAATGATGTAACACAATATATCAAAATATGATTGATGATGACCTTACACAAATCAAAAAGAAAAATTTATAAAAAAGTACAAGGAGTCCACACGAAAATATTTTGATAATGTCTTTCATCATCAAGTAAAAATATATCAGATTTTTTCATTGGTAAATGTTGTTGTATAAATAATAAATTAAAAGAGGATTCACTTCTCTTGCTTGAGCCCACTTCAAAAGGGAGAAAATAGAGGACAAATGGAAAGCTGTATGTAAATATTGTGAAAGGGAACTTGGTGGTGATACAAGATCATGTATGAAGCATTTGCACGACCACATTAGAGCTTGCAAGCTTTGAATAGTGAGGGGTCCAAAGCAGCCAATACTAAAAACTCTTCAACAATCATCATCTTCAATAGGAGATAGAGGCCAATCTATTTTAAATGAAAATTATACCTTTAATCAAGATGCTTCTAGGATGAATTGACAAGGACGATTGTATTGCATGAATACCCTCTTACTATGGTTGATCACATCGGGTTTCGATGGTTTTGTAATTCTCTCCAACTTATGTTCTAAGTAATTTCCCGTAATATGTTGAAGGCGGATGTAATAAAGTTCTATGAAAGTGAAAGGGCCAAAATTATGAAGTTAATTCAAAAACATTCAAGTCGCGTAGCTATAACAATAGATATGTGGACTGCACGCATCCAATCAAAACAAAGGGTACATGACTATTGCAGCTCATTTCTTTGATAACAATTGAAATTTGCAAGGTCTGCTTAAGACATAAATAATCATTCATGTAAGTTTTATGGTTTTAATTTAATATACTTGATAACATGTGTAATTATAGTAACATGTATTCATAGAACTTGGTTGTAACATGAATCATTATTTTATTTTAGGTTTATGCGTGCACCGCATACTAGTGATTATTGCAGAGGTTATAATTGAACATTTATTTGAGTGGAATCTGGATAGGAAGGTATCTACAATAACGATCTATAATTGCAGTACTAATGATTCCTAAAATTCTTAGCAAGTTTGGACGTAGTAAATTTATTTTGGCAGGGAGTTTGCAGAGGTTATTTTATGCCCATATTTTAAACTTGATTGCGAAGGATGGTGTTGTGATCGTACCTGAGAGATAACCTGGGATGATGGTCGTAAGCGTATCTCCAATGATGATGGATATCCAATATAGCATCATGACTCCTCGACGGTGGTGTTGCCACCTGTAGAGACTCCAACGCTCAAGTCAGTATGTGATTTAGGTTATGTGTGGTAAATTGGATAGAACGTACCTTGCATGGACAATTCATATGGATATTTATATAGAGTGTATTAGGGTTGAGTCTGTATCATCATGGGCTTGGCCCTCGTTGTCCAGGCCCAATCTGGAGTCTGCATCGTAGCATGTATCTTGCTTGGTTTCTTCTCGGTCACGGGCGGGGTACGACTTGTGATGTTTAGACGACATCTGACTAGGTACCGGGTTATTATAATCCCGGGGCATAACAGTTGCCCCCCAAGTCGTCGGCTTCTCTTGTGGTGAAGTCAAATTGTACACATCATATGTCGTCTTGGTTCCATGCTTTGAACTCGCCATTAGATGCGCACGATTGATCTCCCTCGGGGGACGTGTGTCCACGCGCCATTATAGGGTATCGTGTGTTATGATTGAGGGGTTTCTTGAGCCACTCGCTCATTAATGTAACGAGACGGTTACTATTTATATTTTTCTCACCTTCTTCATTTGCGTCTCATACTGTGCTTTCCCCCTTTGGAGTCTTCTTCTTCGTAATGAGGAACCTATTCTCTAGTCTTCTTTGTTCGTTTCTTCTCTAAATTCATGTATTTCTCCTTTCCCTCCTCATCCTGTTTTGCTTTATTTTATCTATCCTTTTCTATTGTGTGGGTCTAGATCTCCTTCTTAGGGTTTTTCCTGGGTTCTTCATGTTGTTTTCCCTAGTGTGGTCATTCCATTCCTATGGATGAGCGAATCATTGTCTTTACCAGCAGCTCTTCTTCTTCTGATTCTTACTGACACTGAGGTCCTTATGGCTTACGAGAATAGGCTCAACAAACCTTTAAGAGCTCAAAATTATGACCTCGTGAGAGGTATGTGTTCTGTCAACAATCCTCACTTCTCAGAGCCTCATTTTATTTGGGCTTATTCACCTCAAAGCTCTGAGAGTGGAGAGTCTGTTACCCAACATGTGAATGCTCCCTCTAAGGTTCTAAATCTTGAGTCACCGGTGTATGTAGAAATGATTAGGAAATCCCTAGAAAGTCATCTTGAATCAGCCGAAACGGAATCTAATCTCGGTCATAGGTTAATAAAAAAAACCATCTCTCCCTTCTTGATCCCGTAGGTTATCTGAAGAACACGGATGAATTATCATCGTCTATGATGAATTCCTTAGATTCTGAATTTGATCCGGCATACCAGCCTTCTTCCTCTCCTACCCCCAGTCCGCCATTTGCGGGCTCTAACTGTTCTTCTTCTAACCTTGTAGATATGGCGCCCAAGAGAACTCGCCGTTGAGCTACCAAAGTCGTCGCTGCCCAAGGTGGAGAGGACGATGGGGAACAAGCTGGTCCCTCCGGGGTTCATTTTAATCTACAGGCAATGAGGACTAAATGGTCTGGTATTAGGGGTATTCATAATTTGTTGTGGAATCCAGCTACCTGGCTTAGCCAACCCAGCGGCATCACGTCTCCTGAGCAACTATCGTTGGTGGAAACTAAGTGGAAGAAGTGCTTCCACTATGGTGCCAACACCCCAGATAACTCCTATACTTCAGATCCTTCTCAAGACTATCAATTGGAAATCCCGGGTGAAAATGAAAGGATTTGTTCGTATGCCATTCCGTGATCCAGAGCCTTTTTCATGGCATATACCGCCATGTTAGATCAATTCAAAATTCATTTCCCCTTTTCGTAATTTAAGATAGCAGTTCTCCATCACCTTCATCTCGCCCCCTCTCAACTCCATCCCAATGGCTGGGCATTCTTACAGGCCTTTGAAGTCTTCTGCTGGGCCAACGAGTGGAAATACTCGTCTAATCTATTTCTATATCTGTTTGGCCCATATCAAGGATCCTCCATCTGGTCTTGGGTATCCCTTCGGCATCGTAAGAATGTCACAAATGTTCATTCCGTGGGATGATTCCGTCAAGGTCCGGCGGGATTTGTACGTGAAAGTGACGCCCAAGAAGAACAACTTCATCTCTTTTTGGAAAAGCTGATCGTGAACCGCTCTTTCCTCTATATTGGACGGCAGAGCATTACTCTAAATCACTTACTTGTGAGGAATTAGAGTGCGACTTCCTTGACGACGATGATGCAAGGACTTTTAATTACTTGCATGATTTCGTCACTAGGCAAGGAATGGCGATCCACTGCCGAGATGTACTTGGGTCATCCCGCGCTAGTCCCGCCTCGTGTTTATGTATTAACTCCTCTCTAGACTTCTTTAATTCCAGATATTTTATTTGGCATACTGACATTCCCTTGTTTTGCAGCTGAAATCATGGCCAAATTTTCTGCACGATTTGATTCCAAGGCAGCAAAGGATGCCAAAGGTAAGGGTAAGGTTAATTTGCCAAACTCCCTTTCTCATGGCGGAGCTGAAGTCGCGGCGGGAAGTAATCCCAGTGTAGGCGCTAAGGTGGTATCCACTGCTCGCGGTTCTCCCTTGGCGGGAAAAAATCCTGTTGCTTCGGGAGCTCAGAAGGGAGGAGAGATCCGTCAGAGCAAGAGGGCACGGGTCTCCCAAGGTGAAATTTAATTCTTATTCTTTCTATCTCTCCGTATACTTTACTTCCGCTTGTTTTTATTTCATGTTTTTGGAATTTCGTGTGTAGCTGAACCTGCCACGATTGAGGGTGGATCTTCTACAGCTCTTATCCCGGCTGTGTGCACTCAGCCTCAAGTTTGGGAAGGTTTTCAACCTCCCAGCATTCAGTTTAGGCACGACAACTTTTTTCAGAAAGGAAGCGCCAAAACTCGGAAGGTAATTCTCTTCTTGACATGCACATCTCGTCAAGCTTCTTCCTTTGGGTGTTGATTAACTTTCTCTGTTTTATTTACTGTAGGGCCAGATCTAGTCCCTTATGGGTTGGATGTCCATGGGTTTGTCCATGCTCCAAGCCGTCCAAGAGGAAGCGAATCATTCGGAGGTGGTATCTCGGTTAAAGGGTGAGCTTCAGGATACCCAAGATGACCTTGAGCTGAAGGAAACTTTGCTTAAGAGTTCCAAGGAGAATGTTGGTCTTCTAGAAGGTCAATTGGCCGCCTTCAAGGAAGACGTAGAAAAGAAGAACAGGGCCCTGGCTGAGCGAGATGAGTTACTTGCGGCCGAGAAGAAGAAGGTGGAGTTTAATGCCGCCAAGCTGAAGGAGTCGGAGGAGGAAGTTGCTCGACTTAAAGCTCAGTCTATCGAGCTTAAAGCCGCATTGGATGCCAAAGATGACAAGATGATAGCTAAGCTCAAGGAGGCCGGCTATGATGCCTATCGGGAAGCCGTCAACTCTATCATTTTTTTGAACCCCGGTGTGGAGCTCAATCTCCTCGGGCTGGATCCCTTTCATGGGGTGAAAGACGGGTAGTTCTGGGATTTCCATGACCATCAGAATCCCGTTCTCTTGGATCCCAAATTGTGACTCTCCTCCTCCCACCGAAGAAGATGAAGCTGCCCCTAACGCATAAGATGACGACGTAGGAGCTTAAACTTTTGTATTTCCTCCTTTTTGGGTTTTTGTTTTGTGGCCTCCGACTTGTAATTTTGACAAACTTTTAGTTAAGTTTTTGAGGAATTTTGATTACTTATCGTTCATCTTCTAATTAGCTTTGATTTTTAATGTCGGCATTCTTTGATGTTGGTATGGCCTTTATCTCTCCTAATAGAGGAGGCCTTGACCTTTATCGCCTTCTTTTAAGGGACCTTGGCCTCCGGCTTTATATGCCGTTTCAAGTCGTCGTGACCTTTATCACCTTCTTTGATGGGACCTTGGCCTTTGGCTAGATAAGCCATTTTGTGCCGTCATGGCCTTTATCACCTTCTTTGAAGGGACCTTGGCCTTCGGCTTGATAAGCCGTTTAATGTTGTCATGGCCTTTATCACCTTCTGTGAAGGGACCTTGGCCTTCGGCTTGACAAGCCGTTTAATGTCGTCATATATGGCATCCGGAATGTTTTCGGACAAGATCGCTGTCATTCCTGCATTTAATACAACACTAACAAACAATATTGAAAGTATAAAGCGGTCATCTTATTGCACGAAATTCATCAGTTGGGGTCTCGTTAAAACCTTTAGCAGAAAAACCCTCCTTAGGGATAAAACCTGCTCCAGGAAAAATTGTACCCCTTATTACAGAATCAAAGTTACATGATTATTCAACTGTAATACCGCCGCAGATCAGCGACATTCAAAGTTCTTGGTAACTCTTTACTTTTCAAAGTTTCTAGGTGGTAGGCTCCCTTCTCAGTTGCGCGCTTAACCTGGTATGGGCCTTCCCATTTCGCCTTGAGCTTGCCATCGTTAGCATTTCGATTGCCAATGCTGGCTCTTCTCATGACTAAGTCCCCTACCTGGAAGTTTCTTCTAACTACCTTGAGGTTATACCTCTGTGCTATTTGCTGTTTCCTTGATAACTCTGTTATCCTGGCGATTTCCCGCACTTCATCTATCAGGTCAGAATCTTAGCGAAGTAACTGCTCATTATTTTCAACGGGATACATCACTCGCAAAGAGGGTTGACCAATTTCAACCAGGATAACTGCGTCAGATCCATACACCATTCTAAAAGGAGTTTCTCCAGTGGTACTGTGGGGCGTACTTCTGTAGCTCCAAAGTACTTGATACAAGTTTTCTGTCCAACTTGCTCCTGCTTTCTCAAACCGCTTTCTGAGGCCATTTAGAATGACCTTATTTGCAGATTCCGCCTGGCCATTGGATTGGGGATGCTCCACACTGGCGAAGTACTACTTGATATGGAGTCTTGGTAACATTTCTCGAAATTCCTTATCTGTAAATTGAGTCCCATTATCGCAAATAACCTCTGCCGGGATACCAAAGCGACATATAATTTGGCGAAAAACAAAGTTTTGGACTTTTATAGATGCTATGCTAGCCAGAGGTTCCAATTCAATCCATTTGGTATAATAATCAATAGCAACAATTAAATGCTTTAACTGACCTGCCGCGGGGGTGAATGGTCCCAAAAGATCCAGACCCCAAGTGTGGAAGGGCTAAGGCGTTGAGATGCTATGCAAATTTTCGGCGGGAACGTGTGTGAGGGGACTGTGTTCCTGGCATTTCTGACACTCTTTAACGTATTCTGCCGCATCGGTGTTCATTGTGGGCCAAAAATATCCCGCCCGCAAAGACTTTCTCGCTAGAAATTTCCCGCCCACATGATGTCCACAGCTCCCTTCATGTATTTCTCCTAATATGTACCAGACTTCAGAAAGTCCGATGCACTTGAGCAGTGGGGTGGATAACCCTTTTCTAAAAAGATGCCCTTCAATTAAGGCGTATCTGGTCGATTTCTGGATGATCTTTCTAGCTTCCTTCTGAACATTGGGCAGTATCCCCTTTGGCGATATAACTTCAACAGAGTCCTCCAATCTTCGTCCTCTATCTGGAGAATTGCCCCTGGGGCCGGGATGACTTCTTCTACCACTGAACGTAAGACGGAAGCCGACTTAGTACTTGCCAGCTTTGATAACAAATCTGCCCTGCTATTCTCCGAGCGCGGGACATGCTTGATCTCAAACTTAAAAAATCCCACCAAGTTTTCTCTGACTAGGGCAAGATACTTCTGCATCAAAGGTTCTTTTGCCTGGTAATCTCCCTTGATTTGAGACACTACCAGCTGAGAATCTGAATATAAGGTCACTGTTGTGGCTCCCAATTCCTTGGCTTCTCTTATTCCCGCCAGACATGCCTCGTAATCCGCTTGATTATTGGAAGTTGGGAATTCAAATTTAAGGGAATATTTGATCGCCACTCCTTGGTCGTTCTCAATCAGAATCCCGGTTATGGATCCCTTAATATTTGAGGAACCATCCACATATATCGTCCATGATCCCTGATTTTGGTCCCCAGGATGTGTCATTTCTGCTACAAATTCTGCTAATACCTGAGCTTTTATCGCTTGTCTTGGCTCATAGGATATATCATATTGTGGAAGCTCAACTGCCCAAGCCATCATTCTCCCGACAAGATCAGGTTTGTGCAAGACTTACCTGATTGGTTAGTTGGTGCGAACCGTGATGGGATGACATTGGAAATATGGGCGTAGACGTCTTGACGCCAGTAACAGAGAGTATGCCACCTTCTCCAGCCTTTTATAGTTTAACTCTGATCCCTGCATAGCTTTGGAAACAAAGTATACCGGATTATGGGTCCGGGATTCTTCTTTGATTAAGGCTGCACTTACCGCTTCGTCAGATACCGCCAAATATACATACAAGGTTTGGTCGGGATCTGGTCTTGATAAAACTAGGGGCGACGCTAAGACTCCCTTCAGCTCTTGGAAAGCTTGCTCACATTCTGCATTCCATTCAAAATCCTTCTTGCTACGAAGCGTCTTGAAGAAAGGCAAGCATCTCTTGGCCGAAGCCGGCAGGAAGCAAGTTAGGGCTGCTATCCTTCCCGTTAATTGCTGGACTTCTTTTATAGTTCTGGGACTCTGAATTTTTAGTACACTACTACACTTGTCCGGGTTGACCTCGAACCCCCGGTTTCTACATCAAAAGTACATTTATTCGGATTCAATATGAGATCATACCTGCGTATTTGACCAAAGGTTTCCTCCAAATCTGCCACCGGGTCTTCGTGTTCCGGAGTTTTGACTATCATATCATCAATGTAGACTTCCAGGATCCGGCCAATTTGTCCTGCAAAGACTTTACTCATCATTCTCTGGTAGGTGCGCCGTCATTTTTCAGACCGAATGGCATCATGTTATAGCAGTATACTCCCATGTCGGTAATGAAGGTGGTTTTCTCCTGATCATCGGGATGCATCGGTATCTGATTGTATCCTGAGTATGCATCCATGAAAGAAAGATATTTATAACCCACCGAGTTGCCTACTAACTTGTCAATGCATGGGAGTGGGAAGGGATCCTTCGGACAAGCCTTGTTCAGGTCGGTGTAATTTGTACACATTCATCACTTCCCATTGGCCTTTTTCACCATTACTACATTTGAGAGCCATTCCGCATAGCGGATTTCGCAGATAAACTCGGCATCTAGGAGCTCCTTCACCTATTTCTCAATGGCTTATGTTCTCTCAGGCCCCATTCTTCGTTTTTTCTGAGCTACTGGTGTGCATCCCGGTTTGATGGACAGACGATGGCATGCCAACTCTGGTTTGACTCCCGGCATATCGGACGAGACCCAGGGAAATAAATCTTTGTTTCTTTTGTGAAGCTCAATAAGTCGCCCATTGATGATTGGGGGCAAATTTGCTCCTACCTTTACTGTTTGGTCTTCCTTTTGCCCAATCTGGACCAGAATCTGATCCCCCTCTAGTTGAGGCTTCTGCTCTTCAAAATCTGCACGGGGATCGAGGTTGGTCATCATTACCCCTGCCTCCGGTGGCAAGTTGTTAACCTTTTAATGGTGCTGGAAATGGTTAACTCGTTTCAGTATAGTGACTATACACGTGTATCGTCCACAGGAAGCACTTGAATTTATTCGATTAAGAGTTAAGTTGACGGATTGTTAAAAAACATATCAAGTTGTGAATGGAAAATAAAATAAACACTAGATAAAGAGATAAACAAATAAAATAACAATTCACCTGGGATTGAGTTTCATTTTTTAGCCTTGTTTCTTTCAATTAAAGTTAAATATTATAAGAAAAGATGCGTACTCAATGTCACAAGTGCAAATCTCTTTGATCACTTGATTCTAAGACACTAGTCTCTAGAGCCCAATCTCTTTGCACTCTAGGTACCAAGTCTTGCATTAAGCAGAGTACTAAGGCAATCATAAGCACTTCCACCTATCTCTAGACTAGAAGGTTTTATGAGAGTTTTTTCTCCAAATCCATTTATAAACCAGTTTTTTAATTGCGGAAATAAACTAACACATGGAAAAGGTGATCAAGCTTAAACCAAGAAAAGAAGAACAGAAGAAGAACTCCAATTCATATATAATATAAAAACTAATAATTGAAAGAAACAAGAGACGAAGTAATTACATTCAATCCCGGCGGAAAGCTTAGCCTAGCAAGGCCAGGACTTCAAGAACTAAACCTAAGAGTATTAGAACTCTGACAAAAGCCTATACTTTGTGGTTTTCTTCTATACAATTCAATATATCTTCTAACTTCTGAAGGGCTGTATTTATAGGTGTTTTGGGCAGGGGTCTGGCGCTCGAGCGCCCTCCTGGCGCTTGAGCGCTGGCTTGACACGTGCTGGTTAATGAGCTTAATTGCCTGGTTAATGCATCTGGCGCTCGAGTCCTGGTGTGGTGCTCGAGCGCCAGGTTCATAACTCTGGCAGAGAGGATCCAATGCTCAACGTATTCTGGTGCTCGAGCCCTGGTGTGGCGCTCGAGCACCAGAGCATTTACACTAGTAGAAAGGATCCTATGTTCCTCAGCTTCTAGTGCTCGAGCCTTGGTCTGGCGCTGGAGCGCTGACCTCTTATATGCTCCAGCAACTTGATTTTTTTATTTTGCTTCCAAAAACACCTGAAAATACATTTCTAAAGTTAAAAAATTTATTATTACCACTTATTTATTCTTAAACTCACAAAGTAAGGAAAAGAGGTGAAATTATGTATAGAAACATGTAATATCTAGAGAAGATAAGTGCAAATCCTTTATTAAATCAACACACTAATTTGAACTTATCAAACTCCCCCAAACGTAAGACTTTGCTTGCCCTCAAGCAATGTATCCTAAAACAAAGAAAAACAACAAAAGAAGCATGGCAAGTATGGGTTAGAGCAAAGTGTATCAAACTTCAATCCTCATGATATGCATGGAAAGAGTTAAGAGAAACTTATGATCACCTAATTTATAGAAGCAATGGACCAGTTTATGACTTAAGTGCAAAGGAAATTGTAATCAACAATTAACAAAGGTTTACTCTCAAACCTTACATGGTGTCAATTTCGCTCATTCCTCAATGTCACTTAACTTGAATTTTGTTTTTCATTTGCCATCAAACCATTTCACAAAATCGAACAGTAAATCAAGAGGTCTTTTCAAAAGGTTGTAATGAGGCTGGGCTACAAAGAATCTTTGTTTTTCTAGTTAAGCAAAACGTGTTGGAGAAAATATTTTCAAATATTTACAAGCTTCCCCCCAACCTATTCTACAAAACATGCTCAAACTTATACTTCCTTTCAAGTGTTTCTCTTTCTTATTTTCCAAGGCACCTTCCAATTTCTTTATTTATTTATTTTTTCTTTTCTTTTCCTTTTTCACATATATACACAAGGCTGCCCAAGGATTTTCACTTATACCCGAAACACTTGATTCATTTTCTAAGCCAACAGAGTCATACATCATTTGTATACCCACTACTCCCCCTAAACATATAAATATTTTTCTCCAACTCAAAGGTAAGGATAAAAAATTCACATAGGTGTCTTAGGGTTTAAGAAAGAATTCATGGCTCAAAGTGGGTACCAACAAAAGATGTAATTTTAATAGGTAAGCTTTCTCAAACTCAATCAAGAAACTATGCCTCTATCATTTTTAAGTCTCAATTGGTCATGGCAATTACAAAATCAAACAAAATCCATTCAAGTTAACAAAAAGAACTCTCATACATTTTTGTGGGATTCACTCAACATACAAGGCTAAAAAGACTTTAACCTTGAAAATAATTTTTCACAACTCCCAATGCACAAAAATCATCTCATGATCGGTTAACTTTCAAATCAATATTTTTCACAATTCCTCTTTTTCCAAACCATGCAAAATCATAAAAACTTTCATTTTTCACACAACTAGAACCAACACTTGCCACTGAAACAAAACAAACTTTTTTATTTATTATATATTTTTTTCATAAAAAGAAACAAAAACCACAATTATAAAAAAAAGAAAAATAAATCAAGAAAAATAAAACCAGTCAAGCAGACATCCCATGAAACACAAGACAGAAACTTCCCTATCAGATTAGTGGGTCATCCTCCTCCAAATAATCATTGATGTCGATGTCCCCATCGCCACCAAACCTATCGTCTTCCCCACGACCACCACTTCCTTCAACTCTCTCTCCAGCTGCCTCCCCCGGTGGAATTGGCTGGTCCCCAGGCCAATCCAAATGTGTGGCAAACGCCTCCGGGGGCTGGAAAAATGTTTGGCCCAGCATAGAGTGCTGGGCCATCGAGTAGTGGGAGAGGTGAAGACTAGTCATCCCCCGATGTAGGGTAGCAAATTGCTTGTCATTGTGATCAAGCCTCGGGCTGATACGGCCCCACAAATCCTCCATTGTTCTCAGGGGAACTTGCGGTGGTGGTGCAGGTGGTGCATTCGGATCTCTATCCGCATAGTGGTTCCAGAAATACTTCTTGTCAATGGGCTTCCTAATCTTCTGGCTACAAACCACTGGAACCCTTGCATCTTCACATAGACTAGTGATGAGAGATGGGAATGCCAGGCTCTGTTTCGTGCCACCCTTGTGCACATTGGCCCAAATCATGTCAGAAATAATCCGAGCCAGGTCGACCGTGATGCCGGGAGTCTTGATACAACCTAGGAGATGGCACTCCTAAAGTGGAAGATCAGAAGGATGGGACTTGGGCCGGAGGTTGGCGAGGATAAAAGTCATCCATAATTTGGAGACCACAGTCATATTGCCCCGGAGAACCTTGTGAGGAACTCCATTCCTAGTCGTCTCCAGAATCCTCCGATCCTCATAGCAAATTCGCTCCAAAGTAGTTTGGAGGTCCAAATCTCCCTGATTCCTCATTCTCGTGAAGTCGTCCACCACCCCTTCACTTCTCTCATATGCCGAGATAGGTGAAATGACTCCTCCGCCGATCTTCTCATTTATCCAGTTGGCATCATATGGTACCCGAATCCCGCGGACAGTGGACACCTTCTCACGGGTCTTGGTGTCTTTTCCCCCAAAGGCGTTCGCATAGAACTCCTTGACAATCTCCGGGTCGAAATTCTCCGGGAGCAATGCAATAGACCACTAGTTGCGGAGAGTGAGCATGCCGGTGAACTCTTGGCATTCTCCATCTCGCAACTCAACTCGACGCTCCACGATGAAGTTCCAGTCATCAATGACCCGGAACCTCTCAGCCCTTTCCCGGCCAATGAACCAGTGGGGGTGGTCAGAACCACCACCTGGGATGAGGAACCTCCTCTTCTCCTTTGGGGGCCTTCCTTCCTCTTTTTAGAGGCACGTTCAAAAATGGACTATTCATCATAGATAACTTAATTTCCAAATGAAGAACATAACTCAGAATTTCGTTACATTCATAATACCATTCAGAATTTCAAAAACACAGAGAATAGCCCAATATAACAACATTTTGAACAGAAAACCCAAATTAAAATGTACTAAAAATGCTTAAACTGTTCATGTTCATGTTCATCATCCTCTAATAAATCAGAATCACATCACATATGGAAATAGAAACATGAACAATGACTGAAATAATGAATAATACCTCAACATGATGATGATTGATGAAAAACTTGAGAAATTTGATGAATTTGGATAGTTTTAATGTGAGAAATGATTTGTATTGCGTAACAGAGAAGAGAGAAAATGATTTTGTGCAGAAAAAAAAATTGATTCTACGCTGTTTTTAAAGCCAACGCGTGATTGGCGCTCGAGCACTAGGTCATTGATGAGCAGATCAACCGTTTCACTTTTCTGGTGCTGGATCGCCACAGCTGGCGCTCGAGCGCCAACCCAAAATAGATGGCAGTGAAGAAAGGCCTTTCAGCTGTCTCTAGCGCTTGAGCGCTGATATTGGCGCTTGAGCGCCAACATCTGACCAAAATTTTTTGAAACTAGCGCCAATTAAATACCCCTAGCGCTTGAGCGCCAGATCCAAAAACTGGACAGTGAAGAAGCTTTCTTCAAGTGCTCAAATTTTCAACTTTCTCACAAAAATTCTTTCAAAATTCATCAAATTTATTTATTCTATGTACACAAAAACACAAAAATAAACACACAAAATTGGGTTGCCTCCCAATCAACGCTTGTTTAACGTCATTAGCTCGACGCCTGTAGCATGGTTATGCTTCCTTCAAACCCATTACGGTGGTTAGCCGCTCGACGTCACCACCAAGGTATAGCTTCAATCTTTGACCATTTATGACCCAGCTTTCATTTTTTACTGGGTCTTCAATCTCAATAGCTCCATAAGGCCTTACTTCCTTAACCCTAAAGGGTCTGGACCTCTTGGAATTTAATTTTCCCAGGAATAATTTCACTGTAGAATTAAAGAGTAAAACATATTGCCCAGGACTGAAAACCTTTTTGACCAACTTTTTATCGTGATACAACTTCATTCTTTCCTTGTATATCCTTGAAGTCTCATAAGCTTGGAGTCTCAATTCTTCCAATTCATGAAGTTGTATTTTTCGTTTTTCTCCAGCAGTTGTTTGGTCAAAATTAAAATACTTTAAAGCCCAATATGCCTTATGTTCTAGTTCGAATGACGTGACTTCCCATAGACTAACTAGAAAGGAGTTAAACCTATGGGAGCTTTAAGAGCTATCCGGTATGCCCACAGAGCATCATCTAGTTTAATGACCCAATCTTTTGTTGAAACACTAACGGTCTTTTCCAGAATTCGCTTAATTTCTCTATTCGAGACTTCAGCTTGACCATTAGTTTGGGGATGGTATGGACTAGCAATTTTATGTCTCACCCCATAATGTTCCAAGACCTTCTTTAGTTGGGAGTTGCAAAAGTGCGAACCCCCATCACTGATGAGTACTCTCGGGGAACCAAACCTTGAGAATATATTCTTTTTCAAGAATGTCACTACCGTCTTTGCATCAGCTCTTGCACAGGGAATTTCTTCTACCCATTTTGAAACATAGTCCACTCCCACCAATATATATTCATTGGTGAAAGAGGGTGGAAATGGACCAACAAAATCAATTCCCCAGCAATCAAAAACCTCTACCTCCTGCATAACTGTCAGAGGCATCTCATTCCTTCTTGTCACTCCTCCGGTTCTTTGGCACTTATCACACTGCTTCACATAGATATGAGCATCTTTGAAGATTGTTGGCCAATAAAAACCGGACTACAATACTTTGGTTGTAGTGTGTTCCCCATTAAAATGTCACCCATAGGGTGAATTGTGACAATGCCACAATATGCTTTTAGATTCTCCACGGGAAACACACCGTCTCATAAGACTATCTCCTCCAATTTTAAATAAATAAGGGTCATCCCAAACGAAGTAAGAAGAGTCCTTTAAGAACTTCTTCTTTTGTTGCCAAGAAAATCCATCCGGAATGATTCCTGCTACTTTAAAATTTGCCATATCAGCAAACCATGGCCTTTCTTGAATGAGCAGCAAACGTTCATCCGGGAATTCCTCGACAATCTCTTCTGTTTCACTGGTCTCGTATGTGTTATGAAGTCAGGAAAGATGATCAGCCACAAAATTTTCACATCCCTTTTTACCCTTGATGACTAGATTGAATTCTTGCAGTAATAGAATCCAACGTAGCAATCTTAGCTTCGACTCTTTCTTAGTCACCAAGTATTTTATGGCTGCATGATCAGTATAGACAATCACTCTTGACCCTATAAGATAAGACCTAAATTTTTCCAACCCATATACAATCGCCAGTAATTCTTTTTCTGTAGTTGCATAGTTCACCTGTGCATCATTAAGTACTCTACTAGCGTAATGTATTGGATGAAAAATTTTGTCTTTTCTTTGGCCTAGTACGGAACCCACAACATAGTCACTCGCATCACAATTAAGCTCAAAGTCCAAAGACCAATTTGGAGCAACTATGATTTGGGCCATAATCAGTTTTTCCTTCAGTCTCTCAAATGCCTCCAAGCACTTAGCATCAAAATTGAAGTCCACATCTTTAACCAAAAGATTACTAAGTGGCTTGGCAATCTTGGAGAAGTCCTTTATAAATCTCGGGTAAAACCCGGCATGTCCTAGAAAACTCCTGATTCCTTTAACATTCACGGGTGGTGGAAGTTTTTCAATAACTTCCACTTTTGCTTTGTCGACCTCGATCCCTCTAGACGAGATCTTATGACCAAGCACCACCCCTTCCTCTACCATGAAATGGCACTTCTCCCAGTTAAGTACTAGATTTGTTTGAACACATCTTCCTAGAACAATATTCAGATTGTTCAAACATTCTTCAAAACTTTTCCCAAAGACAGAAAAGTCATCCATGAAAACCTCAATACATTTCTCAACCAAATGTGAAAAAATGGCAAGCATGCATCTTTGAAAGGTTGCAGGCGCATTACACAGTCCAAACGGCATACGCTTATAAGCAAAGACTCCAAATGGACATGTGAAAGCTGTCTTCTCCAGATCTTCTAGGTTTACTAAAATTTGGTTGTACCCAGAATATCCATCCAAGAAACAGTAATATGCCTGGCCAGCTAGTCTCTCAAGCATTTGGTCCATAAAAGGCAAAGGAAAATAATCTTTCCTGGTGGCTTGATTTAATCTTCTATAATCAATGCACATACGCCACCTGGTCAATGTCCTTGTAGGAATTAATTCATTTTTCTCATTCTCAATGACCGTCATCCCCCCTTTCTTCGGAACCACTTGAACTGGACTTACCCACTCGCTATCGGAGATGGGATAAATCATACCAGCTTCAAGTAACTTGAGTACTTCTTTTCTCACTACTTCCTCCATCGTCGGATTCAATCGCCTTTGAGGCTGGGCAACAGGTTTAAAATCCTCTTCCATATGTATCTTGTGCATACAGAAAGAAGGACTTATTCCTTTAAGATCTGTCAGTGCCCATCCTATCGCCCCTTCATTGGCTCTCAAAACCTCCAAGAGTTGTGCCTCTTAGCCAGAAGATAGTGAACTGTTAATTATCACTGGCTTGCCTCCCCCTTCATCTAAAAATGCATATTTAAGATGGGACGGCAACACTTTCAATTCCAGCTTATTCTTTCCTGACTTTTCCTCCATGGATAAGTCTTCTGGGACAAATGTTTTAATGGGGTCCTCTTTCAGAGTATCTAGGTCCCTCAAACATTTTTCAATTTCGACTTCCTCCAAGTCATATAAATTTGCACGCGACTGCACTAGAGCCTTTTCTAAAGGGCTAGCATTGTACATTTCTTGCTTCCCTAATAGAAATGCCTCTTCCATGACATCCACCCTAAAGGCTGAATGTTTTTCCTTTGGGTGTTTCATGGCTTCCAACACATCGAACTTTACCTCATCATCCTCAACTCGTACCTTGAGTTGTCCATTATCCACGTCAATCATGACTTTTGCCGTTTTCATGAAAGGTCGCCCCAAAATTAAAGGCACCTCCACGTCTTCCTTTATATCCATAATGACAAAGTCAACCGAAAAGACAAATTTATCAACCTTCACTAGAACATCCTCCGCTACTCCGTAAGGAAATTTTAATGACCTATCTGCCAGTTGGAGGGTCATTATAGTGGGTTTCACTTCCAGATCACCAATCCGTTTTAACATAGATAACGACATGAGGTTTATACTTGCCCCAAGATCCAGTAATGCCTTCCCCACGGGAAGAGCACCGATAGTAATAGGGATAGTAAAACTACCTGGATCTTTGGTCTTGTGAGGCAAGGACTTTTGAATTATGGCACTACACCCGGCTTCTAGTTCCATAGTTTCATCTTTGATCTTTCTCTCTTTCGTCAACAAGTCCTTCATGAACTTGGCATATGTGGGCATTTCCTCCATAGCTTCCATAAATGGTACATTTATCTGAAGCCGTTTGAAAATGTCTAGAAACCTAGCATATTGCCTCTCCTTCGTCTTCTTTGATGGATGAACAGGATAAGGAACCTCCTTCACCTGAGGTACTCCATCCATCTTCTCCTTGACCTTAACCTTCTTTTTGATTTTTTTATTTTTTCTTTTTCAATATTTACATTATTTTTCTCCTCACTTCTTTCACCTTCACTTTCCTTCTCTACCTCCTCTATGACTACCTTTTCAATTCTCCCATCCACCTCCTCGGGTTCATGCAAATGATCCCCTATTCCTTTACCAATCTCCTTACCACTCCTTGTGACAATGGACTTGCATTGCTCTTTCGGGTTCGTGGTGGTATTAACGGAGAATAGAGTAGTGGTAAGCTCTGCCAATTGTTTAGAGATTTGACCCACTTGCGTTTCAAGATTGCGGATAGACGACTCGGTGTTCTTCTGGAAAGCTTCATTACTTTGGTGGTTAGCCAATGAAGCTTGGATAAATTTATCTAAGGTGTCTTCCAATTTAATGGTCCTCTCTACCAATGGAACAAATGGCAGCCTATTAGATGAACTTGTTAAATCTTTCCAAATCATTTGACCTTGTCCTTGAGGATTCTTCCATCCTTGCATTCCAGCATTGGAAACATTAGATTTAAAGGGTGAAGAAAAGAAACTTCCTCGTGACTGATTATTTACAAAATTCAACTCCTCATCGTTTTGGCTAGAGGCATGCAGACATTGAGTGTATGAATGAGCTTCACCACACAATTCACATGCTCCTATTTGAGCTTGTTGGTTCACTACTTTAACTTGCTCCGGCTTTGGCACCAATTGTGTAATAGCTTGACTCAAGAGCTCAATTTGCTGAGTCATAAGCTTATTTTGTGCCAAATAGCATCAGACGAATTTAATTCTAGGACACCCTTGGGCTTTGAGACTTGGCTTCTGGGCTGATGCCCCACTCTATCACTTGCTGCCATAGAAGTGATAATTTCCATTGTAGTAGGTACATCAATGGTTTTCAAAGACCGTCCAGGAGTTGCGGTAAGATGGATTGTCCATTGATGGTTCAATCCTGCAGAAAATATATTAAGCTTCGCAACATCGGTCAACCCATGATTTGGGCATTTTCTCAACAACCGTTGATACCTTTCCCAAGCCTCGTGAAATGCTTCATCTTGCCCTTGCTTAAAAGCAGATATTTCAGATTGCACTTGGATAATTTTAGAAGGAGGAAAGAACCTTGTTAAGAAGGCTTCTTCAACCTCACTCCATGTGTTCAAACTTTGACTCAGAAGAGTCTTGAACCATTCCTTTGCATCTCCAATAAGTGCTAAATGAAATAATTTCATATAGGTATCTTCAGCACTTGCTTCATCCAAGCCCATAGTCGCTACAAGATCATAAAAGGTCTCCAAGAAATTATGTGGATCCTCATGATCTTTCCCTATAAACTGATTAGTCAGAATGAGATTATACCAATATGGCTTAATCTCCATTTGCTGAGCAATACTGGACAAGACAATAGCGGACCGATTCCTTGGACCTTGCGGAATCACATAGTCACCAAGGACTACAACCCTTGTCGGATTAGGAACTTCCGTAGCCATATCAAAAGTAACAGAATGTGTAGAGTTACTAGAGAAATCTGAGGAACTCTCTCCCTCCTTTTGTTCACGGTATTTAATTGCAGACTGTCGTGTAGCAAATGCCTCGATTTCGTCAATATACACTAACTTTTCTCTTTGGCTTTTGCTGCGAGTAAGCATACAACAATACTGGAACAATAGTGAGAATTAGGTACAAATATACAAATACTTACAAAAAGAAAACTATTCACAATTTTTACAAATCAACTTAAAACATAAAAAAAATAAACAACCGTGCTCCCCGGCAACGGTGCCAGAAATTTTGTTAACCTTTTAATGGTGCTGGAAATGATTAACTCATTTTAGTATAGTGACTATACGTGTATCGTCCACAGGGAGCACTTGAATTTATTCGATTAAGAGTTAAGTTGACGGATTGTTCAAAAACATATCAAGTTGTGAATGGAAAATAAAATAAACACTACATAAAGAGATAAACAAATAAAATAACAATTCACCTGGGATTGAGTTTCATTACTTAACCTTGTTTCTTTCAATTAAAGTTAAATATTATAAGAAAATATGCGTACTCAATGTCACAAGTGCAAATCTCTTTGATCACTTGATTCTAAGACACTAGTCTCTAGAGCCCAATCTCTTGGCACTCTAGGTACCAAGTCTTGCATTAAGCAGAGTAGTTAGGCAATCATAAGCACTTCCATCTATCTCTAGACTAGAAGGTTTTATTAGAGTTTTTTCTCCAAATCCATTTATAAACCAATTTCTCAACTGCGCAAATAAACTAACACATGGAAAAGGTGATCAAGCTTAAACAAAGAAAAGAAGAACAAAAGAAGAACTCCAATTCATATATAATATAAAAACTAATAATTTAAAGAAACAAGAGACGAAGTAATTACATTCAATCCCAGCGGAAAGCTTAGCCTAGCAAGGCCATGACTTCAAGAACTAAACCTAAGAGTATTAGAACTCTGACTAAAGCCTATACTTTGTGGTTTTTTTCTATACAATTCAATATATCTTCTAACTTCTGAAGGGCTATATTTATAGGTGTTTTGGGCAGGGGTCTGGCGCTCGAGCGCCCTCCTGGTGCTTGAGCGGTGGCCTGACACGTGCTGGTTAATGAGCTTAATTTCCTGGTTAATGCGTCTGGCGCTTGAGCCCTAGTGTGACGCTCGAGCGCCAGGCTCATTACTCTGGCAGAGAGGATCCAATGCTCAATGTATTCTGGCACTTGAGCCTTGGTGTGGCGCTCGAGCGCCAGAGCATTTACACTGGCGGAAAGGATCCTATGTTCCTCAGCTTCCAGCGCTTAAACCTTGGTTTGGCGCTCGAGCGCTGGCCTCTTATATACTCCAGCAACTTGATTTTTTTATTTTGCTTCCAAAAACACCTGAAAATACATTTCTAAAGTTAGAAAATTTATTATTACCACTTATTTACTCTTAAACTCACAAAGTAAGGAAAAGAGGTGAAATTATGTATAGAAACATGTAATTTCTATAGAAGATAAGTGCAAATCCTTTATTAAATCAACACACTAATTTGCACTTATCACAAGTCCCGGCGCTCCATTTTCTTCTTACCTTTTCCCTCATGGATTTCAATGGGTTTTATGGACGTCTTCGTGATTTTCAAGCTCTCCTGGTAACATCGCCTGGCATCACTGCCCTTTCCCCTTACTGTGATAATGGATCCATCTTCCCCGGGAAACTTCATAGCTAATTGTATAGTTGAGACAATGGCGCCCAAGTGGTTCAAAGTCGGTCGTCCTAGTATGGCGTTATAAGCAGATGGGAAATCTACAACGATGAATCTGGTCATTACCGCCTTGGTGCCCGGCTTTTGCCCAAAAAGGACTTTCAAATCTACATATCCCTTCGGCAGTATAGTGTCTCCTGTGAAGCCGATCAGACTGCCCTTGTGAGGGATTAAGTCCTTGGAACCCAGGCCTAACTTGTCAAACAGGCTCCAGAAAATAATGTCCGCCGAACTTCCCTGATCTACGAAAATCCGATGGACTTCAAATCCCGCCATGCTTGCGGCAATTACCAAGGGCTCATTATCTCTGACCTGTTCTTGTGGCAAATTAGCATCAGAAAAGGATAGTACCGGGTTATTTACCTGGGCCACCTGTGAGCACGAGTCCCTGGCATCACGGGTCCTTTTTCTATCTTCCAAACCCTTCCAGCTTGTTCCCCCTGCTATAATTTGTATTACTCCTCTTTGTGGGGATCCCTGATTACGCCTAGGGCTCCGAGATCTATTTCAGGCTTCAGGTCCCAGGTGCCTGTTGGCTTGCAGTGATCTCGGTCGTCACTCCTGTGTATTGGGACTTTGCCTACGGTCTCTTCTATTGTTGGAATCTTGAGTATAATTTTTGAGCCTTCCTTGACGAATCAACTTTTCAATGGAATCCCATAGTTAGACGCACTCGTTCGTTGAGTGCCCTTTTTCTCGGTGATAATGACAATAGCGGTTCTGAAACTGCCCTGGATTCCTGAGAGGTGGGAGGTCTATCCCTTATCTCCGAATTCATCACCTCCTTATAAACTTTCACTGGTGATACGGTCAACGGGGTGTAAGTATTGAACATTCCTCGGGGGCCTTTTGACGGTTTGTCTTGAGCCTTATCCTCCTTTCCCCGAGATTGGGGGTTCTGCTGGTTCTTCCCTTTATCATCTTTTTTGACGGCTTGGGCTGCTTGAGCCCTCTCCCATTCTTCAATTCTGATCCATTTTTCAGCTCTGGCCTTCAAATCGTCCATGGACGTTGGCTTTTCACCAGCTAAAGCTTTGGCAAAGGCGCCTGGTTTCAATCCTTTGACAAAGAAATATAACACTAAGTTAGGTTCAACATTCCTAACTTCCAGTACTTTGTTATTAAACCAGGTTATGTATTCTCTTAGAGATTCGTCTTTCATTTGTTTAATTGTCTCTAAATGAAATTCAAATTTGAACTGTCTTTTACTATTGGAAAAGTGAAAAACAAACTTATCTTTAAGGGTCTTCCAATTGTTGATGGACTGTGGTAGGAGATCAGAGAACCACCGGCTTGCTGCTTCTGACAAAGTCAAAGGGAAAGCCCGGAATACGGTGGCTTCATTGACCCCTTGGAAATACATGGCTCTTTCGAAAGTGCTCACATGCAGAGTCGGGCCCTTCGCCCCATCATATTCTTTTAGCTGCTTCGCGAATTGGAAACCATGAGGTAATGCATGGGACATGATCCAAGGGGTGAACGGGTTGTCAATGTAGCCAAATTCTAGGATATTTTCTGCTATGTGCTCTTGCGGGCCGGCTTGTGGGCCCCCCTGGTGTGCTGGTGGCGGGTTGGCACCCCCTATTCGAGATGCCTCCCGGAGATCTTGCTGAGCAACATCTTCTCTTTTCTGGCTTATCCTAATTTCCAATTGTCGCTCTGCATTGCGCGGATCAAGATTGCCAATAATCTCCAGATTGTCAGGGTTACTTTGTTGCCCATCTCCACCGTTTGTTCCGCCGCGTTGAGGTTACTTCTCAACTTCTTGGATAGGACCCGCTTCTACCACCTTCTCCTTACCCTGTCGAACCTGCTCTCGTTTCTTCAGGGTTTCAATCTCCTTGCCTGTGCTTGCACCAAATTCTGCAACTTAAGGAATTCGGCTTGTAGGTTGAATGACGGTTGCGGTTCTGCCTGCTGGTTGGACTCCTCGTCCTGCTGGCCATCTCTCAATTCTTGAAGTATGGGATCGTTATAATCCCTGTTGCGTGTGGAATATACCATTGCTAAAAATAGAGAGAACACAACCTTTTGTCACGTTCCCCACAGACGGCGCCAATGTTGTGATCGTACCTGATGGCCGTAAGAGTATCTCCAATGATGATGGATATCCAATATAGCGTCGTGACTCCTTGACGGCAGTGTTGCCACCTGCAGAGACTCCAACGCTCAAGTCAGTATGTGATTTAGGTTATGTGTGGTAAATTGGATAGAACGTACCTTGCATGGAGTATTTATATGAATATTTATATAGAGCGTATTAGGGTTGAGTCTGTATCATCATGGGCTTGGCCCTCGTTGTCCAGGCCCAATCTGGAGTCTGCATCGTAGCGTGTATCCCGCCTTGTTTATTCTCAGTCATGGGCGGGGTATGACTTGTGATGTTTAGACGACATCTGACTAGGTACCGGATTATTATAATCCCGGGCCATAACAGATGGAATGTCAACCATCCATGATTCCATTGAAAAGTTTAGGGATAGTGTTTCCTTTTGGGTTGGAACACCTAAGAGGGAAGAAAATTTTATTGAGGCTTGTGAACAATTAGAAATTCCTTATTCAAAGAAACTTTCAATGGATTGTAGAACTAGATGGAATTTGAAGCGTTTGACTCAACAGTAGCCTCCATATAACTCATTGCAAAGTGATAATGATTGGAAAATGGCAATGGAAATTTGGGAGAAGTTGGAAACCTTTTATTAAATTACTGAGTTATTTTCGGGTATACAATATCCAACTTCAAATGTTTATTTTCCTAAAGTGCGTGAAATTTGGTTGGCTTTGTATGAATGCATTTTTTCTTAATATAGCATCATTCAAGCTATGGCTGAGAGCATGATTCCCATGTTGGAGAAGTATTGGGGCATGCTCAATGGGGTGATGGCAATAGGGGTTGTTTTGGACCCTAGGTTTAAAATCAAATTGCTAAATTATTTTTTCCCTCTCTTGTATGGAAGTGAAAGCACAAGTCAATTGAATAAGGTGAGGAAATTATTAGAAGATTTGTTTTTTGAATATCAATCTAAGGAAGGTAGTACTACTCATGATTCTATTTTCACTTCGTCTTCAATAATGTCTAGTTTTGATAATAATGGTGGAAAGGTTGATTAGAGTTTTGATTTTTTTTAAATATGTTCAAGAAACTTCTTCCGGTGATTGTGTTAAGTCTGAATTAGATTTATACTTGAAGGAGTTGTATTGCTTAATCAATCAAATTTTAGTAACTTTGACATTTTGGGATATTGAAAAAACATTGGAGTCAAGTATCCTACTTTGCAAAGAATTGCCAAAGACTTTCTAGCTATTCCTATCTCAACCATATTTAAATGAAGACAATTTTTTACTCCACATCATAGTAAATTAAATGAAGACACGGTTAAGGCATTCATGTGCTCTCAAGATTGGTTGCATAATGAGATTGAAGGTAATAAATTTAATTTACTTGTAAATTTTTCTTCTAAGCACTTAATTTATTTTATTGATTGTATAATTGTATCATTAAGTTACTTGAAATCAAAGATGGAATTTGGTACAATAGTTGAAGATGCAGATGTAGTTACATAACAATGGTATGAAAAATTTATTATGTTAATTCATGATTTTTTTATATTTTCTAAACACATATTTACATGTTTCCATTGTGTAGGTTTGATGATGAAGATGTTCATTGCACTTGGATAGAAGTATGAAAGACTTCATTGAACATGATGATGACTTGCTCTTGCAAATTTGGCTTATTTGTAATGTTATGCTAGTTTTCATGTGAGCTCTTGCACTTGTATTGTGTAACATTAATGTGTACTCTTGGATATTTTTAATCTTGGATGTTTTTGTTTAATGCTAGCTCTTGAACTTATATTGTGTAACATTAATTTGTACTCCCTCCGTTCCTATTTAACTGTCCGGAGAGAGAAAATCACACATATTAAGAAATGTAATAATTGTTATAGTTTTTCTCAAAATAAATTTTGAACTCTCCATAATACCCTTTATCTCTCATTGTTTGATTGGTTGGATAGTGGAGCATTGATTAGCCTCCAATTAAACATAAGCTTAGAATTGGTAAAAGTACAATTAATGTTACATTGAAAATATGGGTGGACAGATAAATAGAAACAAGATTATTTTCTCTCTCCGTATAGTTAAATAGGAACGGAGGGAGTACTTTTAGATATTTGTAATCTTGGATGCTTTTACATCTTGTGTGGTTTCATTACTATTATTATTGATTTATTTTGGTATTTTAGTCATGTTTCAAACATAGAATTAATGCCTAAATTTATTATTATTAAAAAATTGAGATAAAACAAAAAAAATGGCATTTTTTATAATTTGTTGACATTTATTATATTTTTTAATACTATTTACGGGGTTCTTCAAAGGTCCCCGCGGGGAGGCAAGGAACGGGACGGGGCCAAAAATATCCTCACCACGGGGAGCAGGGACGGAGAGCACGGTGAGGTTTACGGACGGGGAGTGGGGGAGTAGTCCTCGCCCCTGCCCCGCGCGGGTACCATGCCTAGTCAGTATTGCATGTGAACAGGTCTTTAATGACTATATTACCCTACAATTGTCAATGTGTAATGGTGGAAAAGAAAAAAAAGAGAGATGATAGAAAAAACAAAGAAAATAAAGAAAAGAAAAAGGAAAAAATGATTGATAAAATTATTAAAAATAAATACTAGTGTGACATGAGTATACTTGTTCAGGTTTTAAGTTTGATACCCTCTATAAGACTATAACTATGTAGTATTCATTTTGGTCACATTAATTATGTATGAAATTAATTTATTTCATTTGTTTGAATAATATTAGTACTACGGAATAATTGTCACGTCACATTAATGATGTATCAAAAAATTTTTGTTTAAATTATCTCAAAGAAAACACATAGATAGTAGTGGAGATAAGCCAAGACCCTTGCCCACAGATCATGAGTTGAAAAACGCTACAAACGTATTTGAAAGGAACAAAAGTCTATCTAGGGACTTTTATTAAGATGAAGTCCTAAACCATTACTTACATCAAATTCCCATGAAGGACTTTCGTTACTTTCAAATAGTCTATAGCCTTTTTCAACTCAAGAATAGAGAGTACTAGCGAACATGCCCGTGTGTTGCATGGGTTTTTATTTTAACTAAATACTGAGATTATTTTTTTATGTATTATATTAATAATATTCAATTTATAAGAATTATTAGATTTATTAAAAGTAATATAAGTATTAGTCATTAGTATTTTTTAAAAAATATATTATAAATAATTATGCTAAGGGAGTTCATTGAACACTTCACTATAATGTACATTTTTAGTGTAGTTTGAATATTTTTCATCATGCTCTACGATAAGAATTCTTAACCCTTTTGGAGATGTTACTCTAGACAACGCCGCATATAATTGCCTATGAGAAAACATTGATTTTAGCAAATATAACCTAACATAATTCAATGATTGACGTCCCTGACTTTGGTTTATTGTCATTGCATAATATACTTTTACTAGAAATTATTTTCTTCACAAAATAAAAATTCATCTTGAGTCTTTTGCCGTTAGCACTATTCTTGGAATTAGGTCTTTGGCTCCAACATTGTAATAATTTTTGCTTATATCAATAGTCTTCTAAATGTGTTAACATTTCCAATGTGGAGTTAATGTTCCTAAGTAACATAGCAGGCATTCCTTCATTGAGTTGCAAGCAATGATTTAAAAATATGTTAAAATTTAAATTATTTAAAAAAAGCATAAATTTTAATTAGATTTATTTGTTACCCTATTACTCTTAGAAGGTGCTAGTTCCAAAGTTTTAGGTATAGCCTTGGGTTTGTCCAACATCAAAAGATGCATAGAATTTGTAATTTGAACACTATGGACATCATTGGAATCCCTAAAATAAATTCAAGGAGTTTAGTAACATATTTGAAATAAATGAGTAATTTTAAAATGACATTAGTATATGTATTAAATATATAATTTACTTGAATAATTGTTTGAGTTCTCTAGCCTCTCTCTGGTATGTCAATATTGACATAAATGTTGGTTGATCTCTATGTAGAAATGGATAAATCACCTATAATTATATGGACATAATTAAATCTTAATTTATTGTAAATAAGCATTAATATTTAAATGTACATTGTTAATAAATTGTAATAATATGATTACGTTACCTCGAAATTCTGTAACTCTTGTAAATATGTAAAGATTGCAATATTAAGACTTGAAATTTTAGTGGCACTGGCATTCATTTTCTCTTCAAAATAAGTAAAAAATCCATTCCACAATGTTATTTTCACTTTATTTTCCCTTTCGAGAAATTTAATTATATTAATAACATTGTTTAACATATTTGTTTGAAGAGGTATATGTCTATACAAAAATAGTATTTCAAAGCCTAAAAACATGCTTCAATCTTATAAACAATACAAGTTTACATAATTTATAATTCAAAGGAAATTAGAATTAATTATGTTGTGGACCAGAATAATAGTATCCCGGATGTACGCACACATGTCAGGTCAAGTAGCCACCAACTATCCCGAAAGCATCCCGGTAAGTTTGGCGTGGCCTATAATCAGGGCCCAGTTAATGAGGTTTGGGCCCAGGCAACAGATCCTGGCCCAATACGGGCCACACTTAGGTCATACACCTCACTCTATAAATACTATCATTAATGCACCATGCAAGGTATGTAAGTATTTTATCAAATACAAAAACCCTAACACATTCACAAACTTGAGCGTCGGAGTCCTTGCAGGTGCACACCACCGCCGTCGGAGCTCAGGCCTAGAAGATATTAATTTTGCCCTCTATTGATCAAGAAGACCACTTTGTTCGTCCTACATCCTCGTCAGGTAAGATCACAATATTGGCGCCGTCTGTGGGGAACACAACAAAAGTCTCATTTCCATCCACTGTCAACAATGGTTGGCTCTACCAGAAATAGGGATTACAATGATCCAAGTGTTCAGAACCAAGGAGCAGGACAGCAGGCTGGTGCATCAAACCAAGCAAGGGCATCCCAGCACTTTGATATCGAAGTAGAATTTCGTAAATTGCAACAGCTGGTGCAGGCACAGGCTAAAGAGATTGCATATCTCAAGGAACAACAACGAAAAGGCAAGAAGAAAGTTATTGTGGAGGATGATCCAGAGGAGGAAAGAGCCGAGAAGCATACTCAGGCAAACCCTGAGGATGCGGAGAAAGATCATAACAATGCGGAGAAGTAGCAACGGAAATCCGTACTCAAAGGGGATAGGATGAAGATCCTAAAAATCAGGAAAGGCAGTTGGAAATATGGGCGAGCTGCCGACATGAAGGGGCCCCACACCAATCTCGGGTGGAGGGGGCCAACCCACCACCTGTCCCTCCTGGGGGCCCGCAAGCTGGACAACCTACCAGCAACCAGAAGCACATGGCGGAGAATATCCCGGATTTCGGGTATATTGATAATCCTTTCACACCTTGGATCATGTCCCATGCTCTTCCTCATGGATTCCAGTTTGCAAAGAAATTAAAGGAGTATGATGGGACCAAGGATCCCACCTTGCATGTCAGCTCCTTTGAAAGAGCCATGTACTTTCAAAGGGTAAATGAGGCCATTGTATGCCGTGCTGTCCCCCTTACGCTATCTGAGGCTACAAGTCGTTGGTTTTCAGATCTCTCACCACAGTCCATCAGTAACTGGAAAGCTCTCAAAGATAAGTTCATTCTTCACTTCACCAACAGTAAACGACAATTTAAGTCTTCACTTCACCAGCAGTAAACGATAATTTAAGTCTGAATTCCATTTAGAAACTATTAAACAGGGAAAAGATGAATCTCTACCAGATTATATAACACGCTTTAATAACAAAGTATTAGAAGTTAGGAATGTTGAGCTTAACCTGATGTTATATTTCTTTGTGAGAGGATTGAAACCAGGAGCTTTTGCCAAACAACTGGCAGGAGATAAACCTACCACCATGGACGATCTAAAGGTAAGGCCTGAAAAATGGATCAGAATAGAAGAATGGGAGAAGGCCCAGGCCGCCAAGAAGGAGGACAAAGCAAAACTACTCCTCCAAACCAATCTCGGGGTAAGGATGAAAAGCCCCGGATAGGTCTCCCAAGAAGCGCAATAGTCTTTTTAATAATTATACTCCGCTGACAATCCCGCCAGCTTCAGTGTTGAAAGAAGTGATGCACTCTGAGCTGAGAGAATGACTACCACCGTTAAAAACGGTTGGAAAACACAAGAATAAGTACTGTGAGTATCACCGGGATCGTGGGCATTCTACTAACGAATGCATCCAACTCTGGGATGCAATCGAAGCCCATCCCCCCGTATTCAAACACCGAGATCTCCTCCCAGGACCCGAGATCAACGAACAGAAGTCCGGCATCGATCCCGGAGCCCTAAAAGAACTCAGGAGTCCCCTCCTAGGGGAGTAATCCAAGTCATAGCTGGAGGAGCCAACTTGAAGGGTCTTGAAGATAAGAAGAGGACCCGAGATGCACGGGATTCTTGTTCCCAGGTAAATGCGATAGCTAACCCAGTTCTATCTTTCTCGGATGCAGATTTCCCAGAAGAACGCATCCGGGATAATGAACCATTGGTCATAGCAGCCAATTTGAATGGCTTTGAAGTCCATTGAATCTTTATTGATCAAGGAAGTTCAGCAGACATTATGTTTTGGAGCCTCTTTGATAAAATGGGACTGGGGTCCAAGGATTTAATCCCTCACAAGGTCAGTCTAATTGGCTTTACTAGAGATACAATCATCCCCAAAGGGTACATTGACCTCAAAGTGAGTTTTGGCAAAAAGCCAAGTACCAAGACAATCCCGACTAGATTTATAGTGGTGGATTGCCCTTCAGCCTACAATGCAATCATTGGGCGGGCAACTCTGAATAGCCTTGGCTCCATAGTCTCTACCATCCGTTGAGCCATGAAGTTTCCCGGAGAAGACGGGTCAGTAGTAATTGTCCATGGAAAAAGCAGCGGTGCAAGAAAATGTTACCAAGAAAGCCTTAAAATCACAAAAACACCATCTATCCCGCCAGTAAAGGTAGAGGAGAAAGGAAAGAAGAAGATGGAAAGACGTCACTTGATATGGGATGTAGGGGTCATGATGACTAACTTAGATCCCATAGCAGATTTTGAGTATCAACGACCCTAACCAGAAGGAGACCGGATTTTAGTCCAGATAGGGCTTAAGGAGGATCAGACTGTCAAGATAGGGGCAAACCTGCCCCCCATGATCAAAGAACGACTCATTGAACTGTTGAAGATGAATAAAGATCTGTTTGCTTGGGTTTCTTCCGGCATGCCCAGTGTAGACCCAGAATTTGTGTGCCATCGCCTTTCCCTAAACCGGGATGCACCTCGGTAGCCCAGAAGAAAAGAAAAATGGGCCCTGAGAGAACGGCAGCCATAGAAAAATAGGTTAAGGAGTTATTGAACGCAGGTTTCATCCGAGAAATACGATATGTAGACTGGCTTTCCAACGTGGTAATGGTGAAAAAGGCTAACGGAAAGTGGAGGACGTGCACAGATTATACAGATCTGAACAAAGCATGCCCCAAGGATCCATTCCCTTTGCCTTGTATCGATAAACTTGTTGATAACTCTGCAGGTTACAAATATCTATCCTTCATGGATGCTTACTCTGGCTACAATCAGATCCCAATGCACCTTGAAGATCAAGAGAAAACGGCATTCATAACCGACATGGGTGTTTACTGTTACACGATGATGCCGTTCGATTTAAAGAATGCCGGAGCAACATACCAACGGATGATGAGCCAAGTTTTTAAAGAACATACAAGATCCTTGAAGTCTATATCGATGATATGATAGTGAACACTCCAGATGACAAAGATCCGGTGGCTGATCTACATGAAACATTCCAACAGCTACACAGGTGTGATTTAAGGTTAAATCCCAATAAATGTACCTTTGGGGTCGAACCCGGAAAATTCTTAGGCTTCATGCTAACCAGTTGGGGAATTGAGGTTAACCCCGACAAGTGTAGTGCCGTGTTGAATATGCAGAGTCCCAGGACCATCAAAGAAGTCCAATAGCTAACTGGAAGGATTGCTGCATTGACGAGATTCCTCCCAGCTTTTGCTAGGAAATGCCTACCATTTTTTAGGACTTTGCGGCGTAAGGAAGAGTTTCAATGGAATGTAGAGTGTGAAGAAGCTTTCCAGGAGCTGAAGAAAACTTTGTCAGCTCCAGCAGTCCTATCCCGTCCAGATCCTGGATAGACCTTATACCTTTACTTAGCCATAACCAATGAAGCAATCAGTGCGGCCTTAGTTAAAGAAGAATCCTGGAACCAGAACCCGATATACTTCGTTTCTAAAGCATTACAGGGATCAGAGTTGAACTACCAACGGCTGGAGAAAGTCGCCTATACCCTGCTATTGGCATCTCAGAGGTTGAGACCATACTTCCAATGTCATCCCATCACATACGACATCTCGTATGAACCACGCCAGGCAGTTAAGGCCCAAGCCTTGGTAGATTTTGTAGTCGAGATGACACATCCCGAGGAAGAGCCAAGAGGATCCTGGACTATTTATGTTGATGGTTCCTCAAACCCAAAGGGAGCTGGCGCTGGCATATATATCGAAAATGATGAGGGGGTAATTGTGGAGTATTCTCTGAAGTTTGAATTCCCAACCTCCAATAACCAAGCAGAATATGAAGCCTGTTTAGCCGGAATACGCGCGGCAAAGGAGCTAGGAGCTACCGCGATCACTTTATGTTCAGACTCCCAGCTAGTGGTATCCCAGATAAAAGGGGAATACCAAGCAAGAGAACTGTTGTTACAAAGATACCTGGCTAAAGTTAAGGAAAGTCTACTCGGTCTTTCTAAGTTCGAGATCAAGCACATTCCCAGAGAAGAAACAGTTGTGCAGACCTGCTCTCAAAGTTGGCCAGCACCAAGTCATCCTCAACCTTGAAGTCAGTGGTAGAAGAAGTTCTCCCTTTTCCTTGTGCTATTTTGCAGGTTGAAAATAAAGATTAGAGGACCCCAATAGTGGAGTATATCACCAAAGGCTCCATCCCGGCAGATGCACGGGAAGCAAAGCGGTTGGTGCAGAAAGCATCCCGGTATATCGTGATAGAAGGACAGTTGTTCAGAAGGGGATTGTCAACTCCTTTGCTTAAATGCATAGGACCATCCGAGACTTGGCATGTTCTCACCAAAGTACATGAAGGAAGTTGCGGTCACCACATTGGTGGCAAATCTTTGGCAAGGAAATCCTTACGAGCAGGATACTTCTGGCCAACCATGAACAAAGACGCAGCTGAACATGTGAAGAAATGTCAAAAGTTTCAAGAGCATAGTCCACTGTCCCACATCCCGGTAGAGGATTTGCAAAGCATCTCCACCCCTTGTCCTTTCCATACTTGGGGCTTGGACCTCTTAGGACCCTTCACACCAACTACAGGTCAGTTCAAACATCTTATTATTGCTGTTGATTATTACACTAAATGGATTGAACTGGAACCGTTAGCCAGCATAGCATCAGTTAAAGCTCAGAATTTTGTATCTCGGCAAATAATATACCAGTTTGGTATCCCGGCAGAAGTGATCTGTGACAATGGGACCCAATTTACCAACAAAGATTTCTGAGAAATGCTAGCAGGACTCCGCATTAAGCAGTATTTTGCTAGTGTGGAGCATCCACAGTCTAACGGACAGGAAGAATCTGCCAACAAAGTTATACTTAATGGCTTAAAAAAGAGGCTTGAAAAAGCTGGAACTAGCTGGAACTAGCTGGATGGAAGATCTTTACCAAGTAATTTAGAGTTACAGAACTACCCCTCATAGCAATACCGGAGAAACTCCATTCCGAATGGTTTACGGCTCAGATGCTGTAATCCCGGTTGAAATTGGACATCCATCCTGGAGGGTTATGTATCCCACACAAGAGAACGAGCAGCTACTCAGAGAAGATTCCGACATGGTAGAAGAAATCCGAGAAGCAGCCAGAATCAAAGAGTTATCCCGGAAGCAACAAGTTGCTCAGAGATACAACTTAAGGGTAGTTTCGAGTAGCTTCCAACCTGGCGACTTGGTCCGAAGAAGAGCTAGCATTGAAAACCGCATTGCCAAAGACGGGAAGCTCCGAGAAAACTGGGAAGGCCCATTCCCGGTCAAGACTGTTGCAGCCAATGGAGCATACCATCTGGAAACTCTCAAAGGCAAAGAGATTCCAAGAACGCTTAATGTCGCAGATTTAAGGCGGTATTATAGTTAAGTTATGTAATTTACATTATTTGTAATAAAGGGGCACTCTTTTTCCTGTAGCAGGTTTTATCCCTAAGGAGGGTTTTACTGCTAGAGGTTTTAATGAGGCCCCCCATTTGTTATTTGTTTCATGATTCAATAAAGCAGTATCTTTATTTACTCTTGCACGAACAAGCTAGTTCAATTCTTAATAGCAAATAGATTAGAAGAAGGCATAACAAGTACAAATACTCCGAGATTGAAATGTCGCCAAAGATGATGCCGGCATACAAAAAGGCCAAAAATGAGATGAGGTACCATCCCGGGTAAACCTCAGCTACAAACTCAAAAGGGGCCCTTCACGGGTTAACCCTGGCAAAAAGAAAGCTGAAGTGTCAACAAGGTTACACTTCAACCAAAAATCAGAGAAAGTACAAACTACTTTCCCTCCTACCAAGGAGTTAAAAGGGCACCATCATGGATGTACCCTAACAATTAAAACGATATGAAAAAAATTCCATATCAACAGGATGCAAAGAGGCACCTTGTGTGGTCAAGCCTCAGCGACATGCAGAAATGCAATAAATAAAGCAAGAATTCCGAAACAGAAAGAAGTAAACAGAAGCCGTACATAAAGAACAACCTGGAACACCAGGATGACAAAGTTTACACTTAATATAATTTGCTTACTAAGAGTTTACAATACGAAAGTAGAACAAAGCAAAGCAGAAATAAAAACCTCATATCATTCAGCCCCTCCAGCATCTGCACCTTCGGGTTCCTGAACGGGATCAGTGGGAGAAGGAGTGCTGCAGTCAAAGGGCTCAAGTCTGGGATCAGCGGGATCAAGAGTCACGGGATTGTGAGGATCATGGAAATCCATGAACATCCCATCCTTCATACCGTGATACTTACAAAGACCACGGGTGTTCAACTCTATCCCAGGATTCAAGAACTGGAGAGTTTTCACACAGTCACGGTAAGAATCATCTACCGTGGTGTCCATGTCTTGATAAGCTTCCTCCAGCTTTTCTTGAGTATCCCAAAGCTCGACTTGAGCCTCCGGATGCTTTGAAGCCGACTCTTGGAGCATAGAACGAAGAAGATTGAGAGCAGAACCATCTTCATCTGCTTTAGCTCTCAGATGAGAGACCTCATCCTTCAGCTTTAAATTCTCGGCATTCAAACCAGCAGTCTTCTCCTTCTCTCTAGCAAAGTCCTCCTCCATACGGGATAGCTTCTCCTTTAAAGATGCAAGATCCTCGGTAGCACGGGATTCTGATTCCCTAACACTTTTGATCAAAGCCTCCTTCAAAGACATGTCATCTTTCAGATCCCGTATCTAGGCCCTCAAGAAAGCAGCCTAGCCCAAGTCTTCAGCTTGGTCATGAACATGCTGCAACATAGCCATGCTCATAGTCGTCCAGCCCATAAGAGACTTGGCTTGCTCCTACGAGGATAGAGATGAAATAGAAGGGTTAGAAACAAAAGCGACCGGGATCAATCAATACGAAAAATATAAAGACGACAAGTAACACATACCTTCACGACAGCGGCTCCACCCTTCGTGAAAATGTCCCCATGCTGGAACTTAATCAATGGAGATTGGAATCCCTCCCAGGCAGAAGAAGGAGTGGAAAAAGGCGCCATCAAAACCAGGTTCATCCCGCCAGAAGCCCCTTGGGCACCTCGAGGTTGGTCACCTACAAATTGAACCTATATGATAAAGAGAACGGCAAAGAACCCTTATATAATGGAACACGAAAACAAAAGCATACCTTTTTGGGGTATGCCGCGACGCTTTGGCGGTACAGGGGCTACCTCGATGCCGGTGGATGGAGGCGCAGACTTCCCAGCAGGGGAATTTCCTCCGGAAGAAGCTGCAGGGCCAACAAGAGCCGCAGCTGAGACATTAATCCTAGTAGAAGAAACCGAGATGGAACCTGGAACTGGAATAGGGGCAGGAGGTGGACCTGAAGTACCAACCTTTCCTTTCCCCTTGCATCTCGTTTTTGGGAGCGGTTGGCATAATTAGCAATGATCTCGGCTACAGAAGAAAGAATACAATTGTTAGTCGAGGCAAAATAATCAACGACAAAGAAAAATGACAACATCATATAGTAAAAAACGAATTCCTACTTAAGCATGCCGCCTGATCACGACGGGACACCCCCAAGACATCCTTACAGTGGATGGGTATCCCACCCTGTTGAACGAGATCGCAAAAGTTATTGAAGGTTTGTTGGTCTCCTTCTTCAAGAAAGCCAATTTCCAACTCCTTCAGAGACAAGGACCTCCTATAATGCTCCTCCGTCCAATAAAGTGGGAACAAGGGTTGCTTGTTTTCTCCCATCCAGAAAGCCTGTGACGGAGCGCCTTGTTTGCGGACAGGTACCCCAATCTCAATCGCTGAAGGCTTTGAGATGAAGCTTGTTATTGGTAGGGAAGAATATTCCTTGGCCTGGGCTACCCTTTAGATAGCGAAGGACACAAACTGCTGTAGCGTAATGGTGGATTTTTGGGCGAGACATGTGCTGGGAAAGCTGTTGGACAGCAAAAGTAATATCTGGACGGGTTGTATTCAGATACAGTAATTTGCCTATTAGTCTTCTATATCCAGGAGCATCAGAATAGTCTTTGGATGCAGAATTGACCTTCATTCCTCCCTTAACCATTGGAGTGCGAACAGGTTTGCCTGCAAGATAACCAGTAGTTTCTAATAAGTCCAAAATATACTTGCATTGGGAAACAGAAATTCCAGATTTTGATCGAGCAACTTCTATTCCTAAGAAGTAACGTAATTCACCCAAATCTTTGATTTTGAAAATAGAGTCCATGACAGATTTTAAAGCTTTAATGTCAGAGATGTTATTACCACAAACAATAAGGTCATCAACATAGACGAGAACAATAGTATAAGAGGAAGCAGTATGTTTCACAAAGAGAGAGTTATCATGCAAGGATTGTTTAAAACCTCTGTTTTGCAAAAAAGGTGGATAAATTTGAAAACCACATACGACTGGCTTGCTTTAAACCGTAAAGACTTTTGTTCAATTTACAAACAACAGATTTATCAGAAATAGCAAGACCTTGGGGAGGAGTCATATAAACTTCTTCATCTAACTCGCTATGAAGAAAGGCATTGTTAACATCTAATTGATGTAACCGCCAGTTCTGGGCGGAAGCTATGGCAAGCAACATTCTAACAGTGGTTAACTTTGCAATAGGGGCAAAGGTGTCGAAGTAATCTATACCTTCAACTTGGTTATAACCTTTGGCTACTAAACGGGCTTTATATCGCTCAATAGTACCGTCGGAATGATACTTGATCTTATAAACCCATTTGGAACCAATAGGTTTCTTATTTTTAGGTAACTTAGTTAAGGTCCATGTGTTAGTTCTAGCGAGAGCAGATAATTCTAATTCCATTGCATGGACCCAATCAGGATTTTTAATAGCAGAATCGTAGTTTTTAGGTTCAGAATTAGTACTGATATTGAAAACAAAGTTATTGTAATTAGGAGATAATTTGTGATAACCAAGAGAATCAGAGATAGGGTACTTTACAGTAGTGGCAGGTGGAACACTATTACCTTGTATAAGAGAGCAATGATAATCTTTTAGATAAGTATCATGAGTATTAACACGCTGACGTGTAGAACGCCATGGTACAGGTGTGGCAACAAAATTATTATCAACAGAAATATCAGAAGAAGAAGGGGAAACAGTAAGAGATGTATCAGTCACTGGAGGTCCAGGATGAATTAATGTGGGAACAGTGTGTTCCGTAGGAAGAGGTTCATACTGGAAAATGTTAGAAAAATCAGTTTGAGCTGTGATATTTTGATCAGGGACAACATCACTACGTTGTACTGATCTGTAAGGAAAATTGTTTTCATAAAAAACAACATTGCGAGAAACAGAAATCTTTTGTGTTTTTAGATCAAGAATAACAAAACCTTTGGTACCTTTTTGAAAACCAATGAAAATGCATTTTCTGGCTCGGGGATCAAGTTTGGATCTATTTTGGGTGAGGGTGGTAGCGTAACACAAACACCCAAAAACCTTGTAATCTAAGAGAGTAGGAGGCTTAACATATAATACCTGATGAGGAGATTCTTTGTTAAGAACCTTGCTAGGCAAGATATTGATGATATTAACTGCATGGGAAATATCATAACACCAAAAAACAGAAGATATACCAGAATGAAAAAGAAAACTACGAGCTACATTCAAAATGTGTCTATGCTTACGCTCAACCACTGAGTTCTGCTCAGGGGTTTCAACACAGCTGCGCTAATGGATTATACCATGTTTGTTGAAAAAATCAAGCATTATGAATTCCACACCATTGTCACTTCTAACAGTTTTAACAGGTATTTGAAATTGAGTATTAACATACTGTATGAAATTTTCTATATGTGTCCTAGCTTCAGATTTAGATGTGAGAAAGAAAACCCAAGTATATCTAGAACAGTCCTCAACAATAGTTAAAAAATATCTATGATTATGAATGCAGTTAGTCCGTAAGGGACCCCAGATGTCAACATGAATAATGGAAAACAAAGTATCAGTTTTGTTATTAGCATTAGGAAAGGGAAGTTTAGGTTGTTTAGCAAAATGGCAGTGATCACATGGTATATGAGGTCTATATGTCACATAAGGGAAATGAGTTTTAACAGTATTCATCACAGAGTCAGAAGCATGTCCAAGACGGTAATGCCAAAGATCAAAAGAGCTATCAGAAACATTAACAGTATGTAAAAGGGAACGAGAATGTGTTCTAAAGAAATCAGGATCCAGAACATATAGCCGATGTTGGACTCTAGCCAGTCCAATCATCTTCTTCGATGCCATGTCTTGTAAAAAACAAGAGAATTTGTCAAAACTCAAAATCAAATTAAGGTCAGAGACAATTTTATGAACAGAAAGTATGTTGAAGGTGACGCCAGGTATATACAAAACATCTTCTAAAAAAATGTTGTCCAGTAAATGGATTTTTCCAGAATGTTTAGCAATGGAATTATCCCCATTGGGTAACCGAACAGATATAGGGTCAATGGAGACATACGAAACAAAAGCACGAATATCATTGCAAACATGGTCAGTAGCACCAGAATCAACAATCCAAAAAATGTTAGCAAGATTATAACCTGTGTTATCATTAGAATTGGTGTTGTTGGTGAAGTGGTTAACAGTGTGTGATTGAGTTTGTGTACGAGCCTGATTTAGCATGTTCATAAGCAAGTGCATGTCATCGGTACTCAGATTTAAATCAGTGTTGGGTGCAGTTGTGGAGTTTTGAATAGTATTATCAGAAACATCAACAGAATTCACAGAAGCATTTCCAGATCTAGGTTTGAATTTAAAATTTGAAGGGAAACCATGTTTGAAGTAACAGGTTTCCACAGTGTGATGTAAACGACCACAGAAACTGCAAACCTTACCAGAAGAGGAAAAACCACGGTTGGACTGTGGTTTCCCTCTTCCTTTACCTGAGGAGTTGTTCGATTGACGTCCTTTATGCCATGAGGCCGCAGCAACGACAGGTTGGGAAGAGACTGAAAGGATCTTACCAGTAGGGTTTTGCGTACGCTCTTGTTGTTGAATAAGGGCAAAAGCCTTGGAGATAGGAGGAAGGGGCTCCATACACATGATTTGGCGGCGAGCAGTGTCATAGGAGTCATTTAAGCCTTTGAGAAAGCAAATGACGTACTCGTTTTCGTGGTAACGTTTAATATTCGGAGAGAGATTACAAGAACTACAGTGTGCACAAACACATTGAAAATTAGGGCGCAGAGCATCAAGATCTTGCCACAGGATCTTAAGATTTGTGAAATAGGGGTAAGATCTTGATCCCCTTGCTTGGTGGAGTGAATCTCTTCAAGAAGGTCAGAAAGACGAAAGATGTCGCCATCAGAGTACCTGATGCGAAGATCATCCCAGATATCAGCGGCGGTGTCAAAGTAAGAGATGCTGGTAGCGATTTGAGAGGAGACAGAACGAGATAACCACGATATCACCATCGTGTTGCACTTTCTCCACGCGGTGTAGAGAGGATCTAAAGACTTTGGTTCTGGAATCGAACGATCTACAAAACAGAATTTGTCCTTGCAGAGCAGAGCGTTGGACATGTTGCGTAGCCATTGTTGATAGCTTTTGGCTCCTTCAAGAATGGGCGTCGCGACGACGCTACTGGGGTTATCACCGAGATGGAGGTAGAAAGGGCTTGCCGGATTTTGAGGATCATCAAGGTTGACAGCGGCGGCGGTGGCAATGGGAAACGGCACTAGGGAAAACCCTAGCAGAGCAAAGAAAGACTAAACCCTAAGGCGGATGATACCATAATGGAAACGAAATGTATTGGTGAAAAGAAAAAGAATTGAATATTATTTCACACAATGAACAGTTTACAAAGGGGAATATAAAGGAAAAGAGAAGGGAAAAATAGAAAGGCACGCAGGCTCAAGAGGGAAGGAAGAAAGGCCCAATAAGGCCAAAAAGGAAAAAGGGAACTAAGGGTCCAATAAGTCTCAAAAATATTCCTCACCTGTTACGTCTCTACGTTTGAAATAATTATGAGTATTTGAAAGTAGGAACTAGCGGTTTTTGTGGTTTTCTTACTGCTATTAGTTCTTCGGTTTTCATTTAGCTTGATTGTGTTGGTTGCTCATGTCAAGTAGAAAGTGTAGGTATAGCTAATTTTGGTGATTGTTTTTACTCTATGCGTGATCTTTGCAGAGTAGATTTGGAGTTTCCCTTTCAAAACTTGACTGTCGAGACTTTTGTACATGTTGGAAGCAGAGCTCTGCCTACAATTAGCCCATTTCGTTTGTAATATGACTGAGGTACTTCCATTTTACATTTAGTTCATTTCATTTTCTTTGATTTTGTTCATATTGTTAGTTGTTACTTTACAATCCATTCTCTCTTTCTCATTTTCTCTGTAGGACACAACCTTCTAATATGATTTCCTTTTCATGACTAGGCTTTTTAAAGACAGTCACGGTTATACAGAAGAAAGAGAAGAAAACTGACAATTCTAGCCGATATCAGTGGGATTATTAGACCTTCAAGGTCAGTTTTCAAAGTTATTTAAACATATTTCAATTTCTCCATTTTGGTACCATGAATTAATTCATATATCATTCAAAGAAAATTTACATAGAAAAAAGGTTTAAATATGTTTTTCATCCCTGTAAAATAGGGGTTCAGTGCTTTTAGTCCCTAATATTCATATTTTTGGAGTTAGGTCCTTAATAATTTTAAAGTGGGTGCTTTGAGTCTTTAAAATTTCAAAAGTTGGTGCTTTGAGTCCTTAAAAATACAATTGCACAAGGTGTTTTAACATATGTTTTATAAATCATCATTTTTGGCGCCATTTTTCTCGGTCTATACATATACATAGTGATTAGTGTCTTACATTCGTATGATATTTATTTAATAGGGAGAGATCAAATGACACCGGTGTAACTTACACCAACTACTCTTACACCGGTTAATAACTATTTGTCGAAGATGTTTTTCACGAAACTCACCGTAAGATTGAAACTACTTATTCTATAGTTGATGTCAACCAAATTTCACATAATTCGAAATCGTGTACTCCATCAATGTACTAGATAAGTAATGTAAAATATAGTTTCAAAATATATGAAATTAACAAGCATTGTGATGGAGTACTAAACGATTTTGGAATCATGTGAAATTTTGTAGACATGATCTATACGATAAGTAGTTTTAATCCTACGGTAGATTTCGTGAAATACATTTTCGACAAATAATTATTAACCGGTGTAAGTTACGCTAATGTCATTTGATCTCTCCCCTGATTTAATTGTTTCATTTAAGCAAGTTTTAGTTTCTTCAAGCCTTTTTCCTTCAAATTGAAGATGCTAACAGATTAAGAAGAAGAAAATGTACATCATATGATCAAGAAGTCGATGACCTAGTATTAATTTTCATGAGATAAAACTCCAAATCCAAATGGGTTATCATGTGACAAATCGCTTGAAGTTTATATGCAAAGTATAATATATAGAGTGAATAGCATTTAAGGTTAGTCTAATGATTGGGGAATAAAACTTTGAACAACAACTTTCTAACTCCTTTGAAAACACTTTTGCCTATATATATATATATATATATATATATATATATATATATATTGTTGTATAAATATTTTAATTAGTCTGATAGTAGATTTTTAACTCGAAAATAACAAAAGTCTCTGTATCATCTAAATACTACCTCTAGTCCTTTTTATAGGACCTCTAACCAATTTACATGGATTAAAAAATTAGTAACAACCTTATTTAATGTTTTGTTTTTAAAAAATGTTATAATCTACCAAATTTACTCTTATTTAAAGTCAAAGTTTTCAAAAAATACATTAATTATACCCACTGTCTCTTCATTTATTACCATGACAGATAAGGAAAAAAACTAATAATTGTCTCTTGAAACTTTGTATGGAGTCTTATATATAGGAATTTTTTTTTAATTGAAGGAGGAAGTGATTTTTGTTTTTTTAAAAAATTAAAAAATGACACATCAGCAAAAAGGTCATCAATTGTATATTAAAGATGATAATGAAAAAGATTTAGGCTTCGTTTGGTCCGGCTTATTTTTGGCTTATAAGCCACTTTTAAGCAAAAGCTAGAAATAACAGCTTTAAATAAAAAGCTGAAAGTTGTTTGACAATTTTATTATTTTGTACGTTATAGTAAAAAACTATTTATTTATTAAAAGTATTTTGTGCCAACCTTTTTAAGTTACTTATCATTAATTGTCATATTTTTTTATTTGTTAAAAAGAAAGTTGCAATAAAAAAATTCTTTGATAAAACTCAATATTTTTATTTTTTTAAAAAAATAAACGAAATATAAATTTATTAAAATAATAATATAACATTAAATATTTTTTAATATGAAAAATTGTAAATAACAATAAAACTCATAAATATTAAAGTAAATGAATAATTCATGAATGAGAAGAAAACTTTTTGAAAGTTTTAGCAAAGAGAGAAGGAAAAGATATTCAAGATTTCAGGTGTTAATTAGAATATTCAAGTATTAATTACACTGGACCCATAAATAAGCCAGTTTTTTTATGAAAAGCTCATATTTCTAGCTTCAGGCTTAAAAGCCAATTTTTTGCATTTTGTATACAAGAAAAAAGCCAGCTTAAATTTAAGAGCTTTACTATAAATATTGTTTGGCCTAGCTTTTACTTATAAGAGGAAGAGAAGCAAAAAAAAAAAAGTTAAGTCAAACACTCTGGGCTTCGTTTGGCCCAGCTTATTTTCCCCTTAAAAGCAACTTTTAAGCTAAAGCCACAGATAAGCCACAAAAAAGAGCTTTCACGAAAAAGCCATAAGCTGTTTGGTGATTTCATTATTTTTCAACTTATAAGCTACTTATAAGCTTAAAGCCGTTTGGTAATTTTGTTACTTTTTCACTTATAAGCTACTTAATATTATATTATTTTTTCAATTTTAACAATAAAAATTGGTATATGATTTTTTTTTCACATGTTAAAACATTATTATTTTAATTCACACATTGAAACATTAATTTTTTTTATTTGCAAACAAAAAATTGCCACAAGTTGAAACATTATTATTTTTATTTTTGAATAATATTTTAAATAAAAGATAATTTTTTAAAGATAAAAAAATACAAAATGTATATATGACCTTTAAAATTATACATATGACTTTTAAATATTTTTAACAACTAAAAATGTATAATAACTACCTTACAAAAGTCTAATAAAAGGAAATACAATCGAATCGAAACTTCACTATCAAATTGCAATTAATTGCTTAGATATACTTGAAATCTATAAAAAAAAAAAAAGAAAAAAGAAAAAAAAACCTTACAATAATAAACCTTGTAAAAGCGTAGTGGATATTCATAAACAAAAAATTAAACCACAAAGTATTAATATCTCTTACAAGAGTGAAATGAACAATTTATAATTAAAATAAAACCATAAAGTATTGGTATCCCTTACAAGAGTGAAATGGACAATTCATAAAAAAAACAAGTTAATTATTTCTATTTTCCATCAACGCACGTGGTATTTGATGACGAACTCTATCCATATAACCACCATATATTGCTTTTCTAGTGTTGCAAGAACCCACTTCTTCATTAATATTCATTTCATGTTCGCATTCGCTCATATATCCAGGGGTATTATCACACTTGTCAAATTCTTCATCTCTAACATCACACATTCGAATGAAGTTATGAAGTGCGGTAGTTGCAACAACAATGTTTTGTTGTTTTATCAAAGGAAATGCATATCACACAATATATGCCACCTTTTCTTCCAAACTCCAATTGATCTTTCAATGACATTTTTAAGTGAAGAATGAGCATGGTTAAATACTTCATGAAAACCCTCCGCTTGACTACCAACTCTAAAATCCGGAATGTGATATCTTTCAAACTTTGTATGGTGCTAGATATCCTTTCACATTTTGATACCCAGCATCGACTAGATAATACTTCCCTAAAATGTTAAACCATCTTAATATTAGTTTGCGTGAAAACTTAATACGAAAATAAATTCAAAAAATTATACATACCTTCAGGAGGATAAGGGAACACACTTTTCATATCTTCAATTGTAGATGAAAGAATACACGAGTCATGGGCAGTGCCAGGCCAACCAACAACAACAAATGTGAATAGCATGTCAAAGTTGCAAACTAACATGATATTTGAAGTTGGATATCCCTTTCTACCAATGAAACGAATTTGTTCTTTGACCAGAACAATGGCAGGAATATGTGTTCCATCTATAGCACCTATTTAACCTTCAAAATAAGGCCAAAATCTACTATCATCCTTAATTTTTGCTGGAATTTCTCTAAAGTTAGAATCTGGAGGCCTTACAATATCCTTGCTAGTAAGCACAAACTATCAAGAACTTCCCCAAACTTTCTACTTACAGTCTCACACGATTTTCCAAACTTGTTTTGGATACTTCGTTTTGTCTCACTATGTGCACAACTCCAAAGAAACATAGTCAGTGCCTCTAAAGATGTCATTTCATTAGAGGGATGTAACCATCCGTTATTTACCAATAAGTTTCCAAGCTTTAACACAACAATTGCTTCCATCCTAAACATATTATAGCTTTCACATGGAGTGTTAATAGTTTTTTTAACCCAATTCCATCCCTGAGAATAATGAAATCTATTACCTTGCTTCATTAAATACTTCATGTGATAGACACAAGCAATTGAAGCTGCACTGTAACACAATTGATAAAACTTTGCACATTTCCTTTTTTTAACTACTCTTGAATGCTCATTGGTTCGATAAGAAGCCATCTGTAGGACAATTCCAAAACAAGCATAAGAACACGTACATGTAAATCATGACAGAGACAATAGCTTACAAACATCAAACATAAATATTATTATAAATTCAAACTCCAATGTCTTAAAGTAAATAATATAAGAACTACTAAATCAAACTTAACTACTAGACAAAACCATTCAATAATAGGATTTCCAATGTTTGACACGTAAATTAACTAACTAAACTACTAGACAAAGACATCTAATAATACGATTTCTAAATTTTGACACGTAAATATCTAACTTAACTATTAGAGTCATCATATTTGTACAAAATCCAATTTACCAAAGCATTAATCGAATCCTTCAAGGACATAAGTATGACTCTATTTTCACTTTCCTTAAGCAATTCTAAAGCAAAGCTAAATTGTCGAGAACTAAAGTGTCCTCCTTCATTTAGATTTTTTAGAACTCCAATGCACTCCGGAATTGAGTATTGACCATGGATATGAGATGTGACAGCAGCCTCTTCTTTCTCAGTTTCATTATGACTTTCCGCTGCTTGAGCTATTCGTTCCAAAGTTTTTCGAATACTAGCTGCAGTTCCAACTTTTGATTTACTCTTTATCATCTTAGAACTTCAATCTTGTGTTGCCATTCTTTTCCTTTTATTGTGACTATTTTCCATTGGGTTTAAATCTTCATCAAGGTTGAATTCTCCTTCATCAGAAGAATCAACAATTTCATGGGGCAAATCTGAAGCGGTATTTTTGCCACTAGATTCACTTGGTGCTCCCATAGCAGGTGTCCATGCAGCATCGCTAGTTGCAATATTGTCACCAAATACAAAATCCAACTCCTCACGAAATTCTAATGATTGATATCGAAATTTACCATATTTTGAATTAGCCTGCAAAAGCAAGAGAAGGAAAGATTAGACCAAACAAAACTTAAAATTAATTTCACAAGATAGGAAAAAAAATCTGATTGCTTACCCTTATTTTTTCTTCCCACCATGTGGCATAAGCTTCTATAGTTCCAGTTTGATGGTTCCACCCTAAGCATGTTTCCCTTCCTATCAATTCTTTCCACAACTGCCAATTGGTCCTCAAAATATCCATCTTATTCTTCAATTGCTTTTGGACATAGTTTTTGTTAGCACGCCTATTGAAGTCACCAACTACAATGTCCCATATCTTTTTTTAAAATGCAATTCCAGGTTTTCCACTTCTACGAATCTCATTCATGCATTCTTCAATTAATATTTTGGTAGAAAATTAATCCCACTTTGCATTATTTTTTTCTTTTTGGGAAAATTGGTTGCTAGCCATTAACTGCAATTTAGTAAAAAAATTATAACCAAACATACAAAAGACCCTATGGATTAACATGAGATTGACAATGACGTCTAACCAAAAAGTCAAAAGTAAGAGCAATCATATGAGAACTATACATGAAGGAAACATGCCAAAATGAAAATGATGAGAATGAACAAAAAAAAAAAGAAAAAAAGAAAAAAGAATTGCCCCAAAAACCATAGCATGAAAATATTGAAAGATTAATAACAAAAAAAAAATTGATTAGAAAATGCTTGTCTCCTCACTATGAGAAAATTTATGCAGTTTACCTACTTCAGTAAACAGAACACAGCAGATAACTCTAGATATCAAAAAGCTCATAATTTCAATCTTATAAAGGCAATGCACCTCTAAACTTTTCTGTTCATCTCTTGAAAAAAAATGTAATTATCTTGACATTTCTAGGAACCAGAAAAGGCACATGATATCCAAGGAACGAAGGAAGGAATTAATTAAACAATACAGATATAGGAATATGGTATTCTGTTTTCTGTAACAATGTGGCAATGAAAGCCTATATGAAAGAAAACAATGGTATAAGAATACTACCAAATTTCGGATTATGAAGCTTGAGAACCCCAATGCGAGCAATCTTTGTGGAAAAATGCCTCTAACAATTTTGACACCGTGATAATGACAATTGGCTGCATTCAATACGTGAACCGTAACCATAATTAGAAACATTGCACACTATTTAACTCTTATTAATTTATATGTGTATTAGTATCCTTTATCTGTAGATTGTGCACTCAGTTTTTGACTAACTGAGAAATTTTGGACTGTTATACAATAGTAGGGCCTATATTATTGATCTTTGCTTTCTAAAACCATCTGCATGAGGTCAATGAATTCTGCAGCTCAATAGGCTAAAAGTCAAATGAGAAAAAGAAGGTATCTTATGCTCTTGCTGATGAGAAAAAGTAGGGCATATAAATTTGCTGTTTGGTTAAACAAATTTTCCCTTAACTCAAGACATGATAGTATATTTTAACGCAAATTTGCATTAAAGATAAAAGTTTCTAAATATCTAAATCGCGTTATTTCAAACTTAATTTTATAACAAAAAAGCTCTATTTCACTGATCAACTACATAGATCACACGATATGACAGTTGTACTATGTCAAATACCAATAACCTCACAAATATAATTTGTTAACAAACTTAACTTTAACTAAAACTAAAATTGCAAAGTAAAGTCATCTAAAGTCAGTTTGTAAACATCCGCCCAGATACATAGGTGTGGGAGTTGTAATCTTCTACCTTGTCCGGTTAGCATATAATTAAGATTTTGCATTTGCATGTGTGTACTATAGATATAAGTAAATTAACCAAAGTATCATATCATAAGCATCATTGGCCGATTGTGCAAATAAACTTTAATTATATGGTCAATCACATTCACAACCACCATTCTAATTTGACTTAAACAAAACTAATCTTTTCATTAAATGAACTAGAAACTTTCTCTAGAATGCAAAAAATGATTAGGCAACTTGCATTCCGATTAAGATGTTTCATACATATGACCTCAGAAAAGAAAAAGAAAAATGTGGGTGAGTACTGGTCGGAAGAAATTGTTGCGAAAATTCTTAGCAGGCTTCCATCAAAATCAGTTTTGAGGTTTAGTTGGGTGTGCAAGTCATGGCGTTCTTGGGTTACCGATCCTTCTTTCATCTCACTTCATCGCCGCCATTCTCAGTCCTTAATTCTCTTACAGTTTAAGCCCACACCTCCTTGTCTTTCCCTCGAAGAAGAAGGCATTTACTATTCCCTCCGCCGCAACGATCGCTTCTTCTCCGATTCCGGAGCCTCCCTCTGCCTTCCTCGACTCTCCTTCTCTAGAACCTTCTTACTTGTCCTCGCTCTCTGTCACAGACCCTTGTTGCTCCTGCTTGTATCCTTTCTCGGACCACTCACCGCGAAGCCTTGGGTCTGTGAATGGGCTTGTTCATTGGGGTGCCAAGCGCTTTGTTGGGAACAAAAATACCAAGGAGTTTTTTGTTTTGTCTTTTGATTTCGTAGATGAGGTGTTTGATGAAATTCCTCTCCCAGTGAGCCTAGCTAGAGCGAGCCTCCACCCCCAGTTGGGTTATTGTTATTGGAGGAGGTAACATTGAGAATGAGGCTCTTACTGTGTACCTTGTAAGTGGTGATGGCTCTTGTAGCATTTGGGTAATGAAAGAGTATGGTGTTGTGGAGTCTTGGAATAAGGTGTTTCAGTTTCATCTCACCGGCACTAGTTTGGAAGCACCTCCCTTTGGGATAACCATTGCCGACATAGGCTGGCTGCCGGCAGCCTTACGTCTCTCTGGTAATAGAGAGATACTGCTGTCGCCGCCCATTGGCAGGGTAGGAGAGGAACACATGTATTTGGTTGACAAAGAGAGAAAAGGATTTGTAGATCTTCAAATTGAAGGAGGGGCTACTGCGGGTGGCAGAATTGTTTCTTTGGTTATTATGCGGAGACCTTAGATTTACTTGACAATGCAAGTGCTCTGATGTCTTATTGAATTTCTTAATTATCTATTGTTGGGTCTATGTTAATTGAATAGCTATACCAATATTGTTATTCTGCATGCTGCAAATATCTTCTCGGTCAAATTATTGCAGCCTGTGTGGCACCACAACTTTATCTTGTATTTTGGGATGTTACCTTAATCTAATTCACCTTGCTTTGCTTTCTGATTCTGTTTATGATTGTAGCCTTTTCTTCCTTATCCTTTGTATGATAGTGGTTTAACTAGGTTTAGCAAAGATTGTTCATCTTCCTTTTAAATGAGAATTCTGCAAATAATGGTGAGATTCTACGATGCCCAGCTACTACTAAAAGCATAATTGTTGCAATGACTTGCTTTGAGCTTGAGTTTCACGTGGTCCTGATGTGAATAAATTGAAAGCTAAATCTGGAAAAGTTCTAAATCATGTTTTGAGTTTACTTAAAAAGAACTGCATCATCTTCAACTGCCGAATGTGAAGACTCTCCAATCACATTTTCATAAAACTAGTATTGTTAAGAAACCTTTTGATTTAATACCTTTAGAATTCTTTTAAAATGATTTTTTGGATAGAGTAATTGAATTTCTTTTATTAATGATTTTTTTAATAAAATAACTAAATTTTCTTTACTTAAAAAATATAAAATTGCTTCATTGAAGAGGAGATTGTGATTACCATTGCCACGAAGTATAAGGTGGAGAGAGTGAGTGAGGGAGAGAAATTTCACAATTTTTGCTTTGGATTTAGAATTTTTCATTTCTAACTAAAAAGAATATCATCTAAACATGCTATGAAATTAAAATACTTTATAATAAAACATGCAAACAAGATAATTTAAATGATAGTATTACATCATCCTTAAAGATTCTTTCGTCGAAACACACTCTTTGGTTGTGTTTGGATGGAGTATTTCCAAATTGTTGAGAATTTAAAACTCTTAATATTTCTTTCATTTCTCAAATTGTTTGTTTGGATGAAATAATTAGAATTTTCTTTGGATACAGAGTTAATTGAATTTCTTTTATTAATGATTTTTTAATAAAATAATGACAAATTCAACCCAAAGAGTAGGATCCATTGATAAAAGGAGTAAAAAGTTCTGTTGATTTCAATTAACATCTCCAAAGTCACATACACCATCATTAGATCCAATGTTCCGTTCATCACACTCCTCTTCAACTTGCACGTTATACTCATCATACCTAATAATAAACAAAAACACCTATCTACCAATTACTTGTGTGGTATCATCTAAATTTTCTGAATGTATTTGGCTACTATTTATTTTGTCATGCCCACCGTCTATCTTATTAACTTCAGATACCTTCCAAAAGAAAAAATAATAATAAAACCCATCAACACAATTAAAAAACTAATGTAATTTTACAAAATAATCAATAATTAGGATTATACTCACTAGTACACTGCATAAAAATTAGGAACTATAACGTTGCTGTTTATACCGCCGAACCCTCGTTTTTGGATTTACCATAACAAGAATTTAAAACACACTAAACAAAAAAACAAAAAGATCCTTGTTGTTCCTAAACAACAATAAAAAAAAATAATGAAGCCCAACAAAGGAAGGAAGCTATTCAGTGTAGAAAAACTATCATTGTTTTTCCTAAATAACAAACAAAAAACTTGAAAAGAAATAAAGCCCAATCTGTTTCAAAAAAAAACCTTGAAAAAAAATGTATCCCAAAAACTCTAGAAAAGAATACAAGTGCATATCTGTTTCAAAAAAAAAATGTATCCAAAAAATACAAACGCATATCAAAAACTAAAAAAAAATGCAAATAAAAAAAACAAATGCAAATAAAAAAAATTACATTATTTTTTAATTGTCACCAAAAAATTATCTGGTAAAGTAAGATTGCTAGAAATGTTTAAATATGAAGAATTCTCATTTTTGACATTCATACCTAAATAGGTGGGTATATTTTATAGACATGAGAATCACAAATATGAAGACCAAATTACCCTCATTTCTCCTTAAGTTGTGCACTTTCTTTTTTTATTGGGTAAATTGCAGAAACCTCCCTTGAGGTTTGCTGAAATTGCACTCCACCCCAAACTTGGGAAAAATTAGCAGTCCGCCCCAATTACTAAACGGTGATCAATGTTCCTCTAACTGAAGTTAACCTTGGTTACTTCTAACTAGTGTTGGGTTTGGTAATGATGTCTCTTTAGCTAAGTAGCCTCCTTAAACATCCAATCATAGACTCAGATGCAAAAACGCGCGAACCACTTCTTCTTCCCACTTCTGATGATAAAAACGTAACGTCTCTTCACTACTACTTAACCATTGGACTTTCACTATAGAAACCCATTCTATTGTGTTTCTGTAAAGAAAAAAAGACAGAGAGAAGACAGAGAGTGAAACACCATGGGAGAAGAAACGAAGTTCGACGTTATGCTTCACTGGAGCCATGACTATAGGGTTATGAAAGATTTTGATGTAGACTTATTGTGTTTCATGGACCTACAGAGTCGTGTGTACAAAGAACTCAGAGTGGATTGCGAGACAAAGATTGAGATTGAAGGGACTTTGCCTGACAAATGGTGGATACCAGTTGAAGATGACAACACTCTTCTCAAATGGGTGCGAGAGAACTTGGAAGAAGGTATTGATCAACTTCATCTTTTCATAGAAATAGAAAACCCTACTGTGTTTGCTAATGATAACAATGTCAAAGTTCATGGTTCTTCTAATGATGAAACATTTATCCTGTCAGATGATAGTATGTTTAGTGTAGAGGTAGTGACGATGGTGATTTGAATGTCCCTGGAGGGTATGACGAGGGTTTTGATTTTTCTAACATTGATGATGAGGGTTTAGGGACTGATAATGGGGAGGAGAGACCATATATGGATAGGGCTTATCAGGGAAAGATATATGAACCAACAGAGAGTGATAAAATTATTTTAGAAAAAGGAATGTTGTTTGCGAGTGTTGATGCATTCAGGGAAGTTTTGAGGGACTTTGTCATTCAAGAAAGATTTGAGATTGTGAGGGTAAGGAATGAAAGAACTAGGATAACAACAATGTGTGATGCAAAGGGGTGTGAGTGGTGCAAGTACCAACAAAGATGATGTCTGATTTGAGATTAAAGTGTATGAAGGGGTGCATACATGTTCAAAAAAGGCTCAAAGCAGTAATGTGACTTCCACTTGGATTGCCAACAAAATGGCAAACCAATTTAGGGCTGATCCTAACATTAGCTATGACATTATTCAAGAACATATGATATCCAAGTATGGTATTGAGGTTTCAAAATACCAAATGTATAAAGCAAAGAAAAAAGCTAGAGACCAAATTAAGGGAAGTCATGCTAAAACATATGGTAAAGTGAGGAAGTATGCGGAGATGGTAAGGCAAGCTAACCAAGGAACTATTTCAAAGCTACAAGTGGACAGAATTACTCCTGATAGTAACCCTATCTTTAAGAGGTTTTTCTTGGGATTGAATGCAATGAAACAGGGGTTCATCCGAGGGTGTAAGCCCTTTATTGGGATGGATGGATGTCATTTGAAGGGGCCATATGGTGGTGTACTACTATCTGCAATATCATTGGATGGAAACAATGGTATTTTCCCTATTGCTTTTGCAATTGTGGAGGTGAAGAACAAGGACATCTGGACTTTTTTTCTAAAGGAGTTGCATGACATGATTGGTGTAGAAATGGAAGGCAAGCCATTGGTGTTTATGACAGACACGCAAAAGGTATACATTTTCAACTTGTTTACATTATCAACTTGATTTTCTATTAACAATATGAAATTGAAATTACATTCCTAACTGATGGTATGTATTAGGGTTTGGATCAAGCAATTCCTAATTGAAGGTGTTGCAGGCATCTCTACAACAACTTCAGGGCTCAGTTCCCTGGTGTTTTGTTGAGATCACTATTATGGAAGGCTGAAAAAAGTTACACACACTTCGAATTCAAGGAAGCCATGGATTTTATTAAGAGGGCAGACCAGAAAGCATTTGATTGGCTATCAAAGATAACTCCTCGAATGTGGATCAGACATGGATTTGATCCATTGGTGAGGTCTGATCATGTGACAAACAACATGACAAAGATTTTTAACCATTGGATTGATGACATAAGAGCTAAGCCTGTTTTATTGCTGATTGAGTCACTGGTTGTCAAGATAATGGGGAAGATACACAAGAGTTTTCAACATGGACTTGTGTGGGATAGTGTTCTGACTCCAAATTCTATTAAGAAAATTATTGAGATGAGAGGTAAGACAAGTAGGTGTAGCCTAGTTCCAGCAGGACAGATGGAGTTTATGGTGACTGACAATAGGAAGAGATACCCTGTTGACTTGAAGACAAATAGCTGCATTTGCAAGTATTGGGACTTAACTGGTAAGTCATGTATTCCTTTTCAAGTATTGGGACTTAACTGCATTTGCAAGTATTACAGATGTACTTGTTTTTAACTGAGTTCTTACTTGTTTTATATGTAGGATTACCATGCAAGCATGCACTGTCATGCATGTCATATCTGAGATTGAATGTGGAACAATACACTGACAATTGCTATTACAAGTCAACCTTTCAATTAACTTACAGTGACATTGTCCATCCAGTTCCGAATTTGAGCATGGTTGAGATAATTGAGGATCCTAGAAATGTTGTTAGGAAGACCAAGGAATAATAGAAGAAAGAAGCCCGAAGAAAGTCAAGGAGGACAATCTGCTTCAAGGAGGTCTACCACAGTGAGGTGTGTCACATGCAAGCAACTTGGCCATAACAAGAGGACTTATCAGAGGGATAGTGCATCAAACTTAAGAAGAGGATCTGGAGGTTTTATGTCAACACAGGTTATTACATAGTGCAGCAAACATGTTCATTTTTTGTTTTAGTTTTGAACTTGCTCTAAATTTGTGACATACTTGTATTAAATTTGTGCCATCAGGGTCCTAGGAAGAGGTCAAATGGAATTTCCATCAATGAACCAACTCAACCAAGTCAGCCAACGCAACCGAGCCAACTTTCAACTGCAGCAAATGTGTCAAAAGACAAAGGGAAGGGGAAGGTTAATTATGGTCCACCAAAACAGAAGAAGCCTAAGAAGAGTGTTGGGGAAGGATCCGGCAGCCACACTAGATACAAGAAGTAGTCAATATGCAGGGGAACATAGCATACTTTTTTTGGATTAATCATTTCGTTGTTAACTAGTTTGTAAGCCTTAAAACATTGGCCATATATTATGCTTTTTTGGATTAGTGAATATTGCCGACTTTACTGCTATTAAGGGCTTTAAAACATTGGTCATATATGACGCTGCATATTTATGATGTAGATGTACCTATTTCTGTGGTTGGTTTTTTGTGAACAATTGAAATGGATACATCTATGAACATGATATATGTTCTGTTCTCACTTGTGTTACTGGTACAACATATATGTTCTGTTCTGTTCTACTTGTCATGAAGATATCAGTTCAATTCAGAAATGATAGGTCATTGTGTTCTGTTATGTTCTCACTTGTGTTACTGGTACAACATATTTTTTTAATTCAAATCAACTTTTTAAAATTGATAATACATTCTTCCTAAATAATCAGAACTAATTAAACGACTAAAAGAGAAGTACAAATATCATATCTAACTTAGATTCAGAAATTGGTATTACATTCTTCTAAATTAATTACAATTAATTCAACAACCAATAGAAAAGTACAAACAGAATAATGCCCAATATTCCAAACCCAATAAAACTAAACCATGACTTCAACTTTTCAATCCTCTGTTTTAGAAGTTCAACCTTAGACTTCATATATCCAATTTCAATTAGAACCATTGACACGTTCTAAAGACAATCGTTTGAGCTCTTATTTCTGTTTGATTCCATGGTTGGAGGATCTTATAGTTCACAAGAAAAGCCCATTTAAAAAATTTGCAAACCCTATCTTCAAAATTGTAGTAGAGCTAGTGCTTGTGGTCTGTTGACTCAGAACATTTGATAGCTGCTCTTTTACCACAATCACATTTCTTGTTAACGTATCTCAAACGGATGGAACTCGAATCACCAGAGCTACCGCCGGAAGCCATTAGGATTTCAGTGGTGGGAGAAGGAGAAGACTTAAGACGTGGGGGAGGGAGAAGAATTCAATCGTAGGTGAGGGAGACAAGAAGACGATGGGAAACGACAAAAGGAAGTCAGAAGATGAAGATGAGATTTAGAGCTTCCTTCAAACCTTAATTCTCCTTATAAACAGAGTTCCACAATGGCTACGAAAATGAGAAGCTTCTCATCGGTCGGATTTAGGTTGAAGATGACTCATTTATGTTTTTCTTTTTCTTTTAATTTTTTTCCTAACCAGGGGTTAACTTTTTTGAATATTCCCTTATGATTCTATTGGTCAACGTTAGTCAACGTTAGTAATTGGGGCGGACTGCTAATTTTTCCCAAGTTTGGGGTGGAGTGCAATTTCAGAAAACTACAAAGGAGGTTTCTGCAATTTACCCTTTTTTATTTCCATTCTCACTCTTTTGCTTCCACTACATATTTTCTAGAAAAAAGATTTTTGTACTCATATTTTTTGTATTCACTTTATACTCATGGTTACATACGTTAAAATATCTGGTTACACACGTTGAAGTTTTGTTGAATTTTTATTTTTACGTTGTAAGCACTTATTTCTACACACGTAACCACCAAATCCGAAAAAACATTGTAACAAAAAAGCTAACTAATGTAACCATTTTTTTCAACGTACGTAACCAATGTACACTGTAACCAAAAAAATAACTAATATAACCATTTTTTCAACGTACGTAACCAATGCGTACATTGAGTACAAAAAATTTTGAGTACCAAAATCAGGACTCTTTTTTCTAACCCTTCTTCTGGTTCATCATTGTCATTTCTCTTGTTAGTGCACAACTTTAATTTTTTTTCATCTACTTGCGTTTCTCGTTCTGAAACAATTATTTATTTATTCATTTAACTCTTATGCTTTCTTTTATTTTTGTAGCATGCTATTTTTTCATTGACAGTGACTTATTTCTATTTTGTGAATGTGAAGATTTTATTTCTCCATTATATAGTTGTGTTTAATTGTAACTTATTTCATTTTACTATGTTTTTCTTTCGTTTTGTGAATGTGGAGGTTTTTTTGTTGTTTTCCTTTTTTTTTTTTTGATACTTTGAATGTGACTTATTTCATTTTATTATATTTTCCTCTCATATCATTGATATTACGTGGTTGTGTCTAATTGCGGTAATTTTAACTAGCAGTTTTAAATATAATTTTTTATGTAACAGTTATTTTCATTATTTTGTAACTTGTTGCTCAATTGCAAAATACAAAGATTATTTTTGCTTTTTATTAAATAATTTAATTATTTTAAATTGAAAATAAATAGTTAAACATTTTTTTTAACTAATTTATTAAAAAATATAAAGTTAAGAAAGTAATTAATTAATCAAATTATTTTTAATTTACAATTAACAAAAAATATATTTTATTAGCCGAGTGTGTTTCTGAAAATAACAATATTACTGAGTAAGTTTTTTTTTATTTTATACCAAACATAAAAATCTATCCATTATTGGGAAAGTCAGTTAATAAACGTGGGAATATACTTATCTAAGAATCACTTACATTATCTGGAAAATTTACTTAAAAATATGTCTCGTACCAAACACCCCCTTAATGTTTGAGGTTATTAATGATTAAAAGAGAGCATATCTTTCCTTCACTTAAATTAGGTTTTGCAAATTATGTTTAAAACCTAATGATTGGTCAAAAAAATTGAGTTGAGTTTGTACTTAATGTTTAAGAACTATTTGACAAATAAGAAAAATACAACTTAACTAGCAAACATGCCGTTGCACGGGTTTTTATTTTAACTAAATGCTGAGATTATTTTTTTTTATGTATTACATTTATACTATTCAGTTTATAAGAATTATTAGATTTATTAAAAGTAATATAAGTTTTAGTCATTAACTTTTTTAAAAAAAATATATTATAAATAATTATGCTCAGGGAGTTCATTGAACACTTCACTATAAAGTATATTTTTAGTCTAGTTTAAATATTTTTCATCATCCTCTACGATAAGAATTTTAACTCTTTTGGAGATGTTACTCTAGACAACGCCCTATATAATTGCCCATGAGAAAACACTGATTTTAGCAAATATAACCCAACATAATTCAACAATTGACCATGACTTTGGTTTATTGTCATTGCATAACAAACTTTTACTGGAAATTATTTTCTTTGCAAAATAAAAAGCCACCTTGAGTCTCTTGCCATTGGCACTATTCTTGGAATTAGGACTTTGGCTCCAACATTGTACTAATTTTTGCTTCTATCAACTAGTCTCCTAAATGTGCTAACATTCCCAATGTGGGGTTAATGTTCCTAAGTAACATAACTGGCATTCCTTCTTTGAGTTGCAAGCAATGATTTAAAAATATGTTAAAATTTAAATTATTTGAAAAAAACATAAATTTTAATTAGATTTATTTGTTACCCTATTTCTTAGAGGGTGCTAGCTACTATGACTGTGCGTTGCACGAGTTATTTAAGTTTTTTTATGTATTATAATTCAATTATAAGATTTTTTTAAAAAATATTTTTTATAAAAATATAAAAATAATTTATTTTCTGAAAAAAAAAACTATTATAAAAAATTACTTCAAAAAATTTCATTGAATACTTATTTATAAATTACATGTTTAGTGTAGTTCGCATATTTCTCTTTTTACTTTACAATGAGAGAATAGTTTATAATCATTGCAAAAATCTAAACTATTAAATTATACACTTATACAATTAGCAAAAAAGTTATCAAGTTGAGAATTGTTGTACTATTAATGTTGAAGTAATTTTGATAGACATAAGCTAAGCTTTTTAAAACTACTAATTTAGATTTACTATTAGCATAAATAATTTTAACATTTTGATTTTATATAAATGGATAAATTACTTATATATATAAAATTAAAATTAAAGTTTATTACTTTTGAGTATATTTATAGTTACTTCAAAATGTCTATTGTCATTTTCATTTAAATATTTTGATACCCCTCAGACCTTTCCTCTAATATACAATTTTGGTTGCTAATAAATAAATAAGTTGATTAAAGATATATTTTAAATTTAAAAATAGGAATGGCAATATATAAGTTTTTATCAATGTAACTATAAATGTTTATAAGAATATAAGCTACTAAATTTTAATGTTGCCATTAATTTTTGTTTATTGTCATTAAATATCATACTTTTGCGGAAAATAAAAGCCACTTTATCTTGAAATGCTAATTGTTAGGATTATTTTTTTGAAATAACGGGTTTTGCAAAAATGTAACTTCATATAGTTAATTAATATTATATTTTTAGACTTAATTAGATATTTAATTCTTTACTAATTAATAAAATTAAAGAATTCATGCTTTTCATTTTTTCCATCACCCTTAAACTTTTAAACATATAATAAGTATTAATGTGCAAACGCCTATATATAGCTATAGGCACTTTTAATTTGTCTATAGTTATCAATAATAAAACTATAATACTATTATAATATCGTATCTTACGTTAGGAAACTTCTCAATTATTCAACACATCAAATATCAAATATAATATTAAACTCAAATATTATAAAAAAACAAAATCAATCTTACAACGTTATAATTAATAATTTTCACAAACCAAATTAATAACACGCATACAATCTAAATACCAACAAAGTTTAATCTTCCTTATAATAGGATAGAGGATGAATATCTAAGAAAATAAAATAAAATTTTAAAAGCATAATTTTTTATACAATTATTGTATACTATTCTATAAACTATTCATTTGAATTGATTGGTAATTGTTGATTTTTATGACTCCATAATTATTGATTTGGCAAGTGGGAAGACATGAAAGAACACTTGAAATAGAAAGAAAATCTTATCAAGCTATAAAGTTCTATATTTTTACTTCCTTTTATTTGTAACTTCTCTTTGAAAAAGTGGAAGGTCATTTTGAATCACAAGGAACAACATTTGTAGCTTTATATGAATGTCAAGCTGTTGTGGACCAGAATAACGGTATCCCAGATATACGCATGCATGCCAAGTCAAGCAGCCACTAACTATCCCAGAAGCATCCCGGTAGGTTTGGTGCGGCCCGTACTCAAGGCCCAGTTAATGAGGATTGGGCCAAGGTAACAGATCCTGGCCCAATATTGACCACACTTAGGTCATACACCTCACTCTATAAATACTATCATTAATCCACCATGCAAAGTACGTAAGTATTCAATCAGATACATAAACCCTAACTCACTCACTGACTTGAGCGTCGGAGTCCTTGCAGGTGCACACCACCGCCGCCGGAGCTCAGGCCAAGACGTTATTCACATTGCCCTCTGCTGATCTAGAAGACCACCTTGTCTGTCCTACATCCTCGTCAGGTTAGATCACAACATTGGCGCCGTCTGTGGGGAACGCAACAAAAGTCTCGTTTCCTTCCATCATCAACAATGGTTGGCTCTACCAGGAATAGGGATTACAACGATCCAAGTGTTCAGAACCTAGGAGCAGGACAACAGGCTGGTGCATCACACCAAGCAAGGGCATCCCAGCACTTTGATATCGAAGTAGAGTTTCGCAAACTGCAACAGTTGGTGCAGACACAGGCTAAAGAGATTGCAGACCTCAAGGAACAATAATGAAAAGGCAAGAAAAAAGTTGTTGAGGAGGATTCAGAGGAAGAAAGAGCTAAGAAGCAAACTCAGGCAAACCCGGAAGATGCGGAAAAAGATAATGACACTGCGAAAAAGCAGCAACGAAAATCCGCACTTGAAGGGGATAAAGATGGAGATCCTAAAAATCAGGAAAGGCAGTAGGAAGGACGGATGAGCCGCCGACATGAAGGGGCTCCCCACCAATCCCGGGTGGAGGGGGCCAATCCGACACCTGTCCCCCCTGGGGGCCAGCAAGCCGGACAACCTGCCGGTAACCAGGAGCACATGGCAGAGAATGTCCCAAATTTCGGGTATATTGATAATCCCTTCACACCCTGGATTGTGTCCCATGCTCTTCCTCATGGATTCTAGTTTGCAAAGAAATTGAAGGAGTATGATGGGACCAAGGATCCCACTTTGCATGTCAGCACTTTCAAAAGGGCTATGTACTTTCAAGGAGTAAATGAGGCCATTGTATGTCGTGCTTTCCCCCTCACGCTATCTGAGGCTGCAAGTCGTTGGTTTTCAGACCTTCCACCACAGTCTATCAGTAACTGGAAAGCCCTCAAAGATAAGTTCATTCTTCACTTTACCAGTAGTAAACGGAAATTTAAATCTGAATTTCATTTAGAAACTGTTAAACAGGGAAAAGATGAATCTTTACGAGATTATATAACACGCTTTAATAACAAAGCGTTAGAAGTTAGAAATGTTGAGCCTAACCTGATGTTATATTTCTTTGTGAGAGGTTTGAAACCAGGAGCTTTCGCCAAGAAACTAGCAGGAGATAAGCCAACCTCCATGGATGATCTAAAGGTAAGGGATGAAAAATGGATCAGAATAGAAGAATGGGAGAAGGCCCAGGCCGCCAAGAAGGAGGACAAAGCGAAAACCACTCCTCCAAACCAATCTCGGGGTAAGGATGAAAAACCCCGGGATAGGTCTCCCAAGAAGCACAAGGGTCTCTTTAATAATTACACTCCGCTGACAGTCCCGCCAACTTCATTGTTGAAAGAAGTGATGCACTCTGAACTGAGAGAACGACCACCACCATTGAAAACGGTCGGGAAGCACAAGAATAAGTACTGTGAGTACCACCGAGATCGTGGGCATTCCACCAACGATTGCATTCAACTCCGGGATGCAATTGAAAAGTTGATTCGATAGGGTAAGTTGAGAAATTACGCTCGGGCCTCCCCAGAAAGACGGGATCGCCGCCGAAGCCCATCTCCCCGGATACAAACACCAAGATCCCCTCCTAGGAACCGGGATCAACGAATAGAAGCTCAACATAGAACCCGGAGCCCGAGAAGAACTCAGGAATCCCCCCCTAGGGGGGTAATCCAAGTCATAGCTGGAGGAGTCAACTTAAAGGGTCTTGAAGATAAGAAGAGGACCCGAGATGAACAGGATTCTTGTTCCTAAGTAACTGCTATAGCTAACCCAGTTCTATCTTTCTCAGATGCGGATTTCCCAGAAGAACGCATCCGAGATAATGAACCGTTGGTCATAGCAGCCAATTTGAACGGTTTTGAAGTTCATCGAATCCTTATTGACCAAGGAAGTTCAGCAGACATTATGTTCTAGAGCCTTTTTGATAAAATGGGATTGGGGTCCAAGGATTTAATCCCTCACAAGGGCAGTCTAATTGGCTTTACTTGAGACACAATCATCCCCAAAGGATACGTTGACCTCAAGGTGAGTTTTGGCAAAAAGCCAAGTACCAAAACAATCCCGGCCAGGTTTATAGTGGTGGATTGCCCTTCAACCTACAATGCAATCATTGGGCGGCCAACTCTGAACAGCCTTGGCGCCATAGTCTTTACCATCCATTTAGCCATGAAGTTTCTCGGAGAAGACGGATCAATAGTAACTGTCCATGGAAAAAGTAGTGATGCAAGAAAATGTTACCAAGAAAGTCTTAAAATCACGAAAGCACCATCTATCCCGCCAGTAAAGGTGGAGGAGAAAGGAAAGCAGAAGATGGAAAGATATGATTTGATACGGGATGCAGGGGTCATGATGACTAACCTAGATCCCAGAGCAGATTTTGAGTATCAACGACCTCAACCAGAAGAAGACCAGATCTTAGTCCAGATAGGACTTAAGGAGGATCAGACTATCAAGATAGGAGCAAACCTGCCCCCCATAATCAAAGAGCGACTAATCGAATTGTTGAAGATGAACAAAGACATGTTTGCTTGGGTTTCTTCCGACATGCCCGGCGTAGACACAGAATTTTTGTGCCATCGCCTCTCTCTAAATCTGGGATGTATCCCAGTACCCCAGAAGAAAAGAAAGATGGGTCCGGAAAGACAAGCAGCCATAGAAAAACAGGTGAAGGAGTTGTTGGATGCAGGTTTCATACGAGAAATATGATATGTAGATTGGCTCTCCAATGTGGTAATGGTGAAAAAGGCTAACAGGAAATGGAGAATGTGCACAGATTATACAGATCTGAACAAAGCATGCCCCAAAGACCCATTCCCTTTGCCTTGTATCGATAAACTTGTTGATAACTCTGCAGGTTACAAGTATCTATCCTTCATGGATGCCTACTCTGGCTACAACCAGATCCCAATACACCCTGAAGATCAAGAGAAAACGGCATTCATAACCAACATGGGTGTTTACTGTTACACGATGATGCCGTTCGATTTAAAGAATGCTGGAGCAACGTACCAGCGGATGATGAGCCAAGTTTTTAAAGAACAGATTGTCAAGATCCTTGAAGTCTATATTGACGATATGATAGTAAAGACTCCAGAAGACAAAGACCCGGTGGCTGACTTGCATGAAACATTCCAACAGCTACGCAGGTATGATTTAAGGTTAAATCCCAATAAATGAACTTTTGGGGTCGAAGCCGGAAAATTCTTAGGCTTCATGCTAACCAGCCGGGGGATTGAGGTCAACCCCGACAAGTGTAGTGCCGTGTTGAATATCCAAAGTCCCAGGACTATTAAAGAAGTCCAACAGCTGACTGGAAGGATTGCTGCATTGACAAGATTCCTCCCAGATTCATCTAGGAACTGCCTACCATTTTTCAGGACCTTATGGCGCAAGGAAGAGTTTCAATGGAATGCAGAATGTGAAGAAGCTTTCCAGGAGCTAAAGAAAATTCTTTCAGCCCCACCAGTCCTATCCCGTCCAGACCTTGGGCAGACCCTATACCTCTACTTAGCCGTCACCAATGAAGCAATCAGTGCGGCTTTAGTAAAAGAGAAATCCCGGAACCAGAGCCCGATATACTTTGTTTCTAAAGCATTACAGGGATCAGAGTTGAACTACTAACGGCTAGAGAAAGTCACCTATACCTTGCTATTGGTATCTCAGCGATTGAGGCCATACTTCCAATGTCATCCCATCACGGTAAGAACTAATCAACCCATTAGACAAATCTTACATAAACCTGAATTGGCAGGAAGAATGATGACCTGGGCGGCAGAACTATCACAATATGATATCTTGTATGAACCACGCCAGGCGGTCAAGGCACAAGCTTTGGCATATTATGTAGCCAAGACGACACATCCCTGAGAAGAACCAAAAGGATCCTAGACCATCTATGTTGATGGGTCCTCAAACCAAAGGGAGCTGGCGCCGGCATACTGATCGAGAACAATGAGGGGGTAACGGTGGAATATTCTCTGATGTTTGAATTCCCAACCTCCAATAACCAAGTAGAATATGAAGCATGTTTAGCCGGGATACGAGCGGCCAAGGAGCTAGGAGCTACCGCGATCACTTTATGCTCAGATTACCAGCTAGTGGTATCCCAGATAAAAGTGAAATACCAGGCAAGAGAATCGTTGTTACAAAGATACCTGGCTAAAGTTAAGGAAAGTCTACTCAGTCTTTCTAAATTCGAGATCAAGCACATTCCTAGGGAAGAAAACAGTCGTGCAGATCTGCTCTCAAAATTGGCCAGCACCAAGTCATCCTCAACCTTGAAGTCAGTGGTAGAGGAAGTTCTCCCTTCTCCATGTGCTATTTTGCAGGTTGAAAGTGAAGATTGGAGGACCCCAATAATGGAGTATATCACCAAAGGCTCTGTCTAGGCAGATGCCCGGGAAGCAAAGCGGTTGGTGCAAAAGGCATCCCGGTACACCTTGATAGAGGGACAGTTGTTCAGAAGGGGATTGTCCACTCCTTTGCTTAAATGCATTGGACCATCCGAAACTTGGTATGTTCTCACCGAAGTACATGAAGGAAGTTGCGGTCACCACATTGGTGGAAAATCTTTGGCAAGGAAATTCTTGCGAGCAGGATACTTCTGGCCAACCATGAACAAAGACGCAACTGAACACGTGAAGAAATGTCAAAAGTGCCAAGAACATAGTCCACTGTCCCATATCTCGGATGAGGATTTGCACAACATCTCCACCCCTTGGCCTTTCCACACTTGGGGCATGGACCTACTGGGACCCTTCACACCAACCACATGTCAGTTCAAACATCTTATTAGTGCTGTTGATTATTATACTAAATGGATTGAACTGGAACCATTAGCTAGCATAGCATCAGTTAAAGCTCAGAATTTTGTATTTCAGCCAATAATATGCCGGTTTGGTATCCCGGCAGAAGTGATCTGTGACAACGGGATCCAATTTACCAACAAAGATTTCTGAGAAATGCTAGTAGGACTCCGCATTAAGCAATATTTTGCTAGTGTGGAGCACCCACAGTCTAACAGACAGGCTGAATCTGCCAACAAAGTCATACTTAATGGGTTGAAAAAGAGGCTTGAGAAAGCTGGAACTAGTTGTGTGGAAGATCTTTACCATGTACTTTGGAGTTACAGAACTACCCCCATAGCACTACCGGAGAAACTCCATTCCGGATGGTCTACGTCTCAGATGCTGTAATCCCGGTAGAAATCGGACATCCATCCTGGAGGATCATGTATCCCACACAAGAGAACGAGCAGCTACTCAAAGAAGATTCCGACATGGTAGAAGAAATCCGAGAAGCTGCCAGAATCAAAGAGCTATCCCAGAAGCAACAAGTTGCTCAGAGATACAACTTGAGGGTAGTCCCGAGAATTTTCCAACCTGGTGACTTGGTCCTAAGAAGAGCTAGCATTAGAAACTAGAATGCGAAAGACGGGAAGCTCGGAGCAAACTGGGAAGGCCCATTCCGGGTCAAGACTGTTACAGCCAATGGAGCATACCATCTAGAAACTCTCAAATGCAGAGAGATTCCAAGAACACTTAATGTCGCAGACTTAAGGCGCTACTATAGTTAAGTTATGTAATTTATATTCTTTGTAATAAAGGGGCACTCTTTTTCCTATAGCAGGTTTTATCCCTAAGGAGGGTTTTACTGCTAGATGTTTTAACGAGGCACCCATTTGTTATTTACATCATGTTATCAATAAAGCAGTATTTTTATTCACTCTTGCACGAACAAGTTAGTTCAATTCTCAACAGCAAATAGACCAGAAGAATACACAACCAGTACAACTACTCCAAAGTTCATATGTCACCAACACGCGACACCGACATACACGCAAGGCCAACAATGAGTCGAGATACCATCTCGGGTAAATCTCTGCTACAGACTCAAAAGGAGCCCTTCACGGGTTAACCCTGGCCACAAGAAATATGAAGTACCATCAAGGTCACACTTCAACCAAAAGATAGAGAAAGTACAAACTACTTTCCCTCCTCTCGAGGAGTTAAAAGGGCGCCATCATGGATGTACCCTAACAATTGAAGTGATATGAAAAGATTCCGCATTGACGGGATAACAAGAGGCACCCTTTGTGGTCAAGCCTCAGCGACACGAAAGAATACAATAAACAAAACAGAAATTTCCAAGCCGAATTAAAAAATAGCAAATTATAAAAGGATCATCCCGGACCACCGAGATGCCATGAAGTTAGACATAACAAACATTGTATACAAACGATTAACAAGTTTACAAAGCAAAAATAAAAAGCAAGTCACTCCGCTCATCCAGTATCTGCATCTTCAGGTTCCAGAACGGGATCGGTAGGAGGAGAAGTACTGCAGTCAAATGGCTCAAGCCTAGGATCAGCGAGATCAATAGGCACGGGATTATGAGGATCATGGAAGTCCATGAGCATCCCATCCTTCATACCATGATATTTACATAGACCACGGGTGTTCAACTTGTTCTCGGGATTCAAGAACAGGAGAGTCTTCACACAATCCCAGTAGGAATCATCCACCATAGTGTCCATGTCCTAGTAAGCCTCCTCCAACTTCTCTTGAGTTTCCCGCAGCTCAACCTGAGTCTCGTGAAGCTTTGAAGCTGATCCCAGGAGCTCAGACTAGAGGAGACTAAGAGCAGAACCATCCTCCTCCACCTTAGCCTTCAGATGGGAAACCTCATCCTTCAGCTTCAAATTCTCAGCATCCAAGCCGGCAACCTTCTCCCTCTCTTTGGCAAAATCTTCCTCCATACGAGAGAACTTCTCCTTCAAAGAGGCGAGATCCATCTCGGCACGAGATCCATCTCGGCATGAGATCCCGACTCTTTGGCGCTCTTGAGCAAGGTTTCCTTCAAATCTATGTCATGCCGTAGATCCCGAAGCTGGGCCTTCAAAGAAGCAGCATGGCCCATGTCCTCGGCCTGGTCATGAACATGTTAGAGCATAGCCATACTCATGGTCGTCCAGCCCATAAGGGATTTGGCTTGCTCCTACAAAGACAAAAACAGCATAGAGAAATTAAACACACATCTACCGGGATCAATCAATACAAAAATTCAAATGACAAATAACATGTACCTTCACGGCAGCAGCTCCACCCTTCGTGAAAAAGTCCCCGTGTTGGAACTTAATCAAGGGAGATTGGAATCCCTCCCAAGCAAAAGAAGGAGTCGAGAAGGGTGCCATCAGCATCGGGTTCATCCAAGCAGAAGCCCCTTGGGCACCTCCAGGTTGGTCACCTACAAATCGAACTAAATAACATAAGAAGGAAACACATGATTCTAATACGGTTAAGAAACCCAAAAATAAAAGCATACCAGACTTAGTCGAGCGACGACGCTTCGGGTTCACAGTAGCCACCTCAGTCCTGGAAGATGGAGGTACGGACCTCTTAGCAGGAGAAGCTCCTCTAGTAGAAGCTACAGGCCCAACAGGAGCCGCAGCTGAGATATTAACCCCGGCGGAAGCAAACGGGATGGTAGCAGGAACTGGAATAGGGGCAGGAGGTGAACCTGAAGTACCAACCTTTCCTTTTCCCTTAGCATCTCGTTTTTGGGAACGGATGGCGTAATTGGCCATGATCTCGGCTGCAGAAGAAAAGAATGTACTTGTTAGTTGAAGCAAAATAATCAACGACAAAGAAAAATAACGACATCATACAATAAAGGATAATTTCTTACATAAGCATGCCGCACGATCTCGACGAGATACCCCTATAACATCCTTACAATGGATGGGTATCCCCCCTTGCTGAACAAAGGCACATAGGTTCTTGAGGGTTCGTTGGTCTTTTTCTTCCAGGAAGCCGATTTCCAATTCCTTCAGAGACAAAGATCTCCTATAATGCTCGCTGCTTGTTTTCTCCCATCCAGAAGGGAGTGCAATCTTTGGTCTGAGGGACAACTTTGACAAAAAAGTCCCTATGGGCCTTGAAGGACTCCTCATAGGGAGTGAATAATTGGGGTATCCCAGAATGCTGACGGAGGGATACCCAACTCTTCTTCAAACCCCGGTAGGGACCAAAAATATACAAGAACAAGGCCGAGGAGCACGTCCAGCCATTGGCCCAGCAAAAGACCTCAAAGGTCTGGAGAAACCCCCAACCGTTAGGATGAAGCTGGGTAGGAGCAAGGTGAAGGTTGTGCAAAACTTCAATCTGAAGGTCGGAGAAAGGAAACCTAATCTTAAGTTGATGCCACAACGATTCCATCATCATAATATAGGAACCTTCACTTTCAGATGCCGGTGTGCAGATCCTCTCCTTCTTACCCGGGATGACCAACCTATGATTAGTGGAAGGATCAGCCGTGGTATCAGTCCCGGGAGTATTAGGCCCCTAATGGAAGCATTTTCTCCAACGCCTCTCCACTTTCCTAAGTCGGGCGTTATCCTTCACCGAGCACTCCTCCCGGATGAAATCCCAGGGAACCCACAAAAATCCCCAAATATTCTTCAGTTCCAGGAAGTCAGGGGGACATTCAATTGGAGGCTGAGAGGTACTAGGTTCGCCAGTCCGTCGCACAGCCACCTCTAAACCACCGACATCAGATGGACCCGATACGCCTATGGAAGATCCTGGAGCACCAGAAACTATCGGGATAGGAATGTCGCCTTGAGCAGGTTCCATATCTACATGACAAGATAAAGTAGAATCAGATCCTGGGGATGAATGACTAGGAGAAGAGGGAGCATACGCAGGGTCGGACTCAGAATCCAAGGAATGTGTCATAGATGACGGTATAGACTCCCTATCGTCCAAAGGATCCCCGGGATGGGAAGACTCAACCTCATCCTCCACCAGAGGAAGGCTAACAGGAGCACGGCGATCTAAATCTTGCTCGACAGGAACAGAACTATCAGAATTGTAATGATCAGGAAGGTGGGCTGAAGCAAGAAGAAGAGCGGAAGGTTCTGGGTTTAAAGTATTAAACGACCCGATCACACTTTGGGTAACTGATTCGCCACTCTCAACTCACCGAGAATACAGAGGATAAAACTAAAGATGCGCAGATTCACAGTAATTAGGATTGGCTATGGAAGGCGTACATGGACCAAGTTTTGGTTCATCAGAAGACCTATGTTTTTGAAGCCCCCTCGCAAAACTCTCAAGAAGTTCAGTATCATTTGACTCTGAGGAAGAATCACTCGTCAACACGATAACATTATCAGCCATTTTTGACAGAAAGAAACCCATATACAATAACTAAACCCTAAAGAATGGGGTAGGATGCAACAGAATAGTCCAAGAATCAGAAGAAGGAAATTATACAAGCATAAATTAGCACACGGTAGAAGCAATACCTGAAAGAAGAAGAGAAAATGTTGCTAGGAAATAGGTCTTGCAAGCAGGTACGAAGAGGAAGAAGAAAGGTTTCAGAGCTTTCTGTCACAGGGAATGGAGAGGCAAGAAGCGCGAAAGTGAAGAGTGAAAACTTGAACAAGGGAAAAGGTGAAAATATAACATCTGAAAAGAAATAAAAGTAAAAACCGTCACATCACCTTAATGAACGTGGGGCCCAAGACCACGCTAATCATCGCGCACAATGACCAAAATAGAGCGCGTGAGACACACATGCCCAAAAAGAAAACCAACCGTTATCTCGTGACATTTCCAGAATCACCATCTAACATCCACCCGGCACGACAAATGAACTCGTCAACTTCTCCCATGAAAAGCTTGACGACTTGGGGGGCAACTATTGTGGACCAGAATAACGGTATCCGGATGTACGGATGCATGCTGGGTCAAGCAGTCACTAACTATCCCGGAAGCATCTCGGTAGGTTTGGCGCGGCCCGTACTCAGGGCCAAGTTAATGAGGTTTAGGCCCAGGTAACATATCCTGGCCCAATACTGACCACACTTAGGTCATACACCTCACTCTATAAATACTATCATTAATGCACCATGCAAGGTACGTAAGTATTCAATCAGATACATAAACCCTAACTCACTCATTGACTTGAGCGTCGGAGTCCTTGCAGGTGCACACCACCACCGCCGGAGCTCAGGCCAAGACGTTATTCACATTGCCCTCTGCTGATCTAGAAGACCACCTTGTCTGTCTTACATCCTCGTCAGGTTAGATCACAACACAAGCATAGGCTAAAGACTTAGTGCATGTTTGGATAACAATTGCAAACTTTCTTTTCCATCGAGATTTCGGATCCCAATGCAATGTGACGGAAGTAAGAAATTCTCACTTCTCCCAGAATGAAGTTTGGCAAAAGGAAAATGCTATCCAAACATACCCTTAAAAGAGCACTATGAGAACTCATTAAACAAGCTTTTTTGCTTGTTAAAACTTCTGAAAATCTGATTTTTGATTGGGGCACAATAACTTCGTGTGATCCATGTAACCAACCTCACATAGTAGGATAAGGCTTGTTGTTGTTATCACTTATTTCTAATATTTGCACTAAAATCTAAAATAAGAAAAAAAGAAATGAAAATACAAAATAAACAAAATACCTTTCGTTCTTTGTTTGCATGTGTGAGATCCAATCCTAAAGAAATAAAAGGAAATATCTTAGGCAAATAATAACCGGTTAATATAGTGAAGATCATGACATTTTCTTGTATTTAATAGGTTATAGATTCTAATCTCCACTTTTCACCTTAAATTGAGATAGATATAAGCATGATTTTTCATTTCTTAGACTATGACATCAATTTCTGGCCTTAAATATTTTTCACAGATTACTAATAGCTCAAATCTTACCAACGAAGAGCCACCAAAGTAAGAGGAATCTTAGTTGATCCATATGAATGACTAGAATCAGCAAAGGTTAAACATGTGTAAAGTTCGATTTCCGAAATTTTTGTTAAGTGCTGCAGGCTTTAGTTGCAAGTTGTTTGATTACTTATTTTGCCCTTAACTCCAACTATTATTGTTTTCCAAAATTAAGCAAAAAATATTGTGTCAACTTTAACACTTTCTAATATTAAAATTAAATATAAAAAAATAAATATATTTGATATTTCATTTAATATGGTCTCTCAATTTTACATTCAAATCCTTTAACAAAATTAATATAAAATTTAAAAGCATTTAATTCTTATAATAAATTGCATTAGTAACTTCTTTGAATTTGAACACTAATGTGAAATAGCATTAATAACAAACAGAAAAAACCCCAAAACGGAAAATAAAATAAAAGTATTTATTGCTTGACAAAAATGAAAAAAATAAGTAACCTTTAAATACGATTTTAAATTTGAATCTTGTGAATGAAAAAATTTTCTCTTTAAAATTAGTCTAATCATGATATAGATGTTCCCACTAAAAGTAATTACTTCTACTTATGTCATGGCCAAGAATTCTATCAATTAAAATATCAAAAATAAAAATTCTATCAATTCTCACCATAAAAAATCCAATGAGTTAATATATATAAAAACCTTTTCCTCATAATCTAATATGATATATGGAAATAACTTAATAAGAAAATATTAATAAATAATTGCACAACATTTATTACAAGCTTAAAATTATAGTAGTATCTTGTTAAGGAACGCATTACTAAGAAAAATAAAATATGATAATGGTAGTTCCTTAATTGCATTTATCACATTCTAAACCTGTATCCTTGGCTTGTTTTTGACTTGCAACCATAAATCAATCCTTATTTTTTTGCCGAACCCCTCCAATACCTCTTGAACAACATCTCAGCCGTTAGTTCATCATTATAAAGTTTGAGATTTGAGATAGCAACAAAGTATAACGTGTGGTTATGATTTAATCAACACAATTATCGCAAGATCCAATGGTAAAGGGAATCCTTTTACATGAAACATATGACCCTAATCCTTGTCCGTTCATTTGGTCCATGTGATATTTTATTAGCTTAAGTGCCCTTTTTACTCATGGAAAACGTTACAAGGGATTCTACCTCCAAGGTGTCCCCTTTACCAACTCAATATAAGGCTAAAGGCACCAACAGTAGCAACATTGAAATTGAAGTGACTAATCGAATTGAAGAAAGTGCTCAAAGTCACTAGTCTTAAAAGTGGAAGCATCAATCAACCTTCTTCCAATCCAATGGCTGGGATTGATTCATTTGAGGTCACTACTGTTGATGAGGATTCCTCAAAGGGCTCACATTATATTCAGTTGGTGTTGAAATTATTGGTCACAAGCAAAAATTTACGCAAGGTACATTACCCTTACTCTTAGGTCTATGACTCCTTCATGGATCTAATCACATTTATATTCCATGTCAAAACCTTAAATCAACAATTTTTGACTTCAATTAAACATTTAATTACCCTTTCTGAATTTTGAAGGTTATGCCTCATCAACAGTAGTGACCTCAAATGAATCAATCCCAGCCATTGGATTTGAAGAAGGTTGATTGATGCTCCAACTTTTAAAACTAGTGACTTTGAGCACTTTCTTCAATTCGATCAATCACATCAATTTCAATGATGCTACTGTTGGTGCCTTTAGCCTTATATTGAGTTGGTAAAGGGGACACCTTGGAGGTAGAATCCCTTGAGGGGGGGGGGGGGTGTTGTCTACTCTTTCCGTTAAATTTTCGTCAACTTCTCAAGATTAAAAATCTAATTATGAGGCAGATGTCAATATTTGTTATTTGATTCCAGGTCTGAAAAAAAAAGGATCGATAACAGTCATGATACAAGTAACCTATAACATTGATAAAAAAAAAATTGGTCATACCTTCGACATAGAATTGCCCAACTTGGGTAAATGGTACTATTAGGGGTAAGTTCAAATGGGACCAAGAAAAATTGAAAAAAAAGAAGATGGGACCCTAAAAACAACAAGGGGATAAAATCATCTTCGATCCTAAAAAGTACATGACACAATTTGATTTTTTAAATATTTTTAATTTTCTATATAAAATAATTTATAATATTCGATGAAAGTTTATGAGCCTTCAAATCGAGACTAGAATTACATTGTTCAATTGACAGAAAGAGGTGAGATCCGATTGTCTTGGAATATGGCAGAATTTGGGTCAAGTTTTTCTCCAATTTAGCAAATAATCAGATAATTTGAGTTTTATATAATGTTTTTAATATAACAATTTCTAATTTTATTTCATTATTTATTTTATAATTTATAAATATAAATTTAATGGTGAAAATGTTCTTCATCTCTTAATGAGAATAAAGAGAATCTCCATTCGTTTGGTTTACATGACCAACTTATTTAAGACACAATTAATTTTAAATTGTTTCCAAATAAGAATTTATTCGGTTAGGTAGAAAACTCCAACGAATAAAAGATGATAGACTTAAATAGTCTGACCAAACAGTATTACAGTATACAATAATTTATGTATAAATATATAAAGTAATATTTGTTTGACTAAAACAAAAAATTATTAAATTATGATCCTCTCATATAAAATGACTCTCATGTAACATGAGAGTATTCCTATCTATATTTAATTCTTCTAAACATAAAATACAAGTGAAGACCCCAACTATTATGCTTATGCTAGACAATCCCATTATTGCATGCATAGAAGATATGTTAATTTAGTTCAATTTGTGGCACACACAATTTTATTTACTATATATCTTATCATTTAATTAATGATAATGTGTGTTGTTATTTATGTATATGGTTTCAGGGAACGATGAGATCACTAGTGGTAATGTTCATGGTTTGGCCCAGTTAGAAATATATTTCTGAGATATATTTCTTCTGTACAATAAGCCACCTATTTATAGGTGAGAATACAATCGGAGTAATGAATAAAATAATCTCAACAAATCAAATCATATGCTATCAAATCCTAACCGTAATCCTATTATATCAAATTCCTAATATTACAAATCAATTACAATATTACAAAATCAATTTAAATATTTACAACATCAATTTAATAACTCAACATCCCCCCTCAAACTCAAGTGGGTGTGGAAGAGACCAACTTGAGTCTGGAAACTAAGGCCGTAAAATGTTTAGGTGAATGAGACTTGGTGAATAGGTTAACAGGTTGATCAAGAGTTCCGATAGGGAGGAGGCGAATAGTGCCACAAACAAGGTGTTTGCGAATAAAGTGAGAGTCAACCTCTATGTGTTTGGTGCGCTCATGGAAGATATCATTGTGAGCTATTTGAATTGCTCTTTGATTATCACAATGAAGATCAGTAGGAGAAGGTTGGGGAGCACCCATATCAGCTAGGAGCCAACGAAGACAAAGAACCGCAGCAGTGCTATCAGCAAGAGCACGATATTCAGATTCAGTACTAGAGCAGGAAGACAGAGTTTGTTTCTTACTTCGTCAAGAGATGAGGGAGTCACCAAGGAAGATACAATAACCAGTAGTGGAATGGCGATGATCGGGATCTCCCTCCCAATCAGCATCAGAATAGGCGTGGAGAACCAAAGGGGAGCGTGAAAAAAAATGAAGCCCTCGAAATAAAGTGCCTTTGATGTAGTGGATGATCCGAAGTACTGCAACATAATGAGTGGTGTGTGGAGCACACATGAATTGACTAACTGTATGAACAACATATGAGATATCTGGGCGGGATACAGTTAGGTAGATGATACTTCCCACCAATTGTCGATAGTGGATAGGGTTATCAAGCACACTCCTATCGATAGTGGATGGATGAGTGTAAGGGTCATGTGCAGACTCGACAGGCTGATCAAAGTTAATAGACGAAGTTGTGCCGAAATGGTGATTGTGGGTTCAGTAGATTCGTCACAAGGATCAGAGTTACTAGATTGAGTTAGGGCTTCAACGCCTGTTGTGGGTGCACAAGAGGATTCTGCATGGACATCACTTGTGGCAGGTGTTCTTGAAATAGTATTACACTCAAGAGGAAAAAGATCAATGAAAGTGTTAGTAAAAAAAGGAGTTGATGTAGAAGGAATAATTGTGAATTTTGATTAGAAGAAAACATAATATCTTCCCAAAAGGCGATGTGACGAGAGATCCGGATACGTTGAGAGATAGGATCCTAACAACGATAACCTTTGTGTTCAGTTCCATATCCTAAAAACCAGCAAATACGAGAATGAGGTTCAAGTTTGGTGTATTTGTGGGGTTGAAGTAGAACAAAGCAAGCACATCCAAAGACTTTGAGGGAAGTATAGTCAGGATATACTTGTTGAAGATGCTCAAAAGGAGACATGTTGCCTAGAATTAGGGAGGGAAGATGATTAATAATGTATGTAGCAGCGAGAACAGCTTCACCCATAGTCGTTCAGGACAAGAAGAAGAAAGAAGCATGGCTCGAACGATATTTAGGATGTGGCGATGTTTTCTTTCGGCCCTACCATTTTGTTGAGAAGTTCCTGGGCAAGAAAAGACGGTACCCTGATCAACAAGAAACTTAAGAAGAGTGGAGTCACGGTAGCATTATCCCAATGAAAAACCTTAATAACCTTAAGAAATTAAGTCTTAATCATTTTGGCAAAGTTAATTTAAATTTGACAAAGTTCAGAATGGTGTTTCATCAAATATAGTCAAGTGAACCTAGAATAATCGTCGATGAAAATCACATAGTAACGACATCCTCCCATAGTGGGCGTAGGGGCAGGTCCCCAAATATCGGAGTGCACAAGATAAAAAGGTAAGGTAGATAATGATATACTTTTATTAAAAGGTAAAGCAGTTTGTTTAGAGGTTTTACAGGAGATGCAACGAATGGGTTCTTCTATAACTAAGCCTAACATTCTTCTACATATGAGTTGCTGTAGATTTCGAAGAAAGCTATAAACAAGGCGTTGATGCCACAAATGAAGGGAAGGGGTAGAGACAGCACAAATGTTTGGCGAAGTAGTAAGAGGCGTGTGAAGATTGATAAGTTCAAATAGTCTGCCGATTTTACGACCGGTCCCAATTTGTGGGTCTTGTACAGAACAACCAGTAGAAGAAAAAGTGACTGTGTATCCGAGATCGCATAGTTGTTCCACAAAAATAAGATTAAAATTGAATTTAGGAACATGGTACGTATCAGATAATCTAAGATAAGGCAAGGAAACAGAGTCATGGTGACTTACTTTCGTAAGAGAACTATCAACTGTGTGTAAAAAGGAACAAAATTTTTGGAGGAGATAAAAGAAAATGTAGGGGAAGAAGATGTCATGTGATTACAACATGCTGAATCAAAATACCAACGGGTATGACCTGGAGCGGTTGCTAATGTAGGTGGAGCATTAGGAAATTTAATTTGATGGAGAAAATATTCGAGATTCATATCTTTTTTTATATATATTTAATAAATAAAAAATATAAGAAAAATAGAAAGAAAGAAAATAATAATAAAAATAAATAATAATAATAAAATAGAGATAGAATAAAAAAATGGAAAGATCTTACCGAAAATCTATAAGGAGAGGCGTCCGCCACACCAGAAAAAAGTCAACAAATAGTCAATGGTCAAAGTCTAGTCAACGCCATGTCATCACCCAATCAGCACTGGGTCAAAGGCTGGTCAAACTGGATCGTGGACGGGTCGTGGGTCAAGTTGCTGGAAAACGCAGTAACTCTCCAGGCGTGTGGGTTACACAAGCCGCACCTTCTGGAAGCGTGTGGGAGCACGTGGATGCTCAAATTGTCGTGAAATTTCACGGCCAGCCGCGACGGAGGGAGGCGAATTCAATGGTGTTGGCAATGTCAAAAAATTACTGCAGGAGAGTGGCGGTGTTGAGTTCGCTGATGTGATCGTAAAAGGGAAACTCCAATGCAGAATTTTTATTTAAAATGAAGCACCTTTCTGGAAACACAAGAGGACTACTGGACGGAACCAGTATCCTAAAAAGAATGCACCAAAGGACTACTAGAAGGAACCAGTATCCTAAAACGAAGAACACGGGCTACTAGACGAAACCAAAGCTCTAGATACCATGTGAGAGCAAGAGAGAAAATGAGAAATATATTTCTGAGATGTATTTCTTCTGTACAATAAGCCACATATTTATAGGTGAGAATACAATTGGAGTAATGAATAAAATAATCTCAACAAATCAAATCATATCCTAAGCCTAATCCTATTATATCAAATTCCTAATATTCCAAATCAATTACAATATTACAAAATCAATTTAATTATTTACAATATCAATTTAATATCTCAACAGTTGCTTGCATAGAAGCACTGTTAATTTAGTTCACTTTGTGGCACACACTATTTTATTTTCTATATATCTTATCATTAAATTAATGATAATGTGTGTTGTTATTTATGTATACTTAGGGGACGATGAGGTCACTAGTGGTAATGTTCAGTGGTTTGACCCGGTTTATTTTGAGTCTATTTTTTATTTATAAGTGAAAATTGGGTCAAATAAAAATATTAATAAGTTCTTAAAATTTTAGGGTTTTTTTTAATGAAGTAAAGAGAGAAAAAGAGTTTTAAAATAAGTCACGAATAGGAGCTTATGTTTATTTGTCTAACCTCTTATTTTCATTTAACATCCACAAACCACCATAGCCACGACAAAATTGCAACCCACTAATGTCTGGTCGCCGTCTATTGCCACCGGTCAACAATTATTTTTTAAAATATTATAAATAAGTAGCTTATACTAAATTAAAAAAAAATTGTTAAACATCATATGACTTTTTTTTAAGCCTATAGCTTAAAAGTGACTTTTAAAAGCATAATAAGCTAGGACAAACAATACCTTAGTGTAAATGTGTTCTACTATCTGGTTTCTATTAAGAAAAAATATAGTAGTAAGTGTTAAGAAAATGCTATAGAATAAGATTAATTAATATATTTATTTTTGATAAATTTTTATAATTTTTTTAAAATCAAGTTTATATAATCAATTAATATATTTTTATTCTCTTTAATTATTAAATTAATTATATCACTTTATATTTGTAGGAAATCTTATTAGTACTCCTTCTATTCCTTTTTATTGGTCTTCATTTTAAAAAAAATATTTTTTTTATTTTTCCCTTTAGGAATTCAATAAAGTATTTATAGCTCATTTTCTTATTATATCCCTTTTATTTATTATCTTTTCTAACCTGAGCAATATTGCCTAGTTTAAGGAACCATAAATAGAAAGAAAATATAGTATTAATTGTATGTCAAACTTTATCACATTAAATTTTTGTTTTTTCCAACAACTTTTTTCTACTTATAATTTCTTAATCTGTGCAATATTACACATGTTATAAAAATCTAATAAATAGGATTTTTATAACTATTTATTATTGTACTTGATTCATTTATTAATTAGTGAACAATTAATGTTATTAAAGTTCCAATAATAATATAATAGAGAATTACTATCTTTTTATTTTTATAAAAACAAGAATATTAACAAACCTTCATAATAATAAATGTAAATTAACTTTAAAAAACGCTTAAAAACAACCAGAGAAATATTAAAGAACACTAAGCATTTCTAAAACAAGTCTCGTGTTTAACTCATCTAGATATGTACTAAATCACATGTACAATTTTTTGTTTATAGTTATTGTCACTTTCAAATGTTTATTATATTGTCATTTTTTTAAAAAAATATTTTAATAATATTTATACAATAATACTTTACTTTAATTAGTTTAAAAAATTTTTTTGAAGGAGTGATGATAAATTTAATAGAGTAAAAATAATCGCATTTTTTTGTTTTCTAAATGTAAGACACACTTGAATATCACAATCAGCTAATATTGTTAAGTTGGATATTAGATAAGGTAAAGCTTGTACTAGGTTTTTTATTGTGGACATATCCTTGGGAATTCAATAAGATGATGGAGAAAGTTAACTCTTGGAAATCAGAAGTGTTAAATGCCAGATTAGCTAAAAACTGAAAGGACCAAATGAAGAGCTGGAGGCACTATTAGCAATTGGGGCCTGAAGGTCTTGGGTCAATTTATGTAACATCATTAACATTAATTGTGTTAAGTGGTACAAGAAATGAACGGCTCTTGCATAGAAGAGGGGATTGTACAAAATGTTTTCATTCACAGCTGTTTTCTGCTGTATTATTTTATTTGAATCTTACTGTTACATCCGAGCTAATTGACTGAACACTAATGTTTTTGGATTTATAGCAATGGAGTCATAGTCTTATCAATTGGAAGGAGACAAAGAAAACGCTTCAGTGATCTTTTATGCTCTAATGAGAATTGAGACGAGTAGAGAAAGTGTAAAGAAAAAACAACTAGAATAAAAAGGTAAAAAATATTAACAAGTGTCTTTAGGAATATAAATGTGAAATATATTATCGGAATTAAGGGAAACAACGTTTGTGTGATATAATATGTAACATATTAATATAGACATTTGTCAGTGTTACTTAGTGTCATGAACTAATGTGACATATGAAATGTGATGTGAACCCTCAATTGAAAACCTAGGACCTTTAGATGGACAGATAACTAAAAACAAGGCTAAGAAGATAAAAGAGAACATAGAACAAATTGTGGCTTATATGTTTAAGGGCACATGACCCTCTAATAATAATTTGATTCCAAGTTTTTTAATTTAATTTGTATGAATTCCTAGGATTTTTAAATTTATGTCTAGAATTTGTGATTTATGATTCTCCATATGTTTGGACAATTTATTTTCTACGAAGAATGTAGGTGAATTATGTTTAAAACTAAATTTTAAATTAATCCTTATTTTAAATCTTCTTTTATTAATTCTACAAATTCATTTCTATCTTTTTTTATATATAAATATAATATAGATCCTGTTTTTATTTCTTTTTATCATTATTTTTGTCTACTAAATAACATAGTTTACATATTTTTCAAACATATAATAAGCTAAGATAAATTTTAAAGGTTTCTCGAGTTTTTCCAAAACTTATTTTGGATCATCATATTCCTACTTGCTAAAAAACATTTCGGAGCACCAGTGTAAGTTGGTGGATGAGATTAGCACCATTCTTATTGTGAGTGACACCATCCTTTTTAGTATATAAATTTATGATTCTTACGTATAAATAGATGGTGAGATTTCCAAAATTGGGTGGTCTCAATCCTTCTCACCATGTAAGTTTTTTTTTTTTGCTATTAGCACCGGTATAAGTTTCGGTTTGTGTTCATTCTTACTTCTAAGGATAGTTTGCGACCAAATAAAAACTTCCAAGCCTATTTTTATATAAGTGCTAAATTTCTAATTAATCTGATTACTCATTAGATTCATTGAGGTTTCTGAAATATTCATGTATATTTTCATCAAATTCTATGTCCCAATCATCTAGAGGTTCTAAACCATATATGCTTTTGCATCAATTTTTAAAATTCTTACCTTTTCAGATTCTTTATTTTTAATTAGGGATTTAACAAATATTAGACAAATAATTCACAATATTAGACAAATAACTCTTTGGGCATTTATGTTCCGGATCCAGTTTTCTCTAGTGGGCCTTTTATCTCTCTGCCCACTTCTGCTTCTCTTTACAATCGGCCTATATAAAGGCTCATTCTCTTGTAACTAATTAATCCTAATTTCATTTTTCTCTTTTCACGCCGTTTGGCTCTTTGTTTTCCTTTAGGGTATCACACCTGAGGGTTCATCTTCTCTGCTAGGGTTTTGAGCCTTCCCTCTCCAATGGCTGCCGCCGACGCCGATCCTGTTGCCTAAGCCACACAAACACCTGGAAATCCTTACAACCTTCACCCTGGTGAAGGCCCTTCCTCCGTCGTTGCCACCGTTACCCTTAAAGGAACAAACAATTACCAAATTTGGTGTAGAAACATGTCAACCGCCCTAATCTATAAAGATAAGTTAGGTTTCGTTGACGGTACCCTCCCTGAACCAAAACTCGTCGATCCTCTCCGCCTTGCTTGGATTCGGTGCAACCAAATGGTGATCTATTGGATTGCTAAATTTGTCTCGTCTCAGATTGCGCAGAGCATTGCCTATTTCGGTACAGCCTTCGAAGTTTGGCAAGATCTGCGTACTCGAATCTCCGATGGTGATTACTTCCGCCTGAGTGATCTTCTACAAGAAATTCACTTTATCAAACAGAGAGACTTAGATCTTGCATCTTACTTCACTAGTCTTCAGATTCTTTGGCAAGAACTTGACGCTTTGCGTCCTACTCTAACATGTGTGTGCTCTGTGCAATGTACTTGTTCCATATGTACAGGTTTTAAGTGCTATTGAGACAACGAGTACGTTGTCTGCTATCTGAAGGGCTTGAATGACGCATACGATCGTGTCAGAAGAGCAAACTTGTGCATGGAGCCTCTTCCCCCAATTTCAAAGGTCTTTGCCCTAACTGAACAACAAGAACAGAAAATGAACACTCCTTCTAGTAAGATCCTTCCAAACTCTTCTGGTACTGTCGTTGCTGTATCCTTCAACAATAGAAACCCTAACCCTAACAATTAAGGCAACGGTAAAGGGAAGCAGTCTTATAATCGCACTGCTTCCTCAAGCAACACTAAAATCTGTACGTTTTGTGGCAAAGAAAACCATACCGTTGAAACATGTTACTTCTAAAAAGTTTTCCTTCAAATTTCAAGTTTAAGAATCGTCAAAATAATTTTTCTATTAACACTTTTGGTGCCTCTAGTTCTACACACACTGCTAACACTGCACACACACAAACTGCTGCTTATGTTAACCTCAACAATGAGGATTACAACATGTTCTTGGATATGATTCAACGTATTAGGGTCACTCCACCCTAATCTTCTGTTAATCACACACAGGCTTCCACTTCCAACACTGAGAATGCCCCTAGTAATTCTCTAATAAATAGTTACTGGATTATAGATAGTGGCGCCATGGATCACATATGTAACAACATGCAGTTCTTTACAAATTTTTAAAATATTCATCCTATCTCTGTTAATCTGCCTAATGGTGATATCTGTGTTCTCGCATCTCTGGACCTATTAAGTTTCTTGATAAATTCTGTTTGAATAATATTTTATAAATTCCTGACTTCAAACTGAATATCCTTTATGTTCACAGTATTGCTTCTTCGTTGAATTTTACTGTCAGCTTTACTAAGAATTGTTGCTTTATACAGGAGGAGGAGTCCAAGAAGAAGATTGGACTAGCAAGAGTTCATTCTCGTCTATACGTTGTTTAGAATCGTGCCTCCTATGTCCCAATTCCCTCCTTACATACTTCTTTGAATAATATTGCTTCTGCTAACACTTTTGATCTATGGCATTATAGACTAGGACATGCATCAAATCTCGTTATGTCTGTTGTTCAAAAACTATTTCCATATGTTTGTTCCAAACATAATATTGCTTGTGATAATTGCACTTTGGTAAACAAACTTTCCTGCCTTTTCCTAATCACAATCATAGATCTGCTAAACATTTTCTGTTGATACATGCTGATATCTGGGGTCCTATCAAAACAAACTGTGTTCATGATTATAAATATTTTTTCACCATTGTTGAAGCTCATTCACGTTTCACTTTGGTGTTTTTCATGAAATCTAAATCTGAAACTCGTAAGATTTTGCAAAATTTCATAACCTTTGTGGAAAACCAATTTGATTGCTGCATCAAAACGGTTTGGACTGATAATGGGTGATGCGATGCCGTACCCGATCAAATTAATAAATTGCAATAAATGCCATACTAGGTGCCAACCTAGGTCGTCTCTCAGAGGACCATCATTGGTATATTAAGATTTAATCACATTAATAAATAACAAAAAGGGGGTTTGAATGTTGGTTGGAAACACAATTAAAGAAATTTAAAACAATTAATTAAAATAGATTAGCTTCGTGAAATTTAACAATGGCTTATATTATTGGTATCAAAAGATAGTTCAGAATCTAATTAAATTCCTTGTTCAATCTTGAAATTAATTAAACAAGCGTTAATTTATTTCAGAATCTCTTGCTTACATTAAGCAATGTATATTTTCCTCTGTTCAAGTTTATTGAACAAGCGTCTTTAAATCTTAACAAATTGTAAAAAAAACGAAATTCAACTGAACTTGGAAATTATGACTTTTGGTTTAAGAGATTAAATTAGAATTTAAATTCCAACAAGCGTGCAATTTAGATTCTAATTTTATGAGCCAAAAGATCATAATTAAATCATAACCAAATTCCAACAAGCGTGTAATTTAGATATGAATAAATTAATTAGAAACTGAACATAAATATAATTAGAACCTCAATAGCATATTATTAAAAATTCAGGAAACTAATCACAAATTCTAGCCTTCCATATAGGAGGCAAATTACAAAAAAATAAAAGTGAAAACAAATAAATTAAAATAAGAGGAAAACAAAATAAATTAAATAAAAGGAAGTAAAGAAAATAAAAAGAAAAGAAGGAAAGAAAGGACCGTGACTTCGTGAATGCAGAGGAATGTAGGGAGAATGAAAGATTAGATGATAGTGAATTGGTGTTTTTGGAATGGGAATGGAGATGGGTATTTATAGAAGATAAATGGGAAATAAAATAATAAAAAGAAAGAAGTGTAGTGGATGTGAGTTGGATATTGGGTGGAAAGTGTAGTGGATGTGAGTTGGAGGTGGAAAAGGTTTGGTACCGAAAATGAAAATAAACATATCTAGTATTAAAATTAAACCTAACAAAAAATAATTAAAATTATACAACTTTATTGCTAAAAATATTCTTGAGATACTTCAATCAATAATTCTTCTCTTCATGATCCATTGTCATCAAGTTACGTAATTACTTTTGTGCCCCTGGTTACGGATGGTGTGGATAGCAATTTAGAACACTTGCATCCGTAGAATATTACTAAGAGTGGTGCAATTAGCAAGATTCTATTTTAAGCTCAACTCCTGGCCCAGTGCTTTGCAATGTAGAATTATTACCTAAAAATTCCAAATTAAACTCAAATAAGTATAAACTCAATTATGATTAATTTCATGAAAATGTATTTAATTTGGATAATTAAGTATTAATCTATATTTAATTAAATTAAATAAAGGCATAAAAAGGTGGATAAAATATGAGTCATCAAATTCCCCCACACTTAACTATTTGCACTCCTGGACAAGACCAAATGTCAAAATAGAAGTGTCTCAAGATTGAAAACAAGAAAAGACAAATTATCTTTTTCTATTATTATTATTTTTTTTTAGAATGAATTGTGGAAAATGCAAAGGAGTAGGCAAAGTCTAACATTCAAGGATTTAAAGAATCATGATAAGAAATGAACTCCATCTAAACATCTATAGTGAGAAGAAAGTCAATTAAACTAAGAAGTGAATCAAAGTGATAGAATCTCACAAGATATGCTCTCAAATTCTCAAGTGTTTAGGTTTGTGTTTTTCTCTCAAAGCACTTCAAGAAAACAGGAACTACCATATGTTTGACAAACCTCTAATATTCACATTTAACACACAACAACATAAAGATCAAAAGGACTTTCCAAGGTTGTAATGGGGCCAAGGACAAGGGTAAGAAGAAAATATGGGATAAGTAGCTAAAACCAAAGAAAATAGAGGAGCAATGGGGAATAAGTTAAAAATAAGCAAGGAATGCACCTCTAAAACTATCAAACCTCACACAACCCCTTTTTTTTTCATTTTTTTTTCATTGTTTTTGTTTTTGTTTTTTTTTTGACAAAACAACAAAAAGAACAAACTTGCCAATATATACATGTGAACCAAACTAAGAATCATCTATAGAGCACACACCCCCACACTTATTTAAGAACCCATTCCCAAAACGATTTGAAAGCTCCAAAATTCCCTAAGGAAAGGGACAATCATGGTTTTTCACTTATGAGCTTGTACGTAGTGGGTTTCAAAACAAAGAAAAAGGATACAAAAGCTCAAAGGGGTTAACAATGGGAAATCATTCAAGGTGGCTTATTTGGCTAGTGGTTTATTAGAACAAAATGCCTTGATCATTTCAATATATGCATGTGAATTAAATAGTATCAAGAAGAGTCTAGTCAAATTCTAGAGTTCAAGCATTCATGAGTGAGTTCACACAAGAAAGAAAGAAAATGACATACAAAGGTTCATTTAATCATAAGGCTCAAAATCTCACAGGGACAAATCTATCACATGTAATTCAACTTTTTAATTTTAAAGACTAACTAATCGTACCAAAAATGTTAGGATTTAATACATGTCCTATCAAGAAACTTTTATTTAAGAATGATAAAAATGTCTACAACTCATACAGATCCTAAAATTCAATGAAAAATTTTGGCAAAATAATTAAAAGTATAACAATATTTAAAATAATATCCATTTAGAAAACCCAACTGTTTCAAGTTTAAGGAGGTCAAATGGTAATACCTGAGAGTTTTTCAGACAAGAACACTCACAAACTAGCAAAGTTTTTTTTTTTTTAAAGAACATCAAAATTATATACAACTCCCCCCACACTTAAACCAAACATTGTCCTCAATGTAAGCACATAACACAAATAATGGACAAAGAAGATAAAAGTAAATGAGGTGAGTAAGAAAAACTTCCCTATCATGGAGGATCAATGTGGGGCTCCTCTAAAGTTAACTCCTCCATAGTGACATCCACAGGTGACGGACTCTCATGGAAATGCTTGAGACGATGTCCATTAACCTTGAAGCTCTTATTGGAGGATTTGCTCATGATTTCTACAACACCATAGGGAAAAACATTAGTGACAACAAATGGACTAATCCATCTAGAGCGGAGCTTACCAGGCAAAAGTTTAAGTCTAGAGTTAAAGAGCAACACTTTCTCTCCAACAGAGAACTCTTTCCTGTTAATCATTCTATCATGGAATTTCTTAGTTCTTTCCTTGTAGAACTTAGAATTCTCATAAGCTTCTAAGCGGATCTCATCGAGTTCATTCAATTGGAGCTTCCTTTCTTCCCCAGCTTGATGAAGAGACATGTTACAGGCCTTTATCGCCCAATATGCACGGTGTTCTATTTCCACTGGAAGATGACATGCTTTCCCAAAGACGACCCGATAAGGAGACATCCCTATAGGTGCTTTGTAAGCAGTTCTATGTGCCCATAGAGCATCTTCAAGCCTACGGCTCTAGTCGTTCCTGCTAGGTTGTACCATTTTCTCTAAGATCCTCTTTATCTCTCTATTTGAAATCTCAGCTTGCCCTGGCTCTCGGGATGCCAAACCTACAAAACAAATGAGATCTAACAAAATCCACAACAACCCGAGCATCATTAGTCTTGGTGGCTTTAGCTTCCACCCACTTAGATACATAATCAACAGCCAATAAAATATAAGCAAAACCAAATGAGATAGGAAAAGGACCCATAAAATCAATACCCCAGACATCAAAAACCTCACAGAACAACATGGGTTGCTGAGGCATTTGTTGTCTCCAAGTGATGGCACCGCCCGCTCTTTGACACTGTTCACAAGTGCTACAAGTCTTCCACACATCTTTGAAGATGGTGGGCCAATATAAACCACAATCCAACACCTTTCTAGCTGTCCTCTGTGGACCAAGATGTCCACCAACTTGGGAAGCATGACAAAATCAAAGTACAGACTCGATCTCGTGATCTGGAATGCATCTTCGAATAACCTAATCATTACACAACTTCCACAAAAAAGGGTTATCCCACATATAATATTTCGCATCACTCTTAATTTTAGCAATTTGAGCCCTGGATGCCAGTGGGGAAAAAACAGATGCAACCAAATAATTAACAATGTTAGCAAACCAAGGAGTGGGAAAGGAAGTAGAAATGTTCAAAAGCTGTTCATCAGGAAAGTCATCCTGAATGGGCAAAGTGTCAGTAGACCTCTCTATCCTGCTCAGGTGATCTGCTACTAAATTTTGTGCTCCACTCCTATCACGAATCTCCAAATCAAACTCTTGGAGTAAAAGCATCCATCTAATCAACCTTGGCTTAGACTCAGCCTTCTTTAACAGAAACTTCAAAGCAGAATGGTCAGTAAAAACAATCACTTTAGAACCAAGCAAATAAGACCTAAACTTATCAAGAGCAAATACAATGGCTAAAAGCTCCTTTTCAGTGGTGGTGTAATTTGCTTGAGCAGCATCCAAAGTTCGTGAGGCATAATAAATAACTCGAGGAAACTTATCCACCTTCTGACCAAGGACAGCCCCTAATGCATAATTTGAAGCATCACACATTAGCTCAAAAGGAACTGTCCAATCAGGTGCCTGCATGATGGGAGTGGTGGTCAGTGCATTCTTGAGGCAATCAAATGCTTCCTTGCATTTCTCATCAAACTCAAATAAGACATCTTTTTGCAATAACTTGGATAGTGGAAGGGCTTTCTTGCTGAAGTCTTTGATGAATCTCCTGTAAAAACATGCATGACCAAGAAAAGAACGAACCTCTCGTACACAAGAGGGGTAAGGCAATTGTGAAATTACATTTATCTTGGCAGGATCTACCTCTATGCCCTTACTAGAGATTACATGACCCAAAACTATACCTTGTTCCACCATAAAATGACATTTTTCGTAGTTTAAAACAAGGTTAGTCTCAATGCATCTATGTAAAACTCTATCCAAGCTATCCAAACATGCATCAAATGAAGATCCATAAACAGTGAAATCATCCATAAACACTTCTATGCAACTTTCTAAAAAATCACTATAAATGCTTATTATACACCGTTGGAATATACCTGGGGCATTGCATAAACCGAAGGGCATTCTTCTGTATGCAAAAGTACCAAAGGGGCAGGTGAATGTGGTCTTTTCTTGATCCTCATGAGCAATATGAATCTGAAAGTAACCAGAAAAACCATAAAGAAAACAATAACGAGTTTTACCTGCTAAGCATTCAAGCATTTGATCAATGAATGGTAGAGGGAAATGATCCTTCTTAGTTGCTTGGTTGAGCCGTCTGTAGTCAATACAGACTCTCCAACTATTCTGAACTCTAGTGGGAATCAACTCATTCCTTTCATTCTTCAACACAGTGATCCGTGTCTTCTTAGGAACCACTTGCACTGGACTCACCCAGTGGCTATCAGAAATAGGATATGTAATACCGGCTTGTAGAAGCTTGGTAATCTCCTTCTTTACCACATCCAAGATTACTGGGTTGAGTCTCCTCTGAGGTTGCCTTAGCACCATCCTCCAAGAAAATTCTATGCATGCACATAGAAGGGCTAATGCCAGGAATATCAGCTAAGGTCCATCCAATGGCCTTTTTGTGCTTCCTTAACACTTGTAACAACTTCTCCTCTTTCCCTTCATCAAGGGAAGTAGAGATTATCATTGGGAGCTTTCCATTATCTCCCAAGTAAGCATACTTGAGGTTCTCAGGTAGTGGTTTAAGCTCTAATGTCGGTGCCTGCAAAACAGAAGGAACAACACTAGCAGGCATGGACTCCGCTGCTTGCACCTCAACAAACATGTCAAAATTCTGAATAAACTTTAGAGTGTCATTATTGAATTCCAGCTCAACAGAATCAATAGGTACATTTAGAACTTCAAACTCAATATGCATGTGACTCTCAATTTCAGAACATACATCACACATAATAGAGTCAAAGCATTCAGAACAAGTAAATGAGTCTGTCAAAGTTGAAAAATCAAAATCATGCAAGAATTCTAACAGATGCTCATCAACTAAATCATCAAGCACATCAATATGGAAAATTGAATGATCCTCAGGAGCATGTTTCATGGCATCTAAAATGCTAAATCGAATCATAGTATCACCAAACTCCATAGACAATGTACCAGCATGGACGTCAATCTTGGTTCGAGCAGTTTTCAAAAATGGCCTTCCCAAAATGATTGGAACAGGGGTACTAGAACATCCCTCCTCCATATCGAGTACATAAAAATCAGCTAGAAAAATAAGTTCATTTACTCGAACCAATACATCCTCCACTAGACCAGTAGGGTGGGCAATGCTTCTATTTACTAATTGTATTATCACACCCGTTGGTTGTAAAGGTCCAAGACTTAAACACAGACATAGGCATAACATTTATAGATGCTCCTAGATCTAGCATGGCATTTTCAAACTTGTTATTACCTATGATGCAAGGGATAGTGAACGTACTTGGGTCCTTACACTTTTCATGAATGTGTGGAATGCCTTTCCCAATAAGTGCAGAAACATTTCTACCCATGCTAATGCGTTCATTGCCCTTGAGTCTCCTCTTGTGAGTGCATAAGTCTTTTAGGAACTTGGCATACTTTGGAATCTGCTTAATGGCATCAAGAAGAGGTATGTTCAACTCCACTTTTCTAAAGGTCTCCAAGATTTCCTTGTTTATCTCTTCTATCTTTTTCCTTTGAACTGCCTTCGGTGGAAACGGAAGAGGAATTGAAGGTTGTTGTTTATTACCTGTTCCATTAGGAGGCACTGGAATTTTGCTACTGTTGCTTTCTTCTTCTTGTTCAGGTCGCTTTCTTTTTATTGTAGCAGCACCTTCATCCTCATCACCATCATATACAACAATGGTTTTTTTCTTGTCATTTATCTGCAATGGGTCAGGAAGAGATTTGCCAGTTCTCAAGGTAATTGCACTTACATTTTGTGGATTCACCATTGTCTGTGCGGGAAGTTTGTCAGAACCTTGAGATTGCAACTGGTTCAAACTAGTAGCCAACTGCCCAATTTGATTGTTCAAGTTCTGAATAGAAGCCTCAGTTCGCTGCTGAAACTGCAGGTTATTTGCAGCCATTTGCTTGACTAGTTCCTCCAAAGATGGACCATTGTTAGGAGGTGTGGTCGTCATCTGTTGCTGCTGTTGCTGGACATGTGGAGGTTGATAAGGTCTAATCGGTCCTGCATTACCTTGATAAGGCAACTGAGGTTGCTGTTGAGAATTACCCCATCTTAGGTTTGGGTGATTTCTCCAACCAGGATTGTATTTGTTGGATGATAAGTCATGGTTGTTTTGCTTGTTTAGGTCTATAAATGTTGGCAACATAAGGTGTACTCTCATTTTCGGTTTCCTGCAAGGTTGGACAATAATCAGTAGTAGCATGATTAACAGAAGTACAAATACCACAAACCTTTGCTGGAGCAGAATTTTGATTGAGAGCTAATTGTTTGACCAATGAAGCAATATCATCAATTTTGCTCTCCAATTGTGATTTGCAGCACAAGAAGACTAAGCACCATGCACACCTTTTACAACTTCTGCATCATTTCTGACATTAAATTGCTGAGCATTTGTAGCCATGTTTTCAATCAAATTCTTTGCTTCTTGGGTAGTTTTGTCTGCTAGTGCTCCTCCACTAGCTGCATTAATCATTCCTCTATCTTTATTGTTCAAACCTTCATAAATATACTGGATGAGGAGTTGATCATTTATTTGATGGTGAGGAAAACTCGCACAAAGCCTTTTGAATTTTCCCAGTATTCATATAAACTCTCTTCTACCAATTGTCTAATTCCATATATGTCTTTTCTGATAGCATTTGTTCTGGAAGCAGGGAAAAATTTCTGGAGAAACATCTTTTTCAAAGTATCCCAACTTGTAACAGAACCAGGAGCCAAGTAATACAACCAATCCTTAGCAGCATCTTGCAGTGAGAAAGGAAAGGCTTTCAAATAGAGGTGATCTTCTTGGATTCCTCCTGGTTTCATGGTGGAACAGACAATATGGAACTCTTTGAGATGCTTATGAGGATCTTCACCTGCAAGACCATGAAACTTTGGCAACAAATGTATTAATCCAGTTTTAAGTGCGCAAGGGGTATCTTCTTCAGGATATTGAATGCATAAACTTTCAAATGTAAAATCAGGTGCAACCAATTCTTTTAACGTCTTCTCGCGTGCTGCTGTCATTGTATGAGTACTAGAATACTCGGAAACACATATAACAAAAGCAATAGAGTGAACATAATTACTTAGACAAATTGATTCAAATGACTCACTATTTAAAGATGGATTCCTTTGTTCTCTAATTAACCTATGATATGTCCTATCTATTTCTGGATCAAATGGTTGCAAATTACTAGGATTAGCTCGTGTCATGCACTAGATGCAACAAAAATTACAAATGCAGGTAACCGTAACTCACAAATAATATCAGCTGATCAAAAACCAATGGAATTTATACATGATAAACAACCCAAGATCAATTTAAAAAAAAAAAAAATTTACACTAATTTCAATATTTAACTAAATGAACGATTCCTAAAAGAAAAATTAATAAAGATTTTTTTTTTAAAAAAAAAGGATAACAACAAAATAAAAATAACAACACACACAAGAAAAATAATAATGAAAATAAATCAAAATAAAAAAAAAATCTTAATGAGGAACCGATGGTCCCCGGTAACGGCGCCAAAATTTGATGCGATGCCGTACCCGATCAAATTAATAAATTGCAATAAATGGAGTACTAGGTGCTAACCTAGGTCGTCTCTCAGAGGACCATCATTGGTAGATTAAGATTTAATCACGTTAATAAATAACAAAAAGGGTGTTTGAATGTTGGTTGGAAACACAATTAAAGAAATTAAAACAATTAATTAAAATAGATTAGCTTCTTGAAATTTAACAATGGCTTATATCATTGGTATCAAATTCAGAATCTTATTAAATTCCTTGTTCAATCTTGAAATTTATTAAACAAGCGTTAATTTATTTCAGAATCTCTTGCTTACAATAAGCAATGTATATTTTCCTTTGTTCAAGTTTATTGAACAGACGTCTTTAAATCTTAACAGATTCTAAAAAAAAACGAAATTCAACTGAACTTGGAAATTATGACTTTTGGTTTAAGAGATTAAATTAGAATTTAAATTCCAACAAGCGTGCAATTTAGATTCTAATTTTATGAGCCAAAAGATCATAATTAAATCATAACCAAATTCCAACAAGCGTGTAATTTAGATATGAATAAATTAATTAGAAACTGAACATAAATATAATTAGAACCTCAATAGCATATTATTAAAAATTCATGAAACTAATCACAAATTCTAGCCTTCCATATAGGAGGCAAATTACAAAAAAATAAAAATGAAAACAAATAAATTAAAATAAAAGGAAAACAAAATAAATTAAATAAAAGGAAGTAAAGAAAATAAAAAGAAAAGAAGGAAAGAAAGCACCGTGACTCCGTGAATGCAGAGGAATGTAGGGAGAATGAAAGATTAGATGGTAGTGAATTGGTGTTTTTGGAATGGGAATGGAGATGGGTATTTATAGAAGAGAAATGAGAAATAAAATAATAAAAAGAAAGAAGTGTAGTGGATGTGAGTTGGAAATTGGGTGGAAAGTGTAGTGGATGTGAGTTGGAGGTGGAAAAGGTTTGGTATCGAAACTGAAAATAAACGTATCTAATAGTAAAATTAAACCTATCAAAAAATAATTAAAATTATACAATTTTATTCCTAAAAATATTCTTGAGATACTTCAATCAATAATTCTTCTCTTCATGATCCATTGTCATCAAGTTACACAATTACTTTTGTGCCACTGGTTACGGATGGTGTGGATAGCAATTTAGAACACTTGCATCCGTAGAATATTACTAAGAGTGGTGCAATTAGTAAAATTCTATTTTAAGCTCAACTCCTGGCCCAGTGCTTTACAATGTAGAATTATTACCTAAAAATTTCAAATTAAACTCAAATAAGTATAAACTCAATTATGATTAATTTCATGAAAATGTATTTAATTTGGATAATTAAGTATTAATCTATATTTAATTAATTTAAATAAAGGCATAAAAAGGTAGATAAAATATGAGTCATCAATGGGTTAGAATTTAATATGTCTGATTTTTACAAATCTAAAGGTATAGTTCATCAAACGTCCTGTGTTGAAACTCCCGAATAGAACTTTGTTGTTGAGAGAAAACACAGGGATATCCTAAAATTTTCTAGAAGCTTGGTTTATCACTCTGGTGTTTCTTCCTGTTATTGGTCTTATTTTGTTAATCACATTGTTTTGATCATTAATTCTCTACCAAGCCGCATTCTGAAGAATGAATCTCCCTACAAGGTCCTGTAGCGTAAGCCACTTGTTCTTGATGTTTTGAAAATTTTTGGGTGTTTGTGTTATGCCACCACAAACTCCCAACATAGACACAAGTTTGACCCTCGTGCCCAGAAATGTATTTTCTTAGGATTTCAACATGGAACAAAAGGTTATATAGTTTTAAACATCAATAATCGCATGATCTCTATTTCTAGAAATGTTATCTTTTATAAAAATGATTTTCCTTACAAATCAGACCAACTAAGACATGTTGACTTTGATGATTCTGTTTTTGGCCATGATTTTTCTAACACTTTTTTTTACCATCCCACCCTTATGGAACCTTCTGTTCCTACATTAAATCAGCCAGCTACTGCTGTGTCTGACACATCTTCTCCTTCCCCAACCAATTTATCTGTTTCACATGATCCTACTTCTGCTGATAACTCTGATAATATGCATGTTGGTAATTCAAATACTATGTCTTGATAATTCTTCTTCTAACATTCGTAAGTCTTCTCGGGTGTCCCAGGCACCTAAGCATTTATCTGATTACCATGTATATCAGCTCAAAGGTAATACTGCCTCTACCTCTAACGTAAAATATCCAATTCAATCTTACGTGAACTATGATAAACTGTCTTCTGCATATGCTAATTTCTGTATGCAAATTTCTGCTGAAACTGAACCATAAAGTTATAAATCTGCCATTAAAGATTCTAAATAGGTTTCTGCCATGAATGATGAATTGCATGCTCTTTCTATAAATAAAACTTGGTATCTCGTTCCTTTACCCTCTGGTAAGAAACCTATAGGGTGTAAATGGGTATATCGTATTAAGTATCGTTCTGATGGTTCTGTTGAGCAATATAAGGCTAGATTAGTCGCAAAGGGGTATACTCAAATTGAAGGTATTGACTACTTTGACACTTTTGCTCCCATTGCTAAACTCACCATTGTTCGCCTTTTCTTATCTTTAGCTTCCGCTAAAAATTGGTCTCTTGAACAGTGTGATGTTAACAATGCTTTCTTACACGGTGATTTGTATGAAACTGTTTACATGCTCCCTACCCCAGGTTTAAAAATTGAACATCCCAATTTGGTTTGCAAATTAAAAAAGTCTTTGTATGGTCTTAAACAAGCCAGTAGAATGTGGTTTTCAAAGCTATTGATTTTTCTTTCTAATCTGGGTTATAACCAATCCTCACATGATAATTCCTTGTTTGTTCGGAACAGAGACAAATCTTTCACCGCTATATTGGTTTATGTTGGTGATCTAATAATTTGTGGCAATGATGACGCTGAGATTACTGCTATTAAACGTCTACTGCATGATGCCTTTAAAATAAAAGACCTAGGAGATATTTGCGATATTTCTTAGGTCTAGAAATTGTGCGAAATAAATCTGGTATTTCTGTTTGCCAACGCAAGTATGCACTTGACTTACTGGCTTCTGCAGGTTTACTCGCAAGAAAGCCTGTTAAAACACCTATGGTAAAGGGGGCTTTACACACAAAGGACATTGATCCAGACTTTGAAGATATTCTTGGTTATAGGCGTTTAGTAGGACAGTCGCTGTATCTGACTACAACCAAACCTGACATCACCTATGCAGTTCAACAATTGAGTCAGTTCATTTCCAAACCAAAATGCATTCACCATGCTACTGTCATCCGCATTCTTAGATACTTAAAAGGGAATCCTAGCCAGGGTCTCTTCTTTCCTTCGAGAAACACTATTCAACTCAAAGCTTTTAGTGACAGCAATTGGGGTACATGCTCAAAAACCCGTCGCTCTGTCACGGGATACTGTGTTTTCTTAGGCGATGCTCTTTTATCTTGGAAATGCAAAAAGCAAACCATTGTGTCCAGATCCTCTTCGGAAGCAAAATATTGCGCCTTAGCCTCGACGACCTGCGAAATACAATGGCTTTCTTATCTTCTAAAAGATTTATGCATATAACCTTGTAATACTGCTTTACTTTTATGTGATAACAACTCTGCTCGCTACATCGCCCTAAACAACGTTTTTTCACGAACGCACTAAATAGATAGAAATTGACTGTCATATCGTGCGTGAAAAACTTGTTAAGGGATTATTCAAGTTGTTACCCATTGAAAATGAGCACCAATAAGCTGACATTTTTACAAAACCTTTAGAACCTTTAGCTTTTGAGCGCCTTCACTCCAAGTTGGGAGTATCTACCATATACTCTCCAGCTTGCGGAGGGTTATTAGACAAAAAACTCTTTGGGCCTTTATGTTCCGGATCTAGTTTTCTCTAGTGGGCCTTTTATCTCTTGGCGCACTTCTGCTTCTCTGTTCAACCGGCCTATATAAAGGCTCATTCTCTTGTAACTAATTAACCTTAATTTCATTTTCTTCTTTTCACGCCGTTTGGCTCCTTTAAACAAACTAATTATGCTAAACACTTTTACATAACTATAAATTATAAATCACAACTTATAAGCATATTTTACTAAATAAAGTTTTTTAATTGATATTTTATCTATAATTTGTATATATACTTCGATCTAATTCAAAGTCTAACTGAATTTTTATTTGTTCTTATTCTACTATTTCTACTTATTTTTCACACTATTTTTTCTTTTCTATTTTCTGATAGAGATAATTTATATATTGATCTCAATTTTTTATTTTGTATTTGTTTATTATAAAGTTAATAATCATCTTTTTAATATCACTAAAATGAGTATTCTTATATCCTTCTACAAGATCCTCTTAGTAATAATTTTCTTAATATTCCATTCGTTTATTTTAAACTGTTCACTTAGAGCATAAAAATTTGTTTATATTTGACCGTCTACTTATATTTTGAAAGAAGTATTAATTGCACTCTTATTAATTCTATTCTAATTGAGATAGTAATTAATATTTCACTATTAATAAAATAAAAAGAAGTGAGATGAATGTTAATATAGGGAGCACAAAAAATATTTTAATGAAAACAATAATAATTATTATATTTTTTAATATATATAATTTAACCTTAAGTGGAAAATTAAATAAGAATAAAGGGAATACCAGATAAAGAATGTTTTAAATAAAAAAATGGAGTGTAGGTGATGTCTTGTAAACATAAGAAATGATCAATTATTTATTCATTTAATAAGCATGATGATTTGTAGAAGGAAATCATACGATATTCTAGGAGTAATTTACTGAAATAATCTCTAACTTTGTAGTCGCACGATGTTTTAGTCCCTAATTTTGTAGAATGCTTGAATTATATTAGTCACCGAATTTGCACTCTACATTTCACTTTAGTCTTAAGTGACACTAACAGAGTGTCCATGTAACATGTTATTTGATATATAGGAGCTCACGTTAGTGACCGACATCTTGTTGCTTAATTTCTAATGTTACGCGGTGTTTTAGGCCAAAATTGAGTTTTGTTATAAGTGATTAGATGGACTAACTCAGTGACCAGTTTTGAGATCAAACAAAATGACATTGTTTGGTCGCTTATGTGGGCTTTTGTGTGTAATGTGCCACATAGGCACTTGTAAGTATCACTTAACATCAAGGATTAAAATGACTTACAAATTACAAATTAAAGTCAGGGACTAATTTAAATATCTTACAAAGTCAAAAATTAAAATGTCCTTGATTACTAAGTTGTGGATCATTTTAGTACATTAGTCGTTATAAGATTATTTTACTAATATCCATGATTGTTCTCTTGAGACATTTATAATATTTTATGATATAAGACTTCTTACAAATTTTAAAATGTATTTAATGTTTTATATAATTTATTATTTTAAAGTAATAGGGAAATATAATTAATGCAATAATTAAAAAAATAAAGATAAATTAAAAAAATTATATAAATTTTTAAATGTTCTAATGCATTATTATATATTTTTTAATAAGCGTAATTGTTTTAATAAAATATGTAATATGAAATGAGGAGTAGTCAAAATTTTAGGTATAGTCTTGGGTTTGTCCAACATCGAAAGATGCATAGAATTTGTAATTTGAACACTATAGAGATCATTGGAATCCCTAAAATAAATTTAGGGAGTTTAGTAACATATTTGCAATAAATGGGTAATTTTAACACACCAAAATTAATGGAATCATGTGCTACCTACGGCTGCGGTTGTACAGGGAACCGCAGGCGTAGATAAGAAACCGCTGGCATAGATATACCTATGGCTGCGGTTGTTTTAGGAACCGCTGGTGTAGATAATTAAACTTTTTTTTAAAAAAAACACCTACAACTGCGATTGTACAAGGAACCGCGGGTGTAAGTTAATAATTTCTAATCCCTAACCCCGAGTAGAACACAACAAGCTAAGGACATTTTCTTCGTCATTTCCCTTTTATCGCACACTGCTATAAGAGTTTCCACACTTCTGTTTCAGCACTTCGAATCCAAAGCTTCAGGGTTAGGGTTTTTCGGATATGAGAAGTTTGGGGTGAATAGCAGAGTAACCCGAGAGCACCGTGACTACTAGCAACGAATCGTTGATAGAGAAGATAAGCGAAAAACTTCACGGTCGTGATTCATCATCTTCTTCCGATTCCAAAATCAAATCCGAGAAGACCGTTTCTTCATCCGTCAAGGATAAGGTTTTTTGCCTTTTCGGTAGGGAAAATCATTTCTTCTTCCTCTTTTTTTGTGTTGTTGTTTGTTTTAATCTGTGTTTCGTTTCTGATGTGTTAATCTCTGTTTGTGTAGCTATGGAAGAGAATTTGTGCAGAGACAACTACAGAGATCAACCTCCTTGCAGAGAATTGGAAATACCTTCTAGCTGGTTTTGTTTTTCAAGTTTTTCCTACTTTGATCAATCTCATGTAATGTTTGAGTTTGATTCTTCAAGCTATAGTTTCCCTTTTTTGTAAACAATGCAAAGGATCCTTTGATGAGGAGTAAAAAGTTTCTGAAACGTTTTTTTTATAGTTCTAACATTACTTGCATACTACAGAAACAGTTCAATTTTTTGTCTTCATGTTGTTTCTGTACTTGGTATAATCATTGAACCTTACTTTTGGCAGAGATCATATGAAGTTTCAGGGTTGATGGCATGTTGATTTAGTGAAGAAATTCAATGAATTTGTAACTTATTTTTACCATCTTTTATCATATTCTACAACTAGGATGATTTGGCATTAAACTTGTTGAGATCGTACCTGAGGGAGTTACTGGGCTAACGGGGATGGAATAGTTCTGGACCAGCAATGGATGGAGAGTACGACGTCCAAGCTCCAACGGCGGCGGTGTGTCACCTGCAAGGACTCTGACGCTCAAGTCAGTAGGATAATTAGGTTATTGCATTATATCAGAATGTTACGTATCTTGCATGGTGTGTTTCTATGTGTATTTATATTGGAAGTATTAGGGTTGATCGTGGATCATAATGGGCCTGAAATGTGTTGTCTCGGCTCAACTCATAGTCTATGTTGTGCCTCATAAGTAATCTTGTATCCCGTCTGCTAGTCAGGATGGTAGGCGGGTTGAACCTCGCCATACTCCTGACGACATGTGACTGCTGACCAGGTCATCGTAAATCCGGTCCATAACAGTTGCCCCCAAGTCATCGAGTTACCCGATTGGTAAGTTGGTGAGTTGTATGTCACATGTCGGTTAGCTATCTATGATCTGATTAGCCTGAAACTCGTATCTCTCCTAATCCAAATGTCGGGCGAAAACAATTGATCTTCACTTGGGGGCGCGTGAGCACACACGCTTTTATGGGGTAACATGCTCCATGATTGCGTACTGTCTCGATCCATTCGCTCGTTAATGCGAAGAGACGCTTTATTTTTTCTTCCTTACTTTTTGCTATCCTGCCACAGTCTTTACCTCTTATCAGTGTTCATTTGGAAAACCATTATTTCTTCAAAACAGCGAAAGCTCTTTCTCTCGGTTACTCCTCCTTCTCAGCGAGCGCCATTTTATTTTCAAAATCTTTGCTAGCCAACTTGCACTCTCTTCTTCAAATCAGGTACTGCTCTTATCTTATTTTCTATTTTGCTCTGTCTTTATTTACTCGATTCCCTCTGTTGTGTGAGTCTAAATCTACTTCTTAGGGTTTGAGTTCTTTGTTTTATTTTTCTAGTGTTCCCCCCACTTCAATGGAAGAGTAAATCATAGTCCTTTCCAGCAGTTATTCTTCCGATTCCTCTAACACCGAGGATCTTTTGGCTTTTGCAAATAGGATTTCAAAACCTTTAAGAGTTCCAAACCCCGACCTCGTAAGAGGTATGTGTTCTGTCAATACTTCCCATTTTCCTGAGCCACGAGTTATCTGGGCATATTCACCTCAAATTTCTGAGAGTTGAGAATCGATTACCCAACATGTTATTAGGAAATCTTCAGAATATCCTGGTGACTCAGCCAGAGAAAACTTCAATTCTGGTCGTATGCTAGTCAAAACTGATCCCCTCCGTCATGATCCTGGAAGTCATTTAGAGGACCTAGACAAATTATGGTCTTCTATGACCAATTCCATAGATTCCGAATCTGATCTGACATATCATCCCTCTTCATTTCCTACTCCAAGTTCTTCTCTTCCGGGATCTAACTATTCGCTTGTAAACTTGTAGATATGGTGCCCAAAAGAACTCGCCAACGAGTTACTAATTCCGCCGGGACCAAGCATGGACGAGATGATGTCGATCAAGCCGGTCCTTCCGGGATACATTTGGAACTTCAAGAGATGAGGACCGAATGAGAGGGTATTCGAGACATTAAGAATTTATTATGGGTTCCAGCTACCTGGTTGAGTCAACCCTGTTCTATAACATCCCAACGGCCATTGAAGCCCGTGGAGGTGGAATGGAAGAGATGTTTCCATTACGGGCCTAACACTCCCGATAAATGTTATACCTTTGATTCCTCCGGGGATCTACAGCTTGGTCTTGGGTATCCCTCCGTCATCGTAAAAATGTCGCCCAGATGTTTATCCCGTGGGATGATTCTGTCAAGGTTCGACGGGATTTATTCGTGAAGGTCACGTCCAAGAGAAAAGACTTTATTGCTTTATGAGAAAACGCTAATCGTGAGCCACTTTTCCCGTTATACTGGTTGGCCGAGCACTACTCTAAGCTACTTACTTGTGATGAGCTTGAGTGTGGTTTCCTTGATGATGACGATTAGAGGACTTTTAACAATTTACACGACTTCGTAACTAGTCAAGGGATGCCAATTCATTGCCGGGATGTGCTTGGGGCCTCTCGTAATACTCCTGCTTTATGTTTATGTATTAATCTTCTTATCTATTTTCCTTTATAGTAGCATGTTTTGTTTTTCGGATATGCTAATATTTCTTTTTCTGTTGTAGCTGACATCATGTCAAAGTTCTCTGCCCGTTTTGACGCCAAAGCCGCCAAGGATGCCAAGGGAAAAGGGAAAGTTAACCCACCGGGTTCCCTTTCCATTGGTGGGATTGAGGCTATCCCGGGTAAAGCTATTGCCATTGCCGCTGGGCCAGCATCTGTCGCCAGAGGTTCTCCTCTTGGGGGTAAGGCCCCACCGTAGCCAGGATGCAAAAAGGCGGTGAAACCCACCAAAACAAAAGGCAGCGTGTGCTTCAAGGTATAGTTTGTTTGTTGTTTTCTTTCTTTATATAATTCATCTCCTTGGTTGTGTGACTTTTGGGATATTGCTTGCTGCTGTCTCCTCCGAAGTTGAGGGTGGTACATCCCCAACTCTGATCTTGCCGGTGGCTAATCAGCCGCAAGTATGGAAGGGTTTTTTGCCCCCCAGTATCCAGTTCAAGCATGATGACTTCTTCCAACGGGGAAACACCGAGACAATAAGGTTAAGTCTCAATCCTATATGTTTGTTCAGCCACTGATTGCTTTCTGTGCGCATCATTGATTCACTTTATTTGCTACGGGGTCAAGTCCAATCTCTCATGAGTTGGATGTCCATGAATCTGGCCATGCTGCAAAGTGTCTATGAAGAGGCCCAGAATTCGGAGCAAGTATCTCAGTTGAGGGGTGAGCTTCGAGATGCTAAGGATGATCTTAAACTTCGAGAGATCTTGCTCAAGAATTCCAAAGAGACCATCACTTAGTTGGAAGGTCAGGTGAAGGAGCTGAAGCAGGACCTTGAGAAGAAAAACAAGTCCTTGTCGGAGCGGGATGAACTTCTTTCGGCTGAGAAGAAGACGGCTTTTCATGTCGGTAAGTTGAAAGAGTTAGAGGAAGAGATTGCCCAACTCAAGGGTCAACTGTTTGAGCTCAAGTCTGCTCTGGAGGCGAAGGAGGAGGGCAGGTTTGCTGAGTTCACGGAGGCCAGGTATGACGCCTATCGTGAGGCTGTAAAGTAAATCAAGTTTCTTAATCCCGGTGTGGAGCTGAACCTTCATGGGTTGGATCCCTTTCACAGAGTTAAGGATGGGCAATTCTGGGATTTCCACAATCACCAGAATCCCGTTCTCTTGGATCCCAATTCCCTGGAGCCTTTCAATTGCGATTTTCCTCCTCCAAATGTTGATGAAGAGGCCAATGCCGCCGAGAATGCCGATGGTGGCATGGAGGCTTAGTTTTTAACTTATCTTTGTTGTTGTTTTATTGTCACCTACATGTAACCCTAGCAACTTCGGATTTAGGATTTGTTGATTTTTGTTATCTGGTTAATGAATGGAACTTATTGCTTTTCTGCAATCCTTATCAATCTTTCTTGTTTCTTCTTTGTAATGCCGACATTTTTTTAATGTCGGTTGTGACCTTTATTGCCTTCTATATGAAGGGACCTTGGTCCTCTGCATTGAAATCCGTTTAATATCGTCGCAACCTTTATCACCTTCTTTATGAAGGGACCTTGGTCCTCGGCATTGAAAGCCGTTTAATCTCACCGTGACCTTTATCACCTTCTTTGTGAAGGGACCTTGGTCCTCGACATTGAAAGCCGTTTAATGTCGTTGTGACCTTTATCACCTTCTTTATGAAGAGACCTTGGTCCTCGGCATTGAAAGCCTTTTAATATTCAACTGTAATACCGCCATAGATCGGTGACATTGAAGGTCCTTGGTTATTTCGTGCTCTTCAAAGTTTCCAGATGATATGCTCCTTTTGTGGTTGAACTTTTAACCAGGTATGGGCCTTCCCAATTTGCCTTGAGTTTGCCATCTCTAGCATTTTGATTCCCACTAAGTCACCGGTTTGGAAATTTCTCTTAACCACTTTTAAGTTGTATCTCTGTGCTATTTGCTGCTTTCGTGACAACTCTTTTATCCTGGCTATTTCGCGGACTTCGTCTATCAAATCGGAGTCTTCCCTTAGTAGCTTCTCATTATTCTCAGCGGGATACATGACTCCCCATGAATGTTGGCCAATCTCCATCGGGATGACTGCATCGGTCCCATACACCGTTCTAAAGGGAGTTTCTCCAGTGGTGCTATGAGGTGTGGTTGTGTAGCTCCAAAGCACTTGGTACAAATTCTCTGTCCAACTGGCCCCGGCCTTTTCAAACCGCTTTCTCAAGCCGGTCAAGATGACCTTGTAAGCTAATTCTACCTGTCCATTGGATTGACGATGTTCCACACTAGCGAAGTATTGCTTGATATGGAACCCTGCTAGCATTTCTCGAAATTCTTTATCTGTAAATTGGGTCCCGTTATCACATATCACCTCTGCCGGGATACCAAAACGACATATAATTTGATAGAAAACAAAATTCTGAACTTTTATAAAAGCTATGCTAGCCAGAGGTTCCAATTCAATCCATTTAGTATAATAATCGACAGCAACGATTAAATATTTCAACTGACCTGCTGCGGGAGTGAAAGGTCCCAGAAGGTTTAACCCCCAAGTGTGAAAGAGCTAGGGTGTCGATATACTATGCAAATCCTCGGCGGGAACGCGAGTGAGAGGACTATGCTCCTGACTTTTCTTAACATAATCTGCTGCATCTGTATTCATAGTCGGCTAGAAATATCCCGCCCGTAAAGACTTTCTTGCCAAAGACTTCCCGCCGATGTTGAGGCTGCAGCTGCCTTCGTGCACTTCTGCCAACACGTACCAAGTTTCAGAAGGTCCAATGAACTTGAGAAGTGGTGTGGACAATCCTCTTCTAAAAAGCTGACCTTCAATCACAACATATCGAGTTGATTTCTGAACAACTTGCTTGGATTCTTTTTTATCATTGGGAAACATTCCTTTGTCAATGTAGTTCTTCAACTGGGTTCTCCAGTCTTCATCATCTATCTTGAGAATAGCACATGGTGTAGGCATGACTTTTACTACAACTGAATGCAAAGCATAAGCCGATTTTGTGCTTGCCAATTTCGACAATAAGTCAGCTCTACTATTTTCTGACCGAGGAACGTGCTTGATTTCAAACTTAGAGAGGCCAAGCAGGCTTTCCTTGACCAAGGCGAGATACTTCTGCATCAAAGGCTCTTTCGCTTGATAGTCAACCTTGATTTGAGATACTACCAAATGAGAATCAGAACAAAGAGTTATTGCAGTAGCCTCTAATTCCTTTGCTGCCTTTATTCCGGCCAGACATGCGTCATATTCCGCCTGATTATTTGAAGTCGGGAATTCAAATTTTAGGGAGTACTCGACTACTACTCCTTCATCATTTTCTATAAGAATCCCTGCTCCAGAACCCTTTGTATTTGAGGACCCATCAACATATATCGTCCAGGAGCCCAAATTCTGATCTCCGGAATGCGTCATCTCTGCCAGGAACTCTACTAAGACTTGTGCCTTTATTGCCTGCCTTGATTCGTTGGATATATCATACTGCGAAAGCTCAACCGCCCAAGCCATCATTCTTCCAGCGAGATCAGGTTTATAAAAGACTTGCCTGATTGGCTGTTTAGTACGCACCGTGATGGGATGGCATTGGAAATAAGGGCGCAAATGCATGGATGCTAACAACAGAGAATAAGCAACCTTCTCAAGCCTTTGGAAATTCAACTCTGAGCCCTGCAACGCCTTAGAAACGAAATATATCGGATTTTGGGCCCGAGATTCTTCTTTGACCAAGGCGGCACTCACGGCTTCATAGCAATTGCCAAGTACAAATACAACATTTGATCGGGATCCAGTGTGGATAAGATTGGAGGTGAGGCTAAAACCCCCTTCAATTCTTGGAAGGCATGTTCGCATTCTGGATTCCAGTCAAAAGTCTCCTTGTTGTGCAGCATCTTGAAGAATGGTAAACATCTTCTAGATGAAGCTGGCAAGAAATGGGTTAGGGCTGCAATTCTTCCCGTCAATTGCTGGACCTCTTTGATAGTTCTGGGACTCTGCATATTTAAAAAAGCATTGCACTTGTCCGAGTTTACCTTGATCCCACGGTTAGGTAACATAAATACTAGGAATTTCCCTACCTCGACACCAAAAGTACATTTATTAGGGTTTAACCTGAGATCATACCTGCGTAACTAGTCCAAAGTTTCCTCTAGATCCGCCACAGGGTCTTTGTGTTCTGGAGTTTTGACAATCATGTCGTCAATGTAGACCTCCAGAATTATGCCTATCTACTTTGCAAAAACTTTATTCATCATCCGTTAGTATGTAGCGCGACATTCTTTAGACCAAACGACATCATATTGTAGCAGTATACCCCCATGTCAGTGATAAAGGCGGTTTTTTCTTGATCATCAGGATGCATGGGGATCTGATTGTACTTGGAATAGGCGTCCATGAAAGACAGGTATTTATATCCCGCTGAATTATCCATCAACTTATCAATACAAGGCAGCGGGAAAGGATCTTTCGTGCAAGCTTTGTTCAGACCTGTGTAATCCGTGCACATTCTCCACTTCCCATTCGCCTTTTTCACCATAACGACATTGGAAAGCCATTATGCGTAACGAATCTCACGAATGAATCCGGCATCTAGGAGCTCTTTCACCTGTTTTTCAATAGCTTATGTCCTTTATGGACCCATTCTTCGTTTCTTCTAGGTGACAGGAGCGCACCCCGGCTTAATAGCCAGGCGATGATAGGCAAGGTCTGGGTTTACCCCCAGCATATCGGAAGAGACCTAGGCTAAAAGGTATTTGTTTTTCTTAAGAAGCTAAATAAGTTGCCCTCTGATAACTGGGGGCATGTTTTCTCCCACCTTTACATTTTGGCCTTCGTTTGGCCCAATTTGAACTAGAATCTGATCCCCTTCAGGTTGAGGCCTTTGCTCCTCAAAATCTGCCCGAGGATCCAGGTTGGTCATCATAACCCCGACATCATATGATAAATCTCGACGCTCCATTTCCTTCATTCCTTTCCCATCGTGAGCAGTCGAGCGCACGGACGACATCTTTGTAATTTTGAGACTCTCCTGATAACATCGTCTAGCATCGCTTGTTTTTCCTCTTACCGTGACAACAGTGCCGTCTTCCCCTAGAAACTTCAGAACCAGGTGAATGGTCGACACAATGGCGCCCAAATGGTTCAATATCGAGCGGCCAATTATGGCATTATAAGCAGATGGGCAATCCACCACAATGAATCTGGCCACCACTGCCTTGGCGCTCGGTCTTTTTCCAAAGAGGACCTTCAAGTCTACGTACCCCTTTAGCATTATGGTATCTCCTATGAAGCCAATCAAGCTCCCTTTATGGGGGATCAAGTCCTTAGAACCCAAGCCTAGTTTGTCAAACAGACACCAGAACAAGATATCAGCTGAACTTCCTTGATCAATAAAAATACGGTGGACTTCAAACCCCGCCAAGTTCGCAGCTATCACTAGTGGTTCATTATCCCTGACCTGTTCCTGCGGCAAATCATCATCATAAAAGGATAGTATTGGATTAGTTACGTGCACCACTTGTGAATAAGAATCTCTGGCATCTCGGGTCCTTTTTCTATCGTCGAGACCCTTCAAACTCGTTCCTCCTGCTATAATTTGAATTACTCCCCTTGGGGGCGGGGATTCTTGATTTCGCCTTGGACTCCGGGATCTATTGCGGGTTTCTGATCCTTAATGCCAGTTATTTTGTGGCGATCTCGAATGTTAATCCCGGGGAGCGGGACTTTGCCGACGATCCCTTCTATCATTGGAATCTTGTGTGTAGTTCCTGAGTTTCCCTTGTCGAATCAACTTCTCGATAGCATCTCGAAGCTGAACACACTCATTCGTTGAATGACCTTTCTCCCGATGATAGTGACAACACCGGTTATGATACCGTCCTGGGATCCTGAGAGATGGTGGTCTATCCCTTATCTCTGAGTTCATAACCTCCTTGTATACCGTCGCTGGCAATACGGTCGATGGGGTATATGTGTTAAACATCCTCTGTGGTCCTTTTGGCGGCTTGTCCTGCGACTTGTCGTCTTTACCCCGAGATTGAGAGTTCTAATGGTTTTTACCCTTGTCGTCTTTTTTGGCTGCGTGGGCTGCTTGGGCCCTCTCCCACTCCTCGATTCTAATCCACTTCTCAGCCCTGGCCTTCAAGTCGTCCATGGATGTCGGCTTTTCACCTGCCAAGGCTTTCGCAAAGGCTCCTGGTTTCAACCCTTTGACAAAAAAATATAGCACTTGGTTAGGTTCAACATTCCTAACTTCTAACACTTCATTATTGAATTGAGTTTATGTACTCTCTCAGAGATTCATTTTTCATTAGCTTAATTGTTTTTAAATGAAACTCAGATTTAAAATGCCGTTTACTGCTAGTGAAATGTAAGACAAACTTATCTTTTAGGGTTCTCCAGTTGTTAGTTGATTGTGGCGGGAGGTCTGAGAACCAGCGATTTGCAGCTTCCGACAAGGTGAAGGGAAAAGCCTGACATACGATTGCTTCGTTGACTCCTTGAAATTACATGGCCCTTTCAAAGGTGCTCACGTGCAAGGTTGGATCCTTTGTCCCATCGTACTCTTTCAGTTGCTTTGCAAATTGGAAACCATGAGGCAAAGCGTGGGACATAATCCAGGGAGTGAACGGGTTATCAATGTAACCGAATTCTAGGATGTTCTCTGCCATGTGTTCCTGTTGGACGGTCTGTGGGCCCCCTTGGGAAACTGGTGGCGGGTTACCATCCCTAACCTGGGATGCCGCCTGAAAATTCTGCTGAAGGACATCTTCTCTTTGTTGGCTGAACCTGATCTCCACTTGCTTCTCCGCGTTTCTCGGATCAGGGTGGCCATTTTCCACATTGTTAGCGTTGTTTTGTTGTTCATTTGCAGGGTTTCCTTCGTCTTGTTGAGGCTGCTTTTCGACATCCTGGATTGGATCCTCCTCAACTACTTTCTCTTTACCTTTTTCGGACCTGTTCTCTCTTTTTCAAGGTTGCAATATCTCTGGCCTGCGCTTGCACCAGTCTCTGTAGCTTGCGAAACTCTGCCTCTAAGTTAAGAGGTGGTTGTGATCCTGCCTGCTGGTTAGAACCCTCGCCATGCTGCCCCTCTCCTAGGTCTTGGAGGTTGGGATCATCGTACTCTCTGTTTCGAGTGGAAACTACCATTGTTGACAATAGAAGGAACAGAACTTTTTATTGCGTTCCCCACATGTTGAGATCGTACCTGAGGGAGTTACTGGGCTAACGGGGATGGCACAGTTCTGGACCAGCAACGGATGGAGAGTACAACGTCCAAGCTCTAACGGCGGTGGTGTGTCACCTGCAAGGACTCCGACGCTCAAGTCAGTAGGATAATTAGGTTATTGTAGTATATCAGAATGTTACGTACCTTACATGGTGTGTTTCTATGTGTATTTATATTGGAAGTATTAGGGTTGACCGTGGATCATAATGGGCCTGAACAGGGGCGGAGCAAAGATTTTAGGGGCCCCGTTTATTATTTCAATTTTTTTTTAAAAAAAACGAGACCCTTTATTCACAAACTTCTGCCTACACAAAATTTATTGTCAAATTACATTCTAAAATCAATTAAAATATTAAAAATTCGAAAAATCACCAATTTTGAGAAAAGAGAAAAATAAAACTCCAAAATGTCAAATCTGGAAATTGAACCCAGGTCTTAAAAATCCAAATATCTTACCATTTATTCTACTTTATAACACTATTTGTAGAGTGCATTATTTAATATTTAAGGCCTGTCAAGTACATAATTTAATATTTGGGGCCCCATATTTTTATAGACCCTGTGCGGTTGGACACCTTGATAGGCCCAAAACCGCCCCTGGGCCTGAAATGAGTTTCCTCGGCCCAACTCGTAGTCTATGTTGTGCCTCGTAAGTCATCTTGTATCCCGTCTGCTAGTCGGGATGGTAGGCGGGTTGAACCTCGCCATACTCCTGACGACATGTGACTGCTGACCGAGTCACCGTTAATCCGGCCCATGACAAAACTGTGCATGCTTTGGAATATGACTTCCCAATTATTAATTCCATCTGAAATACAATCTCTGAAGATGATCAAAAGTTTCATTTCCCTCATTGGCAAGCTTGAATCGTTAGCAGCTACATGTTATATTAAGAAAAGAAGACTGAATAAGAATGTCCAATTTTGCAAATGGGTATGAAGGAAGAAAATGATGAAGTTACAACTAAGACAAGGATATTGTCTCTTGAGCCTCTGCAGGTTATACAGTGATTTCATTTCGTCTTCTATTACTTGTAGTTAATTAGTAGGTGCATTATACTTTGTTGGAATATTTTGTTACTTAAGGTCATGCAGAATTAGTTATAACTGCTTTATAAATCTCCATTAGTGAACCTTCACGATAAGTTGTTTGCTTTCTATTCCTCTTCCTTATTGTTAATTTGTTGAGTGTGTTTGCAAGATGTTAGAGAAAGTATGCAAGGATCAATGAAAAATAAATTGCACCAGAAAAGGTATGTGATTCTGAACTGTATGTTACAGATTACTGAGGTTTGGTCTTTTTGGTTGTTTGTGCCTTTAGTGTAGCATTGCTGCTTTTTGTTGACAGGTTCCAATGGGTATCGGGCAGAAGCAGGTGCTTTAAATCTAGAGAATGGGAGACTACAGAAACTGAAAGAGCTATGTGAGAAAAACCAAATGATGAAAAGGTATTTGCTATAAGATAATTTAATAATATTGGCCATTCCCTTGCTGTTCTTTTGGCTTTGTTTGACTAGAACGAAAAGAGCATGAAGAAAACAATAGACTAATCTCAAAACTTTGTTTAGTTATTTATCTTAAATGTTATCTTTTGTGAACAAAATTAAATAATATATTATGTAAGATCATTTATTTGAAGCATAATATTTATCTTCATTCTAGAGAGCATTTAAGTTGTTTTGTCACTGTTTTTTAGGTATGTACAAAGTTACCAAAGCTATTGGTGGAACCATGCAGCAAGTATGAGGGTTCAAAAATATGGTAACTTGTAATTTGTAATAATTTTTCATATCTGTGTTGCTTTCTTGGGCAATGAATTTCTAGTGTTACATCTCCTGACATCTTTTCTGCCTTCAATACACACTCCACACAATCCTCATTTTGTGGTCAAAATATTTGTTTATTTAGTTGAGTGTGATTCAACTAGATGGCAGGAACTGAACAAGTAGTATTAGGAGACTTGGTATATAGTAAAGAAAATTCTACTAAAAAAGCTACTGTAGTTGTTGGACCTGAATGCGATTATTTGTATGATTTGAATAATGAAGATGAAGTCTCTGGAGATATTCAAGAAGAAAGAACTAGTTGTGTCAAGGTTAGTCTTTTGCTTTAGGCCCATTGGGAGTTATGCTAGTACACGACCAAACTTCTGCTTCTTCTGATGTGCTTTCTTTTGTTCTTATGATATCTTTCTTGTCATTTTATTCAGAATCTAGAGTACACAGTTGTAGAGGTTCTTTTTCTATGTTGTAATTTTTCTGAATCTGATAATGAAAGTTCAAAAAAGAATGAATGAAATGAAGCTATTTTAAGGAGGATAGAAGCCTCCTAAAAAAAAGAAAACAAACTATACAGAACAAAGTCTACATTAGTGAAGTTGTTAAGTGATATTATCGTTCAGTCTTTTAGTACTGGGCATTTGCATTTGAGCTTATATTAGTAGTGCTAGTTAGCAGTATAAATAGTGTGCTATGTTATTGTATTTGAGGAACATCTTACTCATGAATATCATAATACATTGTTGGTCGTCATCCTTTCCTCGGTTACTGCTATGTTTTTGGTTTTTTCTATTTTTATGGATTTGTCATGTGCTTTCCTTTAAAGTGATCTGAAAGTTACTGGTGCTCAGGGGCAGAGCAAAGATTTTGGGGGCCCGGTTTATTATTTCAATTTTTTAAAAAAAACGGGGCCCTCTGTTTACAAACTTCTGGTTTAATTACATTCTAAAATCAATTAAAACATTAAAAAGTATTCTAACAAATCACTTACAATTTGTCAGAAAAATCGCCAATCATCAATGTGCACGCGTGCGAGTGCGAATTTTACCGGAAAGTCGGAAAAAAAAAGAGAAAAATAAAACTTGAAAATGCTATTTCTAGGACTCGAACCCAAGAGATGAGGTTAAAAATCAAAATCCCTTATCATTTACTCTACTTTATAATAATGATTATAAAGTGCATTATTTAATATTTGAGGCCTATAAGGTACATCATTTAATATTTGGGGCCCATATTTTTGGGGGCCCTGTGCGGTTGGCACCTTGCACGGGCCCAAAACCGCCCCTGCTGGTGCTGCATTTTGTTGAAGGAAAATAAAAGGTATAGGAAGCTCTTTCCTTTCAAAGACAATATGTATTCTCGTTATCTCTGTGTGCTTATGAGTATATCCAAGTTTCTTTGTTACAATCTCTGTTTAATAAATTGCTTCTCTTTTTCGTAATTTTATCCCAGCATGGCTAAGGATTCTTTTATGTTCTTGACCAATTACTAGAAGGTTTTATTTTTTCTATGCTTTCATTCCATAAATGGATAACTGCATATTACTAAGTGTAGTTTTACTGCTTCTGGTATCTGGGCGTTAGTGGTTCAATTCTCGCTTTGAATGCGAGAGTTTTCGCGTTCGATTCTCGCCACACCTTTTATTTAGTAGAAAGAAATAGAAAAAAGCAAAAAAAAAAACAGTGTTAAAGAATGGCCTCTATACTCAAGAGGGGGTGAATTGAGCTTAAATTTTTTTTCGTAAATTCTTTTACAAATAATAGCAGAGCTTGAACGAAGTGTATTTTAGTTAATATATGAAATTAAATGAAGATGAAAATGAATATAAAGATACAATAAAATGCACAAACAAGAGTTTAAGGATAGAGAGAATAGCACCAAGTTTTATATTGGTACAGTCAAAAACCACTTTGTCACCAACGTCCAGTCTACGAATCTCCACCACGCGAGAATTCTTGTATTGCCTTTCAACAAGTTACACACTAAGAGCACACTTCTCAATTGGATACCCCACCAATTGCAAGGACCTCAATCTAGGGATACCTCACCCTAAGACTAGCTATGAAGGATGCCACACCTTCAACAAACAAGAAGGATTTCTCTCCTTCTCAACACCTTAATTTGGACTTACAACAATGAAGCTCTCAAAAAGAGTAAATAATACAACTTGAAGCTCTAATAGTATTTGATTTAAGGCTCTTTATATAATGAAACAAACAAAATAATGGAAAGACAAATAAAGCCTTAAGCAATAGCACAAGACCCTTGATTTAAGAGGATTGATGATAAAAGCACTTTTCTATTCACTAATAAGCTTGCAAGGGTGTATTATGTTTTTCGTCAGAAGTCCCTTTTATAGACCGCAAAAATGACAGATGAGAATACGCAATAGTTCATTATCATATTCGAATATGATTCGAATATGTATACGAATACAGTGTTTCTGCCATGAAAATTTGAATTCTAAAGGCTTCATATTCGAATATATATTCGAATATGGAAGATCCATATTCGAATATGTATTCGAATATTGCAAGTCATATTCGAATATATATTCGAATATACTGTTTCTTGAAAATAAAGAAGCCAAGGCAATATGTCATATTCGAATATGTATTCGAATATACTGGTCAAAATTTTCAAATTTTAATTCCAGAACCTTATTATTCGAATATACATCAAAAGAGACTTTTCCTAATAAAAATCAAGTTTAAGTTTTTACTTTATAAATACTTTAGAAAAGTCTTTTCTTTAAAGAAAATATTTTTAACATAACTTGTAATATTTTCGAAAAAGCTGTTTGATTTGAAAAAACAAGTTTGATTCATTTTTAAAAGCCTTAATCAAATTTACATTTACGCATAAATTAAATCCTTTATACACTTGTTGTTGCTGTCTTGTTCACAGCGTTCGCTTGATTTACTATTCAAGGGTTGATTCTTGGTTTGTTGTGGAATCACCGAAACTCCAGTCTTAGAGCATTTGCATTTACATACTCCCCCTTTTTGATGATGACAAACAACAAACTAAACTCTTAATCAACATGTCAGATAATTTTGGAGTGCAGATCATTTATGTGTGTGCAATATACAAAGACTCCCCCTTACTTACGGAGTTCGAATCCCCCCATCAATATGCTTTTATACATGTTAACCCTTTTCAATAAGCAAAATTTTTGACACATATATACTCAAATATAAGGCAAACATTTTGAAAATTAATTCAGTTTAATTTTCACCCTTTTGTCATCATTAAAAGAGTGAATATGAAACCAGTGTTTTGAGACACGATATTGAGTTTGTGAAAAGTAAACCTCAAAAACAATCCAGTTTAAAAAAGTTTGGATGTCCCAAAATAAGCATAACTAATCTAGGTTAGAAGAAACAATTATGTAATGCAATAAGTTGATAGTGGAGGAGCAGTCACAGAAGGGCTATATTCGAATATGTCTTCGAATATCAAGGGGAAATATCTAAAAATCTTTAGAATTTTGTTATAACAGTAAAATAAGATTGATATTCATATTCCTTTGCTTTTATGTCATCAACTAGACCTGCAAAACCAAAAGAAAAGCCTCTAACGCCCAAGTTAGTAAAGATCAATAACAAAATGTAAATCTTTTTAAATAATACAAGATTGATCAATTATTTCTAGCTCCCTTCTTATAAAATAAAAATTTTCTGTTGGAAGAGGTTTAGTAAAGATGTCAGCTAGTTGTTTAGATGTATCAATTAATTCAAGCACACAATCACCTTTTTTAACATGATCCCTAATGAAGTGATATCTAATTTCAATATGCTTGGTTCTAGAATGCGTGATAGGATTTTTCGAGAGATTTATGACACTAGTGTTGTCACATTTAAGCGGAATATGATGCAATTGAATGCCATAGTCTTCAAGTTGTTGTTTTAACCAAAGAATTTGTGCACAACAACTTCCTGCTACTACATATTCAGCTTCGGCAGTAGACAAAGCTACACTAACTTGTTTCTTACTATGCCATGAAATTAATGAATTACCAAGAAAATGACATGTTCTGCTAGTGCTTTTTCTATCCATCTTACACCCAGCAAAATCAGAATCAGAATAACCGATTAATGAGCAGGATGCACCTTTGGGATACCATAAACCCATGTTACAAGTACCAAGCAAATATCTCATAATTCTTTTAACAGCACTATGATGTGATTCTTTAGGGCATGCTTGATATCGAGCACACATACATACACTAAACATGATATCAGGTCTGCTAGCAGTTAGATATAATAATGATCCTATCATGCCATGATATTTGGACACATCAACGGGTTTACCATTTTCATCTTTGTCAAGATAGCATGAAGTGCTCATAGGAGTACCCATTTCTTTAGAGTTGTCCATGCCGAATTTCTTGAGCAATTCTTTGCAATATTTTGTTTGAGATGCAAAGGTTCCTTGCTCGGTTTGTTTGATTTGAAATCCAAGGAAGAACGTAAGTTCTCCAATCATGGACATTTCAAATTCTGCTTGCATTAGCAAATTCCTTGCATAGATTTTCATTAGTTGAACCAAATATAATATCATCAACATAAATTTGTACAAGAAGTATGTCATTATGCTTTTGTTTTATAAACAAGTTATTATCTACTTTGCCTCTTTGAAAATTATTGTTTCAGAGAAATTTACTCAATATTTCGTACCACGCCCTAGGGGTTTGCTTTAGAGCATACAAAGCCTTTATGAGTTTGTAAACATGATTTGGAAGTTCAGAGTTTTCGAACCCAGGAGGTTGTTCAACATAAACTTCTTGTATAAAGCCATTTAAGAAAGCACTTTTGACATCCATTTGATAAAGTTTGAAATCTATGATGTATGCAAAAGCAAGAAGAAGTCTAATGGCTTCTAGTCTAGCTACGGGAGCATATGTTTCCTCATAATCTATGCCTTCCTCTTGATTGTATCCCTTAGCTACTAGTCTAGCTTTGTTTCTAGTTATTATTCAAGTTTCATCTAGTTTATTTCTAAAGACCCACTTAGTACCTATTATTGGATGGCCATTAGGCCTTGGGACTAAATTCCAAACTTGATTCCTTTCAAACTGATTCAACTCTTCTTGCATAGCTATAGCCCAATGTTCAGCACTAATTGATTCATCTACAGTACTAGGTTCAATTTGAGAGACAAAAGCCATAAAGTTACATGCATTTCTAAGGGAGTGTCTAGTGGTTACCCCCTTTGAAATGTCACCAATAATATTATTAATTGGATGGTGCTTTGAAGTTCTCCATTTCTTGGGGAGTTCATTATGTGGCTCAATTGGTGTATGAGTGAAATTTTCCGGCATGTCCTTCTCATCTTCTTCTATTCTTCTTTCATCATGAATACTCATATCTTCAAGGGTTCCTGCAAGATCATCAACCTTTCTTTCCAAGCCTTTGGGGTTAGATTCATCAAAAGTTACATGAATGGATTCTTCAATAGTCATAGTTCTTTTATTATAAATTCTATATGCTTTACTATTTGAAGAATATCCTAAGAATGTACCCTCATCAACTTTGGCATCAAATTTGCCCAAGTTTTCTTTCCCATTGTTAAGCACAAAGCATTTGCATCCAAACATATGAAAATAAGATATGTTGGGTTGTCTTCCCTTGAAGAGCTCATAAGGAGTTTTCTTCAAAATAGGTCGAATGAGAATCCGGTTCATGACATGACATGCGGTACTAACAGCATCGGCCCAAAAGTACTTTGGGAGATCCATATCATTGAGCATTGTTCTTGCCAACTCAACGAGTGAGCGAACTTTCCTCTCCACAACACCATTTTGTTGTGGGGTCCTTGGAGACGAGAAATTATACTCAATGCCATATTTGTCACAAAATTTTTCAAAATCAAGATTTTCAAATTCCCCCCATGATCACTACGTATGCATGCAATTTTCAAATCTTTTTTGTTTTGAATAATTTTTTCTAATCTTTTAAAGGCGCCAAATGCTTAACTTTTGTGAGACAAAAAGAGAGTCCATGTATATCTAGAAAAATCATCAACAATTACTAGTCCATAGTAATTTCCCCCAAAACTCATAGTCCTAGAGAGACCAAATAAATCTATGTGTAGAAGTTTCATAGGTCTTGTGGTTGAAACAATATTCTTGGATTGAAAAGATACTTTAGCTTGTTTTCCCTTTTGACAAGCATCACATAATTTATCTTTTTAAAAACGAATTTTTGGTAATCCAATGACTAATTCTTTTGAAATCAATTTATTTAAATGATCCATATGAATGTGTGCAATTCTTTTGTGCCATAGCCACGATTCTTCTTCTTTAGTCATGAAACATTGTGCATCATTTGAAGATATATCATCTAAACTAATCATATAAACATTATTAACTCTATGACCCATAAATTTAATGGAATTACTCTTTTTACTAATGATGGAGTATGAATAGGAATTAAACACAACCCATTTCCTTTATCACATAATTGGCTAATACTTAACAAGTTATGTTTTAATCCCTCAACATATAGTACGTTATCAATGGAGGTTGAAGAAGTCTTACCAACTTTACCTATACTAAGGATTTTTCCTTTGTTGTTGTCACCATATGTAACATATCCTCCATCCTTCGGTGTGAGAGATGAGAATTTTGATTTGTCTCCCGTCTTATGCTTGGAGCATCCACTATCAAGATACCATTTGGACTATCTAGCCACTAAGCATACCTACAAAAACATTTTAATTTCTTCTTTTTGGTACCCATGGTTTCTTGGGTCCTTGAGGGTTAGTTTTTCCAATAGTGCCTTTGAGCATCCATACTTTCTTTCCATGAGGTACACCAATCTTTCTTGCATTGCAAGTGGTAGCACTATGACCTTTCAATCCATAATAAAAACAAGTTATGAATGGACTAGAAGAAGTGCTTTAGGAGACAAAGAAATTCTTATAGAGTTTTTGTTGGTTACTAGAATTATATCCTAAACCGGCCTTTTTGAAATGACATCCTTGCTTACCAAGCAAGATGTTTAAGTTATCTCTACCCATTGTAAAATTGGCTAGTATATTGTTCAAATCCTCAATCTTTTTCAAGTATAAATCACAAGAGGTACACGTGTGTGATTTGCAAAGATTTTCAATTTTTGTCAAAGGAGCTTTACCTTTAGCAATCATACTTTTCAATTTATCAATTTCTTTCAAATGAACATCACATGAAGTACAAGTGGGTGGTGTGTTCGTCAAGAAGACTTACATTCATATTATACACTACCAAAAGGAATTTGAACTTGTCTCATTTGAATAACATCACGACTAAGAATGTCTATTTTATCATTGAAAATACCTTTTTCTTTCTTGGTTTTAGAAAGTTCTTTAGCAATGATCGTGGATTTTTCATGCAACTCATTATAAGCATCTTGCAATTTATCAAAGCAATAGTTAGAGGGTTCGAAATCTTTTACCTCATCTTCATCAAGAAGATCATCTTCGTTATGGTTGACCATGAGACATAGGTTGGCTACTTCGCTTTCCGATTCGTCAGATGAATCCATGTCATTTCCATCCCAAGCTATGTAGGCTCCCCTACCTTTCTTTCCTTTGATGAATCTTTTCTCTTGCATTTCATTCTTACTTTTGTTCATATGACACTCCATTTTCATGTGTCCGGTTTTTCCACACTCATAGCAGGTTGGGCCTTGATTTGATCCTTCTCCTTTGTTGAATATTTTCCTTGATGTGAAATTTGGTGGTCTCCTTGATGATTCTCTTCTTTTGAAGAACTTGTTGAATCTTTTGGTAAAGAGAACCATAGTCTCATCATCCATGTTAGTTGGATCAAAGTTGCTTTCTTCTTCTTCCATCTCTTGAGGTGGAGGTGTGGTTGCTTTGAGAGCAATTCCTTTCTTTTTCTTGTCAACTCCTTCAAGTTGATCTAAACGACTCAACTCAAGCTCATGCTCTTCTAGCTGGCCAAACAGAGCTGCTAATGACATTGTGCGTGGATCTCTTGTTTTGCCAATGGCAGTGACGTTTGATTGTCAATCCCTGCTAAGACATCTAAAAACTTTGTTAATAAGATCTTCCTTAGAATAATCCTTTCCCAGATCATGTAGTTGATTTATAAGATATGTAAAACGTTTATGCATATCTTGAATGTTTTCTCCTAGATTCATTTGAAACATTTCAAATTCTCTAGTCAATGCATTTATTTTAGATTTTTTTACCTCATCGGCTCCTTCATGTGTCACCTTTAACACATCCCACATTTCTTTAGCAGTTTTGCAATTTGAAATTTTAGGAAATTCATCATTACCTAATGCAGAGATGATTATGGTTTTGGCTCTTAGAGCAAATTGAGCAAGTCTCTTTTCTTCAAAAGACCATTTTTTTCTAGGCTTTTCTACTTCCTTACCATCAACAATATGCATGGGAATGTATGGTCCTTCTTCTATAGCATCCCATACAACAACATCAATACCTTCTACCCAAGCTTGCATTTTGATTTTTCAAAAGGAATAGTTGTCTACAATAAAGAACAGGGGTCTGTTAGTGGAAGCACCTTCCTAGATACAAACATTTTGAAAAGAGGCCATTTCCTTAAAGCTGTGAAGCTCTTTAAACAAGGACCGAGCTCTGATACCACTTGTTAGACAAGGGTCTCTATGCTCAAGAGGGGGGGGGGTGAATTGAGCTTAAAAACGTTTTCATAAATTCTTTTACAAATAATAGCAAAGCTTGAACGAAGTGTATTTTAGTTAATATATGAAATTAAATGAAGATGAATATGAATATAAAGATACAATAAAATGCACAAACAAGAGTTTAAGGATAGAGAGAATAGTACCAAGTTTTATACTGGTTCACTCACAAACCACTTTGTGACCTACGTTCAGTCCACGAATCTCTGCCACGCAAGAATTCTTGTATTGTCTTTCAACAAGTTACACACTAAGAGTACCCTTCTCAATTAGATACCCCACCAATTGCAAGGACCTCAATTTAGGGATACCTCACCCTAAGACTAGCTATGAAGGATGCCACAACTTCAACAAACAAGAAGGATTTCTCTCCTTCTCAAATCCTTAATTTGGACTTACAACAATGAAGCTCTCAAAAAGAATAAATAATACAACTTGAAGCTCTAATAGTATTTGATTGAAGGCTCTTTATATAATGAAACAAACAAAGTAATGGAAAGACAAAGAAAGCCTTAAGCAATAGCACAAGACCCTTGATTTAAGAGGATTGATGATAAAAGCACTTCTCTATTCACTAATAAGCTTGCAAGGGTGTATTATGTTTTTTGTCAGAAGCCCCTTTTATAGACAGCAGAAATGACAGATGAGAATACGCAATAGTTCATTATCATATTCAAATATGTATTCGAATACAGTGTTTCTGCCATGACAATTTGAATTCTAAGGGATTCATATTCGAATATATATATTTGAATACGGAAGATCCATATTCGAATATGTATTCAAATATAATGATTATGGAAAGTGGAAATCCCAAGGCAACATGTTATATTCGAATATGTATTTGAATATGGCAAGCCATATTCGAAAATATATTCGAATATACTATTTCTGAAAAATAAAGAAGCCAAGGCAATATGTCATATTCGAATATGGCATGCCATATTCGAATATACTGGTTAGAATTTTCAAATTTTAATTCCAAAACCTTGATATTCAAATATACATCAAAAGAGACTTTTCCTAATAAAAATTAAGTTTAAGTTTTTACTTTATAAATACTTTAGAAAAGTCTTTTCTTTAAAGAAGATATTTTTAACATAACTTGTAATATTTTCTAAAAAGCTGTTTGATTTGAAAAAACAAATTTGATTCATTTTTAAAGAGCCTTAATCAAATTTACATTTACCCATAAATTAAATCCTATATACCCTTGTTGTTGCAGTCTTGTTCACGGTGCTTGTTCGCTTGATTTACCATTCAAGGGTGGACTCTTGGTTTGTCGTGGAATCATCGAAACTCCAATCTTAGAGCATTTGCATTTACAAAAAGGACCTATGGCAGCGGTTGTACAACCGCAACTATAAATTATTTTTAAAAAAAATCGCAATGCTTGCGGTTGTACAACCACATCTATAGATAATTTTAAAAAAAAAAATGACCAATGCGTGCAATTGTATAACCGTAGCTATAGGTTATGTACCTATAGCTACGCATCCAACGCCAGCGGTTGGGAACCATAGCCATAGGTGAATTTAAGCGTAGGCATAGGGAAATTTTGGCATAGTGTAAAATGACGTTAGTATATGTATTGAATATATAGTTTACTTGAATAATTGTTTGAGTTCTCTACTAGCTTCTCTCTGGTATGTCAATATTAACATAAATGTTGGTTGATCTTGATGTAAAAATGGATAAATCACTTGTAATTATATGGACATACATAATTAAATATTAGTTTATTTTAATTGAGCTTTAATATTTAAATGTACATTGTTATTAAAATGTAATAATATAATTATGTTATCTCGAAATTCTGTAACTCTTGTTGATGTAAAGATTGTAATATAAAGACTTGAAATTTTAGTTGCACTGACATTCATTTTCTCTTCAAGATGAGTAACGTATCCATTCCACAGTGTTATTTTCACTTTATTTTTCCTTCCAAGAAATTTAATTATATTAATAATATTGTTTTAAACATATTTGTTTGAAAAGGTATATGTCTATACAAAAATAGTATTTCAAAGCCTAAAATTATGCTTTAGTCTTATAAACAATAAAAGTTTACATATATAATTTATTCATAGGAAATTAGAACTAATTTTATTAAATTAACTTTTTCATAATATTATTAACTCACAGTGTTAATTTGTGAAGTTTTGAAAAAGTTTAAAACATACTGAAAAAAATGTCATTGATTTTCACAAATTGAATGATGCAATCAAATAATTGTTCAATTTTAATAACCTTATTGAATACAATATCAAAATTCAATAAAAATAAATGTATGTTATCAGGGGTGTTTGTTTCAAAGTTTTATATTGCATTTCTTAGTATCTTATTACTTGAATGCATTCCTTATAATGTTTATTCTTTGGTGTTTTAATTCGTTCGGTTATTAGTTAGTTTAATAACTTTAAATCCTTAGAATAATTTTTAAAATTTCCTAAAAATATTTATAACCTATTTATTACATATACTTTTATTCCAAGAAATTATTTTTAGTTATATAATTAGTAACAAATAAATAGTAAGTAGTTATTATACTTATAATATTAATATTATTCTTTTTTATCTTCTTATTATTTATTTAAATTAAATATATGTATATTTATAAGTATATTTTGTGAAATACTTTGATTGAATTTTTTTTAAAAAAAATATAGAAGTTAATAATGTATGTTGACATACAGATTTAGGAAAAAGTATAGTGACAATTTACAAAATATATTAATATTAAACTAATAAATTTTGGTATGTAATCAAGAAATAACACAATAAAAACTTTTGTAATTTTAAATCAATCATTCTCGAAGAGAGGGACTTAATCCGAACTTCAAAAATAGGGAAAGGATTTAACCTTTGGTCTTGTAGTTTCACTGTCATCATATTAACAATTTGTCCACCGTCATGTAGCTCCCTATAAACTATCCCTATACGTTTAAATTGTCCACTATAAATGGTCCATATTTTAAAAGTATATGTATTAATTATGTGGACAATTTTTTATATTTAAGCCACTCTATATTTCCTAAATTAAAGAGACAAATAATCTAATAAGCAGAACATTGTCTTTTACTTTTTTATTTAATAATATAATATAGATTTGTTGAATATCTTTTCAACTTAATGGAAATAGTTGTAGGATATTTTGAACGTATATGAATCATGGGGCAGTTTTTTCCAAAAATTTAATCATTGGTTTCGAAACTATCAAAGTGTTTTTGATTTGTTGTGATTAATTGTTAAAATAAGTTGTGAAAAATAATTGATTGTTTGAGATATAATTGATTTTTGTTTGAATATATTTTCTGTTAGAAGCAATTTTTAAGATAATTTTAAGCTGTGAAAAACAGTTTTAAAGCTTTTTAAAACAATGTTCAATTTTTAGCTAAAGGAGAAAAGCTTTTTTCTTTGTTAAAAGAATAATTAAAAGCTTTTATAAGTGCAAAATAAAACTATCCAACATACGTTAAAAAATAATTTTATCCATATACAACCTTAGTGTATATATACATTGTCACACTAATTATATGGTAACGACAGATTTCTTATTTTAATATATATCATTTATTTGATTCATTTATAATTGATGCTGACAATTTGTGTTGTAATACTAATTGATGATATTCATTCATTCATTTAATATACGGTTTCTTTAATTTGATTCATTTGAATTTTTTTTTCTAATTGATTCATTTATGCTATTCATTCATGATTTCATGCTATTAAATTGAATTTGTTCTTTAAAATTTCTTCTTTATAAATAATATTTAAAATTGTTTTTTTTATATTAAGTTTGTCCCTCAAAGGTTTAATATACTATTAAATTAGTTTTGAAAAATTAAAACACTATCAAGATATTTTTTTAAAAATATTAACATACTACTAAATGTATCTCTTAAAGATTTGGAATTATATCAAATTAATCTCTTATGTCAATTAAGATAAATGAGGTTTTGACTAATCACATCATTTAATCCTTTAAATAATTTTGCCATATAAATCAAATCAGTCCCTAAAACATTTTATATACTACTAAATTTTTTGAAAATATTTAAAATACAACAATATTATTTTATAAAGATTTAGAAAAAAATCCCTTGTAATATACTACTATTTTTTTAAAAAAATTTAGTAGGCACACTATTTTTTTTTTTGGTCTATAGGAGCGGGATTACCGCGGGGAGGGGGAATGTGAGTTCTGGGATTCGAACCCCAGACCGCTTATTTATATCCTTGCCACACACTAATTTTTTGTTATAACGCAAACAAACTAGACACTTATTATATTTTTCAATTTCTATGTGATGTACACACTCATGAAAATTAGTTGAAAAAATTTGGAACATGACTAACATTTATAAGATTAATGTTAAAATATAATTAAAAAATGTAAGAAATTATTATAGTTTGAACGTTAAATTTAATTTTTCAAAGTTTTTTTCTCATATTAAATTAGTCTCTTAAAGGTTTAATATACTACTCAATTAATTTGCTTAAAAAGTTAAAACATTATAAAAATTTGTTAGATTAATGTTAAATATAATTAAATAATGGAAGGAATTATTAAAATTTGAACGTTAAATTTAGTTTTTCAAAGTTTTTTCTCATATTAAATTAGTCTCTTAAAGGTTTAATATACTACTAAATTAATTTGTTTAAAAAGTTAAAACATTATAAAAACTTGTGTTGCGTTCTAAAAATATAGGAACGACATAAATAAGGGTACCTGGCTAGGAGGTGCTGATGACAAGATCACGGGAAGAACTCCGGTCTCTAGGTGCTCCGGCAGCGCTCCACGACGGCGGGTGGGGGACTGCAAGGACTCCGACGCTCAAGTCAGTGACTGTATGAGTCAGAGTAATTATTATTAGATTAATAACATACTAGAGTAATTATGATGTATTGTATTTATAAAGAGTTATTTAGGGTTTGCAGGCTATATTTTGGGCCTCATGGGCCTTGTCTTTGGGTCTAGCCCAACTCCAATAATATCTATGATATTGTGCCCGATATGGTATTCACGACCGATATATCTCTTAATTCTGGTCCACAACAACATGTAAGATTAATGTTAAAATATAATTAAATAATGGGAGGACTTATTAAAATTTGAACCTCTAATTTAGTTTTTTAAAGTTTTTTCTTATATTAGATTAGTCTCTTAAAGGTTTAATATACTACTAAATTAATTTGTTTAAAAAATTAAAACATTATAAAAAGATAAAAAAGTGAATTACTTGAAAAGATTAATAGAATTGTATCTATACATTTAAGTATTTAATGAGAGTTCAAATCAATTTTACGTATAGTGCATATTAGTGTGCTCGAAGACTCAAACACCACTTTAAATATCTAAATCTAAATATATAGCTGCATAATTGGCCTATTAGCCCGTACTTGACATACTCCATTTGATATTTAAATATTTGTTTTCCCCCATTATCTCATATAATATATTTTAGTGGCCTTGGGAGATAAAATACAATGGACATAGCCTGAAAGAGTTTGTTCCTCAGAGAACATGTACTTATGTCAGCAAACAAGATTGGCATGTGGCAGATTATGATCTGATTATAAATATTCCAGAGTCCAAGGTACTAAAATATTTTTAAGGAAGATATTAGGTTTGGACGTATGTGGTGGTGACACATTGGTAGGAGATGAAATGCTCAAGGGTATCTCGGGGACAGAAGAAGCGGCTCACAACAGGTTGATGACATTTATTTATGGGTTAGGATCAAATGACACCAATTAGTTTGACACTAATTCTTACACCAATTAGTTTGACATCAATCCGAGATCGTTTACTACTATATCAATGTACTAAAAAATTAACGTAAAATATAGTTTGAAAAATCGTGAAAATAAAAAGTGTGTTCATGGAGTATTAAAAGATCTTTGATTGGTGTGAATTTTTGTACACATGATCTATACAATAAGTAGTTTCAATCCAACGGTAGATTTCATGAAATTTTTTTTCGATATATCGTTATTGATTGGTGTAAGAATTGATGTCAAACTAATTGGTGTGATTTGATCCTAACCCTTTATTTATTTGTATTGTATACTATACTATCACGGTAGATATATTTGGTGTATGGTGAAATGTTGATGAAGGAATCTCTTCAATTATTTGTAAATTTGTAATATCTATATCTATATCTATGTAGGCAATTGAAGGAGTTCCAAAGATCAGGTCCGGATATAATCTTGCTACATGTATGCTAGAGGTTACTTGATATTCAACAGAAGAAGATCTAGAACGTCTAGGAGTGTACTTTGCATAAATCTACCCAAGATCAAGTTTATTTCACTATGTGTAATTTTGGCTGTATATTTTCTACACAATTGAATTGCATTGAGAACAAAGCAGGGGATATAATATTGAATTTCGAAATTCATATTGATAGATTAGGTTAAATATGTTCAATTAGTAATCGTCCCCTTTCTTGAGAATGTATATATATGAAGTTTATATTTGTAATTGTTTTCTCTTAATTAAGATCACACATCACACAAATACTAACCTAGTCCAATAAATAAACCAAGAGAATAACTACTCTCTCTCTCCGAATCAATTGTCCACTTTCTATTTTATGTCGATTTTTACCATCAAAACATTGTTCGTTTCGACTTCTCGAATATCAACAAAACTAAATTGAATTGTATAGGTCTGAACTGAATTGGAAATGTGTGTACTAATCTAAATTGAAATGCAAATGACCCAGGATGCACTATGACCCAATATCAGAGCTTCAAGGCTCAAGAACATATTAACATGGTCTAAATTTTAGAACTATAGAAGATGCCAAATGAGCAAACAATGCACATGGAGGAAGTCACCATTGTTGACTCTCCAAAAGCTCCAATTTGCAGAGCCTTATGGACTAGCCAGATATATTAATTATTTTATGTATTTTTTAGTTTCTTAGAAGTAGTAGAAATACCCCCATTGTATTCAGATTTCATTAAGCAATTTTGAGTAAGTTATTTTCTATAAAATTGAGAGTCTCCTCACTTTTTCCCTTAGCCTCCATTTGGTATCAGAGCAAAGTTGAGTCCCTTCTACGCCCTTAGCTTAGCCAGAAAGAGTGAATGTGAGTTTTTTTCTCATCGGAGTAATTTCAAGTACCTTCAAAAAAGCACTTTGTAGACTTTTTCTCGAAAACCCAACCCTATAGAAGTGCTCAGAAGGTCCCAAACCTTGGGAACCGAAAGCCCCGTCGCCAGAGGTTGTCATGTGCCCTCACGCGCCAACGCCGGTGAACCATGCGCCGCACGCACCTTCTAGAGGTCGAAGACGACCACCTCAGCGCCACGTGTAGGCAAGTACAATCCATGCGCCGCACGCACCCTCTAGAGGTTGAAGACGACCACCTCAGCGCCACATGTCATACTTCAGCCACTCAGAGCTTGTCACGTGTCACAGTCAGCTGAGCCCTCACTGCCACGTCAGCATTGATCCTCCAATCATTCTTTGCCACGTGTTGCCTTGACCAGTCAAAGCCCAATCATGTTCAACCATGTGTATGGGTTGACCGAAAGTCAATTGACTAAAATGTTTTAGAAATTGCAAAAAAGCCCCTAAACTTTCGAAAATTTTTGTTTAGTCCCTGTACTTTCTTAAAATTACATTTTCACCCCAAATCTTTTTATAATTATAATTTACTCCCTATACTTTCTTAAATTACCTTTTCACCCTAAATTCTCAAAATTCCCAAAACATCCCATATTTACCAAAGTTTCAAAAATACCCTAACCTCTTACAATTACCTTTTTACCCCTATCTTCCCAACATTACCATTTTACCCCACCTATCCAAAATTACCATTTTACTTCTACCTACCTTTAATTTACCATTTTATCCTTCAACCCTTAAAATTCCAATTTTAGCCCCTGAACCTAACAATTTTACCCCTTAACCTTTAAATTGTCATTTATACACCGTGAACCCCTGTTGTCCAAAATTACCATTTTGCTCTCAATTTCCATAAAACTACCAATTTACCCTCCACAACAAAATTTAACTATTTATCCCTAATCCTTTATAAAAAAAAACCTTAAAATCCAAATTTTCAAAACTTCTCCCATCATGCCGTCTCAAAAGCAAAGATACAGACTCCTTTAGAAAATTTTAAGTTTTGTGAGCCAACAACTTCAAATACTTGATGAAATAATTAAGAATAAAGAGTCTCAGTTTAGAGAAAAAAATACTGAAAAATATTTTGAGCAAAATAAAAATTATTTTACTTTAGTTATTTTTCAGGAAATTTCGAAAGAGCATAGATTTGTTCGGCATGATTACGATGATGATCCAATATTTGATGCTGAAGAAGAAGATATGGAACAAATGAAGTTCAATGGTCCTCCAATATTCGATGAAGAAATTTCATCAAATCAAGGAGATATTTTGATGCTTAAGGATGAACTTGGTGAATCAGTATATGACAAGGAGATCACATTCAGAGTTTATGGTGAATCATTCGTGGTTAATTCAAACCTACAACTGTCACCATTTGAAAGTAAAGTACAGACCATCCTAACTTCAAATTTGCCAACAATAAATGACTTTCAACATACAGATAACTCACACCCAAGAATTGTGATTTCCCGCGAATATTTTTATAAATTAAGTTCCTATATATTTCCCAAAGAATTCATCCTACATCCAGATCGTAGAATTTCCAATCATCTACGTTCCGAGCAGGAGATCAATTACATTGTGCCTAATGATCCAATATCCAAGAATCCATTCAAATCAGAATACTTTCCAAAATGTTATCAAGAATTCCTAGCCAAGCAGAATTTTCTTTATATTCCTCTATATGCAATTATTTTGGAAGCCACATGACAGAGAAATTGCTCTACAAGATAAGCATGATAGATAAATAAATAATAAAATATTATAATAAATAAAGTGCTTAGACTCGAGGACGAGTGTTCTCCAACCCGGGGAGAATCTCATAGAGTCTAAAATCAAGCTACCATTGTCGACAGGGGCAAGCTGTAAAAGTTGAAAGATTGGAACCATCATATGCATTTTTAGTGGTTTTCTCTTCCAATTCACACACAACTCAACCACCACTTTAATTGCATTATTTTAAGTATTTTATTTTGTAATTTGATTAGTATAAATAGGTGCTCATTATATTCCATTGAGAGAGTTGTTCTGAGAATGAACTAAATTACTCTTTTAAGTATTATTCTCCTTTGGAGATACCCCTTATATTTCTGTGCCAGCAAAAGTCTTAACTGAATTGATCAAAACAACAAAATCTGTTCGGATCTGCAAAATTAGAGACAAAATGAGCTACTAGTACATCGTTTTGAACTACACTGAACTGAACTACAAATGCCTAAACCAAACTGCAAACTGTCATTTACCAATACAAAAAGAACATATATAACCGAATATTAACTTTGAAGTAATATATCTAGGTAAAACTTCTATTAAAAAAATAGTATAGTTTGATAGTTAACTTAATGAATAATATTATCATATAACCTTTTTAATTTTAATACAACCCTCGTATACTTTCTCAATTTACTTTTTTGACATGTTAATGATTAAACTTTACTTACAAATTAAAGTCAAATAGGACAATAGATTATAAACAGAGAGAGTACTTTAATAAATTTTGCTAATGTATAATTCGAGAGTTAATATTTAAAGTTGTCGTATCCATCAATGTGAAAATACTTTTTTCTTTTGTTTTTGGGATAGTGAATATATATTAGGCCACTGGTTATAAATTATGTGGTCATGATCAGTCGGGGCTGGTTGTGGGCTGGGCCTATACACGGGTCGAGCCAGTTTAAAGCTGGCTCATTCTCAACTCGTCTGGAGGTGAGTGGACAGAGTTTAAAAAAATTTTAATTTTTTTATAAAAAACCTAATTTGCCCGGCCCATTTTAGCTCATGAGCCGAATTGGACTTTACTGCAATTCAAGTAACAAGAGGCCCAATTCGAAACCAACCCAGAGCGGTTCTAAGCAGGTCGAGCCTAGCCTCACCCAATTACCACCTCTAGACTCCTAAGTCGAACTTATTTCCAAGATGAGTGCCTGTTGTAAGTAGAGCCATTATAATTTTATTTTTCTTATTGGTAAACTTCTTTTTATAATTTTTTAAATTATTTTTTGATAAATTCATAGTAGAAGAGGGTACTTTGCCCTCTCTATATGGATGGGGGATCAAACCCTAAACCATTGAATTAGGAGATGGGTAACTTACCACTCATGCTCCCACCTCATCCTCATAGCCCTTATAACTGTTCAAAATCTTGCGAGAAGCAGTTTACGAGACCTTTTCACATAACACCCGGGAGAAGACTGAGGTATGTTGTCATGTTGCTCTTTGTTTTTCTCTTCGCGCATGTCACTGCTGTGTGTTCTGTCCCTGATTCACCGTAAATTCATATTCATGGGCTTATAAATCCCATCAAGCTTGAATCTATAAGTTAATGATTCCTTCTATAAGTTCACGAGTGGATGGGTAGTGGAAATAATTGGTATCATCTCTGTTCCTCAACGTTTATTGCCATCCAAAAAGTAAAGGGCAATCATATTGACGCCATTTGAGAGGCTGACGTGCCCATCTGCGGAGGGAAACGACGTCGTTTTGGCTTGATGAGAAATCAATTGTGTTTTAGACCGTTAGGGTTCTTGGGCTATTTAGGGTTCTTAGTATATTTAGGGTTCATCTTCTTCACAAACAGGAAGCTGAAGCTGCAATGGATTCCCATAGTTCTTCAAGAGGATCTTCGCGTTTGGTTTCTGGTGCCCCACTTTGTGATTGTGGTGATAGGGCTGTTCTTCGCACTATTCACACAAATAGGAACCAGAACAGGGGAAAAATTTTTGGGGCTGCCCTAATTTCCAGGTGATTTGTTAACATGAAACTAAAAGCTTTAATTTTTAATTCTTACAAGTGATTACCATTATTCTCCTCTTCTGATTTTTCCATTTCAGTATGGAGAAAGCTGTGGGTTCTATGTGTGGTATGAAGAACACAACCAGGATGATGAGAGAAAATTGTTGTTGCTGCGTCAGAGGAGGAGGATTTTGGCTGTGAATTCATGCGTTAATGGCTATAGGAGGAAGATGAAGATGAAGATTGTTAATGTGGTTTTAGCTTTGAGTATTTTAACAAATGTATTGCTCATTGTAATGTTGTGGAAAGTTGGTGGGAACACAGATATGGCAAGAAGAATGTAATGAATATTTGTATTTTGTAATGTAATGGGATTTTAGTTTCTGGTAAGTGTATGTATATGTTATTATTCAATGAAAATTCTGCAATTGTTTTCCTCAGAAATACACCCTATTGCTGCACTGAAAAAATTCACATTGATGGCTAAACTTTAAGAAATGCAACATCGAAAATTCACACATTACAGAGTAACACCAAATTGCAGATAAATAAAACATAAGTTAAACACTATTCATAACATTAAATCTAGTTTAATTAACAACAATGGCAACTAAAATTCATTACATGAAATTTTCTCTGTTCATAACCAAAACAGAGAACCAAGAAGGAAGTTTTGGAGATAAACAACAAAATAACATTGTGCAGAAACACAAAAATAGAGGACGTTGCTATGCTGCTAAATCCTAATAACAGAGATAAATTGTAAATCCAAGTACAATTGTTCCAAACCCAAAAAAAAGACAACCCTTTCTAAACAAAATCCTAAGAGTTGTTCCAAAAAAAAGTCACTTGAAGCTTCATCCTTTGATATCCAGTGTCGGAAACCCCAAGTGGTTCATGCTTTCTTTGTTTCCTTTCTTACTTGAAGCTTCATCCTTTGTTGTCCAGTGGATGGTTGCTGCTCAGTGGTGCATAACTGCTGAGTGTTGAATGGCATTTGAATAGTGGAAGGATTTTGATGAGGGTTTGGTGGCTGCTGAGTGTTGGATGGCTGAGAGTTGGATGGTTGGTCAGTGTTGGATTGTTGCTGGGTACTAGTTTGAGCCTCAGAATTTGGTGGTGGATTCAAGGGACAAGATCTTTTGTTGTCTCTAGTTTTGCCACACAATCTACATTTCTGTGGCATCCCAGTCTTTGAGACTCTAGTTGACTCCTTAATGCTTTCACCAGGGTCCTTGCGTCTACATTTTTTAGGTCTCTCTGGCTGCCTTTTTATGGGAGGAGGAAGGATGTCTGGATAGGGAGTGGAGCGCCATAGGTTTGGTCCATTTGCAGGATATATAATTGAGTTATACACAGCAACATAAGCCTCCTTCTTGTAGTAGTCTGGTATAAAGTCTTTTGGATTCATCTTCCTGTTGTTCATGCAAAAAATGGCGTGTGGACATGGAATTCCAATTAACATCCATAATCTACAAGAACACTCCTTACTGGACAGATTTACACCAAACTTGTCCCCAAGTAAATTGATGTGCGTGACCTCAAACATGTTGTCACCAGCCAGCCTGCATAAATTCACAACTTAAGGTACTAAACAGATATCCAACTTCACAACTTAAGGTACTAAACAGATATCCAAATTTAAAACATATTTTATTAAACAGAAATAGACAACTGAAGGGACTAAATTAAAACATGATACAAAACTTGAGGGACTAAATTGAAACTTAAATCACAACTTGAGGGACTAAATTAAAACCTTTTACATAACTTAAGGGACTAAATTGAAACTTGATTCACAACTTCACATCACATGTTAAATTATGAATAAACTGCTACAATGAGCTGCATGCTGTGATCATAATCAGACGAACATTTGATCAATTTTAAGGGACAAACGTTACCTTGGAGGCTATGTTTCTTAAGCCTTTGTAAAATCTTTGGCATAATTAACCCTTCATACAGTGTGGCCTTATTCCTGTTATCAGACCACCTCTCCATCAGATATACTCGGATTTCCTCCATCATTGTGACAATAGGTTTGTGCCTTAGCCCCAAATAACCGAGTTAAATGTCTCTGACATGTTCACCAAGACATCACACTTAGCATTGAAAGAGAACCTGGATTTTCTCCAATAGCGAGGAGGCAGCTTGATCAAGTACTTGTATGCCTCCTCATTCACTTTCCTCATTTCTTTCATATGTTTCTCCCACTCTTGAGGGTATGTTGAATTTGCAGCCTTCCACATTAATGATTTCAACTCCTTCCCAGCGAATCTTTTCCTAAAATTGCTATAAAGATGCCTCACAAAAAATCTCTGATCCACACCAGGTAGCAGCTCTTCAATAGCAAGTAATAAACCCTGTTAACATGTAAACAACAATATACTACGTTAACAAAATAAATAAACAAAGCATAGACAAAGCATACAAAATAGAGGATACAAGGAAGAATAGACAAAGCACAAAAGGAAGCATACACAGGGCACACACCAAATCTTCCATTCACTAGATGCAAAAACCCCCTCATAAGTCCACTTTGATTCTTCAACATTCCAATTTTCAGAAACACCATCCATATAAACAGTTTTCCTAGACTTCTCAAACTTACCGCCCTGGTGTACATCAACAGAGAAACGGGTAACCATACTAAAACCAAATAAAACAACACCACCAACAACAAATAATCCAAAAACCGTAAGTGCAGGAAATCTAACGATATCAACACAAAACAATAAACAATGGAACTAATGAGACTAACAACGAAACATGCAACCCTAAAAGTGACAACTTATCACAAAAAACCAATCAACATTTAAACCCTACAATAACAAAAATGTAACGCAAAATACCTTGATTTCCCATGCAATGACATTTCATTCCGTCTAACCTCTGTGAATTGATGCCCTAATTGGTTCGATTGGCCTTTCAAACGATGATTGGAAGATGAACTTCGATGTTCCTTCATCCTCTACACAAATCAGTTTCTTCTCACTCTCAGAAGTAATCACTCTCACTCTTAAAAACAAACACTGAAACCTAGCTTTCTTCCTCTCCAAGTAGTGTAACGATTCATTTTCCCACCAAGCCAAAACGATGTCGTTTCCCGCAACAGATGGCCACATCAGCCTCTCAAATGGCGTCAACATGTTTATCCGTTACTTTTTGGATGGCAATAAACGTTGAGGAAAACGTTGGACCAAAAAGTGTAACATTTGGGACCAAAATGAATCAAATCAAACATAGGGGACTAAACTGAGACTTTTGCCAAACGTAGGGGACCAAAAGTGTATTTTTGCCTTGAAAAAACCTTGCAAATGTTCCATATATTAGTTGTGAGTAAACCCCTAAATTGGTCCGTGAGATTGTAGGTGTCATGCAGATTAGTCCCTGATATTATGAAAACCTCAAATTAGTCCCTGACTTTGCAAAAATTCATTCATTTTAGTCCTTTTCTATATAGTTTTTTTAATGTCGTTTAATAGGTAAAAGAACTAAAATGCATGTCGTTTTGCAAAGTCAAGGACTATTTTAAGGTTTTTAAAATCTCAATGAATAATCCGCATGACACTTACAATCTCAGGGACCAATTTGAGGGTTTACTCTATTATTTGTCAATTTAACAAGGTTAAGACATAGACATGGTGCTACAATCTAGGCTGCTTTAGGTTCCAATTTGATTGTCGCACAAAATAAATCATTCTCAAAACACTAATTTTTGCGCATTCAATTCGACTCATATTTCACATTGACTTTCTTTTCCTTGAAACTTAGATTTGGACCTTCAAGTCATGTATTGTAATTTGTAAAGAAGGGGCTTCCTCTGATCCTCTCATTAGGCCTCAACCTATAGTAGGTTTGGGGAGAATATATGAATGTAGCCATGCCTCTACTATATTAAAGAGCCACATTCTACTATATCCCTTGAGTGGAAATACAACGATGCTCCTTTGAATTCAAATTTTAAGTAACTGTAATTATAGCCCAATGATGAATTGTTTTACTATGTCACTGTAGAATATTTTTTGAAAGATGGAGAGTAAGTGTTAAAATTATTTTGAAGTTTGTGGAAGCATGATGTAGCATTGTACTCTAGTAAAATGTAGCTAGCTAAAGCAAGAAGGAAATGACATTCTGTCATAGGAAAATTGTGAAGATTCTGATAAATTTTCACTAGAGTCCGATATGTTTGTCAAAAGGCCAATAATAGTGACCAATGAGCATGAGTATGAGAGGAAGAAATGAAGAATGTCCTCTTGGTGATGATGTAATACAATATTTAAGTGCATATCTATGCTCAAGATGGGAGTAAACGAGGGGAATGTAAGGGAAAACTCTACTCCTATGGGGAAATATATTAACCTCAGCTACACATAAGACATTGTTACTGGCTCATGTTGTGTAAGTAATATCTACTCTTGATCTTTATGGAAAATCTGACATCATGGGGATGATAATGATAACAAGTGATTTTCCAAGTGTTTTACATGGATACCTGATTGTAACTATGTACATATAAGGAGAGAATGAGATGACTGTAAAAATAAGCTGCGTTGTTCATGCTTTGTACAAATTCATTATTCATTTGGCAATTGGTATTTGTTTTTGTTCTCAATATTGACTCCGTGTGCATCAGAACCTCTGTTACGACCGCTATTGTGGTGTCGCATCACGGAGCCCTGTCGCAACGGCGGGTGATGCAATCACATTTTCAAGATCGCGGCTGGAGTGGCGCTATCGCGGAGCAAATCGCGGCTGTATCGCGGTGAGATGCGGCGCAATCACTAGGAGCAGATCTGAAACGTTTATTTGGGGTTTTTTTAAAAAAAAATCTTTTTTTTTTCACTTAAAGGGTATAAAGGTAAATTACCCTTACCGCGTATATAAAACAAAAAAAAACTAATATTTTATTATGATTCAAAGTCACTTTACGTACTCTGTCTTCTCCTTCACGAAGAAGGAAGAAGAACGTCAACCCTTCTTCTCCAACACGTCCTTCTACTGCTTCCTCTTTCCCACCGTTTCTAGTGAGCTGTTTTGCTGTGTTCATTTTTACTGTTCGGTTTTTTACTTCTGGCCCTCTATTCATGTTCCTCTATTCTGTTATTGATCCTCAACTCTGTTTCTGCGCCTTTTTTTCCGTTCATTTTTTTTAACTTTGTCCTCCTCTGTTCATGTTCCACTATTCTGTTAATGACCCTCTGCTCTGTTTCTGCTCATTTTTTCGTTTCTTTTCTGTTCGTTTTTTAATTCTTTCCTTCTGTTCATATTCCTCTGCTTTGTTTAATAAAGTTCTGCTCTATTCATTTAATAAAACTTAAGTCTTTTAAAATTCTTATGCTTTTATTTGAGTATAATATGACTTAGCATATTCTGGCATTTAAGTCTGTCTAATTTCGCAACAACAATCGTCCCGCTATGCGCTATCCCGCTATAGCGTTTTGGGGACCGGCCGCGACGCGATTTGCGATTGATAACTATGATTAGAACCTTCTCATTTGTTCTTGTGGGAACACCTGTAGGACCGTTTGATAGTTTATGACTCGCAATTCATGTAATACAATTGTGCTTATGTTCAGTATTGTGTTGATTTACATCTCTAGTGAAATACATGTAAAAAAAGTATTTTCAACATTTGATATCTACATTATAAGATGAATGGTTAAGTTGTGTAATGTTACTTGTCAGTGGGAATTAGTTTCATATTCCTATGTGTCTTGTACGTGTTACGTGTTATATAAATGGTTGTTTCATGTTAGAGATTGTCAACCCTATGCAAAATACTCTAAATGACAAATATTTCTTCTTTAATGTCACTTGGGTCTTTTGATAAAGGCTCCCCCCTTAGTTTTATTGCTGGTAAGTACCAACTACCAAGTACAAAGAAAGCATGAATCTCAAACTAACTGTGTTTTTCTGCTTATATCACTTATACCAGGTGACAAGATCAAATGGCTGACCACATAATTCAGTTGCCTGATGACATTCTCCGTTGCATATTCTCACTACTAACATTGAGAGATGCTGTTAGGACAAGATCATTAATATGTAGGTGGAGATTTCTACCTGATATACTCTCTCGTCTCCAGTTTGATACATTTAATGTGTTCGTAAAAAATTGTTTTGTCAGAAATGAGAATCTATCCAAGTTTGTGGTCGCTGTTGATCAGTTTATGGAACTATGGAGGGGTACCAAAATAAGCATTCTAATTGTCAATTTCGACCTTGGAAACGAACATGCTTCACATATTGATAGGTGGATTGTAACTGCTATTAGAATGGCCATTGAGGAAGTTCACCTCGATTTTATTGATACAGATTCAAGTCATGAAAGTTATCATTTCCCTTTTCATCTCATGGACTTTGAGAACTCATCTTTGAAATGTTTGTGCTTGAATAAAGGCAAGTTACGTTTTTCTCCTGGATATAAAAGTTGGTTAAGTCGTTTAACTATACTTGATTTGAATTATGTGCCATTACATCAGAGTGGCGTGAGGTGTACCCCTTCCGGTGCTTTGAATCTCACATCACTAATATTGTCTCATTGCTGCTTGCCAAGAATATTTTTCATTGATGGTCAGTTCCATTGCTGGAAGAACCTAGCCATCGATGAAAAATTGATCATGATCAAGCTCAATTGTTCTAATCTTTAGTCATTTACATATTATGGAGAATCAGCTGAGATAATATTTTCCAATGTCCCATAGTTGAGGAAAGTGGATATATGGCTAAGATTCTGTTCGGGAGGATGCTCAAAAATATTCGATGACCTCACAAGAAATGCTCCGCAATTTGAAGCTTTATTTTTTGCATAAAGACTGAGGTCAGTGAAGAATACTACTATTCACTTTGGCAAAAAATTTCTCAAATTTCCTTACATGTTCTTTATTCATCTCCAGATACTACCACTATCTGCAAATGTTAATAGGTCATGTCTAAGGAAGCTGGATCTACACGCTATGGTCCCATTAGGTTTCGATCTTTTAACAATTATTTACATGCTAAATGTTTCTCCCTGCCTTGAGATATTGCATCTAAAGGTTGGTCTTTCCTACATTCTAAATGTTTTTGCCTTTTATTTCTCTTGAGAGACCTTTATTTCGAGCATTATGCTTCTACTTTTTGCAATTCAATTTTCAAATGCAATTGGGGTGTTCTGAATGAGAGGCTTGACAAAAGATTAAGATGGCTCAGTTATATTGAGATCATCAACCTATGATAGCTTTCTTTTGCATACTCATGGACAGGGTCCTGTTCATGTTCTAAAAGTGTGATCATTTAAGTGTTTTATCAAAGGGGGAAACATATATGGATTGTGTGTCAAATTTTATGTCAAAGGTTTTGATTTTACATAACATTTTCTATGTCATTGCATGTTTAATATGCTTATTTGAACAGTTTGTAATTGAGACTACCATTCAGAAAAGGGTAGTCTTATTAGAAAGGAAAACACTTAAATTGAAAAAGAAAAAATATGTGTGCCTTTATTTGAGTGGTATGCTTTTATCTTGAAATTTTTTTGAGTTGGGATGCCTTCTTGTCAATGTTATGCCTTTTCCATCTTTATCGATAGTTGAGTCGTCATGCATACACCATACCGAGACAACGAAGATATTATGGCAACTGCTCGCATTTTAAGTTGAAAGAAGTCAAAATTGAAAGGTTAAGTTTCCGCTTGAACACATTGAAGCTTGTATTACACTTGCTCCAAAAAGCTGTGGCTCTTCAACAGATGGTGATTAAAATTCCATATGGTTTTTCAAAGGCAAAACAAATGTTGACAAAGCTTTTGGAGAAGAACATCGTGACAAGTCCAGCCGAAGTGATCATCCAGTGATTTTCAATCCTGAAACCCCCCCCCCCTCTCAAAGGAAGATACAATGACTTAGAAGAAATGCAGCAAATTGTAGAGCTAGTAGGGATCCTTAAACATTTTTTTGGGAATTGGTAATTGATAAAAGCAATATCTTGCACATGAGGAACATCAAAAACACTGATATGCATACTCACCACCTGTTCCAAAATCAAGATCATAATAGCCAATTTATACAGTTGTTAATGCTGGTACTTGCAAGGTAGCTTTATACAACATTGAGATTTTCATATAAGAGTCCAGTGTGCATCCTATGCATAGTATGCACACTTTAATATGGGTGTGATTGTCGCTCTATGACGGGGTGATTGTTATTCAGTGAGGGAGCAATTGTTTTCCATTGAGGGGGTGACTGTGTTGATTCTCTCTCCTTTGATTTCTCAACACCCATGTTTCTCTTTTCAACTACCATTTTCCTACATATAGTTTCTCTTATTACTAATATAATTAGTGATTTCTCCTCCGTTTTTTTTTTGAGTGTAAAGATTCTTTCTTTTTTCTAGGTGCCCTTTTCTTGTTTGATGTTTTTTGTTGGGTCAATCATTAAAGATTGGGGATAAAAAAGATTTTGGGAGAAGTTGCTTGAAGGGAACAATTTTCTTTAAAATATGAATGTTGGGTGAAAATCAATTTAGTGGAATTGCTGCAATGTTTGGTTAAGGGAAAGCTCCAGTTGAAAATTATGTTGCCATTTTGTATTTTTGAGGTGGAGAGATACAGAAACATTGGCATATATTTTTTTCAACAATCACCGAAACTCTGGCTAGCAATCACGGTTTGTTTTAAGGTCCGCCATGGCATAAAAACTCCATTTAATCAAAACCTTTGGATTTAGTGTTTTCTATTTAACGTCCAAGATGCATGACCTTCAAACGCCAATGCACGTATTCGTCAGTGGTTGCATTAGTATCATTATATTATTGAAAAATGGCAACTAAGTCCCTTGCAACGAGATAGATCTTGTTGTTTGTTTTTAAATAGATTGAATTTGTTATTTGTAAAGATAAAGATCCTGTTTGGAAGAGATTATGGCCCATTTTTTTATTGCTTTTTTTATAAAATAATCAATTATTTTGATAAAAAAATTAATTTTAAATTTTAAAAAATGTTTTCCTTTGCTTATAAGAAACTATATGTTATTTTTAGCTTATTTTCATACACTTTCTGAATGAGCTCTTCATAATAAGCTAATTTTCCCTTATTTAAATAAATTTCATAATTTTTATATATAATAAATTTTCGCTTAAAAATAGTTTATTGTATAAATGCTTATTTTGCTTGTACCAAAACGTACCAAAAGTCATTCTTCTAGTATAAAAAAAAAGTTATTCCCTTTTTACTTCGTTTTGTTTGTTTATTTTAAGGAAAAAATATAATATGGTCTATTAACTTTTATTCAAGGTTTATTTTGTTCCCACCACTTACTTAAGATTCATTTTTGTCTCTTTACTTCTCTTAACAAATATTTTTACTAACATTGTTACATTCCTTATCTATTCATTATGAATGGTTAGATTTGAACGATTTGGACCATTAAAAACCTGTTAAATTGCTAATAGGAGTAACGACAGAGAACATTTTGGACCAAAAGAGAAGTTAAGGAATCTAAATGAACTTTGAATAAGTTATCAGGCAAAAATAAACCTCAACCCTTTGTTTGGATGTAGAAGAAAGAGATAGGAGAGAAAAGTGAAAAAGTGAAAATTTTGAATTTTTTTTGTCTATAAGCCAACTTTCTTTTCTGTATTTTTCTTAACCAAATAAAAAAAGTATCATTATTCGTATTTTCTCTTCTCTTTAGGGGTTTTTTGGTTTGCATTTTCATTTCCTGTTTTCATTATATTTCCTGTTTTCTGACATTTTACAAAGGAAATAACTGAAAATGCTGAAAATGAAAATGCTGAAAATGCTATAGCAGGTCACAAAGAAGTGTCATCCCATACGCCAAAACATGGATGGCTGATCGTATAACGACCCAGCAATCACCCCTTAATCCCTTATTAAAGAACAAAAATCCCGTCATAGAGTGAAAATCACCCTTAAAGGTAGAGTGTGCATAATATGCATACGATAGGATATGTCCTAAACTTGATGAGTAGCTTTATACAACATTGAGATCTTCGCACAGGTAGCTTTATACAAATAACCATGTCACTGCAATTAAACCATTCTATACTTCTATACTAGTATTGCATGATAGTGTGTAAACTCAAAGTTTTGTGTAACTATAGCACTGTAGGGGGTGTACGCAAACGATAGTCTATATAACTATAGCACTATCCAATAGAGTAGTGTCAAAAGTGTGATTAGACACCCTGGAGATAAGGATGTTCCAAAGCAGCCTCGACAGTGATTCTCTTATTTAGATTATAGCAAAGCCATTTTTGTAATATACAAAACCAGAAGAGTGGTTAAGGAACACTTATGCTGTCAAAAATTATGACCCTAATAGCTACTCACTCCATCCCAAGTTACTTGTTGAAATTTCAGGTTTATAAATTTTAGAGTTTCGATAATGATAACAAGTAAATTAGGACGAAGATAGTATGTTAACAACATAAATAACTTCAATCGAACTCACCATTAGAAGATCATTTCCCAGAAGACCAAAATTAGGAATTATTTCAACGGCCTGTTGAAAAAAAATTGTGGTCAAAAGAAATTGAAGTAACATAAATCACTTTCTTTCCAGAATTGAGTGGTACCTGAAGATATAGGGGTAATTTTTGTGGGTAGTTAGGGAGGGATGACACTCCTGGCCAGCTTTCTTTTGTAGCGGTTCCAAGTTTCCTTCAACCAAAAAGCAACAACATCAGTTACACACAAAAATGATATTGATACTCCACAAAAATGCTCAACAAAAACTAGAAACTTACTCGAAAATTTGACCTATTATACTAACCTTCGATTCATCCCCACAGTCATGCTCATCAGAAAAAAGTGGTTGTAGCTCATGAAACTCAGCAAATATACACCCAACTGACCATAAATCCACTCCTGGGGTGTAACCTTAGGAGCCCAACAGTAATTTCAATGCCCTATAGAGAAGAGTGGTGACCTAAACAATACAGGATCATATGCTCACTATTCAACTTTTACCATGTATAAATGCTCATCAAGTTCACAATTCAACACCATAATTGTTACATAATTAAGAGGGAAATCAACCTGTGGGGTAAGGTTAACATCAGTTAGGAACCACTCTCTCGTAGATCCAAAGTTAGCCAGTTTTAGCTTCCCATCATTAGAAACAAGTACATTCTCTGGTTTCAAATCTCGATATATTATGTTTTGGTTGTGCAAATAAGAAACAACACCAAGCATTTGTTTGAGCCTCTCCTACAAAGGAAGAGCCGATATTAATCATCAAAGCTTTAAATAATGAGTCAAATATTTTGTTTGTCTTTACTTTTGGCTTGTCAAGACGCTTCTTCAAGTGCAAATACACATTTAGATCTTGCTTAGCATATTCCATTACCATGTAAATTGAATCATTGCGGTAAAACACATGCTCTATCCTGAAAGGAAAGATACAAGCATGAAAAAGAAATGACTGAACAATTCTGCAATTATTAAATAGGTGTATGTTATACTTTATTTAGATCATTTGCTCCGTTTAAATTTAGTAGTCACCTTGTTGAGACATCCAAAAATACCTCCTTAAAAAATACAAGTACATTGATGAATAAAACTATATTCCCGGGACATCCAAAAAATATGTTTATCCATTCAGAATTAGTTGTCACATGTCTAGTTCAAATTACATTACAAACGTGACAACTAATTTCAAATAGGAAAAAAAATATGAACATTATCACATACAATGTCATATGTTCCATCCCAATTTACTTTAATTTATACTATGTTTTAGGACCTTCCTGTTTACTACTAGTCATTTTCTACAATTAGCATATCATCCATAATTTATTTAAATCAATTTCTCTTAAAATAAATGGTTTTGATTTCCATTTCCTAAGTTTGATAGTAATCTAAGACGACAAGTAAATTGGGATGGGGGATTAATAGAAATTTCACATTTATATGCTTATACATAGTAAGTGAATAGTAAAGCATACTTCACTATATTCTCAAGTTGAACAGTGAACAATATAGAGAGTTCTCTTGTTAAACCTTTTGTAACTTCTTGATCCACTAGTTCGATTACCTTCATGGCATAGACCTCCTGAGATTCTTGATTCTTCAGTAGATACATACTTCCAAAAGTGTCGTGTCCAATAGGCTCTTCAATTGTATAACCATCAACCAATTCCTTGAAAAAAGGAAAAAAGTAAAAATAAAAAAATGGCACACAATCCAAAAAGTTAAATAGATAGAAATGCTTTAAATCAATTGAAATACAATCAAGAGATGAAGCAAAGCGTATCACACATACATCCAATTCATATTCTTCTTCTTTAGTAGTTTGGTTGCTTCCAAATATACTTTTCATTTCCTCAGTGATCAAGTGATTGTTTTCTTCCAATGCCTTATGAATTTCATCCACAATGTGTTTTGCTTGGTCTTTCATCTTTATATGAACAATATAGGGGAAACAAAAGAAAAAGTCAATTACAATGACAAACAAGCAGTCACCAAGATTTTATGTTGAACTAGTTACAAACCCCTGCGATGCACGTTTTTTTTTCTGGCAAAATTCATATAATTGCACCTAGTTATAAATGAGTTCACAACTGTACTTATATCAAATGCTTACATTTGTTACAAATAATGTGCTATGGATGACAACAGACAATAGTGAGATAACTCCAAAAAATTACATTGACAAAAACCATCAGATGACTGCAATGAATGAGTGATGATTAATACAGAAGGTGTGGCAAAGCTGTACTGAAATAATCATGTACCAAAAGAATAGTTGCAACAATTGGCATCAATTATATGAGTATAAGAATAGAAATCCACATAAATCCAACATACATACATCAACTATATACTTGCAACTATTGAAAGAAAGGTTAATATAAATGTCAGACGAATTCAAAAAAGCTAGAGCCCAAGAAATGTAAAAAATAAGAATAAAAAATTGTTATAATTATGAACCAATATATACATGGATAAGTCTAATATATAGGATTATATTTAATAGTAAATTTTTTTTGTTACTTATAAGTTTTTAATACTTCTTTGTATACAACATTAGTTGTGGTATTGCATGGTTTTCGATCTGCCATGAATAAGGATATGCAATCCTTCTTTACTCTAAACCCGTGAGAGTGCAACATATAATTGACCATGGATGAACAAAGGTTTTGGTAAATACAACCTACATGTGTCAAAGGTTGACCTTGTGATTTATTGATTGTCATTGCGTATGATACAATGATTGGAAATTGTGTCCGAATCAGCTTGAATGACCAAGGAGATTGAGAATGGGACATTGACATTCTTGAATATAAGTAAGGCTACCAATATTTTTTTCTAGAAATAATCTTAGCCTCTATAATGTGGGTAGCAAGCCTTGTAACCATAAGTCTTGTACTATTGCATAACCCCTCATTTTGATCCAAATTCCTATTTAACATATAGGAGTGCCAACATTCAACTTAATTTTGTGATTTGGGATTCCTGAAATCTTCAATGTATTCAAAAATTTATGAGTGATAGTTTCAAAAGCAAGACTATGTAGCACTTCAGATTTATTAATACTATCACAACTATAAAATTCCTTTAAATCACCTGGTATTTGTTCAACAACAAAATCATTGATCTTATCTATCGTGTCAATGATAGATGCTAAAATGGCTCTGGCTCCTAAAAATTCTTCATCTTGAAAGTTCGGCAATAGATCTGGATATGTAGTTACCACAATTGCATTTAATGGATCATCAAAATCTTTGATGAAGAATTCATCCGGAATTTGGATTACAGCAACTCCATCATTTGGTTTGGTTCACCAAGCCTTCCATCACCAACATCCAACAACCATTGTGAGAAATTTCGAAGATCATCACTATTGGAATTAGTAGCATTTGTTTCCAATCTCATATTCTTTGTGAGGGTAAGGATTTGACAGTCATCCATAAACAATATCTGAATAACTGCATTTTGGTATCATGGGAAGAATCTGTCTAAAATTACCACCAAAAACAATGACTTTGCCTCCAAAAGGTTTGTCATCTACGTTTGAGCTCCTCATAATATCACAAAGAGATTTATCAAGCGCTTCAAAGCAGAACTTGTGACACATTGGAGCTTCGTCCCAAATGATCAACTTAGTAGCTTTGTTCAGTCAAATTACTATTTTTTATATGTTACATGTAGAATTTGAGTAGCTTTGAGTAGTTGACACATTGGAGCTTCGTCCCAAATGATCAATTTAAGATTCCTACAATATAATTATAATTTTGAATGGAGAGAATCTTTACTTTTAGTGGGAATAAAATTTTGTTTATTATCAACAGTTGCAGTCGTTCTACAGACTGTGTTATCATTTTGAGGATTTAGAGACAATACCAACTTGTATCTCTGATGAATGGATTAGCTATATAATTGTCATAAATATCATCTTCGTCAGTCACATCTTGATAGTTTTCATCTTCCTCATCAGATATAGTTTGATTCACATGATCTAGATTTTTTACATTAAAAACATCAGTAGTTCGTAGATCAGCATGATATAGTAACAACAATAATTCATATATCATTAAGGCTATTATTCCTTGAACTGTAGTTCGTATCATATTTGACAAAACTTGACGGCATTAACATATTTATGATGACATGTTACATTGATTATTGGTCATAGAATTATCATCTGAATATGCATTATCTGTAGTGGGCAATGATTCCATGCTTTGAGTGTCGCCAATTCTCACTCCTTTTATCGATTCAGTGAATGTATCTTTTCTTTCCTTTTGAAAATGGTGTATCAAGTTCAACCTTAATGTATTGATATTGATATTGATTGGTTCACTTATTCTGTTGTTATGAGGAGAAGGCATTGTGTATGGTGCTGATGGTGGATTTCTGAATTGAGATGTTTGAGGGTAGTTGTGATGCCCTGCCATATCATGATTATTGATCACCACAGGAGTTACAACATTATGTTCTGCCACTTTTTGAGTCTGCATTGTATTTGAGAAGCTTCCTGAAAGTGGATACATGTACAACAGGATTTGAAATCAGTTGTTATATCCATATACATTAAATTAAAGCGGTATAGATATCCTTACCTTGTGCATCCACCTTTTCATCACCAACATATGGCTGGGAAGTGGTTCCTAGCTACATTAGACAGGGATAAAGTACTTGGTAGTGGAGTTGTAGAACTTGTTTGAATGCATATGTTTGTAATGTTTTACAGAGGATTCTGTTTTCCCTCAGGGTTTGGTATTTTCTGAATTCTGAAGACACAGTTGCATTAAATCCAATTTGCAAGATCAAATTAAAATCACACGTATAATTAGATCGAGATCGATATATAAATACAAAACAGTTGACTACCAAATGTGTTAAACCATTTGCAGATTGTGAAGGCATCCAATTTCTGCTGATTCGAAATTCATGTTACTGCAAGGACTTGATCTGTGGTTCCATATTAGCATCAAGCACGACATTTGATGGACTCCTTTATTGCTTTCTCAAAGACTTTGTAGCTGCATTTGAAAATATTTCTATAAGGCAATGGATGTTTAATATTTTGGATTACAATTAACATATAAGTTTCAATATTTTTTAAAGTTTCACTGGGAATGTGTCTTCTAATAAAGCCCTCTCTAGTGTGTTTCTTTTGGATAATACTCTTATGGTGTTGTCTTGCATCCTTTGCAGGATCTTGGTTTTCATCTCGGTACTTCATGGTTTACACTGATGGATATTGTACCTCACATCATACAAATAAGAACACTTATGAATATTTAGAGTGAGTTTGGATAATGGAATCAGTGTAATCAAACAGTGAATGCCAAAACCAACTATGTTTCTTCATAGTGATAGATGAAACATGCAAGAAAAGTCCAAAAAACTTAACAGGAAAATTTACAAATAACACCCTTTTCCAAATGATATGGTATTTCACAGGGTGACAAATCTCCCAAGAAAAAATTATGCATTTTCTGATGAACAAAGGATAATAGAGGAGTACTTGCCTTTTTTTATGATTTAACCACAACTTAATCTAATGGGAAGTCTTACATAAACAAAATAAATCAGAAAATACAAATTAACATCGTCTTGAAAGATTAGTTTTGTTGCATCTGATGAAGGATGACTATTTCCTGCTGCTTTCCTCATTTATGCCATTATTGGTTTTTCGTCACCTTCAGAAATGGTTTCCCATGCACTTCCTTCAAAGCACGTATGAAACATAATGACAAGGTTCATGTCATTAACCTTGAAGATATGCATATATGATTATCTAATGTTCCTCATTGCATAACCAAATCAGTCTCAGATTTTATTTCCAGCTTCACAATCTGCAGAGTGTAAATTTCAAATCTCGTTTCCTAGTTCCAATGGCGGGTTTTTTTATTTCTTTCTACCTAAGAAAGAAGGTGACTTTTGGGGTTGGAAGTGCACCCGTCTATGTTAAAAGAAATCCAACTGTTTAAGTGTGGGGTCCACTTTAGTGAAAATTGTCATGTGTTAATTATAAAATGATTTATATTCACATAGAAGTAACTTATTAGCATCGTCAGTCTTATTTCAGGGCATTGTTAAATATGTAATTTTGAGTTTTAGATAAATTGTTTGTTTAGGAATAATTTTAGTTGGGATAATTTTTTGTAATATTCACAGTAAATTCTTTATTAAGTATATTATTATGCTATTTGTACAAAACCCATATCATTGAACTCATGTGTTCTCATGTCTTCCATTTGACTAACAAATTTGTTTGTTTGTTTTGCCTGGCATATATGTACAAATATTATAACCCTTCTTTTCCTATATTTATACAGTATACAATATACAATTTATACAATACAATACAATTTATACAATGCAATAATACAACTCGAGCTAATTATTGAGTTTTCCAATGGTAAACATGTGCTCTGTACATTTCATATTTTTTTATCCAAATTAATTATCATATTTAACTTTCCTTTATGAATGAATATAACAGTCAATATAACAATATGAATATTGTTGCGGACATTATAATAAGGCAGTGAATATTAAGATTGGTGATAAAGCTCTCAACATTGTTGATAGATACAGGCACCACTATTCAACACAACTTTTATCTCCATCCATCTTAGATACAATATATAGTAGTTACATGGGAACTAGACCAACAAAAAGTCTATTTGTCATTATAGTGAATATATAGGCTTCATTGGTTGATGTTGAGAAGCAATTGTCACTACTCTTCAGCTTGATTCAGATAAAATGCCACATAATCACCCATCTTCAAATGATTATCGCGACAGAATTCGTACCAACCCTCACCAATATGGACTTGTTATCTCCTCTTCTCATTCCAAATCAGACTCCATGATTCAATAACTCCTTCAGGAAGACAAACATCTATAAAGGGTTGTTTCATGATCAGATGATCCTTCACAATAAATCGAATTTCTTTTAAAAAAAGAATAAAACATTGAACCGGTTCAACCACGGTTAGACCATTAAACCTTGAACCGGTGGCAATAACTGGTCCGATTTTCAAAAGATTGAAGTTTCCTTCCAACACATGCAACCTCACAAAATCAAAGCAACAAAAAACAACAAAACATGGGACCACTAATCGTAGCATCCATAAAGATCATGTTCTACGAAGAATGTTTGCTTCTCTCGACCAAACAAACGTCGGTAACACAGACAGCTAATTTCCAAGACTCCTTTTTTCCTTGAATATGTGCCACAGTGCGAAACTTGCGAGACATTGTACTTGTAGTTTGAAACAAAAACAAACAAACATGCAGTTAACGAATGCTAACTTCCAAAACATCCATGGAGACAGACTAATGAAACTCCAGACAAAAAAATTTCAGAAGAAGAAGTACTTACATGCAAGAACAAGGAAGTAGACAACCGGATATGGATCTCGGAGGAACGTCCTTTTAGTCTTGGAGAAGGGTTGAAGCAGAACCCTTTTTTGGCTGAGGAGTGAGGAAGATTGAAAATGTTCTGAACATTGACTTGGTAAGTGAAGAAGTGATCATATGTCATCAGACCAAAAGGATGACAGCTTTATCCATCGGATAATATCCACTAGGGAAAAGAGCTTTCAAAATTCAAAACACGCAATGCAGTGAAAAAGGGATTGTCAAGAAAGATGGTTCTACAGTCGTCAAGGGGAATGGGACTAAAGCCCAAAGAGTGAAAAAGTGACCTTTGTTGTACACTTATTTTCCCATTCCTATGGTGCATTAACATGATGTGTGTGGAAAGGTTGAACTAGTAGCTCTTAATGAATCCATAGCCTTGTAAGGTGGTGCTATAAGAGAAGCACTTGACGAATTCACCTAAGTGAGTGTGAAGGTTTGGCTGCCTTCTATGAAAGACAAGGTCATCTTTCTAGAGCACTCATGAGTCTCAAGGTGCGAATGGCGACTATGCGCGAGTGAGTTTATCGCAAAGATCGCAATAACTCGAGGGATTGAGCATGTTGTGGGGGTCCCAACCTAAGCTCTATAAATTGAAGAGCTTTTCACTTATTGAGTTAAAAGTTGTTGCCTCACATCACTACGTGTCAATTCAACTCGTAAGACATTGACATTTAAGCTTATTTTCCTTCTTTAACCCAGAGATATCATTTCAGCCACTAGTGGGGATTGTTGGAGTAATGGATGGAAAATGCCATTGCTTTCCTTTTCTTTTTATTACTTAGCTCTCATTCTTCCCAACCTCATGTTTTTTGAGTTGTTCCACATTGGTCAAGCAAAGAACTTTGTCCTATTTTATATATCCCCTCACTTTGGCTTATGTTTGAGTTGTGAGCTTGTGGGATTCTTAGGGAGGCTTGCTTGGGCTTGGGATGCCACACACGCATGCGCTACCGTCCGATCGCTCGGCCAAGTCTGAGGGGGGCGGGGCTGGGCATCAGGCGCTGGTATGGGTCTTTGAGTTGGCCTATATGCTAACCAAGCCCAAGCTATTTTGTCTTAATAAATGCGGTCAAATTTTATTTTTCCACAGCCAATTCATTTCACAATCTTATTCCAGTCAACAAACTGTTACAAATTTTATTGTTGTTTGGTTTTTTGCTCTAAAAATTCGCCTCCATTAATAGCTTGGTTGTCAATTTTGATTCTTTGGAGCCTATAAATTGAGTCTTTGTACAGGCTTTAGAACACACACCAACAATCATCCTTCTCCTCCCTTCTCAGAAACACTTTTTTTCTCTGGGTTGTTCTTTCAATCTTCAAGCTCTCAGAAATGAGTGCACTTTTTTGTGGGCTAGTTGTGCTAAACTTGGGAAGCGAACAACAATAAGCGATTGACACCTTGGTCATGCCCAATTTGCTTTTAAGGCAGGTTTCTAAGGGAACAGGAGTACACCGACCCTCCTTTGAGGAAACTACATGTTAAGCATCATCAACTTTTCCTCATGATGAATGAGCGTAAGTGATCTCCTAACTTGAATGCTTTGATAAGGTTAAACGTAATTGTAAAACATGGTTGCAATGCAAGTAATACCGTCATTGGGTATGAGATGAAGCATAGAAAGGGTAGTATCAATCAAAATAAAATTCATCACTCTCTTAAATTAAAGGGTTGATATCTCCGGCCACTTGGTTGAGATATATGTGACTTGTCCATGGCGATGATAGAAAAAAGGATCATTCAGTTTGAGTCCAAGTTTTCCCGAAAATCCAAGTAAAGGATTGTGCTTGAGTGATGACGCATTGTGAACTAACCTTATTGAGGTATTTTGATCAAAAGATCGAATAATGCAGTAATTGTGTCATAGTGGTTGCAAAATAGAAAAAAAAAAACTTGCTCATTGATTAGTAATTTTCAAGGAGGTGAAATGTATCGACGTAAAGTCAAAGTTAGAATTAATTGGGAGAATTAACTATTTTTTAAATTATGGACTTAGTCATGTCTTATTGAGCTTTATTTGTGACTAGTCATAGACTTGTGCAAGATTGCACGACTAATATCAAGAAAATTTGAAAGTTATTTTCTATATTAGTTTGATAATTTTCAATCACAAAAGACTTTAAGGGAAGGCAATTTAAAAATAATAACTTTAATATTTCTCACAGTATGTTGTCTAAAAAAATTAATATATTGTTGGTCACGAAAATCAATCCATTAATATGAAAACAAAATTAATATTTCAATGCATATGACATTGTAACCTTATAAATTGGTGAATGTTGCATCAGTTAACAAGAATTTCCCCACAATAAATTTTCAGCCAAAATCAATAACTTCAATTAAAATAGGTCAAAAAAATAAATTGACAAAATTACATCCTGGAACTTGAAATTTGGAGAAGAGTTGTTTGATAACAATTAGTGAAATCTCTTTCCACTTAATATACACTCAAATTGTCACACATATTCATATGATCCTAAAAATAAAATGTGATGATTTTTTTTGTAAAAAATTAGGGAAACATAATTTTAATCATTTGATTTAGATGTTTCTAGTCAAAAAAAAAATCATTTGAGTTAGATGTATGTATTACATCATAACCACACATATTTACTATTTATAATATGACACCTTTTTTAGATCAGCCTGAGATAGTAAGGCTCTATTCGTTTGGATTACCAAATGGGAGTGTGTAGTTATGTTCAAACCTTCAGCTCAGTTCAGTGTAGTTAAGACTTGTACTATTTATTTTGTCTCTACTCTTGTAGATCCATGCAGACTTTTGTAGTTTAGTTTAGTTTTGACATTTGCAATTCAATTTAGTTCAGTTCAACCTTATGTTGGTTTAGTTCAATTTTGACCTTTGTAATTCAGTTTAGTTTAGTTCAAACATTTACAGTTCAATTCAGTTCAGACTTGACAAATCCAAATGAATAGAGCCTAAATATGACACTTATTATCAGACAGAGTGGGTGCATGGTTGCACGTCAGCCTCTTTACTAGTTTGATAGTTCAACGTTTAAGAGTTGATCAAATAGGTATGAGTTTAATTGATTATTATAGGTTTTTGACTTGTCCGGTTTTGGGGGCTGATTGAACTAGTCGGTGAACCCGTTCCCGATTCAACTAGCAAGCACAATCCAGTTTTAAAAACATTTGTTACGGGAGGGGATCTTTATCTTTCTCTCTCCGGTTCCTCTTTTATCATTACTAATTATTGATCTGCCTATCAACTTAATCGTGACATTGTTAAAGATGATTTCTGGAAATAGAAAAGATTTGATTTATTCACATAACATAGAGCATGTAGAAAAGACTGGATATTCATAGTCTCATGCAATTTTCATAGACAACCAACTAATTCGTCTAAATAGAAAGTATAACAAATTGACTATGTTAATTAATCAAGCATCATAGACAACATCAGTCATCTTCGATTTCAATAACAACACCTCTAGCATGAGCCATACATCTAGCACTAGTCTCCACATCCTTACTACAATAATCAACAACTAACAGATTGATAGGCGCTATCTGAAGGAAACATGGAAGGGATTTCAGCTTAGGACACACACCAAGCTGAAGCAAACTTAAACATGGCATAACCATAGAGCTAGCAATTTGTTGATCTAAGTTGTTATCTTCCATTTGAGGACCATTCCAGGACTCCCAGTTATTAAAGCCAATCATGACAAGTTCTTTTAACTTAGGGAATGCTGGGAATGACAGAATGTCATCTGTTCTTCCTAGAAACTCAAATCCTACCTCTGAAGGAAATTCGCATAGCTGAAGTGACTCAAGCGAGGGAAGTAACCTGAGGGGAGGCAAGAGCTTACACTTCCAGCAACACCTCAATTTGAGTGTCTTCAAATTACCAAGAGCAATAACTCAATCAGGAAATTTAGAACCTCTATAACCATATATTCTCAGATATTCCACATTTGGAGGAGGGACTAACCCTTCAATAATGTCAAGGTGTCGAGAGCTCTCCTCTGTCTCACTACCAAAGTAGTTACTTTGGTCGAAGTCCATCACCAAATGAATTACTCGCGTTCTGTTCTTTAAGTTTGTTATCTCGGCTTTTGTTCTATTCTGTTAGTCACTAGTCCCAGCAGCATTATGTGTATAAATCCTTGCAGATACACAAATTTCTTAAGATCTCCAATGTTAAATCCTTAGCTATTGTCATTTCTTACTATAAACTTAAGAGTCAGATGATTCCTCTTGGTATAGCTTCCAACTTAAGAGTTTCATCAATGATGAGATGCCTTAAGTTGGCCAATCTTCCTATTCCATGAGGAAGCTTCCGGAGGGCACTACACTCGCGAAGATTCAAAATTTGCACATTGAATAGATCGCATAGTGTTTCAGGTAACTCCTCCAAGAACTGATATTCTAATAAATCTAGATACCTTAGATTGAACAGCTTTCCTATTTCATCAGAAATTTTCTTAATTGGTGCAGTTCGCGCAAGTAATTCCCTCAAGTAATTAAAATACTTCAGTTGTCCATCAAAATGAAAGTCTGAAAAAGCAAATTCAAAGAAAGCTTAAAAGCTGCTCCCATCTTCTTTGAAACAACAACATTATGTGTTGTAACCAAAACCACACTTCCACTACCTCCATTCTTGAGAGCGTTTTTTAATGGCTCCCATTTCCTCATCCTTGTTCTAGACATCATCTAGTACAAGCAGTTATTTCTCCTCTCTAATGAACCTCGAAAGATGCTCCTCAAATCACCCCCACTTCAACATAGAGGCCCTTCTTTAACAAGTGGAATGAGAGTTTAATTCTTGTTTATGGCTTCTTTTTAAAACAGTTGTAACGTGAAAGTGGCATCAATTTTTATATCTTTATTTTTTATTTTTTTTTAAAATAGCCACATGGGTTGTCATCATCCGAATGTTGACTTGGAAAGGGTGGTCAACTGATGGTATGCACAACAATAATAAGAGTATATTTTTCTAAACAAAATTAACTAATTTTGTAGAGATGTTGGGGTAAAATAAATTTATCTTTTTTAAATATGATTAGAAAATAATGATCAAGATAAAATCCTAATTGAAGAGAGAGTTTGACCATTGATCAGAATCAACTATCAGAAGCTATGAAACAAGTGCTCATAATATACTTGTGCTTAGAATATTCTATAAAATAAAGCAATTGCTTTTGAGTTTCTTTCTAAATGTATTGAGTTCATCAGAGACTCTTTCTGATCTGAACATAGGTTTTCCTGACTTAAATAAGCTTATAGTCACATTAACTATATTATTTAGAGTCATTCTGACTTAAGTCAGAAAGGTTCAATTAGACTAATAGGCAATCTTATGAATTCCAAGTAAATTTATTCTGAAAAGATAGATACTCAGTCAGAGGGTTTTTCTGATCATGTGTAAACAATCTGAATTCATTTAACTATTCTGATTAGAACATCAGAAATATGGTCAGAAAGGCTTTTGATCTTAGATCAGTATGTTCCAAATGTAAAGTGGAAAATTGACTAAGTATTTTGCCATGCACAAGGAAACATTAGGAGAAAAGTCAAGAAGAGACACATGTTCAGCGTGAAGATGAGTAGTTACCATTTCATGTCGAAAATATTGGTAGTTATTATTTAATATGGATAAAATCTTCACACGTGATATTTCTCATGATTGAATAAACAAAAAGTCAAGAAGAAGTAACTACTTAGGACACATAGCAACACATCATTGGAAGACTTTTATTATTTCATTTTTTTTCTTTTATAAAGCGGTTCTGTCAAGTCATAACACTATAAATAGAACCCATTGTATACATATAAAGCATGCAAAATTAACCTTAGAGCATACCCAAACTTATACTATTTTACTTTTGTGATTTCTATAAGAGAGAGTGTTGTTTGAGAGATATTCCATCCTAGAACAAAAAATCGTATATCATAGAAACAAAGTTTCTACCAAAACATAAACCAAGACCATCTATCCAAGTCTTCTGACACCCTATAACCCTTCTTATCTTGCCTCACAATTCAAACACAACAAGTACACGAAAATCATGGCAAACAACAAAAGCATCATGAGTTATATGTAAGTGTGGATTAACCCCTTTGAGTGTTTGAAATTCTTGTTTGAGTCTTCATGTACACTTTGATATATCAGAATGAAATATTAGCTGAATGATTCTCTTTATTCTCATTCACTGTATGATCATATGTTTATTTTTCAAAATGCATTCTCGGATTTTTTGCCTAGCTTTTGCTATTTCTGAATTAATATTATCAAAAATCTTTATTTTAATCTAAATAAATTCCTAATACAACTTTTGTTTAAGACTAAACTACTCAAAAAAGAACCTTTAGAGGAAGAAAATTTTCTTCCCCGAATTGGGATGAAGGAATTATTTGTTTGGTAAAATACACATTAAACAAGAGACTCAACAAATATATTTAAATACAAGGGAGTGTTGTCATGATATGACTTATGTGATAGAAACAATAGTAACATCGACACTTAGAGTGTGTTTAGCACAACTAGCTTATAGCTTATTTAGGAATTTATAGCTTATAGCTTATAAAAACTAGCTTATAAAAGCTAGCTTATGAAAAGCTACTTGAAATAGCATATAGATTATCAAAAGTAGCTTTCAATAATTCTTTTCAATTTTATCCTTATACTTTTTGAATAATGACAATTAATACTAATATTATATTAATAAATTATAAGTATGTCCTTTTAGGTCATTTGACATATTTTAGCTAGTCATAAGCTAGTTTTACCAAATACCCCATATACTCATAAGCTATAAGCTATAACACTACAAGAAAAATGGACATTTGCAAGGGCTTTTAGCCCTCGGAAAAACAGAAAAGCCCTTGCAAAACACACATTTCCGACGGCTTTCCATCGGTCACGAGGCCAACGGAAAAATACTCGAAGTAAACAAATTTGTGAGGGCCTATGGCCCTCACAAATTTCCAAGGGCCAAGCCTTAGCAAATCCGACGGTAATAGGTGCCAAAATTTCACGCCAAAGAACAACCTTTGCGAAGGCTTTTGGTCCTCACAAATTTTCGAACAAAACAAGAAACATATTTGGGTGAGCTAGGCCCTCGCAATTTTTTTAAAATTTTTTTTTGTTTTTACAAATATAAACCTGCTTAATAGATTCAAACCAACCCATGAACTAATATATAAATCCATAAAAATTAAATAGATTTAGAACATATATAAATCCATGAATAAAAATTCAAAAGTTTAATAAAACATAATAAACATAACATAAATAAATCCATAGATCTAGAACACATATAAATCCATGAATAAAAATTCAAAAGTTTCATAAAACATAATAAACATAACATAAATAGATCCATAGATCTAGAACATATATAAATCCATGAATAAAAATTCAAAAGTTTCATAAAACATAATAAACATAACATAACATAAATAGATACATAGCATATGAAACAAAACACTAACAAATAATTCAATATAATTTCCGTAGCATAACTCCTTAAATTCCAACAAATCCAAAATTTGTTAACAAAAATCAGACAACTTAATTATATGCATTCTCAAAAAACAAATTCATATGCAAATAATAAACTAAATACAAACCAATCATCCAAAGACCTATCCACTTAAAAATAATTTAATATAATTTCGACAACATAACCCCAAAAATTCAAACAATCCCAAATTTTGCTAACAAAAATCGGATAGCATAACAGCTTAATTATTGCATTCTCAGAAAACAAATTCATAGGCAAATAATAAAAACTAAATACTAAGAAATCATCTAGATACCTAACCACTAACAAATAATGCAATATAATTTCGGCAGCATAATCACTAAAATTCAAACAATCCCAAATTTTTCAACAATAAATCGAACAACGTAACAACTTAATATATACATTATGGAGAACCAAATTCACAGGCAAATCATTATCTAAATTCAAAGCAATCATCCAGAAACATATCCACTAACGAACAACAAACATATTCCTAGGTTGTATTTTCATTTACACTATGTTTTGAAACAAAGATTATCACTTATTTACATGATGGGCGTACCTCAAACTCCTCAAAATAAGCTCTAAGGCCCAAGTTCCAATATACGGCCCCAACTCCAAACTGCAAGTCCAAAATAGTAACTAAATTTAATACACTTCATAGGCAATAGGTTCTGAAATCCGAACAGGTTGTGGAAATAAACTCAAGTTCATATTCATCATCAAATTAATTATTTATCTGTAAACTTCAGTGCAAATTACTTGTGGAAGAGAGTCGAGAAAACACCTAATAAGGTAGAACAACAACAACCTATTCACAAACATCAAATTAAAAAGCAAACTCAACTAAAGGTTTGGAATAAAGTAAGGAAAGGGAAAATGAGAGTTAACTTTCAAGGTTTCTAGCCGACTCAATTATTTAATCATAAAACTAAGCATGTGAACAATTATTCAATGCACAAACCTATAAAAATAGGCATGACAACAGGGGAGGGCGGGTAGGGTTTTCACCCTCCCGCCCCCGCACCCACCTCCCCATAATTGCCCCCACCCTGGCCCCCGCCTAGGTTTATGAAAAACCATCCCACCCTCGCCCACGTCGGGTGTCGGGGAAACCCGCGTTGCCCCCGCTGTTTGGGCTCTTTTCTTTGCACATTCAATTATTTTGGGCCCTTTTTTTTTACATTCAATTTTTTTTTGGGTTGTTTGTATTTTTTTTAAGCCAACTATGAAGATATACAAATAGCACACTTATTATTTACATGGCATGAGAAACCCTTCATGCAATTTTTTTTAAAAAATATTATATTTCAAAATGAAAATAATATGCAAATAAAACCACCAGTAGATACAAAAATAATGCTAAAAATTAAAAACTAACATTACATAGTTGCAATACATTAACAAAGTTTCAAATTATAATACCATAATCAAGTTCCTCATAGATAAACAAAGCTTTAAATTTCAACACAAATCAAATTCCAAAAAGTAAAGTTCAAGTTACAACAACATAAGCCCAATAAAACCTCATTAACCCAACAAAGTTCTTCCTACATATAGTCTTCAAGTTCCAAATGTTGCATTACCATAAAAGATTTATAGATCTTCCAAATGATACCTAACACAACTAGCCATTAAATCATCCACATCTACAAAACAAAACAACAAATAGATCATGTCAATATGTTTTCTAATGAGTATTCCAATGATAAAATAATAAACATTTTAAAGGTTTATAAATAAAATACATTCAGTATCTGATTCAGCTCATCCTTCTCAAAATTTTGAGTTTCTTAAGATATTAGACCAGTTGAACCTAAGTATTGAATAAGAAATAATATTTAGAATAATTAATTAAAATAACTACCAATAATAGAAATAAATAGTAGTAGAAAATAAAAATCTATGAATTAGAAATCTTACCTATATTCTCTTCACTCCATACCAACTTCTACCACACATTAAGGCCTCCAAAGTGGTCCAATGAAGTCGACTACTGTGAGGGCTCAATATCTGACCATTAGTGCTAAATGTTGACTCAGAAGCCACAGTCGAAATAGGAATAGCTAACACATCCTTTGCAATAGCCTGAAGTGTTGGATACTTGACTCCCTTCAATTCCCACCATAATAAAATGTCAAAGTCATTAGTTCTTGGTAAAACTCCCTCCTCTAAATAATGATCCAACTTTGTCTTAACAAATGAAGGTCTTGCCCTTTGCTTTCTACTAACAAACATATCAAAACAACTCATTGACTTGCGTTTAGAACCACTAGTATCTTCTGACAACTGAGAATGAGAAGTACCACTAGTTTCTCTACTCAATTGCAATTGCAACTAATAATCAGAAACAAAATCATAACATAATTGACGATTCCTCTCAACTTGGGCAGCAGAATCACCTTCATACAATTGTTCATAATAAAATTCAAGCAACTCCATCTTATATCTTGGATCCAAAACTATAGCAATTCCCATTATATCATGGGTCACACTCCAATAACTTTGAAACTTGTCAAACATTTTATTTGCCATCTTTCGAATCACCTCATTTGGAGAGTTAAGCCATTCAGATATAGCCAACTTAATTTCACAAATCTTAGAAAAATAAGCATTCGTAGTTGGATATTTTGTGCCAGAAATCATTTTAGTTACAATGTTAAATACTTCTAGTTTCCCACAAACTTCCTTTGCAAACTCCCATTGTTGATTTGTTAGGAAACAAGTATATTGGTGGTCACGATATCTCAATCGACTAAACACCTCCTTATAAGCAATGGCAACCTCAAGCATCTTATAAGTTGAGTTCCACCTAGTTGGGCAATTTAGACTCAAGGCTTTAGTGAGTTCCACCTTTAATTGATTGGTCATTTCCTCAAATTTTTCTTTCCTTTTCTATCCCATCCTTCACCACTTCCAACCCTTCTTTTACAATTAAATTTAAAATGTACGCACAACAACGCATGTGAATTAAAGAACCATCCCGCCATAATGAAGCAATAGGCAACTTATCCTTAACCTTATGAAGCATTGAATCATTTGTGCTACAATTATCCAAAGTGATTGTGGACAATTTAGTGTCAATATTACAATCCATCAAGCAACTAGCTAATATGTGGCCAAGCCTCTCACTTGTATGAGGAGCATGAACATAAATAAACCTAATAAAAGATAACAAATTCAATCATTCAATAGAACAAAAATTTCACATGCACAATAAAGCCTAATAGTAGTTTATTGAAATTTACCTCAAAATGCAACTTCGTAAGTTCCAAGCTTCATCAATGAAGTGAGTAGTGATAGCCATATACCCTCTTTTTTGGTTGCCTGTTGTCCACATATCAGTCATAATAGCTACTCTTCCTTCATTGCTATTAATCATCTTTAAAGCCATTGATCTCTCTGAATTGAAGAAATTGAATATCTCTTTCTTGACGGTATTCCAAGAAGGGACTTTAAATAGCAGTTGGATTGAATTGGAGTATCGCCTAAACCCAATATGATCCACTATCGAAAGTGGATACTCATGCAAGATAATTGCTTTTGCAAGCTCTTTCTTTGAAACTTCTCCATCATAACATGTAGCAACTATCTCTTGTTTTCATCTTGTCATCTTAGGCATGAGAACTTGTTGACCTTTCATCATAATCCTGCGTTGCAAGCAACTTTCCATGAGTCCATGCAAATGTTTTGTTCCATTCTTGGATTTACCACCAAGCAGCTTCTTACAATAATTGCATCTAGCCTTGTCTTCTCCATCAATTTTAATTTTTTCAAAATGTTGCCAAACAATACTCTTGAGTCTCCTTGTCCCTACTCTTGGAGTCCGTTTCTGTCCCTACATTGCTTGATGGCAAAGTTTCATTGGTGGTGGGAGTCGGTTGATATACACTTGCAGCAGGAGAAGGTTGATGTGAACTACCTCGGGGAGTTGGTTGACATGAAGTTCCATCGGAAATTGGTTGAGGTGAAGTTCCATTGAGGGTAGGTTAAACTAAACTTTCCATCGGAATTGGAACATCTTGATGTGAGGTTCTATTATCTGCCATGTCACCTGCAAATGATGATGATAAGCCTTATTAGTATTCATAATCCTAATCTTTCTATAATAGTAGTAGCGTAGTTTCTACTAATACTTTATAACACATCATTAAAAATTAGTTTCTATATAACTAAAGGATAAATATGCATAAGTTATCTATAAAACATTAAACATCCATATATAGTTATATTGAATTTATATTCATCAATACTAGTATTTCACTATCTTGGAAAGTTAATAATTCAAACAAAGCTATTAATTACTGTCAAGCTATCTAAAACAGAGAACAATTCTGTTTGAAGTTAATCCCACACTTTTTCTTTACAGGCACCTTAATCATTAATTCCATTTATGTTTATTATTCATTTCATTTCTCGCACATTGTTACAAAATAAATGAGTAGTAACAGCTTCTTTTGTAAAATACAATCATTGTAGCTTACCCTTTTAATTTATATACACAGATTTGTAGACAAAAAAACAAAAAGAGAGAGAGAGATAAACACAATATATATTACTCTTTATAATGTCATTGGTGATGCCAATCTTTCTGTTCATTCAATGAACGATACTGCCCTCAAAAGTCAAATTTAACTAATAATGTGACTAAATAATAATCCATCCCTAATATTACTTAGAAACAGAAATATGAAAATATAGAATATAACATCGAATAAATTATAAGTTAAACCTACAAGCCAAAAAATGAAAAAGAAATGGGAAAGAAGAAGAGAAGGTCAATAATCTAATTCTAATTCTAAACGAGTAAGTAATTCGGTCACGCATGACAACCAACTGAGATTGATCTCAACTAGTAGCAGCAAAGCAAGCCTATAACAAAGTCAATTTTTATTATTTATAATTGCTTCCGATAATGAGTAATGAGACTCAAAGCATCAAATAACATAAGACCAATAATCAGTAATAATGTGGCCACCATGAGTGCATGTAATTGTGAAGTAACACCATAGAAATCAAACCACAATTCTTTTATATATGTGTACAACAACAACAAACACCTAAGCATGCTTATCAAATAACTGCAATTTCTCTATCTCTCTTTTTTTTTCCACAATTTTTATTATGAACCAACTTTCACACAAAACATAAGGACACATCCCAACAAAAACTACTCTTTTAAATACTACTATCACTAGTCATATATAATTAATAAGGTAATTAACAGATTTTAATTATCCACAGTTTGTGTAAAATTGTTGATTTAATAGAGTAAATAAGCTATTTGTGAATTATGAATTTTGCATGATTCATTTTTGTGAGCCACACAACATGATATATATGAATCTAAAGTCCATGGATAGATGTTAATAATAGCTAGCTTAAAAATATTATTTTTTTATAAACAAAGAAAAAATGCATTAAAACAGCATCAGAGCTGCGCAAATAGTACACACAAACATGATGAAACAGAACAAGAAAAACAAGAGGAATAGCAGATTAGAACAACAACATTCTGCTCCAAGTAGTGACAATCACTTCATTACAGAGCCATTCCTTGGCCTCCTACACATACAAATGGTGCTATGTCCCAATTAGAAAATGCATATTAAAAGCCTTTTAGCTTTGCTTTCACCCAAAACCAAGGCATGAGCTTGACTTCTTGCCAAATTATCTCTGCATAAAATATTTTAAATTTAAACAAAGAAATCAAGTACTTATAGAAAGGGGCAAAGGGCAGCTATAGAAGCTCAACAACATGGATTACAATGGAAAAAAATTAAAGGTTGAAAGAACAAAGACAAAGAACGAAAGAATAGAGACAAAGAATAAAAGAACAGAGATAGAGACAATGGAATAGAAAGAGAACGAGAGAGAAAGAGAATGAGCTACCTGGTCGGAGAAGGTTGTGGCGGCGCCGACGAGGAAGCGACGAGAGTCACGGCGGGATGGCGGTCTTCTTCTTCGCAAGGGCTGTGTGAAACTAGAAGATGAGAGAAACCGAGAACGAGCTACCTGGTCGAAGAAGGTTGTGGCGGCGCCGAGGAGGAAGCGACAAGAGTCACGATGGGACGGCGATCTTCTACTCTTCTTCTTCTTAGCAGGGGCTGTGGCCTATGTGAAATTGGGAGATGAAAGAAACACAAAGTGAGCTGTTGCTGAAATTGAAAACCCTAATGATTTTTTAAAAAAATAATGTATTATTTACTTTTAAGTTTTTACCTCATGATGTGGAAATTATTTTTTTCTTTTTGATTTTTTTTTTGTTTTTTAAGAAAAATAACTTAAATGATTTTTTTAAATGAGTTGACCTCTTTGACGGTTAAATAATTAACAGAGATGGATGGAACGGTAACATTTGCAAGTTTTGGTAACATTTGGATCAAATTCGCGAAATTGAAACTTGGGGGACTAAACTCGCGAAAATTGAAAACATGGGGACCAAAAGTGCAATTAAGCCAAATATATATATAAGGGGCATTTTTGTAACTTCCTAATGTCGGGTCCGGGTCGGGGCTGAGGCTGGGACTGAAATTCCCAGACCCGCGCTGTAACACCTAGATTTTTAGGTAGTTTTTTTTTAAAAAAACGTAAACACATCGGAATTTGAACAACATATATACATATATCAAAATACGAATATTTACATCAGTGTTTTGACTATAGTCCAGATAATATACAGATGTCCAGCTAAGGTAGTGATACAACGACACAAATGACTATCTAAGTAATAGAAAGGGCTGCAAAACTTCTCACGCGCTGACACCCTCCGAATCCGAGCCACCTGCAAAACTTTAACCGTCAGTTATATGCTCGACATATAACTGAGTAACCCATCACAGTGAAAATAGTTTTATACAGTTTTATGCATGCATGATCATTTTCCATTTCTAGTTCTTTCCTCTTTTAACGGGAAACCCTGTGCACCGGAAATCCACCAAAACACGTGGCAGTAACGCATAGTTGAGTTCATCATCATCACGGTCCTAGCGAGCGTCCCCCTAGGATCCTCCTGCCGAGCTACCTACCCTCTATCGAGCTAGCCCAAGGAACCACCTACCTCGTGAAGATAGTTCCCTTTGTACTAGACTACCTACCTCATGAAGATAGCCTAGCACTTCAGGTTATTTGCCCCTTTTCGGGATAACCTTACATTCTCATCTTTTCCATTTCCTACTCTGTCCTCTTACCCGATCTACTTTCGGTGGAACTTAACCCTCTTGCTCAATCTCTATTGAGTGGGAAAGAGCATCCTTTAACATTTCCAATTTTTAGTTCTAATGCATCACACATTCATATCAAGCATATAGCATATAAACAAGGATATCCAGTATACTCTTATCCGATTACAAACACTCATTGCTCGGGTTCTATGTGACAGACGTGTTATATTCATATATCTATTTGAACATGGCATTCTATATTCAAATACATATTTGAATATACTAATACTGGGACTTAATCTATTTTGAAACCAACTCAATGTCAAGTTCCCAGTTAGTGTCACATCTAATTCTGGAAAACCTTATTTATACCTTTAACATGTTTCACAATATCACATATACTCCAAATCAACATAGAGCATGTCAAATTCATACGAATATCAAGCATAGTATGCACAATTCAAACATACATCAAACCTTAAACCAAACAGTATCTAACATATTAGTTTGATTTCCCTAACAGCATATTCTTAGTGTCCCCTAGTCACATGTTCCTAAATTCAAAGTAATATGGATTTGGGATTTTCAGGGTTACCTGGAACTTTCCCTGAATCCTTTTCTCCCTTCACTTCCAACTCTAAACCTCCTACTCCGGTTCCTTTTCTGTAGCTGCCTCCGAATCTGAATCGAATCGTTGGAACCTTTAGTCTTATGGGATGAAGGTCTTAAGGTTAAGGAGTTGTGACGTAGTTGGTTCGGGACCGAGGTTTTAAGAGTGTGAAGAGTGAGGAATCTGAAGAACAACCCGTTTTGGAGACAAGGCACCCCTATTTATAGACATTGGGGTCCATATTCGAATATATATTCGAATATAAGGCTCCTGTATTCAGTTCTTCACTTCCATATTCGAATATTATTGTGCATATTCGAATACTATTCGAATATGACAGCTCATATTCGAATATTATTTGAATATGACAGTTCAAATATTATTGTTCCTCTTTTGATCTTTCTACTTATAATTAATCCTTCTTTCCTTTCCTTTGTAAATTGTAATCAAATCTCTTAAGTCCTAAATCTCTTTTATCGATTTTCGGGATGTTACACGCGCCCGCTCCGCTATTGGTATTTCGGGTTTTCCCCGAACCCGCACCTGAACCCGTTCTTGTCGGGTTTTTCCCCATTAAATCGGGTCGGGTCCTCGCAGGTCCAGGAATCCTTGCCATGTGTATATAGAAAGAAACAAAACTAACTTTTTTTAGAGATTGAAGACAAAGCGAAGAAGTAACTAATTTGGCTTTAATGCATCTAAAATGACACTAAAAGCATATTAATAATTTGAGTTCATTGCATAAGTTCAAAACTATATTGATGTAGATTTGGATGCTCAAAGACTTGTAGAAGTTGAAGACATTGAGGAGGATCCTAAGAGGACTTTAGGTGAAGGACCTTTAACAAGGTCAAAGAAGAAGAAGATGGAAGCTCTTGTGCATGATCTATTGGCCTCCAAACTAGAGCTTCACAAAGACATTGTTCCTAAATATTTCCACTCTTTTGAGATTGTAATAAATAGGTGAATTAGGGGTTGTTTTGATTGATTTTATTTGTTTGGGGCTGATTTGTAATTGTGACATATTCATGGCCTTCCATTTTTGGTCCTTTGACTTTAGCTTCCTTATTATGAGGCCCTTGAATTTTAGGAACTATATAAGCATTTTATACAAACACATTTGATAGTTTTTAATAATAGAATTTTGGATTGAAACCAAATTGAGAGAGTTCTCTCTTGTGTTCATAGCTTTAAGAGCTTTGAAGTTTAGGTTCTTATCAATGGAGATAACTCCCATTGTGGCGAATCACAATTGAGTTTATCAATCTTCTTAGGGAGATTGTGGCACTTTCATCTCTTCTTCCATTTCCTATTCTTTTCCATTTTCGGTTTGAAGCATTTTCCAAAATGGGTTTAAACCCATTCTTCATGGCTGCGGGTTCCCCTTCCAATTCCATCAAGGATTGATGACCAATTGAAGCTAGATCCTACCTCACACACATCATATATGGGAAATTAAAACAAACTGGCCCTATGACTCATATACTGTTCATTTCATGTTACAGTTCAACTTAACATTGTCCAACATCAGAAATAGTACCTTTAAAAAAACTCAGAAATATTAAAACATTTAAATATTTAATATCTCAATGCAGAATCAATATATACGCCAATTATGCACCATAAGATATGAGACCACTTTCTAGCATAAGCAAATTATTAATTTATTAACAATAATTTCAGGTAAAAAGTGTGAAATATAAAATTATATCATCAAGAGTTAGGATGCAATGCTCTACTATACTATTTTAGCATCCAGAGGTTTGGTAATTATATGCAAGTTTCTAAATATGCATCATGCATAAAGTTAAAACACCTAGTTAGCTAAATATGTAACCTTTGAAAACAACATGATCATATCACTAAACACTTTATGTGGAGTATAAATCTTTTGCAATGGATTTCTTCAAGCTTTATGAAAGTGTTAGAAATATCTTTCTATGCATGAGATTCATAAGCACTTTACAATAGCAATCTTCATGCATATGTTCTCCCTCCCATTAACTTTTCCAAAAGGGTACTTTGAGTTCATTGATACCATCCATAACAAAAAAGTAAGAATCTAAATGCAACTAAAATAAGGTTAAAAGATCACTCATGGAAGCTATAAATTAATAAAACATAACCACATAAATATCACAATAAACTACACTACACGTTTAAGACTTTAGAATTTAGATAACCTTTTCGTACATGTTTTGAACAAATACATAGACCCTAATTTTTTCTTTAAAGATTCTCATGATATAAACCATGATGACATAGGCAATCCACTAGATGTTCTTGATTATTTCTTTCTTTCTCGATGCTGTTATTATTGGTATCAGTCTTTCCAATCAAATAGTTATACAACAAGTTCCTGATAATGATTAATAGTTTTCTGCAGTTTTATGTTCACCTCTTCTCTAAACCCAAAAAAAAAAAGATTAAAACTTGATGTTATACAAAAAAGAGATTTCAGTTTGCATAATGATACCACTCAATTATTTCAATAATCTGTTGACTCAGCACATAATTTCCAGACTTTCACCAAACATTTATAATATAGGATACTGATATATTGCTTGCTCAACAATTTACAAAGAAGAGGAAAAGAAGTTAAAGAATCCACACCTTTTCGTTTAAAGGAACAGGGAGGGCAGCGACGGTGAGATGGCAACTCGACGGAGATGGCAACGAAGTCGGCGGTGCGCGCGACAACGTTCTGGGTCTTGCGGTACGGTGGCTGTCTTGACGGTGGTGGCCAGGTTCTGGCCTTGCGGCGAGGTCACTGTTGTGGCTGTCACGACGGTGGCTAGGTCGACGGTGGTGGCTAGGTAGCGGGTCTTGCAGCGCGCGGTTGGATCGGAGAAGATGAAGTTATTATTTAGGGATTTGAGAAGAATTGGGGAAAAGGGAAAGATGAGGCCTTAAATTAGATCTGAAACTTTCCGTCGGCCTTTATAACCTTCCGTCGGTCTTTTTAATATTCCGTCGGCCCACGAAATATTTCCTACCAATATTTACGTGGGCCAAAGCCCACGCAAAAAAAGACACATTTCTGTCGGCCATCTCTACATTTCCGTCGGCCTTTTCAAAATTTTTTGTCATTTTTTCCGTCGGCTATAGGACGATGCAACCAAGCAGTTATCCACGCCATTTTTTCTTCATTTTCTGATGGCTAGGTCGACGCAAAGTTTTCGATCGGCCAGGCCGCTGTAAACCCGTCCACTTGGTGTTCTATTATGTTTCTGTCTACTTTGCATGGGCCAAGCCCTCGCAAATTTCCTTGGCCTCGAGCCAACGCAAAATTTTCACAACAAATCGAGCGTTTTTTAGCAGTGTAAGTCACAAGTCATAAACTATAAGCTATAAGTTATAAATTATAAGCTAAGTGCGTGTTTGGATTAGCTTATTTTGAAGAAATAATCGTTTATTTTTATAAGCTCTATGAGACCGTTTTTGAAAACTAAGCGATTATTTCTCTAGAAATAATCGTTTCCAAAGATGCACCAATTTTACCAAATAGATCTTTAACAACCAAACTTGACAACAACGACTTAAAACAAACGTTTCAATTAATTTAGACTTAAAAACAATTTGTTCTGCAGAGAAAAAATGCGTATTTTACAAGGACAAAATAACTAAGCCTATAATAAAATAATAAAAAAAATATTGAGATTGGATAAATTTAAGAAAAATATTTTGTATATACCATGGTAGCATACAACCTATTTACAACCAGTTTTGTGGTTAAATACAAAGAAATATATGATTAAATTAGTATATGAATTGATTAATTGTTACGTAGTAATTTAACCCTATTTATAGATGGTTAAACGTGAAGAAAAATATAGTTAAATTACTGGATGTCTTAGATGTCTCGTATTTCTCGAAAAAGCGATTCGATTGATGGGATTTGGTATGATACTTATGAGATCGATGAGATTCAAATATTTCTTCTTAGAACGTATTGATTTGACCCCATAAGCGGGACCACCACCCCATAGCATGTTGCCGCCAGAAGCAGAACCCCGTATTTCTTCTAGAGAATCTCCTAATTGTTCCAGAGCAACTAGAAAGAGATTCTTTAACCAGAAAGAATTCAATTCAGATGTAGGATACCTATCCAGAAGTTTTCGCAACTCAATCATGTATGATGGAATCATCAAAGATTTGACCTTTTCGAACTCTATCTGTAACTCACTATAGACTCGAGAAACAAAGAGAAGATGTGTATGAACGAGATATCCAGCAACAAGAAGAAGGAAAAGGATTGAATAGAGGAACTCCCGAACATTTAGCGATCTCAGATGTGTCGATATCAATGGTGACTCATTATTTCGATGAATAATTTCTTCGGACAGAAGAAGATTATGTAAACACTTACTCGAAATCTCACTTATCCGATTCCATTGTGGAAGACACCATTTTTTCTGAAGAATTCGCCATGATATATCTGATCCATGCATAATATCATGAAAAATGGATACAAATTTTTTGCTCCTACTTAGTATCGGCAATAGGTCTGAAAAAGTATCTAAAAATATGAAATTTAGATATTTGTACCCTGTCGAGGTAAGGAACCATGGTATATATGTTTGGAATAGATTCCATTTTGAGAGAGTTGAAAAAGCACTATCTCGTTGAAAGGTTCTATACATCTGCCCTTTCTCAAGGCATTTTTTTAGACAAGGACTCCTTTTTTTCCTCTTTTCGGATGGTAAACATTTCTCAGAACATGGAGTGTGAATCAAACCCATGTTTGAATTGAAATTGAGATACTGATGCAAGTTCTTCCCTTCTGAATCAGGTAGATTCATATCTGAAAGAGGTTGACATAAGTTCTTTCAAAATTGACTATTTGTCCCTCTGTTAGAGGTGTTCCAGAAATGTCTGCGATCGAGTAAATAGCTCTACGAACGAATGGATCGGATCGAATTGGAAAATGGAAAGATTTGTACAAGTTATACCCTTCGTCACCACCTTGCGGAAAATCGTTAGGTATCAATATGTTAGATACCTGTGACTCGATTGGTGAAATAGTATCTCTCTCCAAAAAAACATGTTTTTTTTTACCGCCGCACAAAGAAAATATTTTGTTGCGAATGAACAAGATATTGAGGAATTGTCCATACGTAAAATCATAATTATGGATACAGGCCTTTTCCCCATAAAAAGGGAATCTTTTGTTACAATAGAAGCAGAAGTGATATCGATTATTCAAGAATCGAAGTCGATTTGCTTTATAAAAAGAGGATATCAATGAACTTCTATGAAATGGTTTCACGGGATTCAGCCAATTGTCTTGATCATGGGATATCATTGAGAAATAGGAATCCGTGTTATCAAAAGATTTCCTGCGATTCTTTCTAGTATGGAATGAGTCAATCATCAACTTTGGTATCTTATTGAACAAAAATGGTGATATTGTTCCTCCATTGATCAAGAATTTTGATTTTTGGGAAGTATCATGGTCATCCAATAAGAAGGGTTTCCATTTTCTCAAATGAACAATTTGAAGACCTATTGATTCTAACAACTGATTACAGAATGGATCATTCGGACCTTTCAATTCATAGATGTGGATCTCGGACCTATGAATGGGGATACTCCCGAAACTCACAAAGAAAAAAGGAAGTGAGTTAGACAAAAAGAGCAAAAACTTGGACAAAAAAAGAAGTAACTTGGACAAAAAGAAACAAAGTGACTTAGACAAATCTTGTTTGTCGATAACCTCAGACCAATCAATTGAATATTGATTAATACGTAATCGATCGAACACTACTTGAAA